>CM068367.1:486762878-487466211 GCA_034769895.1 Magicicada septendecula | reverse complement strand
TTAAATAATACATTCGGTAAGTGATGGATTGGTCAAAACGGACCAGTAAAATGCCCACCTCAATGTTCCAATCTCACGCCAGCAGACTTTTTCCTTTGGGGTTGGATAGTCGTTAGTTTGTTCCACTCGTATTGACACATAAGAAGAATTGAGATTTCGCATAGTAGAAGCTGGAGCTATTATTAAGAATAATCCTGATGCTATAAGATGTGCCTGTCTAGCATGTATTCGTCAAGCTGAAATCTGCATTCAGCAAAAGTGGCAATATTGAACAACTGCTTTAAACGAACGTTTGCAGCTTTATCAGTTTTACAATTTTGATATTTATTCATTTGAAGAAAAAGTTAATAATGTATTTTTCTAATGAAGGGTTTGTGAGGATCAGTCAAAAATATAACACAAATTTTAACTTATTTGTGTTGACATTTTGACAGTGTTGTGTGTTTGGCGTCAGCAACATTTGTCCTGATGATGACAATAAACATTGTCGAAACGTAGACACAAATAAGTTAAAATTTGTGTTATATTTTTTGACCGATCCTCACAAACCCTTCACCAGAAAAATTCATTTATTGAAGGTCACTACGAATTTAAGGATTTAATAATGTATGTTTTCAACTGCATTGTTGTGAAAACATTTATGAAAATCTTTGTTCTGTTTAAAATTGTAACACTTCTGGTGCATTTTGGTATGTTTTGTTTTTATTGGATTTCGTTGTCCATGACGTGTATCTTTACTGCCGAATACGAACACAACAATACCATAAACTTCTTAGACCTCTCCAACACAAAACTAGAACACAGGCACAAATTCAGTATATACAGAAAACCAACTACAACTGACACACTAATACACAACTCCTCCGATCACCCAATACAACACAAACTAGCTGCCTTCAGAACCATGATACATAGACTTAACAACATCCCCTTAGATGAAAAAGACGAACTAAACACGATAAAATATCTAGCAGAATCTAACGGATATGACAGAACAATAGTCAGTAAACTCCTACACAAAACAAACAACAGACAAAGACAGAAAACAACAAATTCATAACACTAACATACACCAACAAACAAACTGAAAAAATAGCCCACAAATTCAGAAAAGCAGGATACAGAATCGCTTACAAAACTACTAACAAAACAAAACACACACACAAAGCACAAAACAAATTCGATCTACTCGGTGTTTACAAGCTAAATTGCTCAAATTGCAACAAATTCTACATAGGCCAGACAGGACGTAGCTTCAAACAGAGATACATTGAACACACAAAGGCACTCCACTCCACTACAGAATCCACCTTTGCAAACCACCTCATTGAAGCAAACCACACATACAAAAACATCGACAATAACATGAACATTCTACACATACACACAAAAGGCCGAAAACTAGACACTCTAGAACAATTGGAAATATACAAACACACGAAAACAAATAAAAACGAAATCCTAAACGAACAGACACAATTCAAATCGCACGCATTATTCGAACATATCTCACCCCACACACAGCATCGATCTTTTGAAATTCGATTCCGTCGCCCACAACAGGACGGACAGCGCTACCAGCGGCAGCCTCTGAAGAAGCCTTTTAAAGGTTAAAACCGGTTCAGGTTGTAAGGTAAAACATCGGGCCTATGTTTATATGAACTTTTTTCTTATTTTTAGCTATAGAATCAGCTCCCGAGAGATTGTCGTGCAATTTTGAATCACCCTGTACAATAGTTTATAAATAAAGGACAGTCACAAATACTTAATGGAGAAAGGGTATGTCACAGTACATCTGTGATGTCTAAACACAATGAAAAAATTTAATGGTCAAATAGCATCCGACACCTCCCTTTTTGGATTACCTATTGAAGTTTATCGCCTGTGGCACCAGTTATTAATCGTCTCAGTATGCTATATGCCATATCATTCTCAAGCATACATATTTCTGCAAAGTGTGATTACATATACCTTAGTATTTTTTTTTTTAATCACTTGTATATGATGCCAAATTGGTTACTGGAATTATTCCTAAACAGCGGTACTTTTAATAAACCTATATGCTTAAGGTGCCTTGAAATTCTGTATACTATACTTTCATTATTTTAGTATATAATTTCAAAACTTAGTGTTCCGGTAGCTGTCTTTACTGTATGTGTAAGTTAAAAGGATTGACATGTTTGAAATTAATCAGTACTTGCACAATGTAGTTTTTTTAGTAATGAGAAATAACTCAGCTGATTCTCACACTTCACTGTACAAACTGTACTTGTTTGAAAATAAATTTTTAATTAACTAGTCCTGATTCCATAGTGTTTTGGTCTTAGATTACTGTAATTGGTCCTAGTGCTTATGTAGTCAGTGTAAATTCTGTCCGCCCTCTTATTGACATTACAAAAGCCTTCCAACTCTATATGACCATATTGTTTATACATTTTTTTTATGACTACATAGTCAGTTTCATTTGAAAACATGTATGTCACACACTTCAAGAATTGTATTACTTCCATGTTCCTTAAGGAAATGGAAGTATGGTGATGGCAAAAAAAATCGTGTTCGAGATTATTGCAGATTCTGATTGTACTACACTCAAAACACGAAAAAAAGTCGTTTTTCGAAAAGTGTGTGTGTGTCTGTAGATTTTTTTTCTATGGCAAACGATAACGGCCGCAAATTCAAACAGAATCAAATAATTTTTCTGCATACAGCCCTGATTTGTAGAGTACTCACGACCTATTGTTTTTGGTGAAGATCGGTTGAGGGAAAGTGGTAGTTTACCTGCAACGTTTTTTGTTTTATCAAGGGTAATTTTGTTTGTTTGGAAAACGATAACAGCCGCAAATTCAAACAGAATCAAATAATGTTTTGCATACAGCCCTGAATTGTAGAGTTCTCAAGATCTGTTGATTTTCGTAAAGATCGGTTAAGGGAAAGGGGTAGTTTACCTGCAACGTTTTATGTTTTAACAACGGTATTTTCTATGGCAAACGATAACAGCCGCAAATTCAAACATAATCAAATAGTTTTTGCATACTGCCCTGAATTGTAGAGTTCTCAAGACCTGTTGTTTTTGGTGAAGATCGGTTAAGGGGAAAGGGTAGTTTACCTGCAACGTTTTATATTTTAAAAGGGTATTTTCTATGGCAAACAATAAAAGCCGCAAATTCAAACAGAATCAAATACGTTTTTGCATACAGGCCTGATTTGTTGAGTACTAGAGACCTATTGTTTTTGGTGAAGATCGGTTAAGGTAAAGGGGTAGTTTACCTGCCACATTTTTTGTTTTATCAAGGGTATTTTCTATGGCAAACGATAACAGCCGCAAATTCAAACAGACTCATATAATATTTTGCATACAGCCCTGAATTGTAGAGTTCTCAAGACCTATCGTTTTTGGTGAAGATCGGTTAAGGGAAAGGGGTAGTTTACCTGCAACGGTTTTTATCAAGGGTAATTTTTTTCTATGGTAAACGATAACAGTCGCAAATTCAAACAGAATCAAATGATGTTTTGCATACAGCCCTGTATTGTAGAGTTCTCAATACCTATTGGTGTTGGTGAAGATCGGTTAAGGGAAAGGGGTAGTTTACCTGCAACATTTTATGTTTTAACAAGGGTAATTTTTTATATGACGAACGATAACTGCCATAAATTCATACAGAATCAACTACGTTTTTGCATACCTTTTTGAACTAAAGAGAACTCAAGGTCTGTTGATTTTGGTGAAGATCAGTTAAGGGAAAGGGGTAGTTTACCTGCAACGTTTTATGTTTTAAAAGGGTATTTTCTATGGCAAACGATAAGAGCCGCAAATTCAAACAGAATCAAATAAGTTTTTGCATACAGCCCTGTTTTGTTGAGTACTAAAGACCTATTGTTTTTGGTGAAGATCGGTTAAGGGGAAGGGGTAGTTTACCTGCCACGTTTTTTGTTTTATCAAGGGTATTTTCTATGGCAAACGATGACAGCCGCAAATTCAAACAGAATCATATAATATTTTGCATACAGCCCTGAATTGGAGAGTTCTCAAGACCTGTTGGTTTTGTTGAAGATCGGTTAAGGGAAAGGGGTAGTTTACCTGCAACGTTTTATGTTTTAACAAGGGTAATTTTTTCTATGACGAACAATAACTGCCGTAAATTCAAAGAGAATCAAATAATGTTTTGCATACAGCCCTGAATTGTAGAGATCTCAAGACCTATTGTTTTTGGTGAAGATCGGTTAATGGAATAGGGTAGTTTACCAGCAACGTTTTATGTTTTATCAAGGGTGTTTACTATGGCAAACGATAAGAGCCGCAAATTCAAACAGAATCAAATAATTGTTTGCATACCGGCCTGAATTGTAGAGTACTCAAGACCTGTCATTTTTGGTGAAGATCGGTTAAGGGAAAGAGGTAGTTTACCTGCAACAGTTTTTTATCAAGGGTAATTTTTTTCTATGGTAAACGATAACAGCCGCAAATTCAAACAGAATCAAATGATGTTTTGCATACAACCCTGTATTGTAGAGTTCTCAATACCTATTGGTGTTGGTGAAGATCGGTTAAGGGAAAGGGGTAGTTTACCTGCAACATTTTATGTTTTAACAAGGGTAATTTTTTCTATGACGAACAATAACTGCCGTAAATTCAAAGAGAATCAAATAATGTTTTGCATACAGCCCTGAATTGTAGAGATCTCAAGACCTATTGTTTTTGGTGAAGATCGGTTAATGGAATAGGGTAGTTTACCAGCAACGTTTTATGTTTTATCAAGGGTGTTTACTATGGCAAACGATAAGAGCCGCAAATTCAAACAGAATCAAATAATTGTTTGCATACCGGCCTGAATTGTAGAGTACTCAAGACCTGTCATTTTTGGTGAAGATCGGTTAAGGGAAAGAGGTAGTTTACCTGCAACAGTTTTTTATCAAGGGTAATTTTTTTCTATGGTAAACGATAACAGCCGCAAATTCAAACAGAATCAAATGATGTTTTGCATACAACCCTGTATTGTAGAGTTCTCAATACCTATTGGTGTTGGTGAAGATCGGTTAAGGGAAAGGGGTAGTTTACCTGCAACATTTTATGTTTTAACAAGGGTAATTTTTTATATGACGAACGATAACTGCCGTAAATTCAAACAGAATCAACTAGGTTTTTGCATACCTTTTTGAACTAAAGAGAACTCAAGGTCTGTTGATTTGGTTGAAGATCGGTTAAGGGAAGGGGTAGTTTATCAGCAACGTTTTATGTTTTAAAAAGGGTAATTTTTTTATGACGAACGATAACTGCCGAAAATTCAAAGAGAATCAAATAATTTTTTGCACACTTCCTGAGTTGCAGAGAGCTCAAGGTCTGTTGATTTTGTAACTATTCGCTTTTTTTTGTTTAATTAGTTACCATAAAAATTGTACTTTTGTATGTACTAGTAAATGACTATCACTTTTTCAACCGGACGCCATGTTGTACAATTTGACAACATTACACAAATTTACGTTTCGGGCCAGGGTTCGTGCAACACGAACCATGTTTGTGAAATAGCATACCTGAAATAAAACATACACAAAATATCATATATAAATTACTTTTATTAGTATGTAACTTGAATATTAATACATAGTGAAAAATGACTCGAACCCACATATTACGCCACGGGCGTTTGCAAAACCCTCCAAAATCATGACATGTATTTATGAAATATGTAAATATTACGTATTATATAAAGATTATATAGTAATAGATTGAACATATGAATATCTTTGTCGCACAACCCAGCATTTATATCACTCTCTATCTTTCACTCTCTCTCTCTCACGCTGGTACAATTTATTATTTTAATTTTATTTTAATGAGCTCATTCTTTTGAAATTTTAATACTGAGTGAATTGAATTTTATTTTGGTCATTATGTTTTACTTGAAATTAAATAGGATGTTGGAACGTTCTCACCAAAATTGTAGCGGTTGTTCGTTCGGTAAAACTACGCACACCGCGAGTTTACCGTTTACGTTACCAGTCACATCTTGTAGTTGTAGATTTATAGCACTGTTTCTAAATAGTTAATTAACCACTTTTAGTGGTGTGAAAGTTAAAATTCACTCTTCGTGAACGAGTTGCCGGCCGGCTGCGATCACGTTCCCTGTTGAAATGACACAGAGTCTTTGTTCCATATTTCCGAGGTGGGGTGAATCTACGTCACTCGGCTATTGTTTAGTTGTTGACAGCTTCATCAACACATTCCTCGTCGCTGATGTAATCAAGGATCGTCGCTTTTATCGCATTATTCGACATACGGTTTTTTGTTGGTTTTCATGTTTTTTGCTATGAAACAGTCAGAATCCTGGAAAATATTTATATAGTCCACTCACTGTAGATTTATAAATGTTTATTTAAGGTTTATTTAATTTTGACCAAATTACTACAAATGAAGGAATACAATATTTATGGTTTTTTATACCATATTTAGGTTGATTAAAAATTGTACCATAATTGTACCATTACAAAACCCCCTCAATGAAAGATTTTGTGCCGAAGCATAAAAACTTTCATTGACCCTTTCATACTTCCTAAAGGGATCAGCCAGGATAGGTCGCCACAACCCCCTAATCAATTTATATAAAAGAAAACAACAACTCACCCGTGGTCTGATGATGATGACAGTACCTACATGACCTTACTGAACTTCTCCTTTGAGATCCCAACACCATAAGGCCACTTAGGCGCGTAACGCCCCTGCTCTGACGTGCTGGCCAGCTCAGGACTGCTGTCATATCACCAAACACTGAAACAATAAATGAAAAATATAAAATAGTGGCTTGGTAAATTACTCTATCCTTAACTGATCTGGTTCCCCTTAGCTAGGTGCTGGTTTGTGCTAATAAGCACTGGGTTTGCTTGATATACTACTAAAATCTAGTTATAAAAAATGTAACCCACAAGAATTATATAGAATTTCCCTTCTCAATATTGTAATATAAAAATTACAAGTATACACTATAGAGTGTATAGATTGTATATAGTATTGTGGTATTGATGTTTTGGGTAATCTTCAATCACTTCAGCCCCGCGATGGAGCGCCAACTTGTAATATAAAATTACAAGTTCACATATAATTATAGTATGATGTAGTATCTTCCTTCCTTGGGGTCTTATTATGTCAAGCCCCACGTTGGGTTCGTCAACTTGTAATATAAAATTACAAGTATACTATAGAGTATGATGTGTATCTTCCTTCCTTGGGGTCTTATTATGTCAAGCCCCACGTTGGGTTTGTCAACTTGTAATAGAGAAACTTACAAGTGTACTGTATATAATTATAGTTGTATATAGTATTGATGTTTGGTGTGTTCGTGTGGTTGTAGACACGCACCGGTGTCTACTACAATGTTGTTTATCTAAAGGTGTAATCGTAATCGTAGAAGTTATCGGTGTTAATGTATTGTTTTTTGTGGGTATCATCATCGATCCTTTGATTGTGTACTTCCGTTACTTGACTCCTCTTCTTCCGTAGTTCTCTTATCTCTCTGGCGTATCCTTCAACAATCCGGTCCCATTTCTCTTGGTAGCCTTCCTTTTTCTTAAAGTATTTTACTCTTCTTTTGGAAATACGTGGTTGAGATATTCTGTTGGTCATCTTCTTCTTTGTTGTTACATAATCTTCTTCCTTGTCCATCTCCATGATGCTCCTCCGATACTCCTTCCTGAAGACCTTTTCTTCATGGTTAATGATTGGTATGTTGACCACATTAATCAGACCATTTCTAGTCATTTCAATCAATTCTTTTGTGATTCTTGCCTTCCTCGGACGTAGGGTTCTTCTTTCTTCCGTCTTCACCTCTTCCTTTTCTTTAATTATTTGGATCTTCTTTTCTCCACTCTCTTTAGGCTCTGGACTTGTCGTCTCCATGTTTTTCTCTTCAGGTATTTCTTCAACCTCCACTTGCTTGTCGTCTATCTTCTGGTTGGCTTGTTCCCTCTGTTCTTTCTCTCTTCTTAATTTTTCTCCGAATTTCCTGTTCTCTTCTATGATTTCATCCACTTTCTTACCAAGTCTTCCCTCAATGATTCTAGTTTCTTACTGTTATCATCTAATTTGTTGCTCAAACCTTCCATTGCCTTCATCATCCACTCTTGAAATTCTGCCTTTCCTAGTGTCATCTTGTTACGCTGGTAACATACCTGCTGTCTTTTTCACGAATTGGGATTATTGGGTAACTGGTGATGGTGTAATTTCCCTTTAACTCGTGCTCAGACGTTGGGCGCCAACTTGTAATATAAAATTACAAGTATACTATAGAGTGTATAGATTGTATATAGTATTGTGGTATTGATGTTTTGGGTAATCTTCAATCACTTCAGCCCCGCGATGGAGCGCCAACTTGTAATATAAAATTACAAGTTCACATATAATTATAGTATGATGTAGTATCTTCCTTCCTTGGGGTCTTATTATGTCAAGCCCCACGTTGGGCGCCAACTTGTAATATACTATTACAAGTATACTATAGAGTGTATAGATTGTATATAGTATTGATGTTTGGTGTGTTCGTGTGGTTGTAGACACGCACCGGTGTCTACTACAATGTTGTTTATCTAAAGGTGTAATCGTAATCGTAGAAGTTATCGGTGTTAATGTATTGTTTTTTGTGGGTACGCAGTAATAGTTCACTCCTTTTTATATTAATGTGATCCGCGCACTTTGTTGTGTATCTCACTTACTTACCACACTTGAATGCTTCAATTCAGTTCTGTGATGTTCCTTCTGAAATACAGGCACTTCAAATACAACAATAAAATATTCAGACTGAATGGTTAATATATCATCACACACAATAGTAAATGAAGCAATTTTTTATGAATATTCTGGATTATTCTAAGACTTTTTTAAAATCTTCCGCCACCTGTGTCAGAACTGATCAAAAATAAATGAATTTACTTTTACTAGAAATGATACTCCTTTTGTGGTAATAAAATTGGAGATTTATTAACAATTTGATAAGAGATAAAATCTTTTACAATTAAACACAATAATTAACAACTTTTAGATTACTGATTACAATAAAATTCAACAAGACTCTGTTTAATTCCTCAAGGCTGGTAGACCTGTTGTTAGTACAATAATTTAACTACATAGGTTAAATTCATACATAGGTTACTTTGATTCAGAGAATTACCATATTTCGTTAGGTTCTTTGAGGTAACATGATACCAGTTACAAGATGTAATACAAATAATTATATTGAATTAACAATAGTGAATAATAATTGAACAAATATAAAAAATCAAAATTTGGTACCACATGTCTGGTATTTATAAAATTATCGTACGCGGGTATGCGCACGCATCTCTAATACTCGAGTGTTATTGTCAAGCTGTATGACTTGTACAGTATCTAAAATGTATTACGTTCGTTTAATAATTAGCTTCAAAAATCATTTATTCACAAGAGAAAAATTTCTCAAAAAACTCTTGTTAACAATTCTATTTCATTTGATTGTTACTTGAGAACAGATCGGTAATGTTGAAATTATCAAGTTACCGCCACACTTTCAGAGGTTAGAATTAATCGGTGTGGTTACAAAGGATAAGTATTCCTTATTAGCTAATATTTCTTATACTATACATGTAAACATATTATTCATAATAATTTTTAATATATGATTATCAGAATTACATTTATTCCGATTGTATGAAAATTAGTAAAGTAGATTTTAAAACATAGATAAATTCGAGAAAAATACGTTTAGTCAAACGAGTGACTAAATACTCTCGTATTTATTAACAATTATTTTCAAACATTTTATTTTCAATTACTATAATTAATTAAAATATTTTTCAAATATTTTAATAATGTTGATTTAAATCTTTTCTCAATTCTGATAATTTAATTACTGTTGTTTCAATACTCAGCATGTATGACTTGCGTAGTATTGAAAGTCAAAATTATTAATTTCGTTTAAATATTGTTTAAATAAAACTGTACTCCCTGTTTCCTATTTAAAACTTCACTCGCAAGTATGGTCGTTATTATACACTGACCTACTTGTTCAATTAACACAATTCCGCACTTTTTCACTTGTATGTATGAATGTTGTATTTAGGTTAACCGTATGTGGAGTATTGACGTAACATGGCGCGCACAGTTTTAAATATAAATTATATCTTCCTTGATTAGAGCGGCGTGACTTGTATGTTTGGTGGTTCCTCGTAGACTGCCTGGTACCTCTGAGACGTCTCCCGGTAGTCTGCTGAAAGTCATTCATTCCATTGGCTGGATTCGTCATACTCTCTAACCCGAAAGCCTTCGTTTTATTAAAATATTTAATTTTTTGCCAAAATTGAGTTTGGGTTTGAGGCGTTTTTACGTCATCATTGGTACAAATATTTAACTTGAAAGTTTAAAACTATCATAACTTTCTTATCTCATGTCCTATCGTTAATTATTTGATATCATTGAATTCAGGGCGTTTTGCTTGTCAAAATAAGTCCAAAAACGCTTATTTTTCGTTCATTACTACTATTACAATAACGATTTTATTATTTATTTTTGGTGCATCTTATTTTTATAAGTTCGTTACACCATTTTTTATTTAAATATAATAAAACACTTCTTATCTAAACACTTTGAGTCTGTATCTCAGTCGGTTTACTTTACAATTTGGGAAAAACTGTTTCCTACACAAATCTCGCTATGGCGTCATCAAGCGTCCATGTTAGATTTTTTATAAATCTGCTTATAACTAGTTTTTCTTATCTCAAATGATTATATTACTATCTAATATTATTAGTAATGTTTATTTACACAATTTTCCACTATAATATTTATGTATGACTGTGGTTAATTTAATATTTACATAAGTTCAAGCCTCTCATATGGTTCTTATACAATTTTTCATCTTATTTTTTAGTCTCTTCAGATAAATCATATCATTTAATGATTATAATTAGTGTACATACATAGTACCTAATCTATTATATATAATGGTTACCTTTTAATGAGCTCAGAACTTTCTAATCATTCAGTAATGGCTCTGTCTATGTTGTGTCATGTCATAATAGTCATCTATTTTTTCTAATACAACAACTAAATTGTTATTGTCATATTTGGTTTGGATTCCCAAAGTAGCATTAGATATCATTCTAACTTTTGGTAATGTTTCCAATTACTTTTAGATAAGTTCATATGCTATATTTTTCATAAATAACTGGTTGGTCATTGTTTGTTTACATTTGGTTTTCCTTATAATGGTCATTTGGTTTTCAAATGTTTGCATATAATATGACTGCTTTTGTGGTCATTATCTGTTCTCAAAGTAGCTTTGGGATTTCCTCTTGCTACTGGTAATAATTGTAACAATCTGTTCTCAATATTTGATACAGTATTTTTCTTAACTAATTTGCTATACAATGGTTTAGCTTACATCTGGTCATATGTACATGGTTAATTGGTTTACAATAATTTAGTTATAATACTGTTCTTATCATGTTCAAAATCTGTTCTCAATGTATTATCAGATATTTTTCTCACTACTGGTAATACTCTTATAAACATTTACATTGGTTTTGATACTGTACTTTTCTTAACTAAATTGGTATACTTTTCTCATTTCTGTTCTTCCCTGTGTCATTATGTTTGACTTGTTGTATTTACATTGCTTTGCGTTATATTACATTGTTTCTTAATATTTATTATTATTACTTATAATAAATTCTCATTTGATAACATATTTGATGATCAGATATTTATACTAATATGTATCATTTTCTGTTGTAATAGGTCTCTTCCTTGTGGGTTGTGTAACAATGTACCATCTGTTTTAGTGCAGTATTTTTCTACTACTAAACTGACTTCATTATGGTATATTAACATAATACCTTAACTAATTTGTTACACATGTTTATACAATTCCTTCTTATACATTAACACAAATCTTTCTTGTATTATATGTAACTCAATTCTGGTCAATGGTGGAATTTATTTCCTGTTATGTTTGATACTTAACAAATGTCTTTTATTTGTTGTCAGTTCTTTATGAACAATAATATCATTGTTCTATTTGTTCTAATTTGGTGGTCTTATGATTATGTGTGTTGGTTACAACTTTATTAAATCAGTCACACTCATTGTCTGTGTTTATTTGACTATTTTTTAATTTTTTGTTGCTTCATCATGAAATTAACATATTTTTCACACTGTAAACTTCATCACTGTAATTGTTTGTGTGGTTTATTCAGTTGAAATAGTTAGTTATTCACAGGTTTCACATTTGTATTAAGTACACACTGTAATTGTTTGTTTCCTTAAATGTTTCACACTGGTTTTCTTGTCACACTTATAATCATTTCTTTTGTCACTTACACTGTTTTTAGTACATGTGGTTCATATTGAGTCCTTATATCTTCTGTCCATCTTCTTTCTTCTTCTTGGTGCTTTTCCTGGTCCTTCTTCTTTCTTCTTTATTCCATATTTTCATCGTAGTTGCTGTTTTTATTTTTCTCCATTGTTGTTGGAGCTTGCTGATCCTTGTTTCGTTGATTCCCCTCACTGTTGGATCCTATTGGGTCTATTTACTGATATTTTTGTTTTGGGCTTGTGGCATTTTCTTTCTTCATTTTATAACTAATGTTGATATATTCGCATTCTCTTCTTCATTGTTGGATTTTTTATTAATATTTTTGTAGATACACACTTATATACACTTAGCTTTATTTATCTAGATATATTCCCATGTTTTTCTCATACTTGACGTTACATTCGTTTATATTATGTAACTACCGTATTTTTGGTACTGTTACAATATGGACTACCCTGAATTAATAAATTGTTTCGATTCCCATTGATAATATTTAACTCTTTCCATTTTATAATTATTATAATTACAAAAGAAACATATTGATATAAAAAGGATTATATTACTGAAAATATGAAAATTCCCATATAAATCTCCCAAACATGGAGAAAAACAAAATAATTAATAAATCTGTATGGTATTATTTATTCATAAATCTTATTGAATTGTTAAATTAAAATTATTATTATTATTCTTATTATTATTATTAACAGGTAATAGTTGGCGCTGTTAATAATATTTACCCCTCATTCTCCTCCACACACACTATTGCCATAAATCATGTTAAAATTTCATAACATAAATACATAATACATTTTACCTAATAATACAGATTATCCTTATATTAATACATTGAAATGGTTAATTCGTATTTAATCTTGCTTAAGATTTGCACTAAAACTTGCATATTCTATTTAAAGTTTGCATTTATCATTTAAGTTACAATTCTAAACTTTCATTAATTAGACATCAATTATTTATTATAATTATAAAATTCATTTCAAATTTATTATTATATTCATATTGTTATTATTATTTCATTATTCATTTTTCACCTCTCTACTCTGAACTTCCTACCTACCTAACTACCTAACCTTTCACCTTCTAATCATTGTTTAGTCTGGGTGACTCCTATATTCACTATACTTTTACTTATTGTAACCTTACTCACCTTCTTCTAACTGACAACCAAATTTACCTATCATGACACCAATATCCCAATTATAAACACCATTACTAATTTCATTTAAATCCTATGGCACCGCTCGTCTTTGTACAGAGATGGGTGTTCCCTAACTGGCTATATACACTCATAATATTTTGCCCTTCCAAAAAAAATTCGGCAAACACTCCCTAAAACTACGCTATTACCTGCCACAACGCTATACGTTGGCTACTCCTTATCACCTCACCCCCACTACAAAATATCATCAACAACAAATATATGTTTAACCTTTACTTAAACACCTTTACAAATAATCACCAACTACTGTGTCCCTAAATATCTAATACTCTCTTGGTATTATTTACTTCAAAAATTCTTAACTATCTAACTCCCATTAACTTCAATTAAATAACTCACCTGCTTCTATTTATACCCAGGCTCTATCCCTGTTTAAACATTCTACCTTATTGTAATCATTGACAATTGTCTTATAAAATTCATCTCTCACCTACTCATAACAGTACCTCTCACTTTTCAAATATATATATATTCTTATTTAATCATTTATTTAATTATTCATTAGGAATTACCTTCATTACAAATGAATTAATAATTTAACTTCATTAATAGAAACTTTTATGACTATTAATACCTTACTTCTGTTACAAATTAGTACAACTTTCTTTTGTACTATTTTAAGTCAGTAATAAAGAATAATTACTCTTTAAAAAGAATTTATTAAAATTATCAATCATTAAAAAAATTTTACTTGTTTAGGTAAACAAAACATGTTCATTATTAAAACACATAATAACTGGGGTACACAAAATATACCTGTAATACAACATCAAAATACATAAATACATTGATATATAAAACATTTAATACAATGAAAAATATACACTCCAACTCATTATTTTGTTATTTATCAAACGCAGTCCAATTGAATACCACTTTTCACATATATTTAATGTTCATTACACAATTGAAACACTCTACCCTCCATCGTTGAATAGCATCCGAATCTTAGGTCTATTGAATTTATTTTTTAATAAAAACATTTTATGATTAGAAACATTATAATCATATTCATATATTATATTCATACATAAACAATTATCAAACAAATATCTCAAGTCACGATCGAGTAGGGTTCCGTCTATCTCAGTATTATCATATGTTATAATTTGGTTATTTATCTTGTAATTATCATCATAATTTTCTACCACAGGTAAGTACTTAATACCATTCTTATCATAATTTATTGTTATTTCAATTTCATTGTTACTATAAGGTAAGTATTCATTATTTTCATCCACCTTATCTAACCCTAACCTTTCTACCAATTGTCTGTACTTTCTATTTACTTTAAAAAATTTTATTACTTTCTTTTTCTCACCATATCTCTCTATACTTTCTTTCTTAACATATTTCTCTCCATAACACCAATTTACACTCTCCAAATATGCAGGGGTCCCTAACTTAAAATTTCTGCACCACTTATGAGGTACACAAAAACACCAAGAAACTTTATTTGTAGACCTTTCGTCTCCCAAATATAAATTGAAGGAACTCTTATCCTTATAAAAAATACGTGAAGACTTTTCTTCACCCCCTAACACAACATCAAAAGAAAATTCTACCCCCTGCACTCCTTGTACAAAAATACTTTCTCCAAACTCTCTTTCTGACTCAATACACTCAAACACTTCATTATCACTCATAATACTTTCATTATCATTTTCTAATATTATATTCTTACTATCTGTAAATTAATTATTCACATTATCATTGTTAATTACGTTATTAGTCAGTACTTCGTTTTTCGTACTGTTTTCACTACTAATTGATTTCTGTTTTTCTAATTGACTTAAATTCTCGTCTAATTTTGTAATGACCTTGTCAAACTGCTTAATGAGCTTATCATTACCATTTTTACTTTCATTCTTTATTTCATCGAGTTGTTTATCAAATTTGTTCATCAAGTTAGTATACTGAATATTCAAATCGCTTTTTTGCTCATCTAGTTTTTTGTCTAATTTTAATAGTAATTGCATCATGGCACTAGTTTCATCTGTTTTATTTTCTGGACTAACTGACATGGATGTAGAGACCTTCTCGGTTTCTACATATACAACAGATACAGGTGTATCTGCTTCGTCAATCTGACTAATTTGAGTTGGCTGAACATCCATTTCACTAGTTAAATTTACATCAGCTGTACTGATTTCTATTGCAATATTATCCTTATTACTCATACTAGCAATTTTATGTTACTAAAACATATATGTTTATAACCTAAAATGTTAACCTTACTTTGCGCACGTGTTACGTACTTTAACACTATTACCTCAGGTAGTTATTTCACAACCGGTAGGTATACTCTACATAAAATTATGTTTATGTCGAGTCCCTGTTCGGGCGCCATCTGTAACTAATGGCTTTTTTTCGTTTAATTAGTGACCATAAAAATTGTACTTTTGTATGTACTAGTAAATGACTATCACTTTTTCAACCGGACGCCATGTTGTACAATTTGACAACATTACACAAATTTACGTTTCGGGCCAGGGTTCGTGCAACACGAACCATGTTTGTGAAATAGCATACCTGAAATAAAACATACACAAAATATCATATATAAATTACTTTTATTAGTATGTAACTTGAATATTAATACATATTGAAAAATGACTCGAACCCACATATTACGCCACGGGCGTTTGCAAAACCCTCCAAAATCATGACATGTATTTATGAAATATGTAAATATTACGTATTATATAAAGATTATATAGTAATAGATTGAACATATGAATATCTTTGTCGCACAACCCAGCATTTATATCACTCTCTATCTTTCACTCTCTCTCTCTCACGCTGGTACAATTTATTATTTTAATTTTATTTTAATGAGCTCATTCTTTTGAAATTTTAATACTGAGTGAATTGAATTTTATTTTGGTCATTATGTTTTACTTGAAATTAAATAGGATGTTGGAACGTTCTCACCAAAATTGTAGCGGTTGTTCGTTCGGTAAAACTACGCACACCGCGAGTTTACCGTTTACGTTACCGGTCACATCTTGTAGTTGTAGATTTACAGCACTGTTTCTAAATAGTTAATTAACCACTTTTAGTGGTGTGAAAGTTAAAATTCACTCTTCGTGAACGAGTTGCCGGCCGGCTGCGATCACGTTCCCTGTTGAAATGACACAGAGTCTTTGTTCCATATTTCCGAGGTGGGGTGAATCTACGTCACTCGGCTATTGTTTAGTTGTTGACAGCTTCACCAACACATTCCTCGTCGCTGATGTAATCAAGGATCGTCGCTTTTATCGCATTATTCGACATACGGTTTTTTGTTGGTTTTCATGTTTTTTGCTATGAAACAGTCAGAATCCTGGCAAATATTTATATAGTCCACTCACTGTAGATTTATAAATGTTTATTTAAGGTTTATTTAATTTTGACCAAATTACTACAAATGAAGGAATACAATATTTATGGTTTTTTATACCATATTTAGGTTGATTAAAAATTGTACCATAATTGTACCATTACAATTTTTGTGAAGATCAGTTAAGGGAAAGGGGTAGTTTACCTGCAACATTTTATGTTGTAACAAGAGAAATGTTTCCATGACAAACGATAACTGCCGCACATTCAAACAGAATCAAATATTTTTTTGCATGCATCCCTGAATTGTAGACGGAAGGTCTATTGATTTTGGAGAAGATCGGTTAAGAGAAAGGGGTAGTTTACCTGAAACATTTTATGATTTAACAAGAGTAAAGTACTTAATTTTTATAAATAAAGTATCCTGATAAGAAGCTCATAATAATCCACTGTAGAAACGTAGATGAAATATCTATAAATGAAGAGGTTAGGTGAACGGGGTGGGGGTAATTTTCTATTATTAAAAATTATAGTTGAAGGTGGAGGGAAGAATTTTTTATATGTGTACTACGTTATCGGCAACAAAGAAGTAGTTTTTTGTTAAAATTGCTTCCCGGGCTGTTTAGCCGTAGTCCAATTTTTTCTGCAAAACCAGACTTTTCGGCAGTGCCATCGACTGCCATCATCAGTGAAAATCGAGTGCAAAAACGTGAGGTGGTATACGTTAGTGACCACAGTACTGTGGTTAATGCTGAAGCAATAAGTAGAAAGACGTAGTTTATATGGATATATTTCATTTCGAATATGATTTTAAATATAAATCTTAGAACATGGAAGTCATGTATGGTTCTCCATACCGATATTTTGTTTATTTTAACATTAGTATTAGGTATCTGGAGTTATTTAGTGAAAATGCGTAACATATGGTAGGTGAGTAATCCTTACTGCTCCTGTATTTGAGAGCAAGTGACAATCAGTATCCTCTGTAAACTCTGGGCACCAATCAGGCAAATGAAGAAGATTAGCTTACAAATTGAATGTATTGTTGATTAAGATAGGTACCCAAACAGAAGTTTCTGATGTCATAAGGTGTTGTACAGGAAGGTTGTTTCCTATAAATAAAAAAAATGAGATCATACAGATGGACATAGCTTTAGGATTTTGGTTAATTAATTAGTTAGGATAAGTCTTAATGTTAATTATAATTAATAAGCTCCCTGAGCTGCAGAACGTGTTCACTATTTTGAACAAAATGCATTTATTATAAAATAAATTTCAGTATTAGATAATTTTTCAATTATAAAAAAGTGAAAACCCAGATTTCTTGTAAAATTCCTCATAACTTGGATGTCCCACATAGATTTTTACAATTTCCTTAAAACTTCAAGTTTCACTTTTGACCCCTAAAATTAAAAAGAAATTATAGTCAACATAATATTTATATTTGGTTTAAAAATTCCCTTTAGAGTGAGATTTTGGATTTTTATAATTTTTCCAGATTTTTGACCCCTTAAAGGGCCCAGGTGTCCTAAAATTTTTAAATTTGAAAAAGTGAACTATATCAGATTTTTGTTTAAATTCTCCTTAATTTGATATACCACATAGATTTTTGCTATTTTTCACAATTTTGACCCCTCACATTTTTGCCTCCTCTCTCTCCCTATTGTTGGGAGGATATATTTAAAAAAAAAAAGCAAGGTTTTGTGGTGTAAACGTATGGATATGCCTGCCAAGTTTCATGAATGGTGTGATGTTTAAAAATTATTGTAAGACAACCCAAACATGTAGACAGAGTTAAAACTGAAAACTTGCTTTTCTTGTTCAGTTACTTCCAAGGGAGTTATAACTATTGTAAGTCTACCAAAGTCTAAATGTTAAAGTCCATCTCAGTCTTGAGTCTTAGATCTTATGTATTCCACAATGTGTTAGAGATGTTCATCAGTGTATGTACAGACGAAAAAGACACATTTACGTGTATAAATTTTAATTAAATGGCAAATTTTTCTGTTAAACTATAATAGTTGGCACATAACTTTAGTATATCAAAACAAAACGACTTGAGATTTGCACAATTTGTTATGAGAACACAACATTCATAAGACTACAACCAACGATGACTGTCGAAATGAAAAATTATCCTACTTAAATACAACTATTTGATTGCAGACTCAAGGTAGCATGCTGCTATGTAGGTAAAATGTAAAATAGGTAGGATTCTAAAATTGGTAAAACCCTAGTGACAGTTACATGTCACATGGCACATGACCCTGTATGGCTATGAATTGTAGACAATTGAGAAGAGAAAGGTAGAATATTTTGAGATGGTGCTGGAGGAGATTGAGAGAACTTCATGGAAGAATAGGAAAAGCCATGTTGAAGTGTCTTAAAAAAAAATACACAAAAAAAGATTGTAAAGACAAATCTTATCAGTGTACCAATAAGCATGATAGCAATATGACTTAAGTGATAGAGAAAAAATCAATGGAAGAAATAGTAGAATGAGTCCAAAGTGGCGACTTACAGCGGCTTGAAATTGATCTGCTATCCATATAGTTGTCAGCTTGTGGCATTTTATTCAAATATTATATTACTTATAAAGGAAGAAACTTTAAATCATAAAGTGTTTGTAAACACTGGAGTTAATGGATGATTAACTCCATATAATAGATAAACGCATACTGTAAACAAAATAAATTTCAGATGCCCAATTTCTGGCAAATTCAGGTTTCTTAAAGTGAAATACAGATATAAAACATGAAATTAACAAACATTATGGATAATTAGTAAAAGTAAATAAAACTTAATCAGATCATTAAAATTAATATATTATGTATTTATATAATTTAAGGAACAGGTCATTTATTTCAGTTTTTTTACCATTTTGTTAGTAAGTAAATAAATGAAACATCCAGAATAGTGAACATCCTTAATTAGTTTAGTTAATGATGAAAATTTATCTACACCATGCTTTATTGTGTGGACAGTGGCATCCTTGGAGTTGATATTTACGGAGCTGATTAAATTACGTTTAACATGTGATTGAACATACAGATTTGATTATAAAATAATAATTCTGACAATGATAACACACAGAATTTTATGAATACCATTTGAACTGACCAAACAGAAGTGTACAGGAAATGCATACAATTTTGTTTTTATTCTTAAATGTACACACACCTTGTGGATATGTATATATTCTTTCTGCATACACGCAAAGAGATACATGCTATACTACTGCCTTCAGAGATTTTGTATGTATCTAGTGGAGTTTAGAGTACCATCATAATGTAAAATAAACATAATATTTTTAAAAATAAGTATTACATGTTTCATTTAGAATAACTTTGATTATAAATTATATATACATATAATACTGTATATGCAGTAATTAGGCAAAAAAAAAAATCCTCAGTTACAGGTAGTAGAGTAGATTCTTGTACCTTCTGATTTTTTTTCTTGGTATATAATTCTCAGTAACCCACAACAGTCTAAGAACAACCTTAAAGGTTGTATCAGTTACGATAAAAAGTAAATTATTTGACAAAGTTGGGATGTCAGATTTTGTTGATTTACGTAAAAGTGTCTGTTTCTAGAGAATCACTCACAGAAATAGTCGTTTTTTAAATACCAATTATTTGAATTTGAAGGTATGAATAGCAGACAGGAAAACATTATTTACTAATATGATGAAGCACCATTTATTCCAGACAAAGCTAATAATTACTTTCTTACATTTAAAAAAATGTATTGCTTATTTGAGCAGATTATTAGCAGAAATTCAAAGTAGGATTTTGCTCCCCCTCCCCCCTCGCACATCACCTAGCTCATCACACGATAGTTCAGAAACTGGGTCATAAAATTATGAGTGATAGAAGACACACTTTGTAAATGAGGATAGAAATGAAAATTTTCTTATACGAGGGAACAAAAAATCCCTTAGCATGAAGTAAAAATAGAGTTACACTGGAACTTCAAAAATTTGGATCAATTGGGACTGGACCCCATCCAGATTTTCAAAATATACTTTAAACTGCTAGAATTTTTTGTTGGAGAACATTATAATCCATATTTTTTCTTTCTTAAAGGGTGAAGTATTGAAATTAAGTACTTAAAAAGTAAAAAAATAATAGTTTTAAATTCCACAATGCACTCCCATGTGCATACACAATAGCGCTGTTGTAGTGATTGAATGAAATAACCATTGTCAATAATGAGGAGCACTTTTCCATTTTGTTTTGTCCTTTGAGAAATTTTTTCACACTTAGTATGAAATCATTTTCAAACCAGTCCTTAAAAATATCAGATGCATCCATACATTTTTTGAGACTTACAAATCATAGGAAGGGTCTTAACGTTTTTGAAGCAACGTAGTCTTTTACTGTTTCCTTTCACTAACAGTTGCAGTGCATGAGAACCACTGGCATTAGCACAAACTGATGCCATCACTCTGTCTTTAATTACTTTAAAACCTGGGGCAGAGAATTCATGGCGGGAAGCAAGAGATTTTTTTAGGCAGAGCAAGCCAGTTTACACTGGGTATTGTCAGTATTGTACACATCGTTTCTGCTGAAACCATTTTTCACAACCATATCAAGAAATTTCAGTATGAGTGTTTTGACTGCACCATGATCCGAATATAACTTTTCTCATTGACCACAATTTCACCTATAGATAATATTTTTAAAATGTCTAACTTAGTTTTGATTTGTAAAAAACACTTAGTTTTGCTTTCCATGAGCTTTACTAATAGACGTACTCAAACAAATATTAGTGGTGTATTCAAATTAGTAACACAAACATAAAATAAACGTACACAACACTGCATAATATGTGATTATGCAAAAGAGTCAAAAGTATAAGCATGTAACAGGACTAGTGTAGACAAGTGGAGCGAATTGAGGAACGGTAATGCGAGTCATAACCCCACTCGTGCTTAATCACAACGCTGTGCTTAACGGTATATTCGTTTTTTGTCGGATCTGGATTTTCGAGGTTCCGGATTTTTGAGTTCGAACTTTCGAGGCTCCACTGTATTATTATAAACTTTCCAAACAGACTATCACAATCGAAAACATATACATAATTATTAAAAACTATGTAGGTTTCAGACACTCTGTGGCCCATCCCCAAGTGCATTGGTATACGCGGAAGTCATGTATTTAAGAAAATTGCAAATAGTTGGAGAATCCTAAAATAAATTAAAAATTAATGACACACTGAAAATCAAAATATTAAAATTATTAAAAAAAGGACCACTCCACCTGACATGAGAATGATGGTACTACTAAAGTAAAAATTTAAAGTAGATAACAATTTTTAAAGTTCTAGTTTTTTTTTTAACCCCCAACAAAATAATTTTATGAAATTTGTTTAATAACTTGACAGCAGACAGACCTAAGGCAGTATTCTACACCAGTGTCCTCAATTAGAACTTCCTCTTCTGTAACTTCGATGCAGCAAAGGAATCAATGAGGAGGCTAAAGTCTATTTTCCTTGCCATCTCATTTTCAATAATAGAAAGGACAGTCCAGGCAGCTGCTCTTTTGACATTGTACTTCTTAAAAATAATTTAATGATTTTTAATTTAGAAAATTACTTTTCACTGGTTGATGTTGTTAAAGGCAAGATAATAAATAATGCATAAGCAGTCCACATTTTCTGAAAGTTTGAGGAAAAAGATTAATCTTTACATATTATGACTTCAGCTAAGTTATAAATTTCTACTTTAAATCTTTTTTTCACCATTTCCACATTTACAATTCTGTCATCTAGTTTGAGTTCATCAAAATGTTTTTTTTTTACAAGAGTAAGCCTTCTTTGCTGAAAGTTTGGTTCCACTCCCCACTTCTTACCAGTTCTATAGATGTAGTTTTCAATTTTCAACAAAATTTTCTCTCATCTGACACTTGCTTAAACCCTTTGTAAGTATGTTTCAGTATCCTTCATGTCAGTGCCAGATTTAAGCGTAGACTACATAGGCTGCAGCCTAGGGGCCTGCACTACAAAAAAAAAGAACAGTCAACTTGCATAAAAATTATTTGGTTCGTGTTTCAGAGAACAGTAGAAGTTATTAGAAGAAAAGGTGGTATTATGAGTCATGTGTAGGTAGAGTGGGGCAAGAGTGTGCACTTAAATATTGAATTCATCTCAAACTTCACTCATTTCATTGATACTCATTTTATTTTGACAGAAATATCATGAATTGCTTAACATTCGATTAAGACCCCCTCCTTTCCCCTTTTATAATTTCACAAGCTTTTGCCCCCATAGGTTTGCATTAATTTAAAATTTTAAACTTTTAACCAAAAGTTTGCAATTAAATTAATTTGATTAAATTAACTGTATTTAACTTTAAACACCTTTATTAACAAATTATAATTAAAATAAATGTGCGTTTGGCACCTCTTGATACTCTTTGGCACCAGAAATTGAACTGACACTCTCATAAACATTTTGAAGCCTTCCTTCCTGTTATAGACCAACTTGTATCATCATTGATGCAGAGGCTAGAAGCATACAAATTAGTTGATACTTGTTTTGGGTTTCTTAGTAAATTGGACAGCACTACTGTCAATGAAGAGATCATGAAACCAGCTCAAAATTTAGTAGATATGGCAGCTCAAAAAGTAGCATATGACAATGATTTGAACAACAACCTGGCAAATGAACTAATTCATTTCAAGTTTATTTGCAATGAGTATATTGAAGAAGGTGAAAAGGACAAAACTGTCATCAGCTACGAGTAATGGATGTACAAACTCCTTCTAGAAAAGAATGTCAAGGAATGTTTTTCTAATGTGTAAGTGGCGCTTCAAATGTATTTGTCAATGATGGTTACCAACAGTATTAGTGAAAGATCATTTTCGAAGTTGAAACTTATTAAAAATAGGCTCCAGACAACCATGTCAAAAGATAGGCTGAACTTTTTATCTCTTATGAGCCTAGAGAGTGAGATTTTGAAACAGTTATCATACGAAGATGTCATAAATTTGTTAATATTAAGTGTAGGGGAGTGCCAATAAATCAAACCAAACCCTAATTGAAGTAGAATACTACAGTCATTTTATGATGTAGAAATATTATGATTTACTTATAGATTTGTACAGTATAACATAACCCTGATACTTTTATGTTTTTTTAATGATATGCTTAATTTATGATAATTACAATGACTTTGTTTTACTTTCCTTTGGAAATCAATTGTTTTTATTTTTCCTATATTTTCATTCTGTTTAGGGTTTTCTGAGTGTAATAGAGCCCAATCTTTTTTGTTATAATTTTCATAAGAGTCCAGAATGACATTGTACATTGAGATACCTTGAAACCATTAAATTGTTTAACATAGTATTGAAAATTTACAAAAACAGTGTATCTCAATTTAATTTGTACAATTAACAATGATTTTATTTGCACTTCTGGAAGATATACTTTTCAAAATTTTCTGGGGGTGGGACCAGGACCCTCCATTTTTCTGGTATTCCATATCATTATATTCCAGACCCCCTGATCGTTGGGGGGGGGGCCAAAAAACTCGAAATCCAGTCCCTGCTTCATGTCAATTAATGACTGGAGATACTACTAACTGGACTTATGAAAGAAAATAATTAAAAAAAAATTAACATCAGAAATATTAAAAAAAAATTGAAGTTTGTTTTTAATCCGTTTGCTTCAGCTTTTTTGTTAGTTTTCTGATTTTAGACAGACTTCTGTCAATATTAATAATTCAGCTTCGTACCTTAATCAAAGAGCTGTCAACACTTATCTCTTGAAGTCCTCTTGTAAGCATAACTTTTTGAGTGTGCAATAAGAAACATCTGCACCAGCATCCTGAAGTAAACACTCGCATTAAAAAATACAGTCAAGAATGTCAAGAAAACCGAAAACTTCAGGAACTCTTTTAACTGTTTCATTCAGTATCAGACTGAGATGTGTGCAGCACAAATGACATATTTTGTGTTCTCCTCCAGCTTCTCAATTTGGGATTGTATGCACCAGATACAATACGCACACCACCATAAGCTTTTCTTCTGCATTTTTCTCAGGTTGTTATTTATTTGAAGAAAATCTAAAATAAAACCTTCAATCCAGGAACCATATGATTACACACAGTGGAAAACTTCACAAATGATTCATTTATGTTTAGGTCAGTTGGTCTGCCACTATCATATTGTTACGACATTACAGAACAATCTACATGTTTATCGAATGTTCCAGAGGAACCTGGCTGAATTTTATGGCGTACATGATTTCAACATGCGCTCGTGAGACTTTTCTGGACGTCACCAGCCCCGCACACTGTGTCAAGGCCGCAATCAATTGCGTCCTAGTGTAGAGCTGATGCGTAGTGTTTTCTAGTAGACGCCTATTAGCGAATATTCTGGAACCTCAGCAGGGTATAAATACAAGTACTTGGCGACGTTCAGTTTCAGTTTGAGTTGCAATTTCTTTGAATGCGGTTTGTAGAATTGTGGCAAAGTATTACGTGTTTTATAAGTGTGCGGGACAATTGTAATACAATTGTGTTTTATATCAGTTGACATTTTTTATTGCGTGTGAACAATTTTTATTGATTTGTTGTAAAAGACTGTCTTGTTAATTACATACTGTTTAATTGTGATAATTAAAGCTGGTGATTAGTGACTTAATTGGTGTCTTGTATTTTGTTTTCCACTGTACCATACAACGACCAAGTAGACCATCGTAACAATATATAATTTTCACATACCGGAAAATGACACAACTGATTTACTCATGTAATATCTCGCATAGTGTCAAGGCTTATTGGATAAAATGATGCCTTCCTGATATCACTCAGCAGGCCTGCATTTGACATCAATAGTGCTCAGGGCCCACTGTGAGCAAACACCCCCCCACCCCACCTCTACCTTTCAGCCCTTACAATAACAACAGCAAATGACAACAATGCCATGGCAATTTTGGTTTGGGAGGCGTTTCTCCCTTAAACCACCCTCAGAGAGCCTTTCCATTATCTACCAGCCATGCCATTATAAACCTGCCATGCCCTGTACTGACAACCGTAAAAAAATAAACCTGCATTGTTCACATAATGATATCAAGAATATAGACTTAACATTTTATGGTATCATGGACCTCCCTCCCACCCTTGTTCTAAAAACTTGCAATAACTTATCACCTTATATACAAATTTTTATATATCTTTATCAGTTAAACATCACATGACAGTAAAACATGTATAGCCCATAGACAACAAAACATAAATATGTCTCTAACTGGAGTTGCTTACGCTGTCCATAGCAGGACTTAACCAAGAGGTTCTTTGGATTAGTTTTTTTGTTAAGAATCAGCATCCAACTTGGAACAGATCTAGTACCATACCCGTTTTGTTGCTACATTGTCACTGTATTCTAATAATACAGACAAATACAAGTCACTCGCAGGTTTTGTATTTATCATATTTTTGTGTAAGTTTAGTTATTTTTTAGGTTAAGGACATTTTCTTATTTTTCCCTTGCACGGATGTGTTGCCCCCCAGCCTTTTGTACCCCTGGGCATATGCCCAGTGTGCCTGTTTATAAAATTGGGACTGTCACTCAGAATTGTTTTATCAGCTGTTCCAAAATAAGTTGAGCGAGCTCATTCTGTATCATGGCCGAGATATTTTACCTGGCCCTCAGTTTTTGTTTGAATTCGTTTAGTTAATAGTAGAGATGTTGCTGCTATATGGCAGTAACTGAACACTGTTAGGGCTGTACATTAGGGTGGAACGAAAAAATCAAGTTTGGATTTTTAATTTGTAATAGCGCGGAAAAGTTGCCTTTTGGTGTAAATAAGACAAAAAAAAGATATGAAAAATATTGGAGCCCGTCTTGAGGTGCCGCAAGGACGATAAATTTTCATAAAATTGCAATTTTCGCTACATTTTTAAGTTTTTTTAAGAAGTTGTCAAACATTTTTTATTTATTTCAAATACTGTCAAAAAAGCAGTTTTTATATAAAAAAAGACATACAATTTTGTTTTTAACTTTTTGGATTATGTCTTGAGGTGCCGCAAGAGCGGTAAAGTTTTATAAAAACACACTTTTTGTAACTTTTTCAAAGAATTTTATGTGTCTCGATTATGCAATAAAAGTTTCAAATAGGCGTTTTAATATGAATAGAAAGATAAAAACAGTTTAACTATTGCATTGTTTTTTGATGGAAGAAGAGACAAAACAATTCTTCAAGAAAAGAAAGGAATTAAGTTGTACAAAAAAGTTATTTCAGAAGAGCACGTTTCACTAATAGAGGAACCAAACTCGAAGTTTTTAGGCCACGTAACACCTAAATCTGGCACTGGAAAGGCATAGCAGACAGTATACAGAAGTTTCTTGAAGATAGAGAACACAACGAACAACTTTTGAACTTTACTGCTATTGGGTGTGATGGAACCGTTGTAAACACTGGACATAATAATGGTGTGATTTCTTTGATGGAAAATGAAATAGGAAGACCTTTACAATGGTTAGTTTGTTGTTCCATGGAAATGAGCTACCTTTGCGACATCTTTTTTGTCATTTAGATGGTAAAACGAAGGGACCCAATGAGTTTAAAGGCGAAATAGGTCAGCAGCTGGAAAACTGTGCTAATCTTCCTGTGGTTACTTTCTTGCCAATTGAAAATAACCTTCCTCTTTTGGAGAACATAAATGATTTAAGTACAGATCAGAAGTATTTATTGGATATGTGTATCGCTGTATCAAGTGGAAATTGCTCACTAGATTTATCTTTAAGAAACCCTGGAAAACTTGCTCACTCCAGGTGGCTTACATTAGCAAACCGTATACTTAGATTGTATGTGGCAACTGAAAATCCAACTGAAAACCTTAAGACTCTGGCTGAGTACATTGTGAAAGTGTATGCACCTGTGTGGTTTAACATTAAGTTAAAACCTTCATGTACTTATGGTTCCAAACATCTGTTTAAGCTTATCTCATATTCACGCTATCTCTCTGATGATTTCAAGAACGTTCTAGACCCGGTTATTCAAAGAAATGGGTACTTTGCTGCTGCAGAAAATCTCCTTTTGTCCATGCTATGTGATGAGCGCAAAAATGTAAGAGAACTTGGTTTACGACGTGTTTTAAAAGCAAGAACAGAAAGTAGAGGCGGAGTCAGGAACTTTAAAGATCCAAAGATAAACTTTGACGCAAAGGATTACATCGACATGATCTCATGGGCTGAAAATGACGTAACTGAACCCCCCTTGGTAAAACATGTTTCCATTGACTCTCTCAAAGACTTTATACGGAAGACATCTGAAGCTCAACCAAATAGTAAAGTGGACCCGCTTATCGACTTTCCCCGGCTTTCTTGTCACACGCAAGCAGTGGAAAGAGCTGTGAAACTGGTGACCGAATCGGCTCAAAATGTCTGTGGTTCAATCGCAAGAGAAGGATATATAAGAGCAAAAATTGACTCACGTGAGAACATGCCAAAATTTGATACAAAAAAACAGTTTAATGTGTCAGTGAAGTAGAAACAAACATTTTGCAGCTGTAACATTTGTAATTATTAAGGGTTTTTTAAATCATAAAAAATGAACTTTCAATGTCTTTAAAAGTGTATTATGATATTTTTTTACGTGTGCTCTAATAAAAAAAATATATAATTGATTTGACGAGCTTTTATTTCAACCTTATTTACTACTATTTGTAACAACCAAAATGTTCGCAAAAGTTTCAAAATTAGCAAAAATACAAACTTTTTGACATTAAAAAATATTTTTTTAATATTATTATATTTTGTAATTAATAATTTTTTCCAATTCTAATGCTTATATATGTGTTTACAACTATCTTTTGTAACATTATATGTACGAGAAAACCATAAAAAATTATTTATCAAACTTTATAATTTTTCAATTTTTTTAAATTTCTTACAAATTTTAAGCTCTTTGCGGCACCTCAAGATGTTGTAGTATAGCAACCAAATTTTTTTTTCTTCTTTTTGAACCTAAAAGGCAACTTTTCCCCACTATTACAAAACTAAACAAAAAAAAAATTAAAAAAAGGCCATTTTCGTTCCACCCTACTGTACATGTTTTGGAAGAGTAACTCACCTGTTATTGCTTTCTAACAAATTTTTGCTGGTTTTACAGTTTGTTCATTTTTTTTTCTTTTCCATTATTCTGAACCACTTGGTTTTCTCTTCTTGAACATCTTAATTTTTAAGTGTACACTTTAGGTACAAAATTTACTGTTTAAACAGTTTATTTATGATATAATTTTAAAATATGATTTTATGACATTTTTAATTCACCACAGAGAGACATCATATTCACACCACCTTTTTCTATCACCCACAGAGACAATGACACACATTAAAATAGAGCAAGCCTGAAACTGAGTGTCAACAAAAATATATTATCACACACGTTTATACAAACTATCTATGAGCACTGACAAATTAGTTTTCAGATTGTATACGGGACTACACACACCTTTATTCAAGTTACATCCAGGAAATGTTTATAAAGAAATTGCGAGTCTTGAAAGGAAGAACTGTAGACTTTTGTGAAGTCATATACTTGTCAGTCTGTAGCATTTCATCCAAAAAACAAACACTGGTGATAGTGAAATCAAACAAAACAGAAATGTACTCTGTCCTCTTTGTTCACCTCTGTTATATTACCTTTTGCCAGGGCAGTAAGGTATAGATACGTCCTGGCTACAGTGTATAGTTGGTCATTCTTCTACTTTCATGCTTGACCAGACAAGGGTCAACCCAAATTAGTCCAACTAAATGGGATACTGCTGATTTTAATCAACTGCCCTTTCTTACACGACTGAAACTTTCCTCTCTCCGTCTTCGAGACTGCCCCCCCCCCCCCAGTTGCAGTGTTCATGGGTCTATATGACCACCCCCTGATATATATATATATATATATAATACTTATAACTATTTTACCTCAAGATGTATTTTTTCCTTTAGGGACATGTTTCGGGAGATCCTGTTCTCCCATCTTCAGCCTTCGCCATCTTGCTTCTGGTGCAGTATTTGTGTGTTGGCTTCTGGATGTTATTATGGTGGTTTGTTGGTCTTTGGTCCTTCAATGTTGCATTATTGTGTGTGGTTGTGGTATCTGTTTTTGTATTTTGTGTATTTTCGATGTTGAGTGCTTTGAATATTGTGTCATGTTTTGTATTGATTTGTGACAATAATGCAACATTGAAGGACCAAAGACCAACAAACCACCATAATAACATCCAGAAGCCAACACACAAATACTGCACCAGAAGCAAGATGGCGAAGGCTGAAGATGGGAGAACAGGATCTCCCGAAACATGTCCCTAAAGGAAAAAATACATCTTGAGGTAAAATAGTTATAAGTATTATAGTATTATATACATCAAGAAACGGACTGTAGCAGAAAGTGATTGAAATATATATATATATATATATATATATAAAACTGTAAATGACAGGTTTTCAGTTGGATGCCCTCTTGGTCCTGTGCATTTGTCTTCACCTGATTATGTAGTCAGTAGTTGGGATTTTTTGTGTTTATTGTTGTACAGTATATCTTTATATCTTATTCCAAAGGGCTATGTGTACATGCTGCTTTTTGTAGCCATCTATTCTGTCTAGATATTGTGACTCTTCCATGTAATATTTCTGAATTGTATCATTTATGGAGAATGCCTGTAGCTTATTCTTATTGTCTTCAATGTGCAAACAGTTGTACCTTGTACACCTTTGTTTCTTAACAGAAACATCATTCTGAACTTTGAATTTGGTTTATAATATCCCTTGTAGGCACCCACGTTTCACAATCACTACGTTTCATAAAATTTAATCCTTTTCTTTATTCTTTAGTGTTCTATTTTCTTCTGGCTGTGAATACCGACAGTAGTGGCTGGTGGCGCGTTGTACTAGCCATGCAACCATCACATTGCACACAACAGCCGCGCGGTATGCCTTGGTCCTTTCAGGGACTGTTGAGCGGAGTTTCTATTTTCTTATTAATTTCTATGTTATTTTCTTATTTATTTATTTTCTTTATTCTGGCAGATATTTCTTCAGAGTGGCTGGTATAAAATCAGTTGCAGTATACCATCTTGTATACCACACACATCAAATTTCATAGTGACATCTTATCCTCTTTAATTCGTAGTACTGATAATGCAACCTAGATAATTAAACTCAGAGACTTGTTCCAAAACTGTTCCCTCAAGAAGAATTTTTGATCTGTTCTATCTTTTCCCATTTTTGTACCAATTTACTTGGATTTTTGGCTTATTACTGGACTGCTAAATGTGAGCATCTCGATCATGTTGAATCACATTTTTAACACTGTTCCAACTTGTTCATCTTTCCAACCTTGATTTCTTTTACTTTGTGATATTGATTTGTTTTGCAACTGTCAAAATAAAACCTCTGTTTTTTTTAAATTAACAAATTAAAGGCTGGGATATTTTTAACTGAACAGATGCATTTATTTTACTCATTTCTGCAACATATCAAAATGTTCTAAAATTATCAGTTTTTCTATCTTGTTTAAATTATGCCATTTCCTGTGGGATTCTGCCATTGTTCTGCTAAGAAAACACTACCAAATTAAAAACCAAATCGCTATGTAAAAAATTAAAACTTGGTACACTGTGACTGTGATCAGTTAATAATATAAATAAGTCGGTTTAGCTAAAATTTCAAAAGTAGCTGCATACCCCAACCGTGAGAAGTGATAATGTGTGTTATAGGTAAAGAAAATACTGTGTGTGTGTGTCTTACCAAACGAGTGGCAATGTGTTTTTAGCATATGATGTTGTACCTAAATGATTAGGTATGTATTGTGAATGTAGATTATGCCTGAACGTATACTGTAAAAGATAATACATTGTATTATCCACCTTGAAGTTTTTGCTTAAATCCATCATATATACTGCATACTATGAAACTGAAAAGTAGTTTACACAAGCAGCAAAATGATAACATTAGCTGAAGCTGTGATATCAATAAATGATGTACTTTGAGTCCAATTATACACATCCATTTCGGACTCTGAGAAAGCAATAACATTATCCATGATTACAATAAATGGCAACCATTGTACACACACACATGTAGGTATGTGTTTTAGCAGATTTTTGGGTACATCGTGTATGAGATTTTCATATTGCCGACACATCGTTATGTAATCCTTGAACATTTTCAAGGCTATGTAATCCCAGTTCTTGATTTTGCTACACAGCCATTGTATATCTTATTTCGCTTGATGTTGTTACCGCAGGAGGGTATGAGTGTTGGGTGTGTGTTGTGGCCATTTGTTGTGTGTTATTCTGCAAACTTTTAGTTAGCATTTTCCAAGCTGTTGCTAATTTAGTATATTTATTTCTGTTTTTGATTGCTCCCTGCCCTTTCCGTAATATCTCAATTCCCTCCTAAACTGTCTGATTTTCTTATTGTTTATTAATGACAAGATTTTTGTGTTTTTGAAATTGAATGTGTGTCCTGTTTCTTTGGTGTGTTTTATCAGGGATGTGTTGTTTTGCTATTGACAGTTTGCTACTGTGTTGTCTTCTTGTTTTGCTACTGACAGTTTGTGTTCATGGATGTGTTGGCAGATATTTCTTCCAGAAAGGTTGATATAAAATCGGTTGTAGTTTTGCATAGTATTTGGTATACACATTGTACCTCTCAATGTATGTGGCCTGTTGGGTTTTGTAGAAAAGCACTGATGTTTTTGAGTGTGTTGAAGTTGTCCTGATCTGATGTTTCTTGACTATTCTCCATATTATATCTGTTGTGTCTGTTATACATGCTAATGTTAAGTTGTTGATGTACTTCTTTGTTTCTTTCTCCGGTTGTGTCTGGTTTAACTTGTTTTGTTTGATAGCTCTGTTTAAATCAAATGAGGTGTATTCACTGAAAAACAGCGTCTCCTTCAAGGTGTTCAGCTCTTGTTTCCTGTATTCCTTGTATCCATGCCAGATGGTGATGGGGCTGTCTATTATCTGTTTGTGTGTGTGGGTTTCCTGTATGTAGAAAAGCTGAGGTGGCCACCAATCTTCTTTATGAAAAGGTCACAGAATAGAATGCTGTTGTCTGTGTCCATTCCCATTGTGAACTGTATTTTTGAGTGGATGCTGTTTATATTCGCCAAGAACCTCTCTTAATGTGTCTTTTCCGTGTGGCCAGATTACAAAGCAGTCATTGATGTATCTAACCCACAGGAAGGTTTTAGTTGCGCTATGCTCATTGCCTTTTTCTCCATGAAGAAGTTTCTGTTGACCAGTGATAATGGTGATCCTTTTATTTGCCTGTAGAAATGATTGTAGAATTTACCCTTTTAAAGTAAAATAAGTGGGTGAGTTTTTGATGTAAGTATCCATTTTTTCAGTTAATGGTTGGAAGTATTACATCCAATTATTGGTCGACATGAGACATCTGTATCATGAATTTTAGGCAGTCTGTACAATTTTGGTGTGCGTGAAGACTTGTCATGAGGAATAAGGCATTGTTTTGTTTCTTTCTCCAATGATGCATGTGCACACTGTAATAAATAAATAAAATTGATGTGTGAATCTGTAAGTTGTAATTGGTGTGTATATGGTGTGGCTCTCGACGTCTTACTGGCCTGAAACACTTCCTTAAGTTTCCCAGCTGGTCGAGTCCCAATGGTAGCAAGACCGGTCGAGTAGCGTAAAGTTGATGAAGAAATATATATGCTCAGCTTCACCGAAAGTTTCAAAACAAAAATTATTGTTTTGAAGAAAATTTAAAAAAAAATTATGTTTATAAAAAAAAATAATAAAAAAAAATTTTAATTTTATTAATTAATTAATTAGGATCAATTAATTAATATAGGGCTGTGAAGTTTTAAACAGTGTAATGCTCTTCTGAAAATTTTTATTAAAGTTTTAGTATAATTTAAATAATCTATCACCACTCATAAGACTGTCTGTAAACCAATCGATATTTGTTTACCTTTCTATTTTTTAGGTTATCTTCACTTACGGGTGGTAAAGTCCTTGTAGATTATCAATTAGAATTATATTATTGGTAATTAGTATTATTGAAGAAATAAAGAACTATTAAGTATTGAAAAGTATTAATGTTTTATTAAGTAACAGCAATATTGACTCTTATCGATTAGTATCGATTCTCAGGATATCGAAAAAAGTTACAAGTATATGTTATAAAAATTATATAGGGTTCTTTAAACAGCCAGTTATTACCAAAGTCAGAGAAATCGGGCTTATATTTAAAAAGTATAACGTTACAATCAAATTAATAGTTATTAATAAACACAGACATTGAATAATAAATTGTAAATATAATAATTGTTTTCACCAAACAGCTGTGATGAACCAAAAAGAGGCACTGGGTTTGTCAAAGAAAGATGGCTGCCGTCAAGTCAATGAAAATGTTGCTCGTTGCTGCTGCATTCCAAATAATGTATTTTGACGCAATATTTCTGTTCTCGTGTCCGCAAATCTCTTGTTATATGTTGTGTAGTGACTGGTGTAGTGATTCTGGGTTGTATTTAGTGTATCTGTATAATTATTAGTTCAAACACTTTCTCCGATTCCGTCACTAATTTGGTTTAATGTATTATACAGTTTTCTAGTGTTTTTCGGAGTAGATTTATATTGTTCTGTGTTATGGAGTGTTACTTGATCGTTTCTGTTATAATATGATAGTTTCAGAAGTATTTTACAAGTCACTCGCGATTTCACAATAACTCACTATACACTCGCTTTGTATGACGATTATAGGTTAGGTTATTCACGTTTTCAAAGGTATGTCATGTTGACCGTTCAACTACCAATAATTAACTAACTGTTTCCTTCAGTTTCAATTAAACTCTTAGCCCATATAATATTATCCTTAACATTGTTCAAAAATATTTTCACATCCTGTGTACATTTTACTATTTCACTATATGAATGCCTAAACTTTGGTTATTTGTCAATTTTATTCACTAGATTTGATTTAAATTAATCTTTCAGTTCATTCTGGTTATTTTCAGATTAAATAATGCCATTTTATAGTGTTTTCTGTCCAAAAAATAGTAATTTTACTTTCAGGTTGGGTATACTCTGAAGAGTCCAAAACATCAAAATTTACTTCCTGTCATTATATAAATTCAGCCATTTTATCAGTTATATTTAATATTAATAATCCTATATTGTATTAAAAGGTTCCTATTCCCTTATTTTCTGGTAATTAATTGAATTAGTTGTATTCTGAAACATTATTCTGAAATATATGACTCCCATGTCTAAATTTCTGAGTTTAGTCATTTTATTTTTATTTATAATTCTGAATATAATTTATTAAAATCTCTCTAAATGGTATGTGCAATTATATGGCATGATCTCAAGTTTATTTTGTCTAAACCCCTTTTGTTTATTTGCATTTAAATGAGCAATTTCTCTGTTTTGATGAAGTTTGGTTTCCATTCTTTTGGCCTATGATTTTTTAACAATTTTTCTTACAAAATAATTTACAAACAATATATGATGTGTGATACCCTCTCTGACTTTTACAAATAGTATTATAAATTAAACATGCTTTCAAATTACACAAAAACAACTAGTATTGGCCACAATACAAACAATAGTCAAACAGAATAAAGAATATTTTTTTTTAAATAAATGGTTGTCTTCAAATCAGACATTTTGCAACAAAATTCCCATTTCCAACATGGAAATATGGTTTACAACAAAGGTTTTGTACTAACTAACATCTTAATTACTCTCTACTATTTACAAGTGGTAACTATTTTTATAGTTCTGATGTTAGTTGTTTCAGACCCAAACAAATGGCCTTATATCTAAAACATTTTTAAACATTCTTGTACTATATACATTAAAACCTTATATTTATATTCTTATTTCTAACTATTATTATAAGTAGGATTTTACAGTTTTTATACAGTCTTTTATACCTTGTCTTTGGGGAATTGTACCCTGTCATTAACAAATAAATAGTATGAACCGTTCACAAAGCACTATGAAATCTGTTTTTCTTTTTTCATGTAAAACAAAAATGTTATTTTAAACAGATTCATGTCTTATGAACAACATATTGTCACCGTACACATTTTAAGTCATTGAAAAATGCATATTTCATTGCATCCAATGTTTGTGATTGCCAAGAATGAAACACAAGGTTCATTTTTTATAATACCCAAAACTATCACTGGTTCACTTTCACTTATATATTATGTTAATGCTAAATGGTCGTATAGTCTTATTAACATAATAAATTGGTTAGCGTTTTTTCAATGGAGATTTGTTCCATGGGTACTATATTATTGTTTCATCTTAGTTCACAGGAAACTTTTACTTTGTTCACTTCTCTTTCTTAAATTTATATACATGTGGTTTTTATTTCGTTATACTTTTGTTTTTAGATATTTATTTTGGGGATATAGGGATTTGGGTGTCTTTTATAAGAGCATGACATCTTCTTCAGGATGCTGCCCTCTTCTTCTTTCTTCAGTCTTCTTTTCTCCTGCCTTCTGGGACTGGTATCTTCTCCATCTTCTTCTTGAATTCAGAAATACACAACCTGTATTGGTTGATCTTGGCTTATTTTAGGGTTTCTATTCTATTTATTCTCCCTCGTTGTGGGTTTGGTCATATTGTGTACTGCTTTGTTATTTACTATTTTACCTTCCTGGGTTATACCTTGAAAACCTTTGGTTATGAGACTGGTCTTGGATGACTCATCACTAGTAACTCCTTTTATTTTAACTTGTATTTTCTTTATAATAATGATTTCTTTCCACAGTTGCTATGAATTAATTAATTTATATTAAACTTAATGCTTTCTTCCAAATTTAAACATTATAACTTCATTATTCTAATGATCAATTGCCATTCAATATTATGCATACATCTGTCACGCTACAGATTGCTCTCCTCCAGAAGTAATTATTTCAGACATGTTTATGGATGAAATAATTTCTTATGATAATTTCATCATTTCTTATAATTCATTTTCTTCTCCATTTTTATATCGACTTTTTTATATTAGAGTTTTATTAATTTTATATATATGGTTACTTGTCTTACTACTGATCCTTTTCGGATAGTTAGTGTCTTCTGAGATATATTATAATTGTAATACATTTTCTTTCTATATCAACTTCGTGTTGTATCCTTGGGATATTAATTCCCTAACATTCCCTATCACGTGGGCTGGGGCAGATCAGAGGGGCACTGTACGCTACTTCTCTGCTGGCCATACACCACTTCTATAAATTGAGTACAGGGGCATATCCATCCCTGCTCAAAAAAACATAATGCTGCTGGAATTATCTTCAGTCAGTCATCGAATAAATAAATAAAAAGTAGTCTCATTTTCGACTAATAAAAATATCTTCGGATTCTCCACTTCGTAGTCTCTCAGATTATCTCACATTTTCTATCTTAATAAATCTTCATAATCATTATTATACTCATTACATATATATTTTTTCAAAACTCTTAACTTGTCTGATATATTTATTCTAATTATGGTTGAAAACCTTTCTTTTAATAATTCTGGTTACTGTTTACAGTGTAACTCTCTTTCTTCTCCATTTGAATTCTCTTTATACTTTCTTCTGGTTATTCATAGTATTAGCATGGTCTTTATAAATAGTCTTTCGTATTCATTATTTGAATGGTCTTAATATATTATATTTAATTTTTTAACATTGTATCTTTACATTAGATATACAGGTTGTTATATTGATCATTTTATTTAAACATTTTGGTTCTTTCCTTTCTCTTAGAAAGTTATTAATCCACCTTTGCATTCATTAGCATTAATTCATTTATATCATATTTCATGTGGTATTTCTTCTCTTTGCATTTCATATAGGTCTTATTATTATCATTGGTTCAAAATCATCTTCTCCATATGTTTGGTATGAGTTGTTCTTCTTTGCTCTTAATTAACTGTTTTCATTATCGTTTCATAGGTAATTAGTCTCTTTGCTTCCAAATTTTTTCCTTCTCTGGCATATTACACTCTTTCTTGTTATTCTTCTCTACTCCTTCAAATGCTATTGTGAATGTCTAGCATTTATTCTAAATTAAAATTAATTCTCTTTTCTGAATTAATTACTTTATTTTCTTCTCAATTCAATCATAATTGACACATAATTATTTCTTGGAACTTGGTTAGTTTTAATATAAAATTCAAACTATTCTTTTTATTTAATTGAAAAATATTTCTCATAAATCCTTGTAATATGTTGATCTTATCTTGTTTCAAAGTTCTGACGTTCTATCAACATTCAAATTCTGTTTAATTCATTTATTCCCAGAATTGTTTCATTCAGAATTGTTTATAGTAATGTGATCTTACTATTATTTCTGAATGTTTTGGTATTTCTCCAAATTCAAATTCTTCTTAATTATTTACCATAAAGTTTTCTCATAAACTTAGTTATAGTAAGTTAGTCTTACTTTATTCTTAAATTTTTTGTATATTAACTTCAAAATTCCTTTCTTCTTAATTCTTCCAAAATGTTTTTCTCATAATTCAGTGGTAGTAAGCTGTGCTTGCTTAATTTTAAAGTTTTTAAATTAAGTTCAAAATTCTCTCTCTTTCTCTTTCTTCCATAAAGTTTTGTTCTAAATTATCAGGTTGTAGTAAGAAGTACTTACTCAATTTTAAATTTTTATAATTATATTTCAATTCAAAAGTCTTTCTTTTCCTTTCTTCCATAAAGTTTGTTCCAAAATTATTAGGTTGTAAGATGTACTTACATTATTTTAAAATTTTTTACAATAAAAATTAAAAAATTCTTCTCCTTATGTTCTCCTAATTCTCCAGAATGTTCTCAAAATATTAGGTTGTAAGATGTACTTACATTATTTTAAAATTTTTAAAATAAAATTAAAAAGTTCTTCTTCTTATAATTCTCCAAAATGTTCTTCTCAAAATATTAGGTTGTAAGATGTACTTACATTATTTTTGAATTTTTTAAAATATATAAAAAATTCTTTTTCTTTCTCTTTCTTCCAAAATGTTCTTCTCAAAATATTAGGTTGTAAGATGTACTTACATTATTTTTAAATTTTTTTAAATAAATTAAAAAATCCTTCTTCTTATAATTCTCCAAAATGTTCTTCTCAAAATATTAGGTTGTAAGATGTACTTACATTATTTCCGAATTTTTAAAATAAAAATTCTAAATTCCTTCTTCTTATAATTCTCCAAAATGTTCTTCTCAAAATATTAGGTTGTAAGATGTACTTACATTATTTTTGAATTTCTAAAAAATAAAAATTCTAAATTCCTTTTTCTTATATATACCCAGGAAGATGGACGATTTTCTTTATGTCACTGCATTGCTCATATTTTTATTGGTCATGTTCATTTTCTTACATTGTCTTCACTCATAAAACCCAGTTTTGTTTCTATGTTTATTCTTCGTATCATTTCCTTTCAATGATATTTATTTCGTCTCCTTCAACATTGTTTTTCGCCGTAGTCGGTTATCATGATCCGTCCCTTTTCTTGATGTCGTGTGGTATTTGTGTCAACCAGGGTCCATCATCTCAGTTGCTCTTATAAAATTTACCCTAGGGCGCGACACTCGGTTATTATTACTGTTATTGTTTTTATTACTAAATTTATCATGATAATAATTTCGGTTAGGTTGGTAAGGTTTGTCATCATTATTGTTGGGATATGGATTTCTCTGACTGTATGGGACATTATTATGTTGGTATAAATTGTTTCTATTGTATGGATAGGGGTTGTTATCCCTAACGCCGTTAAAATTACTGCTAAACTGGTCATTACGTGGCGGGTTGTTAGGGCCATCGTAATTGTTGGGCTGGTTCCCTCTATCATCATATTGTATACACCAATACTCTTCTGGTCCATGTTTTGTGTTACTTGACAAATATCTGTGAGGATCTTCATCTGGGTTATCACTTATTATTTGTTTATCTGAAACACCATAAGCTGGTTTACCATCACATATCCACTCTGAAGGAATATATTTTAGTCTAACCGTACCCTGGAACTGTCCTAGATGGCACGCTAATGGAATACATTCTGGTGATTCACCTGTGCCGTCATTACAGTCTGGTACGATATCACATTTCCATCTTTCTGACATCCACTGTCCAGTTCTGCGCTGATATTGATCTTGTCCACATGTCGTATTCTGTTTACCTCTGGTCCTTTCCCAGTGGTAAACTACTGTCTTGTGGTAAATTATTTCTGAAATTACTTCGATTCTCCTTCTATAATTCATAAAATTCATGATGTCTTTGTCATAGGTAATTGGGATATTATTGCCATCAATTAACCCATGTTTCATCATCTCCAACTCTTCCTTAGTTTTTATCAAATTTCTTGGATACATTTTCCTTTTCCTTGGTTTAATATCTTCCTGGTTTCGGTTAGTTTCAATTTCAGGTACTACCATTACTAGTTCCTGCGTTTTGTCATTTATTACTTCTTCTGGTTCTGGTTGACTATCTTCCTGCGTTTTATCATTTATTACTTCTTCTGGTTCTGGTTGACTATCTTCCTGCGTTTTATCATTTATTACTTCTTCTGGTTCTGGTTGACTATCTTCCTGCGTTTTATCATTTATTACTTCTTCTGGTTCTGGTTGACTATCTTCCTGCGTTTTATCATTTATTACTTCTTCTGGTTCTGGTTGACTATCTTCCTGCGTTTTATCATTTAGTACTTCTTCTGGTTCTGGTTGGCTATCATTTTTTATTTCTTCGGTCTTCTCCTTTCTTAATTCTTCCTTTTTTAATCTGTCCTCTCTTCTTTCTTTAATCCATTTTTGATGCTCCTCTCCCCTTTTTAATCTGTTCTCTCTTATCTCCTGATTTACCTCCCTTAACTCTTCTCTTAGAATTTGATTGTCCTCTCTCAATTCTTCCAATTTCTCCCCCATCTTTTCTTCCAACTTCCTGTTATCTTCTTTCAACTCTTCCTTCAACTGTCGGTTGTTCTTCTCTATCTTCTTCCTGGTTTCATCGATTTTCTGATTAGTATTTTCAATTTTATTAATCAATTCTTCTTTAGTCGCTTTGAATTCTTCCTTGAACAATTGGTTGTCTTCCTTCAATTCTTCTAACTTCTTCCCCATCTCTTCTTCCATCTTCTTGCTGTTTTCTTCCATCTTCTCTTCCATCTTCTTGCTGTTTTCTTCCATCTTCTTGCTGTTTTCTTCCATCTTCTCTTCCATCTTCTTGCTGTTTTCTTCCATCTTCTCTTCCATCTTCTTATTTGTTGTTTCAATTTTATTTCCTAAATCTTCTTTCAAAGACTGGCTATCTTCTTTCCTTTCCTTATTACTTTCGTCTATCTTCTTGTCCATTTTCTTACTCAGGGATTGGTTGTCTTCCTTTAAATCTTCCATCTTTTTATTAATTCCTTCCATCATTCCCATCATTGCTTCCTGGAACTTCACATCTCCGGTTGTCGCAGTGTTCTCGGTTTGTGAAGGTTCCCCCGGTTGTTCTAACCGTTCCTTCCGGACATTGATTTCCCTTGTCTGAGTAGGCATCTCCGGTTGTTCAGTTTGTTTGGACAACACCGGTGGTAATACCTCTTCCGCCTCTACTGGCGTCGCCTCCTTGTTGTCCATGTCAACTTCTATTTCTTTCTCGGCCTCCGCCGCCCGTTTCTTAGATGTTGCACGTCGTTGCATTTTCCCTCGAAATTCTCTGGCTTTGTAGCTGTTGCCTAGCTCCAACTAGTGATTGGGCAGAATTTATTGGCCTTCCAATCGCTAATTAAAGCCCCTAAAGTTGTGCGCCAATTTGTAATAAATAAATAAAATTGATGTGTGAATCTGTAAGTTGTAATTGGTGTGTATATGGTGTGGCTCTCGACGTCTTACTGGCCTGAAACACTTCCTTAAGTTTCCCAGCTGGTCGAGTCCCAATGGTAGCAAGACCGGTCGAGTAGCGTAAAGTTGATGAAGAAATATATATGCTCAGCTTCACCGAAAGTTTCAAAACAAAAATTATTGTTTTGAAGAAAATTAAAAAAAAAATTATGTTTATAAAAAAAAAATAATAAAAAAAAATTTTAATTTTATTAATTAATTAATTAGGATCAATTAATTAATATAGGGCTGTGAAGTTTTAAACAGTGTAATGCTCTTCTGAAAATTTTTATTAAAGTTTTAGTATAATTTAAATAATCTATCACCACTCATAAGACTGTCTGTAAACCAATCGATATTTGTTTACCTTTCTATTTTTTAGGTTATCTTCACTTACGGGTGGTAAAGTCCTTGTAGATTATCAATTAGAATTATATTATTGGTAATTAGTATTATTGAAGAAATAAAGAACTATTAAGTATTGAAAAGTATTAATGTTTTATTAAGTAACAGCAATATTGACTCTTATCGATTAGTATCGATTCTCAGGATATCGAAAAAAGTTACAAGTATATGTTATAAAAATTATATAGGGTTCTTTAAACAGCCAGTTATTACCAAAGTCAGAGAAATCGGGCTTATATTTAAAAAGTATAACGTTACAATCAAATTAATAGTTATTAATAAACACAGACATTGAATAATAAATTGTAAATATAATAATTGTTTTCACCAAACAGCTGTGATGAACCAAAAAGAGGCACTGGGTTTGTCAAAGAAAGATGGCTGCCGTCAAGTCGATGAAAATGTTGCTCGTTGCTGCTGCATTCCAAATAATGTATTTTGACGCAATATTTCTGTTCTCGTGTCCGCAAATCTCTTGTTATATGTTGTGTAGTGACTGGTGTAGTGATTCTGGGTTGTATTTAGTGTATCTGTATAATTATTAGTTCAAACACTTTCTCCGATTCCGTCACTAATTTGGTTTAATGTATTATACAGTTTTCTAGTGTTTTTCGGAGTAGATTTATATTGTTCTGTGTTATGGAGTGTTACTTGATCGTTTCTGTTATAATATGATAGTTTCAGAAGTATTTTACAAGTCACTCGCGATTTCACAATAACTCACTATACACTCGCTTTGTATGACGATTATAGGTTAGGTTATTCACGTTTTCAAAGGTATGTCATGTTGACCGTTCAACTACCAATAATTAACTAACTGTTTCCTTCAGTTTCAATTAAACTCTTAGCCCATATAATATTATCCTTAACATTGTTCAAAAATATTTTCACATCCTGTGTACATTTTACTATTTCACTATATGAATGCCTAAACTTTGGTTATTTGTCAATTTTATTCACTAGATTTGATTTAAATTAATCTTTCAGTTCATTCTGGTTATTTTCAGATTAAATAATGCCATTTTATAGTGTTTTCTGTCCAAAAAATAGTAATTTTACTTTCAGGTTGGGTATACTCTGAAGAGTCCAAAACATCAAAATTTACTTCCTGTCATTATATAAATTCAGCCATTTTATCAGTTATATTTAATATTAATAATCCTATATTGTATTAAAAGGTTCCTATTCCCTTATTTTCTGGTAATTAATTGAATTAGTTGTATTCTGAAACATTATTCTGAAATATATGACTCCCATGTCTAAATTTCTGAGTTTAGTCATTTTATTTTTATTTATAATTCTGAATATAATTTATTAAAATCTCTCTAAATGGTATGTGCAATTATATGGCATGATCTCAAGTTTATTTTGTCTAAACCCCTTTTGTTTATTTGCATTTAAATGAGCAATTTCTCTGTTTTGATGAAGTTTGGTTTCCATTCTTTTGGCCTATGATTTTTTAACAATTTTTCTTACAAAATAATTTACAAACAATATATGATGTGTGATACCCTCTCTGACTTTTACAAATAGTATTATAAATTAAACATGCTTTCAAATTACACAAAAACAACTAGTATTGGCCACAATACAAACAATAGTCAAACAGAATAAAGAATATTTTTTTTTAAATAAATGGTTGTCTTCAAATCAGACATTTTGCAACAAAATTCCCATTTCCAACATGGAAATATGGTTTACAACAAAGGTTTTGTACTAACTAACATCTTAATTACTCTCTACTATTTACAAGTGGTAACTATTTTTATAGTTCTGATGTTAGTTGTTTCAGACCCAAACAAATGGCCTTATATCTAAAACATTTTTAAACATTCTTGTACTATATACATTAAAACCTTATATTTATATTCTTATTTCTAACTATTATTATAAGTAGGATTTTACAGTTTTTATACAGTCTTTTATACCTTGTCTTTGGGGAATTGTACCCTGTCATTAACAAATAAATAGTATGAACCGTTCACAAAGCACTATGAAATCTGTTTTTCTTTTTTCATGTAAAACAAAAATGTTATTTTAAACAGATTCATGTCTTATGAACAACATATTGTCACCGTACACATTTTAAGTCATTGAAAAATGCATATTTCATTGCATCCAATGTTTGTGATTGCCAAGAATGAAACACAAGGTTCATTTTTTATAATACCCAAAACTATCACTGGTTCACTTTCACTTATATATTATGTTAATGCTAAATGGTCGTATAGTCTTATTAACATAATAAATTGGTTAGCGTTTTTTCAATGGAGATTTGTTCCATGGGTACTATATTATTGTTTCATCTTAGTTCACAGGAAACTTTTACTTTGTTCACTTCTCTTTCTTAAATTTATATACATGTGGTTTTTATTTCGTTATACTTTTGTTTTTAGATATTTATTTTGGGGATATAGGGATTTGGGTGTCTTTTATAAGAGCATGACATCTTCTTCAGGATGCTGCCCTCTTCTTCTTTCTTCAGTCTTCTTTTCTCCTGCCTTCTGGGACTGGTATCTTCTCCATCTTCTTCTTGAATTCAGAAATACACAACCTGTATTGGTTGATCTTGGCTTATTTTAGGGTTTCTATTCTATTTATTCTCCCTCGTTGTGGGTTTGGTCATATTGTGTACTGCTTTGTTATTTACTATTTTACCTTCCTGGGTTATACCTTGAAAACCTTTGGTTATGAGACTGGTCTTGGATGACTCATCACTAGTAACTCCTTTTATTTTAACTTGTATTTTCTTTATAATAATGATTTCTTTCCACAGTTGCTATGAATTAATTAATTTATATTAAACTTAATGCTTTCTTCCAAATTTAAACATTATAACTTCATTATTCTAATGATCAATTGCCATTCAATATTATGCATACATCTGTCACGCTACAACACACACACACACACACACACACAATTCCCCATAATTGCACACAGTTTGTCTTGTTATTAATAAATATAAATAATAAATATTTTTATATATTATATTTTCTGAAGATGATAGTACAAAAACTGTCAAAACAATGTAAAAATTCAAATAAATAAAAAACATATTCTTGTAAAAACTTCAAAAATATTGTTTACTTTATATAAAAGCATTGGTAAAATACTATACACCTGTCTTATTCCTTTATTTACTAAAATTTCTTTCCTTAGTCCTTCCCTTTTCTCTATTTAGTATTATTTTAGTGTTGCAATATAAATGTCTAACCACATTTACTAAATAGACCATGATGCTCCATAATACACCATTATTCCTGTTTGCTAGATCAAATACTTCCTTGAAATCAATAAATACAACATTAGTCTAAAGGTTAAATGCTCTCCTTTTTTACAAAACTCTGTTGCAATATAAACACATTATCTATTGTTGGGCATCTGAACCTAAATACATTTTGCTGTTCCCCTATTAAAGTCTCAGCAGTAACCTTAAGCTGCGTACTCAGAATCCTATTATATACTTTATACACAACTTTAAGAAGAGTAATCCCTCTACAATTTCTATATTCTTTAGAATCTCTCTTCATATAGAGGGATATAACCTCTACTGTTTTCCATATTTCTTGAATCTGACTGGTTTGCCAACATGAGTTTAATAAATGCAACAGTCTCCAGAGAAACAGTAGTTCTGCCACCATCCTTTAGTAGTTCATATTGATCCCATTATGACCTGCTGCTTTTCTATTTTTGTCTCTTTTTAGAGCAACTATCAGTTCCTCCGTTGTTATCAGATCAACAGCTTTACCTTCCAAAGTCTTACAATTCACTGGTGGTTTTAGAATAAATATTGTCTGATTTACAATTGTTATTTTACTTTAAAGAACAGTAAAGTAGTTAGGCGTTTTGCAATTTTACTTCCATGTTCCTTAAGGAAATGAAAGTATGGTGATGGCAAAAAAAATCATGTTCGAGATTATTGCAGATTCTGATTGTACTACACTCAAAACATGAAAAAAGTCGTTTTTCAAAAAGTGTCTGTGTGTGTGTCTGTCTGTCTATCTGTAGATTTTTTTTCTATGGCAAACGATAACAGCCGCAAATTCAAACAGAATCAAATAATTTTTTGCATACAGCCCTGATTTGTAGAGTACTCACGACCTATTGTTTTTGGTGAAGATCGGTTGAGGGAAAGGGGTAGTTTACTGGCAACGGTTTTTTTTATCAAGGGTATTTTTTTTTTTTGCAAACGATAAGAGCCGCAAATTCAAACAGAATTAAATAATGTTTCGCATACAGCCCTGAATTATGGAGTTCTCAAGACCTACTGATTTTGGTGGAGATCGGTAAAGGGAAAGGAGTAGTTTACCAGCAATGTTTTATGTTTTAACAAGGGTATTTTCTTTGGAAACCGATAACAGCCACAAATTCAAACAGAATCAAATAATTTTTTGCATACAGCACTAAATTGTAGAGTTCTCAAGACCTATTGTTTTTGGTGAAGATCGGTTAAGGGAAAGGGGTAGTTTACTGGCAACGTTTTATGTTTTAACAAGGGTATTTTCTTTGGAAACCGATAACAGCCGCAAATTCAAACAGAATCAAATAATTTTTTGCATACAGCCCTAAATTGTAGAGTTCTCAATACCTATTGTTTTTGGTGAAGATCGGTTAAGGGGAAGGGGTAGTTTACCAGCAACCTTTTAAATTTTAACAACAGTAAAGTACTTGAAAATTCATTTAAACTTTTTGAAACAATGGTAATTGTTAAAAATAAAATAATTTTGTTGCCAGGCAATAAAATTATAATTTTTTCATTTTAATGTAAATTATGTATCAGTTAATATACATGTATAAAATAATATATCGTTCGTGGCAGGCAAGCATATCTCAGTTATGTAATGTTTACGTTTCCATTTTATTATTATGGCTACCGCAATAAAAAGACAGGGAAGGCACACACACACACACACACACACACACACACACACACACACACACACACACACACACACACACACACACACACACACACACACACACACAATTCGCGTTATTTCTGGCCTCACTCAGGTTTATTTTCTTACATTTGCACGCTTTTTAAATGGTAAGTGCCGAAACCCATACCAACATAACGCGTGCAAGCCGAAAAAGTGTCCAGCGTGGATAGCGATTTGCTTCCTGTGGATCGCTGGGCAGTGTAACTGCACGTGTTTACAGAGGAAAGATTCATAGACAGACTTTTCATCTTTAGGGAATGAACCCTCTGCAAGATGCTGAGGGTCCATGAGTGACTTCGGAGCGCTCCTTCTTTTTCGCGTGTTTGTTCTGTGAAACATACACTGTAGATTCGCAGCTTTACTCTAAGCAACGCTCAATAGGCAATGTTGAAAATTTGTGTCCACGGTGTACCCTCATACACACTAAACCTGCTCTGATGTTTTAATTACGGACATCATAATATTAAAACTTTGGAAACTTGAGCACTACTTAATGGTGATCAAACATTAACTTATACAAGCCATTAATTTTATGCAATTATGTATATATATTGTACAACGTTATCGGCAACAAAGAAGTAGTTTTTGTTAAAATTCTTTCCCGGGATGTTTGGCCGTAGTCCAATGTTTTCTACAAAACCAGACGTTTCGGCAATGCCATCGACTTCCATCATCAGTGAAAATCGAGTGCGATAACGTGAGGTGGTATACGTTAGTGATCACAGTACTGTGGTTAAGGCTGAAGCAGTAAGTAGAAAGAAGTAGTTTCTATAGTAATATTTCATTTCGAAAATGATTTAAATATAAATCTTAGAACATGGAAGTCATGTATGGTTCTCCATACCGATATTTTTAGTTTTTTTCAGGTACAGCAAAAACTTTCATTAATCATGGTAATGACAGGGAGTGTCACATATAGATAAAGAATTGGCATGTTTTCACAGGCACCAATGGGAGTTCCAAAGAATTTTCATTTGACACTGATGCTACCACTAAAATCATATATAAATAAGAAATTGATTCACAGCTTAAAAAAAATTATAAATTTGATTTGGTTTAATAATGTATGTATTTTGTTGAAAATAGTGAGTGAGTCCTGCTGCTTAATAGTTCATTATTTTGCCTAATTAATTACTGATGTAACAGTATGTCTTACAGTAATTAATAAACAATACTTTTTATTTTATCTGTCAATTAACACATGAGTTACATTGTGCAGACATGAAGTTTATTTGTATTTAACATGAATTTAATATGTCCAAGATGGACATGGTAAATTCTAAGATGCTGAAGCACAGCTTTCTTACAATCACTTTCCACTAGACCAAAAGCTTCCAAACTTACTACTTTTTTGAAGAAACATACCTAATTGTTCCAAAAAACTCTTTCACATTAGAAAAAAAGATAAACTTTGCATTGCGTTGTTATGAAAACTGCCCTATTCCTTAGAAATTTCTTTTTACATTTATTCATGTACGATAAATACTCTTCTGCTATAAAAGAGAAAAATTAAAAACACTACTTTTATAGTACAATGGAGAAATATTACACATTATGTTCTGAATGTTTATGTATTGCTACTGAAGGACGTAACCATTTTAAATGGAAAAGTTGTAACTAATAATTATTATTATGTTCTTTCATTATGTACAGTGAGTATGAATTTCTTAACAAGAGATATAAACGTTTAAGTAGAGTTAGGAATATTAACAACAGTTATAATTTTCATAATATTTATTTTGAACACAATATTTTTCACCTACTGTTTCTTTTTAACAACTGCTTGCTTGGTATTTGCTGATGTACTAGGTGCCAGTTTTCTAAAATGTAAATTCCAGAAGGCACATAGTGCTAAAAATGTTATGGTACTGATGACAGCAATGTACTCTGCTCTGTTTTCAAACTTTTTCCCACATATTGTGTACCATTGTGCAATACCTTTTGGTGCACCTTGTGGAACACAAGAAAAGTCAAAATAATCTTCATTGTAATCAGTAACACATAGGTAGGCACGTTTCTCAAGTATCTGAAACACATATAAATAACATTAATAGCAAGTTCTGAAAGAGTTACATTTTAAAATTTATCATTTTGCTAATGAATAAGTTTTTCATATTTGTGAAACCAAAGGAAGTTAAATGTTTTTTGAAAGTATTTTAAACAGAATTATGTCAAAACATATAACTATTTTTACCCCTTTACAATTTCTTGTATTACTTGTCTTTAATAATTTTATGTAATTTGTAACTTAGATTTTAAAACTGTTTCTCAAATACAAAACCCATGTTTACACTTCTGGTTAGAAAAATTTCTTGATCTTTATATAAAAGAAAATAGCTGAATTAAAGCAAAATTTTCTTCTTCGTACATTCTGTCAAAATATATTGATTTCCAAAATAATAGTTTTTACAATTACCAATGCTTAAAATATATTGATTTTATTTTTATTCAACACGATTCCATCATCATTGAATACAGTCATGTGAGAAGGTTTAAATTTATTAGCGTACTGGTTAAATTAAAATTAAACTGGTCGGTCTTTTTGTGAAAGTCTTGGATGATTTAATTTTATTTGGTTTTTTAGATTACAAAACACTATACCCTCAGCATTTTTCAAACTGTGGAGTATAATACAAAACAGGATGCAAGACATATCTTAGCATTATAAAAGATCAATATGTAGGGTGTATACTACCCTAACTGCTGACTCGTGAAAGCAGTTACTTAATTAACTCATTTGTTAAATGGTTAGCCCTCACTTCCACTTTGGCAAGTCATTTAATATTAAAGTATTTAGTACCATAAAATGAGGGCTGAACTGGAAGTAATGCCTGTTTGTCTGTCAAATCTGTAATATTGATGTGTGTCTGAAATTCATACTTCTAAGAGAACATACCTTCATGCATAAGTGACATATGTTTCTTTGTTTTCATAATAATAGAACAGTGGATATGAACAGTGCATATTCATTGAATTCTTGTATAGAGGTCAGTCATTGAATTCTTGATGTATAGGCCATAAATATTCATGGCCAGCTCAGAAACAGGTATGGAGAGGCACCATTGGATGAGAGCAATCTTCAAAGATGGGTTAATAAGTTTAAACCAAGAAAAACAAGACAATAAATCATGTAGTGGAAGGCCAGTGTGTGTAGTAACTGTTAACAACTGGCAGTGAGTTGATGACATAATTCATGCAGATTGGATAATTACAGTATATGAAATCATTTCAAGCTTGAATACTGGTAATAATGCTGTCCATCAAGATTATAGTGGACTTAGGCTACAAGAAACTTCATCAGTTAACTCCTGCTGTGAAAGACAGAAGGGGGAAATCATGTTCAAAACTACTATCCATATTTGAAGCAATAAACAAAATTTTTGTTCAAATTCTGTGACTGAAGATGAGGCTTGGGTACATCAGTATGACCTTGAGATTAAGACAGTTGTGACACCATACTTCACCTAGACTTAAGAAGTTGAAAAGCCAGTAGCAGCCAAGGTAATGGTTCTTGTTTTCTGAGATGAGAGAGAATCGTTTTGCAGGATTTTCTTTCAGGATGAATAGGGTTTAACATTGAACAGTGAGCATTATACTATATCATTGAAAAACTTTGAGAAACCATCAGAAGAAAAATACCTGAGAAAAATCTTCATGCTATTAACTATACTGTGCTAATGCTCTATACCTCACATGTCTCTATCTTCCCTACTGCCCTGATCTTGCACAAACAGACTTTCACCTCTTTGTTGTACTTTGAGTATACACCTTGTACTAAGAACATCATATGTACTCAGTATCATAATGCTGATATTTAAATGTTATTATTATAATTTTGTGAGACAGAGACTGAATTTAAAAACTGTTCTAATTTGAATTATGTTTCTTCATTCCCTTACAGAAAATTTAAATAATGTATTATCGTACACATAAGAAGAAGACATCCTGCATCCTAAATATATAAATTAATATAAAACAGTCAAAATAGAGCAAAAGCAGTATGTCAAGAAAAGAGAAGAAGATTCTGAAGTGTCAGATCATATCCAAATACCTAACACTACAGTAAAGTTTACTAGACATGAATTAACCGTTTTCGTGCTAACAGCGCATGTTACGAATTGCACATCCGTCAGCAGAGAAACAAAACTCAGTTGCCTTCCAGACGGCTGTGGAGATTATTATGTGTGTACTTTTCAAAAAACATCAGTATTCATCAAAATGTAGCGTTTAGTTTCATTTATGTAGTTTGCTTTTTTTTCCGGTTTGTCGAGTGAAATGGATCAGTCTGGTTCACCGTCGACTTCTGTGCAAAGGAAAGTCATACATAGTCAGAGTCGGAAAATAATTTATAACGTTTACAAGTTTATGAAATCTGAAGGCAAAGAAACATCAGAAAGAAAATTACAGGAACGGGTAGCTCAGGCGTGTGGTGTGTCGCTAAGTAGTGTTTTTAGAATCATTAAAGAAGCATCCACGTATGCGTGTGATACAAAATCTTTCAGCACTCCCCATAAAAAACGTCCAAGAAAAAAAGTAAAAACCGATATAGACGATTTTGCAAGTGTACTATTCGACGAATTATTCACAACTGTCACACAACGGAAGGGGAAAGACCAACATTAAAAGTTATTTTAAGAATTTTACGAGAACGAATTAATTATAATGGTAGTGTATCTAGTCTTAGACAAATTATTCGACAAATGGGATTTCGGTGGAAACGTGTTGAAAACAATAGAAAACTTTTAATAGAGAAACATGACATTATAAACTTGAGAGTAGATTTTATAAGAAAAATACAACAGTACAGAGGAGAAGGTGGCCCATAGTGTACATAGACGAAACCTATTTTCACAGTTCAATGTCAGTTACAAAAACGTGGACAGACAGTGATAAAGTGGCCTAAAAACTCCAATAAATAAAGGACAGCGGGTGGTTGTAGTTCAGGCTGGTGGTGAAACTGGGTTTGTATCCAATGCTCTCTTAATGTTTAAATCGGGTTTCAAAAAAGGCGATTATCACAACGACATGAACTACGAAAATTATGAAAAGTGGGTGAGTGAAATGCTTATACCGAACTTGAATAAGAACAGCGCAGTAGTAATAGACAATGCCCCCTACCACAATGTACAATTAAATCCACCTCCAACATCATTAACAAAAAAGGGAGACATGATTAACTGGTTACAGAACCATAACATTCCTTGTAGTCCATCTACGTTAAAACCTGAGCTCTATGCACTAATCAAGCAACATAAACCAACATACAAAACTTTTAAAATAGATGCTATTTTGGCAAACCATGGACATTCCGTTTTACGACTTCCACCCTACCACCCAGATCTTAATCGTATTGAACTGATTTGGGCAACCGTGAAGGAGCGTGTTAAAAGAAAGAACGTGCATTTTTCTGTAGACAGTGTCATAAACTTAGCGAAAACAGAATTTGATTGTATTTCTCCCGCATACTGCAGATCAAGATGTAACCACGTCATGAAAATTGAAAACGACTACATGAGATCGGACCAAATAATGGATACTGTGACAGATCATTTAGAAATTAATATTGGACGGGATAGCAGCAGTGAAGACGATTTGAGTGATAGTGATAGTGATAGTAACAGTGACGGAAATATTAGTGGGGTGGAAGAACTGACCTAAATAATTGTAATTGCACGTAAGTAAATGAGCTCTACATTACTTAAATAGTTTTAGTCTAATTGTTGCATTAATATTGTCTCTCCTGTTATTTATGGATAGTTTACATCTGCTTGTTTAAAAAAACACACACGCAGTATTTCTCATCTGTTGTTGATGTTACTTACTCAAACAAATTAAGATGCCAGAGCAATGTGGATCATATATTACTACGTTTTTTCGTGAATCATAACGTGTACACATTCCAAAATGTACAACTATTGTTGATGTCTAGGCTCGACTTTGGAGAAACATTGCAACAGACACAACACGGCAAGTCACTGTTTACAAAATAATGGCAGTATTAAACATTTTATAACTGTGTGAAAGCTTTATTACATTGTCTCTTTCTGTTGTGTCTGACGCTTGTTTCGTCTTAAAAAATGTCCACGTTTACTGTCTGGTTGTGTCGTAATTGAAATCAAAACTTACCTACAACCAAATTTTTAGTATTTAGTAAAAAAGTAGTGAATTAAATATAAAACGTACTAAACTGTAAAAACCTTAAAAACAATTAAAAGAATAACAAAACAATTCAATTTGAAAATTATAAGAATAATTGGTTAGTAAAAAGTTAGGTAAGTTAGTAAAAAGTAAGTTACATGTGTGTGTGTGTGTGTGTGTGGTAGGGCTATAAAATTTAGTTGGGTAAATTTTGTAATATAGTTAAAAATGTAGCTAATGAAATGTAGACAACAATAAACCCATAAAAACGTTACAAATTAAAAATAAACAATTGAAAGCATTATAAGAATGCATAGACAATACAAAATTAAGTAAATAAAGTTATAAAACTAATAAAAAGTAAATTATTGTGAATCGACAAGGAAGTATAACTGCTTTATTTCAGCTGTCATTATAAGCGATATCAGTTTTTAAATTTTAGTACTTTTACAGGGAAAAACGTAAATTTTACTTTTCTTTCATCTTTAATTAGATGCGTAACTTCGGCACAATAGGTATAAAAAGTTAATCCGTCTCAAAATAGATTACTCATCTCGCACATGGATCTCATTCATAATTGAGAGAGTAGGCCGATATTTTCAACTGCGTTAGTAGACATTTTCCTCCTCGTAGCTTCCACCGCTCCTGACTTCTCCCCACTACAATCTGCGCGTTGCTTCATGTCTATTTAATATTACTGTACATATTACACAGGAAACAAAAGCAATAAATATATTTCAGCATTTGGTATTCTATAACCTGTGACTTAGAACACAGCAGGCTATAAGACATGCAAACATAGAAGAAAACTAGATATGCATAATTATAAAATATAGTACAAAAATGCTAAACAAGATTAAACTATCTTTATGCACAATATATCTACAAACTAAGTACTAAAACAGGGAAGTAGGATATCCTAATGCTATTCAAAGTTTAATATAACCAAGCATTAGAAAACTGGTACAGGAATGTGAGGTGTGTTCAAATTTAAATTATAATTTGGTTTGAGGTCCAAACAAAAGCAATAAAGAAACAAATACAATGTTGGTAGCACTGGCTGATGCATGGGAACAAAGACAAATCTCTCACAGTCATTCAGTAATCAGTATGTACTGCTGTTTGTTTTACTAGTATTACTAAAGCAGAAGTTCATTCAAGTGAGGACCAACACATTATAATTAAATTTCTTAAGAAAGAAAATGTGAAACAATCAGAAACTTCTAAAGACTTAAAAGACAGTTTGGTGTAGAAATGCTGGCAGACATGTTTCTATTCATGGAATACAGCTTTAAAAGATGGCCAAGAATAATATACCAACGAATGAACGAACCACATCCATGATGCCCAATAACACTGGCAACAGGAGAGGTGGCTGACAGGATCAATGCACTTATCAAAATAATAACTAAATCCTCATATTGCTTCTACATTAAATATCAGTGCCGTTAGTGAAGATAGCTGTATCATAAATCAATTCCGTTATATGTATGTTGATGGACGAACACAAACAGAATGGCTGCAGATGGCTCATTCTCTATTGTTACAATTTGAAGAAAGGGCAGCTTTTCTTACCATCCACTGTTACTACTGATGAAATCTGGGTATACCACTTTCCCCAGAAACCAAAAAAGAACATCAATGCATTGGTGGCGTCTTTCGTCTCCAACACAAAAAAAAAGCAAGAACAATTCTTTAAGCAGAAATAATTGTGGCTTCATTTTTTTGGGATATGAAAAGTGTTATATATTATTCCCTATACATACTGATTTCCTTACAGAACAGTGTACTGCAAACACCAAGTATTACTCAATTTATTGAAGAATTCTGTAAAAATAGCCAATGGAAACAAGCATAAAAATCCAGCATTCTGTTTCTTACAGGACAATGCACGCACTTATGTCACCACTCATACAATGGCTACAATTTAAAAACTAAAGTGAACCATTTTCCCCCATCCACCCTATAGTCTGGACTCGCTCCCTCTGAATTCTATTTGTTTGGACTCTTAAAAGAGTTTCTGTACATGAAAAGTTTTGTTCCACTCAAGAAGCCATTGAAGTTGTTCAAGAGAAGGTGCTTCTGTTGCCAGAAGATTTTTTGGTCAAGAAATGCATAAGCTTCCAAAAGAAAGATAGTACAAGGGGAAGGTGATAGTATCGATAAACTATTATATGTATGTTACTACTCTTATGTTGCTTTTAGAATAAATAGCACATTAATATTTAAATTTGAATACTCCTGGTAATTTGACAATGCGCTGTATATTTTGATCCTGCTTCCTGTGAATCAGGAACAAGAATATTGAATACAATCATTCATCTATGAACTACATGCTGAGATAAAATATGAAATCTGGAGATAATACACTAACTTCCCAAAAACATAATGTACAGTATTTGTATAGGAGAAAGGAGAACAAACCACTATACCTAGGCTATAGATTTAAATAAAGCTTATGATTCAGTACCCAGAAAAATCTTGTGGCAGTCCTTAGAGAGTTCAGACACTTCTACAGAACTAATAACAGCTGTTCACAAGTTGTACTATAAGAGTACACTGTAGGTTAATATATTTTGTATTATGTTAAAGTATCTGGGAAGTTACAGACAATAAATGTTTTTCTACAGCGCTACTCCATGTCACCGAATATTCTCTTGAGATGGTTCGGAAAGAAATTATGAAGGAATGGGAATGCAATAACAGATGCCCATATTTACACTCTGAGCTTTGCAGATGATCAAGTTGCCATTGTGCATGATAAGGAAGACTTCAGTTTATGTTAAGGAAGTTAGTACACAAATATACAAAAATATGTGTTAGTAATAATTTTGATAAAACTTGAGTATATTGCAAGAACAGGAGAGGAGGTACAGAATCTGGAAGTGGCTGATGGACAAGAATTTAAAGGGATGAAGACATTTATGTACTTAAGGTTTATACTCACAAAGCACGAAGAAACAGACGAAGAAATAAACAACAGATTACAAAAAAGAGGGGATGCATTAGAGAACTCATTTCCATACTATGGGATAACATATTACAAGATGTCAAAGTAATAACATTCAGTACCATACTGCATAGTAAAATGATATACAGAGCAGAAAACTAAGTCATAAACAAAAAATATAAATATAAAATAATAGCAATGGAAACTCAAGGTGGAGCTGTAGACTCTCAAAAATGGACAGCATCACCAGTGATGAAATAAGAAGGAAAATGAATGTGGTAAAAGATGTGATCAGTTATATTTGAAGAAAAAAGGCTGATGTGGTATCAGGGCTGTAGCTAGACTCTTGAGGCCCCTGGGGCTGAAAATTTATCTCGGGCCCCCTCCATTTTTGGTAAACCAATATGTATTTATATGCGTGCAGAATTACTTAAATGACAGATTTTCCCTTGGGCAAATATTGTCTCTTATATGTAGACTACAGTTTTACATATTTCTATTGGACATAAAAATGCATGAATTGTAAACAGATGTAGATAAAAGTGATGAAACAAAAATGAATAATTTTTCTCTTTAAAATATATTCATATACACATACTTTACTTAATCGACATATTCAGCAAGTTAGTTTACTTACTGAACAAGGTACAATTTATTTACAGGAATGATTTTTTTTCTAGACTTAATGTTTGCAAAGATGTCAATAATTCTATTGAAGGCAATATTTTGTGCTGTGTCGTTCTCGATAGACAGAAGAGCCACACTACTAAGTCATTTTTGGGTCATGGTGGTTCGTAGAAAATTCTTTATTAGTTTCAGTGTGGTTATAAATAATTCAGTCCGGTATGGATACTGAGATCTTGTTGGTGCCTGTTTTGAGGATAACTGTACCAGCCATGGTTGAACAGTTCTACAACTTGAAAACAAACTTTTTTTCAATACGACTTCAGCCATGAAAAACTGAAATCTTATATTAACTTTAATAAAGTATTGACTAGTATGCTAAAATACTGACTGAGCTACAAAATTCTCTCGCTATTTTGAATGAAGTACATTTATTATTACATAAATTTTTATATTCAATAATTTTTCAATTAAGGGAAAAATTACAAAATCCTGATTTCTCTAGTATTTCTTTAGTAATATAACAACTGTAGAGCACACAGTCATATAATAAACATTCAAAAATTCGAAACATTTGGATGTGGGTTATAATTCCATTTAGTCTGACACCCAGCTGGATTTTCACAATTTCTTTCAACTTCTTGATCTCTTTTTTTGGGCCTAGGATCCAAAAAATTTTTAATTTTCAAAACTTAACATTAAATTTGAATATTAGTTAAAATTCTCTTTAATTTGATATCCCACATTATTTTATCACAATTTTCACCCACTGTTTTGGTTCTGACTTCCAAAAATTGTTATATTAATTTATTTTATGTAACAATTATTAATATGTAATATCAATAAATTTAATCAACATTTGTTCAGGCGCCATCTTGTTATACAAGAAATATTAGATTTGCTTACCTTTAAGGGCAGAATTCGGTTAAGCGAACCAAAAGTAGCAGAATGTGTTATCTGAAATAATTTACTCTTGCTTGAAATGTTTAGCAATGACATTACCTTTTATTGTCATATTACGTACAAAACATGTGACTCTACCATCCACAATAAGCACGCTGCTATACACCATTAGGCGTTGCGTCATGAGACGCAGTTTCACTATGCAAGTTAAAATTTCCCTTAAACATTTCAATAGCCCTCCAAAATTAACATATTCAATTATATTTTTATGATATCATAATTAGAATTACTCACAACCCAGCACTTATTAAATGTAGTTAGACATTCTCTCATTCACTCACGCTCGCATTCTTGGTACAATTTTCTTTTAATTTTCCCCCAAATTGAGCTCATTTTTATTAGTTATTACTGAAAAATTTGGTATTGACCCTTATTTAAACTTTTGGGTACCCCCCATTTGTCACTTAGCTGAAATTAGTCCTGCAGACGTCCCGTCGCTAAACTCGCACTATAGGTGTTAAAACTTTTATCAAACTTTGTTTTTACATTTTACGTTGCACTGTTACTTTATTTTATATAAATACTTCACTTTTTTGTTGTACGGGTGGACGTCCGAGACTTAGTTTTAGAAAATTTCGATATACAGCTGGCCGGCGTAACTGATGGAGCGTGACTGAGGACGATTTACAGTGCTGCAATACTGAGGTGGGGAGGAGCTGCGTCACCAGTTTCTTTGTGTAGAAATCCACACCTTAGTTATTTACAAGCGCATATTGTGTAGTTGCGTACCTTCGGATGACGTATACATGGGTGCAGCTTGTGACACATTTGTATGACAAAATAATGTTGTTGTTTCTGTGCGTATACTCTCCACCTTGAAGCAAATTCTGTCCACTCGATATTGCGCAGTTGCAAACCTTCATAAAACTTTTACTAATTTCTTATATGTGACTTTGAAATAAAATACAATTTATATTGATTATTCCCCAAAACACAGTAGGGCCAGAATTGTACTGTTACAAAACCCCCTCAATGAGAGGATTTATGACAAGCATAAAAATTCTCATTGACACACTCATACTTCCTAAAGGGATCAGCTAGGATATGTCACCACAACCCCCTTACTGTATATATATAAAAAAAATATAATAACTCACCCTTGGTCCAATGATGGTGACAGTACCTGCTTGACCTTACTGGACTTCTCCGGAGAGATCCCAACACCATAAGGCCAATCAGGCGCTTTACGTTCCTGCTCTGATGCGCTGGCCAGCTCAGGACCGCCGTCACAGCATCACCAGACACTGAAACAACAAATCAAAAATATTAAAATAGTGGCCTGGTATAATACCATATCCCTAACTGATCTGTTTCCCCTTAGCTATGTGCTGGTTTGTGTTAAGAAGCACTGGGTTTTCTATAACTCATAACACCTAGGATTATTACACCTAGTACAAGAATTATTATACAGACTTTCCAATCTCTTATTTCGCTACCATTTACATTTATAAATTTTTTCTACTCCAATCGATAATAATAATTGATCCTTTCCCATTAACAAAAAGAAATACAAATCTTTATACTAATGCAATAATACTTTCAAAATATTTAAACACGTAATCGAAATTTTACTCAAATAAAATTATCTATATCTCCCTCTTTCTACAATTCTGAAATATTTTCTCTTTTATACAATATTATTATTATTATTAACAGAAATTCTTTTATCCAGCGCTGTTAATAATCATCATCCCCTTTACTCCTCCACACACACTATTTCTTAACACATAATAAACATAATACATCATGATACACTCATAATTAACATTGCGATTACTACATTAAAATAACCAATTCACATTTAACTTTGATCAAAATTTACACACCTTACATCTTTAAATTTGCGTATAAAATTATAAACATTACATTTTAATTTCAATTGAACTTTTATTAATTATCCATCAATTATTTATCATTTTTACTATACCATTTAATTCTTCACAAAAAATTCAAATTTATTATTAACATTCATGTTACATTATATTTCATTTCTTATTACCTTTCTACTATGAATTTTCTACTTAACCCTTCACATTTTGATCATTGATTAGTCTGGGTGACTCCTGTATTCACTATGCTTCAATTGAATAGACATTTATATATCTAACCTTACTCACCGTTCTTCTAACAACCACTACTAACAACCAGATTTACATATTATGACACCAATCTCTCAATTATAAACCCCTTCACTAATTCCACTTACCTCAATTTATTCTCCTCTTTGTACTAGGATGTGTGTTCCCAACCTGGCCATATACATTTCTAACCATTTGCCCCCCACCAAATATCGGCAAACACTCCCTTAAACTGCTCTATCACTTGCCACAATGCCGCACGCTGGTCTACTTGCAACGCCGCACGCTGATCACTCCTTACACCACTACCCTTACTACAAAATATCACCATCAACAAATATATTTACCGTTTATTTTACTCACCTTCTCTACATATAATCACTAACCACTGTGTCCCTAGAATATCTAATACACTCTTTGTGTGTTACTGGTATTTCAAAATTCTTATTTATCTAACTCCCATTAACTTTAATTGACTAACTCAAATGCCTTTATCTTAATAATTATCACCCAGGCTCTATCCCTTTTTAACACTTTACATTACTGTGATCATTGACAATTGCATTAGAAAATTCATCCCTCACCTACTAATAACAATACATCTCAATATCCAAATATATATTACATGCTTAATCATTTATTATTCATTAGAAGCTACATCTCATAAAATCATTTAATTTCGTTATCAAACTTTCTTTTGTACAACCTTAATTAGTCAAAAAACTGTTAATTGCTATTATTAAATCAATTAAATTATAACTTCCTGTTACATACATTGTTTACATAAGAATACATACAATACACATCATCAAGAATACACTGACATTAATACACACACAAAAAAATATACAATCCAACTTATTATTTGTTACCATTTACCAAAATCAGTTCATAAAACAATTCGTTTCAAAACCACTGTTCACATATATTAATGTTCATAAACAATAAAACACTCTATCCTTCATCATCGAACAACAGTCGAATCTTAGGTCTACACACATTATTTTTCATTGAATATATGATATTATTATTATCAATATAATACTTATTGAAATTTTTATATCTTTCCACAATGTCGTTTGAATTAATAGGCTTATTCCATATCAATTTATCATGTACCATGTCATCATAGGGTATGGTCCTGTCACCTTTAGTATTATCTGTCCTGATTAGGTAAGTTATAAAGTCATTACTATCGTCATCACAGTTATCTACTACCACACCCTTTACTTCACAAGGTAAGTAATTGTTATCATTATTATCATCATCTACTATTGCTGCTATCTCAGCTTTAATACAAGGTACGTATTCACTATAATTATCCACCATCTCTATTCCTAACCTTTCTACAAATTCTTCATAGTTTCTTTTTACTTTAAAAATCTCTATCTCTCTCTTTCTCTCTCTCTCAGCACAATACCTCTCTCTCTCTCTCTCTCTCTCAATAAATCTCACACTCTCAACATATGCAGGGGACACTAACTCATAATTACTGTACCACCTATGAAGTGCACAAAAAATCTGGGGAACTCTATTTGTAGACATATCGTCTCCCAAATATACACTGAAGGAACTCTCGTCCTTCCTAAACATATGTGAAGCCTTTACTTCACCCCCAACTACACCATTAAGGGAAAATTTACCCCCTGCATCCACTCTACAAATATACTTTCTTTCCATTCTCTCTCTAACTCAATACACACTGACCTCTCATCATTATCATCTTCTACTCTCTCTAAAATTTCGTTATCACTATCAATATCCACACAATTATTTTCTAACACCATATTCTTAATTATATCATTATTATTACCTGTGACTCGTTATTCAAATTATCATTGTTACTCACCTTGTTAATTAGCACCTTGTTTGTACTTAAACTAACCTCTTTCTGATTTTAACTTGTATTCACCTCACCTACCTCAGTTTTTATCTTTACAGCACTTAAACTAGCACTATTTTCTGTAAATGTATCATCATTACTACCTACACTATTCTCTACCCCCCTTTTATTCTCGTAATTCTTGTCTACTTAATTCTTTGGTCTATCGAACTTCTCATTTACTAACGCTACTATTTTTTCTTTCGTTTTATCGAAATGTGTATGCATTTCATAGATTCTTTTATCGAACTTAAAATTTTGTCTTTTGATTTCGTTTGTCATTTCATTGAACTTCTCATCAAATTTGGTATTTATCTGATCGTATTTCAGGTTGGAATCGCTTTTTTGTTCATCCAACTTTGCATTCAAGTTATCATATTTAACATTGGAATCACTTTGTTGTTCATCGAACTTATTATTCATGCTACACATCATGCTATATAGACGTGTTAGCATCTCATCTGTATCAGATTTTTTATTTTCATCTCGAGTTGAGATGGGTGTTAACTGAACTGTATTTAATTCGACTAATCCGGTGACACTTGTTTCACCAATCTGACTAACTGGTGTTAATTGAACGCCCATCTCACTCGTAAATGTTTCGTCAGTGACGCTGACGTTTTCGTCATTATTTTTATTAGTACTCATTTTGCTTATTTATACACATGCATGCACATAATCTTATAACATAACCCTATTTCTACGTCTATGTTTACGTATCTTCGAATTATATATATTACTTCAGGTAACTGTTCCGCCCCTTCTAGTAGGCTTACTCCACATAAAATCACGTTTTATGTAGAGTCCCTGTTCGGGCGCCATTGTTATATTAATTTATTTTATGTAACAATTATTAATATGTAATATCAATAAATTTAATCAACATTTGTTCAGGCGCCATCTTGTTATACAAGAAATATTAGATTTGCTTACCTTTAAGGGCAGAATTCGGTTAAGCAAACCAGAAGTAGCGGAATGTGTTATCTGAAATAATTTACTCTTGCCTGAAATGTTTACCAATGACATTACCTTTTATTGTCATATTACGTACAAAACATGTGACTCTACCGTGCACAATAATCACGCTGCTATACACCATTAGGCCAACGTCATGAGACGCAGTTTCACTATGCAAGTTAAAATTTCCCTTAAACATTTCAATAGCCCTCCAAAATAACATATTCAATTATATTTTTATGATATCATAATTAGAATTACTCACAACCCAGCACTTATTAAATGTAGTTAGACATTCTCTCATTCACTCACGCTCGCATTCTTGGTACAATTTTCTTTTAATTTTCCCCCAAATTGAGCTCATTTTTATTAGTTATTACTGAAAAATTTGGTATTGACCCTTATTTAAACTTTTGGGTACCCCCCATTTGTCACTTAGCTGAAATTAGTCCTGCAGACGTCCCGTCGCTAAACTCACACTATAGGGGTTAAAACTTTTATCAAACTGTGTTTTTACATTTTACGTTGCACTGTTACTTTATTTTATATAAATACTTCACTTTTTTGTTGTACGAGCGGACGTCCGAGACTTAGTTTTAGAAAATTTCGATATACAGCCGGCCGGCGTAACTGATGGAGCGTGACTGAGGACGATTTACAGTGCTGCAATACTGAGGTGGGGAGGAGCTGCGTCACCAGTTTCTTTGTGTAGAAATCCATGCCTTAGTTATTTACAAGCGTATATTGCGTAGTTGCATACCTTTGGATGACGTATACATGGGTGCAGCTTGTGACACATTTGTATGACAAAATAATGTTGTTGTTTCTGTGCGTATACTCTCGACCTTGAAGCAAATTCTGTCCACTCGATATTGCGCAGTTGCAAACCTTCATAAAACTTTACTAATTTCTTATATGTGACTTTGAAATAAAATACAATTTATATTGATTATTCCCTAAAACACAGTAGGGCCAGAATTGTACTGTTACAAAATTTTGAATTTTCAAAAACTAATACTAAGTTCAGATTTTGGTTAAAATTTCCTTTAATTTGATACCCCACATGGGCTTTTGTGATTTTTTCATAATTTTGACCCACATTTTTGCTTCCCACTTGGAGGGATCAATCTCAAAAACAATATGGTTCTGTAGGGTTAAAGTTGTACACGTATGCCAAGATTTACGAAAATCAGTTGATGTGTTCAATAGTTATCGTGAGACACATCCCAAATATGTAGACAGATAAAAAGACAGACAAATGCTAAATGGTCGAATGAGAACTCGCGTCACTTGTTCAATGATAGTGTATGTGTGACAGAGACAGTGAAAACTAAGTAAACTAACTAAAAAAACAAAGAAGGGAGACTAAAGTAAAATAGAATATGCAGTAAAATAAGAATGTTTTATGTGAAATAAAACGTTTCATGTTAATATAGAAAATTTATTGCTACAGGGATAATAAGTAACGTTTTATAATAAGTATTGTGCATAATAGGAGATGATGACAAAATGTGCATTCCACACAACCAAAGCAATGACCACCAGACAAGTAAAACAATATGTGTAGCTATAGTAGTAGAAATACTTGAGAGTCATGAAAGAAACATGAGGGGCAGTTGAAGTCAACACAGCCAGTGTGCCTAATCCTGAAAGGTGAAGAAGAAAGACTTTATTTTATCATAAGAAAGACACCTTATACCAACTGCAACAAAAAATACATTAAACGAGAAAATTATGTAGAAAATACTGAGTTCTTTGTCAAACATTAGTGGACAATGGTTGTATACAACATTCTACCAAATCAAATGAAAGTTTCACTAACTACGTATGACAAATTTTATTCTAATTAATTTGTAAATGTTATTAATGATATGAATTTGTATAGTTTGTACAATATATATAGGACACACACACACACACACACACACACACACAATTGAATCTTCTCTCCCATGGACAGACAGAGAAGCAATGATGGATCTGTTCATTTCTGGATTTGATGTTTTGATTCTTGTAAAAATTAAATACTAAAAACTAGTTACACCCCCTCCCCAATTTTTTGTATTGTAGAAAAGTAATATTTTTGTAATTATGTTTCTGTTGCTTTCTATGAGTCTTCTTCTTCTTTTTTGTGATGGTTATTATGAATCAGAAATTTATCTCATTCTAATTTATGCTCCTTTCACTGTAATGAATTTAATTTAGTGTTTACCAAATACATGATATATTAACATGCAGTATCAGAGTATTGGACATAATAGTAATCTGAATATAGTTAAGCCTGTAAATGAAGCAGAAGCAGCGAGGAAAGTACCTAAATGCAGACAATTAAAATTTTGCTTTTGCTGAAACAAGACATCCTACTCACTCTTCATATATTCTTTTACTTCCATGTTCCTTAAGGAAATGGAAGTATGGTGATGGCAAAAAAAATCGTGTTCGAGATTATTCCAGATTCTGATTGTACTACACTCAAAACATGAAAAAAGTCATTTTTCGAAAAGTGTCTGTGTGTCTATCTGTCTATGTGTCTATCTGTCTTAGATTTTTTCTATGGCAAACGATAACAGCCGCAAATTCAAACAGAATCAAATAATTTTTTCCATACAGCCCTGATTTGTAGAGCACTCAAGACCTATTGTTTTTGGTGAAGATCGGTTAAGGGAAAAGGGTAGTTTACCTGCAAGGTTTTTTTGTTTAAATCAAGGGTAATTTGTTTCTATGGCAAACAATAACAGCCGCAAATTCAAACACAATCAAATAATATTTTGCATACAGCCCTGAATTGTAAAGTTCTCAAGACCTATTGACTTTGGTAAAGATCGGTTAAGGGAAAGGGGTAGTTTACCTGCAACATTTTATGTTTTAACAAGGGTATTTTCTATGGCAAACGATAACAGCCGCAAATTCAAACATAATCAAATAATTTTTTGCATACTGCCCTGAATTATAGAGTTCTCAAGACCTATTGTTTTTGGTGAAGATCGGTTAAGGGAAAGGAGTAGTTTACCTGCAAGGTTTTATGTTTGAAAAGGGTATTTTCTATGGCAAACGATGAGAGCCGCAAATTCAAACAGAATCAAATAAGTTTTTGCATACAGCCCTGATTTGTAGAGTACTCAAGATTTATTGTTTTTGGTGAAGATCGGATAAGGGAAAGGGGTAGATTACTTGCCACGTTTTTTGTTTTAACAAGGGTATTTTTTATGGCAAACGATAACAGCCGCAAATTCAAACAGAATCAAATAATTTTTTGCATACAGCCCTGATTTGTAGAGTACTCAAGACCTATTGTTTTTGGTGAAGATCTGTTAAGGGAAAGGGGTAGTTTACCTGCAACGGTTTTTTATCAAGTGTAATTTTTTTCTATGGAAAACGATAACAGCCGCAAATTCAAACAGAATCAAATTATGTTTTGCATACAGCCCTGTATTGTAGAGTTCTCAATACCTATTGGTGTTGGTGAAGATCGGTTAAGGGACAGGGGTAGTTTACCTGCAACATTTTATGTTTTAACAAGGGTAATTTTTTATATGACGAACGATAACTGCCGTAAATTCAAACAGAATCAACTACGTTTTTGCATACCTTTTTGAACTAAAGAGAACTCAAGGTCTGTTAATTTTGTTGAAGATCGGTTAAGGGAAAGGGGTAGTTTATCAGCAACGTTTTATGTTTTAAAAAGGGTAATTTTTTTATGACGAACGATAACTGCCGAAAATTCAAAGAGAATCTAATAATTTTTTGCACACTTTCCTGAGTTGTAGAGAGCTCAAGGACTGTTGATTTTGGTGAAGATCGGTTAAGGGAAAGGGGTAGTTTACCTGCTACATTTTATGTTGAACCAAGAGAAATGTTTACATGACGAACGATAACTGCCGCACATTCAAATAGAATCAAATATTTTTTTGCATGCATCCCTGAATTGTAGAGGACTGAAGGCCTATTGATTTTGGTGAAGATCGGTGAAGATAAAGGGATATTTTACCTGCAACATTTTATGTTTTAACAAGAGTAAAATACATAATTTTGATAAACAAAGTATCCTGATAAGAAGCTCATAATAATCCACTGCAGAAACGTAGATGAAATAACTATAAATGAAGAGGCTAGTTGAACGGGGTGGGGGTAATTTTCTATTAATGAAAATTATAGTTGAAGAGGGACGGGCGAAAATTTTATATGTGTACTACGTTATCGGCAACAAAGAAGTAGTTTTTGTTAAAATTCCTTCCCGGGCTGTTTAGCCGTAGTCCAATGTTTTCTGCAAAACCAGACATTTCGGCAGTGCCATCGACTTCCATCATCAGTGAAAATCGAGTGCGAAAAAGTGAGGTGGTATACGTTAGTGACCAAAGTACTGTGGTTAAGGCTGAAGCAATAGAAACTAGTAGTTTCTATGGAAATATTTTATTTCGAATATGCTTTTAAATATAAATCTTAGAACATGGAAGTCATGTATGGTTCTCCATACCGATATTTTTCTTAATCAATTCACACTATGTTATTCAACTAATAAAAGAACAACATTTACTTACACTTCCAAAAGCTGTCTGAACAGGAACAACAGCATTACAAGGTCCAGTTGGTTCATGTAGGCCTATAGATACTTCTTTTTCTGGATTTCCCCATATTACCATGCCAAGATAGACACAGTAATGGATGATAAGTGCAGGTATTAAAATCCATTTCCATTTAAAGACTATAGTAACATAAAGAGTACCCACATACAATAAGTTCTAAAAATATAACAGTTCTAAGTTATCAGTTATGAGGATTAATTACTACTGCTTTAGTTTCATGACACTTTTTTAAATTCTTGTTGTCTGTAACTTACTTTGTGCTCGTGGTTCTGGCTTAGGCTGTCTATCAGCTGACCACACAGTGACAAGTGCAATTGTGAATAGAATAAAAAATGTAACTTCAGAATGGATCTTGGCTAAGTCATGTAGTGGATGGTAGATTGGCAGGAACAATAGTATTCCACCAATAGGTCCAAGGACTGAAGCAATCAACATACTGCCAACTTCAACAGCAAAACTGAAGCATATTTTACAAATATTTCATTATTAATTCCCATGAAATAAGTTATATTATCATATGAAATACAAAACTCTTAAGCGATGGGAGACTTACATCAGATGACTCCTCTACTTGAACTGTCTCCATTATAATATTGCTACGACAGCACAGAACAATCTACGCGTTTATTGAATATGCCAGAAGGATTTCGATGTAAGCGTGTGGTGTACGTGCTACTAGATGCATTTTGCGAGAATCTTCTCGACTGTGCCGGGCTTCGCTCGGGCACTCGGACTGTGTCAAGGCCGTAGTAATTACATAGTTCACGAGAGATAAGACGCAGTTTGGAAGCTTCTGGTGTGTGAGCGTGACTATAAATACATCGGGTAGCGGCCTTAGTTTTCAGTTCCATGCGAGATATTGGATAGTGCGGTTCGAGAGTATTAGTGCGATATATTTCCAGAGCGGTTCGAGTTATTACTGTGTACGTTCAAGTAGTTATTATTGAAGTGTTGCGTTTTATAATCAGATGGTATAATTGTAATACAATTGAGTTTTAATATTTGTGGACATTTTATTGCGTGCGTACAATTTTCATTTGATTTGTTGTAGAGACTGTGTTGTTAATTACGAACTGTTTTACTGTAACAATTAAAGATGTGATTAGTGACTTAATTGGTGTCTTGTACTTATTTTGTTTCCACTGTACCTACGACGATCGAATAGACCGTCGTAACAGTGGTGTCAGAACTGGGATAGAACGGTTAACAGTGGAAACAGTGGATACTTTGTACAAGACGAGTGTAATTCGTAATTAATCGAAAAACAATGGATGCCAGTCAGACGATGTAAAATTTGCAGGCGCTGTTGTTGCAGATAGAAGAACGACGACGACAGGATGCAGAGAAAGCGGAAGAGAGACAGAAAACCCTCCTGCTGGAAGCAGAGGAAAGACGCAGACAGGAGGCGGAAGAAGCAGAAAGACGACAAAAGAAGAACGAAGACAAGAAAGACAAGAAGCAGAAAAACGACAGGATGAAAAACGTAAGCAAGAAGCAGATAAAACGGAAGCTCTCTTTGAAGTTATGCAGAAACAGTTGCAAGAACACAGTACTGCAGAATTGGGTATCCTACGAGGTGAGCTTAATAAACAAGTTTTTAAAATATCGGAGGTACAAGAATCAATGACATTAAAAATAGCTGAAGTAGAAAAATCTGTCTTGATTGTTGAAGAATCGATGTCTACAAAAATATCTGTTATAGAAGAATCTGTGTCAAATAAAATATCTGCAGTAGAAAACTCAATGGCAAACATAAGAGAACAAATTAAAAGTGAAGTCGAACAGTGCATGAAGATTCAACCAAAACAAATTTCTGAACAGACTGTACCAGTGATAAAGACAGAAAATAAGTTAATAGAGAAAGTCACTTTGCCTGCAGTAGGGACAGTTCATGTCAAAGCTCCAACCTTTGACGGAAGCAGTCACTGGGCAACGTACCTCCGCCAATTTGAAGCTGCTGCATGCGCAAATAATTGGACAGAGAAAGACAAGGCTGTTTCACTTGTTCTTGCATTAAAAGGACCTGCGGCAGAATTACTACAGAAAGTGCCACCTGACAGCCACAACATCTATGCCGAGTTGATAAAAGCTCTAGAATTATGCTACGGTGATAAACATTTGCAAGAGGTGTACTACGCTCAGTTGAGAACAAGACAACAACGTTCCGGGGAAAGTCTTCAAGAATTTGAAGCAAGTATCGACAGATTGATTAGATTGGCCTATCCTGAAGCACCAGAAGACTTCCGAATAAGGTTTATGGTGCAGACATTTATTGATGGCATCGGAGATTGTGAACTTCAGCAAGTGTTACGAATGGCAAGACACCGAGATAGCTCAGAAGCTATTGTTCACGCCCTAGAGTTTGAAGTTGCCAAGTCAGCGTCCCGCTACATTAATGGGTTTGTGCCATCACGTTGCAGTCAGAAGATCCCTGTATCACATTACCATTATGATGGGTGCAGAAAAACAGTGTTGTCGGACAAACAATTCAAAAGTTCAAGAGAGTCGCAATGATTTGAAAAAGACAGAAGACCGAAATGTTACAACTGTAGAAAAAACCGTGGTCATCTACAGGTAGACAGTTGGGAGAAGAAGATACCAAGAGAAGAGACTGATCGCACCAATTGGAGAAGTAAAGGCCCAGAACAGCACACAGTTTCCACGCTACATAAGATCAGTGGAAACTTGATTGTTAATGGATTTGCGGATGGTAAACCAACATCATTTACAGTTGACATGGGCGCAACAGTGTCCATTGTGCGCCCTGACTTAGTCTGTAACCGCCATCCTCTAATTAGCTCTTGTACAATACAGACTGTGACTGGAAGCCCCGTCAAGGTGCTAGGAAAGGTAGACGTACGTGTACGCCTGGGTCTTCTTGAGTTTAGCCACCAAATGCTCGTTGCAGACATTGTCGATGAAGTGATTCTTGGCACGGCATTTATGAATGCCTACGGATTCGTTGTGGACTTAAGAGAGAATGTCCTGTGTCGGCCAAGAGGAGATAAAGCTTTCCATGGCTAAAATGACAGGGTCTACCAACCATTCGATTAAGCGAGTGGCATTAGTCGAAGAAAAAGTCAACAAGTCTGGTCAAGAGGAACCCTCCCTGTTGCCAGCGGAAATGGAGGAAGAACTAGCAGAGGAAGTACAAATAAGTATAAGGACAAAAGAAGTGATTGGAAAGCCAACTATGGGTGTCGAGACAAAACTCTTGCTTGTTCCTGAGCTGATAGAAGCGCCCGAGGGTAAAGTGGCTGAAGATGAGGTTACGCAAGAGGTTGTTGACGAGGACCAAACAGACTTGGATCAGCCAGTGGTATTTCGGTCATCAGTACATGATGCAACGGGAGTGATTCCAGCGAAACTAGTGGTTGCACAAAAGACTCGCATTCCTGGGAACGTGGTGTTCAGATCACACGAGACTGAATTCAAAGAACGGGAAAATTATCCTTCGCAAGGACGTCCACCTAGATCGCCTGGTCGAGTATTACTTCGGAGACGCTTTGCCAGTTCGGGACGAACAGGCTTAAGGAGGGGGCAGTGCTACGACAGCACAGAACAATCTACGCGTTTATCGAATATACCAGAAGGATCTCGATGTAAGCGTGTGGTGTACGAGCTACTAGACGCATTTTGCGAGAATCTTCTCGACTGTGCCGGGCTTCGCTCGGACTGTGTCAAGGCCGTAGTAATTACGTAGTTCACGAGAGATAAGACGCAGTTTGGAAGCTCCTGGTGTGTGAGCGTGACTATAAATACATCGGGTAGTGGCCTTAGTTTTCAGTTCCATGCAAGATATTGGATAGTGCGGTTCGAGAGTATTAGTGTGATATATTTCCAGAGCGGTTCGAGTTATTACTGTGTACGTTCAAGTAGTTATTATTGAAGTGTTGCGTTTTATAATCAGATGGTATAATTGTAATACAATTGAGTTTTAATATTTGTGGACATTTTATTGCGTGTGTACAATTTTCATTTGATTTGTTGTAGAGACTGTGTTGTTAATTACGAACTGTTTTACTGTAACAAAGATGTGATTAGTGACTTAATTGGTGTCTTGTACTTATTTTGTTTCCACTGTACCTACGACGATCGAATAGACTGTTGTAACAATATTTTAACATTTGGTGTTTTGATCCCCAGAAGCTCAGAGTGGCATTTGAAAGACCCTGTTGACACTCACAGCTTCTGAGAATGATCCCAGATTCTGAAATGTCAAGTGTAAAAATATTACAATAGATGAAGTCCAAAAAGAGGGGTCACCTGATGTGAAATACTATCTTTATATGATGTATTAAGCATATGGAACTCACCATGTATATTCATAGTGTCCTACACCTATGGATTTCATAAAGAGCAATTCTTGTATTAATAATCATATAATTTATATACAGTTAGATTAGTTAAATATAATTATTTCACTACCGACTCGGAACACAAAGTTTTTTATGGGCAAAGAAGAAGAAGAAGCTTTTTAAAAGCGAAAATGGGTTAAGGCTGTAAGGTAAAACTTTTACGTGTTTACACATAAAAAACTTTGTGTTCCAAGTCGGTAGTGAAATAATTATATTTAGTTAAGTAACAGACACATCATGGACAACGAAATCCAAGAATTTACATTAGTAGTTATTGCTTATGTTTACCTACAGATAACACCAGTCCCACAGAACCACTGTAACCCCCACATCTGCTATAACTAATAATAGCCCCCACAAGAGAAGTTATTTCATACCTCGTACTGCTGCCTGGACTATGCTGGAAGACATGACTTCAATACTAATGTTTGGCTAATTGAATATTATAGTTTGCATCCAAAACTTTAGTAAATATAAAATCAGCAACCAATATTACAAAACAAAAAGAAAAGTTAAACAGGAATTACCTTAAAAAAAGAAAATATGAATAACTGGAAACAAAGAAAGTCACTTCCTTGTTTTCTCTCTCCAAGTCAAGTGTAATCAACAGTGAACAATAAACAAGAATTTTTATTTATGTCCATAATTCTGTTTCAAATATATTTACCATTTATTCAAAAAGATAATAAATGTTGTGTGGAGCCTTCACAATACCAAATAGTTCAGGATAATAAATGGGCTGAATTAGAGAAGTATTGTGTTACCAGCATTGTTTTCTGGAAAGAATGAATAGATGGGTGACACAAATAGTAAGGGACAGATGATTTTTGCAAAGAGTACCATTTAAAAAAAAAAGTGAAAGAATACAGATTCAGTTTAATGCTTGATATGAGACAATGTAAATAAATAAATAAACTAAAATTAACTGAAGAAAAGGATAAAGTGATAGTTTTTTTAAGTAATCATATAGAGAGAGTATTATGTTAGAGGATCATTCAAGGTGGATAAGCGATACTTGAAAAGCGATATCTCTTGAGAGTAGGTAAATGAGATTTCAAAAAAAAAAAGTTATAAAACACTGGGGTTTGTATAAACCTAATAAACACAGCAATGGTAAGTGAAGATATTAGAAATGGGCAAGGTTATAATATATAAAAACACTTGAGCTGTGAATAATTGACAAAAGAGACTTGTGAAACTAGATCACTAACTAGACAACAATTTTTAAAACACTTGTGTTGACTATTCGACTTAATTTATTGTCATCATCAGGATCTATATTGGAGAAATATCCAAATAATTAATAGGTCACAGATATAATGATCGTCACAGATAAGTTTTTTTTAATCATAATGGCGTGGACAAGTAAAGACGCGCGCGATATACCACCCGATCATATTAATCATATTTGTCATCCAAATAGAAAAGTTGGACTTGTTACTTGTTTAATATGTGATAGTGTTTTCTGCAAGTCTGATTTTACAAGAGAAGTGAACGAAGGAAAAGGATTCTTTATCTCTAGACACATAATTGTGTGCCCTGTACATCTTAACCTATCTTTTGTTGACATTCAACCATGTGACCAGGATACTGATATTGAAAATAGTAATGTCCAAAAAAAATTGTTAATTATTCAAAAACATCTAGAAAATATTAAAAATGGTCTAAGTGTGACTCAAGATGGTGTAAGTGATAATATGGATACAGATGATAAAGGTGAGGATGATGCTATATCTATCGTATCAATTGCCAGTGAAAAAAATAAAAACCGTAAGTGTGAACAAAATTTTGAATGTGAGGATTGTCAGGACTATATAAGAGAATTAAGCTATGAAAAAAAAAGAATAGTGAATTAATGAAACAAAATAATGAGCTACGTGAACATAACCATGAGTTGCGTGAAAATAACAGTTTCTTAAGATCATCTGCTGTAAATGTTGAAAAAAATTATGTAGACATTAAAAATTCGTATGCTGATGCTGTGCTAAATTTACCTAAAAAGCAAGAATGTGCTCGCTTGACAATAAAGCCAAGGGAAAATTTCAAAAGCGATGCCCTAAATATTATCAAAGTGCAAATTTCAACCAAAACTAATGCCAAAGTTTTAAAAATTAACAAAGTCAATAATGGTACAGTTTTTCTAAAGTGTATAAATGAGCAAGATTCTGAAAAAATACTAACGGTTATAAACAGTGAAATATTGACAGCTGAAGCATGTGTTAAAAAAAATCCACAAATAAAAATAACAAACATATCAGAAGATGTCGATAAAGTAGAACTCGAGAACGATATCATACGTAGAAATGAATTACCATCAAATAGTGTAAACATTGTACACAAATACAAACAGAGAAACAATAATCATGCTGCGCTAGCAGAAGTAACCTCTGATGCATATGCCAAGATAATGAAGAATAAATCTGTTTTTATTAGATGTGAAAACTGCAGAGTGTATGACAATTTTAATATCAAATGTTGTAAAAACTGTTGTGGGTATAACCATTCACTGAGAAAGTGCAAAGACACTTTTAAAAGACAACAATCATGCTACAAATGTTCAGGTAACCATGATGCTACAGTATGTACCTCTGATATAAATAAATGTATTAATTGTATTAATGCTAACAAATACTTAACTAAAAAGAGATCCATAGATCATTCTGCAAATGATATTCAAAACTGTGAAAGTTTTAAAGTAAGATGGGAGCAGTATGTTTGTGATACAAACTACCCCTGGAAACCAGAACCTCCATTTAATTACGTTACAACTAGTTGATTAGATAAAATTTTGTATTTAAGAGGAAAAAGAAAGATAAAAAATCAAAACTAACCTATAAATAAATTTTTTATGGAAATACAAGAATATAACCTTAATGATGAATTAATTTTTAATAGTACAGAAGAGATAAATCTCAACCCCATTTTTTGTGACTCTGAGCTTCTGACCCTACATGTCAACATCAGAAGTATACAGAAAAAATATGTTAAAACTTGAAACTATGTTAAGTTCTTTTAAACATAAACCAGATGTGATAATATGCACTGAAGCTTGGCTAATGGATAATATCAAGCTTATAAATATAACACGTTATACACATTTTAAAAATAACAGCAGAATAAATAAAGCAGATGGAGTGATTATTTATGTAAAAGGTAACCTACAGTATCTAACCATTAATGAACAATTTAATGATTTAAAAATCACTAGTCTGCTCATAGAATTAACAAATAAAAGTATTTTCAAAATTTCTGGACTATATCGTTGTCATGATTATGAGATTGACAAATTCATTAAAGATCATGAAAAATTTATCTTAAGTAACAAAATTGTTGCAAACCACATGATTTTGGGTGATGTTAACTTAGATCTCATTGAGTTTAATGAAAAAACTGAGGATTATTTCTACCAATTACTGCAAAATGGTTATGAATCGATGATAAATACTTGTACTCATCCTATAAAGAATTATAAAGATGGAACTTCCATTGACCATATTTTCATGAAAGGAATATACATAGCAAAATCTGGCAAATTAATTGACTCAATCACAGACCACTACCCCATTTTAATATCACTACATGGAAACAACATAAAATGCAAACTTACAGTATCTTTTGAAATAAACAAAAAAAGATTTTTGGAGCTGTGTGCTTCAGAACAATGGCAACAAGTCTGTAATACACCAAATAACAATGAAGCATTAGAATTGCTAATAAACAAGATTCAAACTATCAATGAACTTTCACACAAAACTAAGCCAAAAATTCAAAAACCAAGAAAGACCTGGATTACCCCTGCTCTCATTAATTCAGTTAATAACAAAAACAAATTATATAAAGCCTGGAAGAATAGTCAAGATGACTTGCTAAAAAAAGAGATGTACTTAAATTACGAAAAACGACTTAAATCATTACTTAGGACTGCTAAAAATAGGCATGAAGAAAAACAACTTCAAAATGCTGATTCTAAAAAAATGTGGAGATATGTCCATCTAAAATTGGATCATAATTCAAAAAATAGACAAATAAATGATATTTTGATTAATAATAAACTAAACAGCAATGATTGGACAAAGGCTAATTATTTTAATGAATTTTTCAGCACAATAGTATCTAGGCTGAATGAAAGTGCGACTCCTCCTATTCTGCAGCATGAAATACCAGATATATCAATTAATCAGCATACTATGTTTCTAACACCAACAAATGAGTCAGAAGTTTACCAAACTATTCGTGAACTCAAAAATAAATCTGGTGGGTGTGATGACATTCATGCCTATACGGTTAAGCTAGCTGCTCCGTTCATAACTCCTGCTTTGACTCACATTATTAATACTGCTATGATACAAGGTACATGTCCATATCAATTTAAGAAAGCTGTAATTTGTCCTATATATAAGGAAGGTGTAAAAAGTTTGGTTAACAATTATCGACCGATCGCACTGATATCAAATTTAGCTAAGATTTTTGAAAAAATTATTTTTACCAGATTATTTAAATTTGTAAAGAAACATAACCTGTTAAGTGCTAAACAATTTGGCTTTCTCAAGAAGAAAGGTACAGATGATGCTATAGCCCTACTTAGCAAATTTATTTATGAAAATCTAAGTATTAACATGCCAACTGTTGTAACTTTTTTGGACTACTCCAAAGCTTTTGACACTGTCGATCATGGCATACTTATATCCAAATTACAGAATATGGGAATAAGAGGTGTAAGCTTATCCCTGATAGCCAGTTATTTACATGACAGGACACAAGTTGTAAAGGTGAATGGGACTAGAAGTCAGCCTATTAAAACAAATGTTGGCGTGCCCCAGGGCTCTATGTTAGGACCTTTATTGTTTATTTTATATATCAATGACTTACTAGTGTTACAAGATGTATTAATAGCATATGCTGATGATACAGCAGTACCAATGAAAGCAAAAACATGGCCTGAACTTGCAACAGATATGTCAACTAAATTAGATATTATATACTCTTGGCTCTATCACAATAATCTAGTACTCAACACAATCAAGTCTGTTTTTATCACCTTTGGAAATTATAGAGACTCTGTTCCGCATGATTTTGAAATTAAGATAAATGGTCAAAAATTTGAAAAGAGTTAAAACTAGTAAATATCTAGGAATAACATATGACTTTAACATGAAGTGGGATGTACATGTGGCTAACATTGTAAAAAAAAAAACCAAATACTTAGTCTACGTTTTTTACAGACTTAAACAAATTTTATCAAAAAAGCAACTACTACAAATATACGTACTATGGACTATTCCATAGTGTGGCAGGGTATGCTATCATAGGCTGGGGGGGGGGGGTCTATATAAATCATCTCTAGACGCATTGGATCGGCTGCAAAAGTGTATTTTTAAAATTATAGGAGTCAATGAACAAGATTCAGATAAACCATTAAATATTAAACAAGTGTTTGTAGTGAATTCTATAGTTTATCAATACAATGATCTAAGAAGTGAGTTTTTACAAAATCAAATCAACACACGGTATAAAAGTATTATATTGCCACGACACCTATTAAGTATTGGGCAAAGAAGCTATGTGTATTATGCCATAAAATATTTTAATGAATTACCTAATGAACTGAAAAATCTAAGTGTAAATATAAAAGTGCTTAAAAAAATCAAAGAAAAAATTAGGAACATTGTTATTGAATAATCAAAAAAACAGTCTATTATGATATGGACCTTTTTTTCTCTTTTTTTTTCATTTATTTATTGAATTGTATTATAATACAAACTAAAATTTTGTTGAAATTGAAAAATACTTTATTTTTAATATATTACTATGATCGGTGAGGTAAAACTCACAATTAGTATTAAGTATATAAATATTGTAACGAGAAGATCCGATCGTCTTCGTTTAGTCGTATCTGTATAATGACGTGTTCGTGATGGTTAAGCCTCACGTTGTATACGTCACTCTGTAACTATAAGATTTGAGCGTACCTGCAAAATGTGTACATAAAAAATAATGTGTTTGGATGATTAGTGCGTTCGCCTCGCACCGGGTCGTTACAGTAATTTTATGGCTAGCGATGTTCGTAGCGTAGTTCTGATCACCTGTATATTACGGCAGTAACCTTACCTGTTATTCTTAGGGGGTGTAATAATCCCGGGTGGCGCCAAGTCGTTTTACAAAACAACTAAAAACTATGTTTGAACAAGTTATCAGCGTAGCGGGTTGGTGTATTCAAATCGTTCCCGCTCGCACAGCCGTCTCAATCGTCGCTTCTGACGAATAACTGGCAACTAGCTTACTGCTACGATTTATTCTTCAATACAAGTAATTATTATATAGCACTCCCTATGAAATGATAACGCTGGTTACTCCCTGTAATGAATATTTTTTAATGGTGATATCTGGAAACATTTACAATTACAACAAAATAATTATCGTTTGATTACATGAGATCTTATTTTCAGGGCGGCGAATTAATTTAGAAACCATTTAACCTAGCGTCACTGTTTACGTTAGGCTTATTAAAGTTTTGGTTTCAAAATCCGTGGATTCTTTTGGCTATGAGTTAAAGAACTACAATGGTTACAATAAAAATACAAATTACCTTAATCTAAATGTACATGAAAGATAAAGTGTGCTGTTACAATCTGTGGTGTTGTGTTGTAAAAGTGTTCTGTAAGTTCGTGTTCAATTCTTAGGTTATTTTATGTTAACAATGTTTCATTATGTTTTAATTTGCTTAAATACTCTATGAAAGAGAAATATTATCTTTATAGTGTGGTAATTTTACCTTTCAAAATTATTTAAAGTGATTAGGGTTGGTGGAAAATAAATAATTGGATAGTACTTAACAATTCGACGTGTATAGGCCTTTGTAGTTGGTTCGAGATAGGAATTGGCTGCATAAAATCAGTTTTCTTGGATTTTGGGCTTCATTAAAATGTGGCGTCCTTTCGTCTTGTGTTTGGACGTTCTATTTATGGATAATTTCCGTTTATTCAGGTCTTGGGTCTTGTAATATTGGTTGTAGTGGTCATCTGCTTCTTTGACGATTGGTTTTCAGCAACTTTATACTATTATTTTCATGATTTACACTGAAAAAACTTTCTTCCGAACTTCTGCATCTGTATGGCTTGGTGACGCTTCGCTTCTTTTTTTCTCTACTCATTTCTAACGGTATTTTTCTGTCAACAACCGCTGTTTCCATAGTAACGGTATTTTTCGAATAGGCTTATTTTGAGTTGATGTATTGTTATCGAAACTTCGAATCCTTCGTATATCTTCTGATTACTGTTATTCCTCCATCTTCCTTCCTGGTTAATAAATATTGTCACTATAGTATTTATTCTCGTTCATAGATTATTTTGATACCCCACAAGCTTGGGTATTTTCAGATTTTAAGTTTTTACAATTATGTTAATGCTTGTTAATTACATTTCTTTTTATATAATAATGCCTATTACAATATTTTGTGTTATAAATGGTCTACAATTTATCCTTGGTGATTCCTTCACCTCAGATTTTCTAAATTCTGATTCAATTTGTTATAACCTTTGTTTGTTTGGTTCTGACAGTTATGTTTTTTCTAGGCCTAAGTAGCCATTATAATAATTTACTTATTTCGTTCAAATCACATTTTGGTTCAGCCTATTGGGCTTACCTTGTTATTTTTATTAGTTGTGTTGTGTTTTGAGTCTGTAGGTGTTTTGTTTATTATTCAATATTGCTTTCCTCATTTCAATCTTAAAAATATAACATTAGGTTTATGGACTGCACCTTGCATTCAGCCATATCCTCTTATAACAATAACATGAACACAATTTTTTATAAGTTATTAGAGTTATTGTTTTGATTAAGAAATATCATCACTCACTCCTAACTTATCCTTATTTGCTAATTTTTTTAGTTTATAACACATATTATTTGTGTTGTGATAAACAACATCACTTGTTATTAAATTAATACTAGTCCTTTATAAATTAGGTATCTTTGTTGGTTTTTTGACTTCTCAATCTCTAAACAATTTTTATATTCCCTCCATGGTAACACCTTCAATTTATTCTATTCTGGAATCCTCCCTTTTTACTTACTACTGGCTATAATTAACTTAACTCTATTGAACATCTTTTTAAATAAAAAGTCATTATTACTTCTAGTGTTTTTCTATCCCTTATACTATAATTTACTCTTAATACTACTTATTTATCAGTTATCTATGCACTGTTTATTTCCAACTTTTACCTTACCTTCACTTGTAAATCACTTATTGTTAATTACAATTTCACTAGTGTCACACTTCACTTTCGGGTTCTTACACCTACACTATTACACTATATCACTGTTTATATCATTGGTTTGGTAGTGGGTGACCCCTATACTTATTTCACTTAATCCTAATGACAATTAATACTTAATAACTAATACTTACTGACTAATAACAATTCTAATTTGTGGTTTCTGGTTGCCTTTTTAATGGGTAGTAACCGTTATCTCTCCTTCCTCCTGATAACCCTTGTTGAGTGCTATTTTACTTGTGTTGGTGAACCATTCTTGGATTTCACTTTTGCTCGTCTCCCTCCTTCTTCATTTTCCTTGTTCGTTTAATATATTAGGTCCTTTCATCCGTTTCTTTGGACATTTTGGGGTCATTTAAACCCCTAAACTTGTTTCCTTGTGGCTTAGGTTTATTATTTCCTCATTCTCGTTGTTTATTTGTGGTTCCCTTCTTTATGTTTGGGTTGTTGGCTCAATCACTTTAAAATATTTACATTTTACTAAGTATGTTCCGTGGTTCCCTTCTTTATGCTTAGGTTGTTGGCTCAATCACTTTAAAATATTTACATTTTACTAAGTATGTTCCGTGGTTCCCTTCTTTATGTTTATGTTTTTGTCTCAATCACTTGGGTTGGGTTAAAGTCGTCGTATTGTCGTGTCATATTCCTTATACTTTTATTTAAAATCAATCAGTTCATTTGATAAGAAGTATTTTTTACAATTATAAATATATTTTTTTTTATCTCTGGTACGGGGTTGGCTATTTGTGTCGTGACATAATGCCTCTCCTTTAAAATTGATCATTTTGATAAAACACTAGTATAGTTTTTTATGAAATTATCAGTTATACATAATCTTTTTCCTTTTCTTTCTTGGTCGTTTCTCCATTCTTTATTTCTCTTCTTACTGAATTCATTCCATTTTATTTGGATCTGTTTTTCATTTTATTTCCATTGGTGTGTTCTCCCTTATACACAATTTTTTCCCTAACTTTAGTAGCTGGTTTCTCCCATTACTACTCATTTTTCTGAGACCAGAGGCACGTCATCTCTGCTCAGTTTATTTGATTGCTGGACTTTTCAACAGTCAATCATAAATACCTTTTTTGTCAACTTGTGACTTACATTAATATATTTTGGGATTGTCCACCTTGTGGTTCGTTTTTAGATCACTTTGGCCTTTTACTCATTCTTCCTTCCGCTGTACCTTAACTATATACTATCATTTGCTCATACATTGATTGTTTTTTATTTATTTATATGTTAATTTCATCGTTAACCTTTCATTTTTCGGTTTTCGATTCTCATTGTGATCATTTTAATTATCTTAGACACTGGTATACTTTTCTCAGTTATCTAGCAAGATTTTGCTTTAGCCATAGCTTGTATATTTGATTCATACATAACTTCTCTCTTTCTTTGTACCAGTTTAGATTTTTCATTTTACAGATAAATATCTTTGATTCATTATTATAATTTCATGTACTTATCTTATCAGGTTTGGTCTGATTTTATTTTTGTATATTTCAGTTTGTATTAATTCTTTGTAAGTTAATTTTCTTACACCATAGGAATTTGTGTAGCGTATTCCTATTTTGGTACATTTTGTTTAATTTTTTCATATACTTCACACCTCAACTTTTTTAATATATTGTAAGTTGATTTCTCTTAGTAGGAATTTATGTAACTCATTCCTTTGTTTTGATATTTTTTTATTTTATTTTAGGCCTCATAAGTCATCGAAATGTTGTTGCAAGTTGTGCTCACATAATTTTTGAATTTTGGTATCTGTATTTTATTTACAGTTACTTGTCCTTCGTGATGACATATGGCCGTACATTTTATTATATATATAATTTTATTTTGGTATCAATTCAATTCTCACGGTTGTGGATTTATTATATTATCATTTCCATTCCATATTATAGCCTTCTCCTTTTTGTTCGACACTTCGTTATTATGCACCTCTTCTCCTTCAAGTGTATGATAGTCACACTTATTCTGGATGAACGTATTCCAGTTATTTAGTTTTCTTCATAGAACTTCTTTATGGAAGCTTGGTTGTACGCTCCTTTTACTTTTTTGGTGGTTATATTACTTATCTCGTAAGTGTTGTTTCCATTGTCCTTTGTGATGACATATGGTCCAACGTATAACAATAGCAATTTTTTGGCTATTCCTTCAAGTGTACTGGGTAGTTCCCTGTTTTTGATTAGCACTTTCTCTCCCTTGTGGTACCTTATTATTTTAATTTGTTTCTGTGAATACCTTGCTCTTTGTTTTTCTATTTTCTCCATAATATGGTTATAACAGTGGTTTTCGTCATAGGGGTCTTCTGGGTTGACTGGGAAGTTTATTAAGTCTTGTATCTCTCTGTGGGGCTTTCTTCCAAACATCATCAGGTATGGGGTGTTTTCTGTGAATTGATGGTAACTAATGTTCAGAAATACTTCGGTAGAAGCCAAATACTTTTGCCATTCTTTTTGGTTGTTGTGACAATAAGTTCTTAGTATTCGTCCAACTTCCCTTAGCACTCTTTCTGCAGGGTTGCTACTAGGGTGGTATTTGGAAGTTTTATAAGTTTTTATATTCTCTTTTAGTAACTCGTTCCGCCATTTCTTTCCTTTGAACTGCGTTCCATGGTCAGTTATTATCATGCATGGTCTTCCTACTTCAGTTATATATTTAGTTTTTATTATTTCCAGTATTTTCTTAGTAGTAGCTCTGTTTATTGCATATAATTTTGTATATTTTGTATAGTGGTCTAACATGATTACAATAAACTTGTATTTATGTCTCCCTCCACTACGTGGGAATGGACCACATATATCGAGGAATATTTTTTCTAACTTTGTTGTTGAGGTGATGGGTATCATGGTTCCCTCTTTTTTCTCGTTATTGGTCTTTACCATTTGACATATTACACATGTTTTAATATTTTGGTTTACCTTCCTTACTATATTTTTTATAAAGACTTCCTCCTCCAATGCTTTTACAATTTTTACAGTTCCCATATGTCCGTATCGAACATGATAATCCTTAATTATCTTATTTTCTAATGTTTTTGGAACTACAAGTTTCCATGTGCTATTATGTTTTCTCGTTTTAACAAAGAGTATATCTTGGTGGATACAATAATATTTATTCACAACTTCTTCATCTTCTAACAGTCTGTTTCTTATGTTTAGTAATTTAGAATCTTGTTTCTGCTGTACCACTACCTCGTTTAGAATATCTTCCAGGTCCTTTCTATTCTTTATTATACAAAACACTTTGACGATCTTCTCCTTTTCTCCTTCAACTGTCTGATCGGTGACATTTATTCTGGATAAACGTTAATTTCTTTTTTGTTTGACATTAATGTTAGGAGTAGAGTTTGTTTATTATAGTTTCATTGATCATGGTTCATTAGGCATTCCACCTATCGGCCGTCTCTTCTTCTTCATCCTCTATGGTGATTGATGGTTGAGATGTCTGGCAATAGTTTACCCGCTGTGTCCGGCATCCTTCGTCATTACTTGCCGTATTACGCATTATTGAAAAACCCGGATTCTCATGGACTGTCACCCAATTTTCGCCATTATTTTGGTTGGTGTTGGGTTCCTGTCGGCGGTTATTTTCATTCCGAGGTGGTTCTATTGTTCTTGTTCCCGTAGCTTGCTGGTTGTCATTTTGGGAATTGTTGTAAACTGTGCTGGTTCTAATGGGACTATATCGCCGATGGTTGTTCTGTCTCCTCCCGCTGATAAAATTGACTTGACGCCTCCTGTCACCCCTATTTTGGTTACTCCCGTTTCCTCTGTTATATGGGTAATTCGGGTCGTACCGGTTGCCATAATAATTGTGATTATTTGGGTGGCCATTTGTATTCCTTCCTTGTTCTATCCCCCTGTTGTGATTATTCGGTGCACTAGGGTCTTGTGCATTTCTGTTATTTGGTTGGTTCCCCTGGTTGTAATTCGGATGATCTCTGTTGGTTGGTTGGTTACCTTGATTGTAGTTGGGTTGATTCCGATGGAATGGTTGGTCCCCTGGGTAATTATTTGGGTTACGATTCATTATGTTCCGGTAGTTGTTCTGGGTATTACTATAGGGTAAGTTGTGGCTTGGCACGTTGTAACTTTCATTCCCCCGGTTGTACCTTTGGTTGATCACACGATTCTTCTTGTACTGGCTATCGTTTTCATGGTCTTCCAGCAAGTTGGCCATTCCCTGTATGGTCTTTATTTGTCCCTGTCTCCTGGCCCTCTGTATGGCGTCTTCGTAGTGATATCCCAGTTGGATGACTAGGGATTCTTCGGGTATCCTTGGTTCAAGATTCCGGGCTAGGCAGACCTTGCCCAAGAAGTAAGACGTTAATGTATGCCCAGCCTGTGGCTCATATCTCCCGTTGCTTATATCGTTCCTCACCACATTTTGGGTCGATTCCGACCAGTACTTTTCACGAAACAACGTTTTAAATTCTTGCGTACTGCTGATTTCTGGTCTTGTGGCTGTCCACCAATTGTCATTTGTGTCTCGAAACATCTCGTCGATGAGACTTCTCACCGTTGTCCATCTGGTATCTCGGTTCCTCTCGATGAGCTCCTCCACCCTTTTCAGAAATTCTATGGGGTTTCTTCGGTAACTCTTGAAGTTAATCACTTCCCTATTTTCATTCGTAAATATATGAGTGCTACTGCAAGGCTTCTCCCTCAAAGCGTCCAGTTCCTCTTGCATTTGCTTCTCTTTCTGACTGATTTGTCTAATTTTTTCTTTATTTTCTTGCATTTCCTCGTCAATCTTGTTGATGGTGGTATATACCCTTTCAACGCGTTCGCTGACATCTGTCTGGATTTCCTTGTGCCTCTCCTTCAGCTCTTGAAGTACCTCCTGTTTATTTTTGTTACACTCGTCGGTGGTGGTCTTCTGTATTTCTTGGATCCTGAGAGTTCCTTCCTCTTGGACGTGATTTATTTTTTCTGTCAACTCTTCCTGGACGTGTATTACTGTTTCGTTCGTCTCAGTTATGGTCTGTTTGATTTCATTTTTGCACTCAGCCAACTGTTGCCTCCATTCATCCTTCGACTTCTCCCCTTCTTCCTTCAATTGTTTTTGGAGTGTTTCACAGTTGTTTTCAATCTTGTCATTTAACACTTCAAGATCCTTTTTTATTTGTTTCTTCAACTCCTCACTCTTCTTTTCTAACGCCTCTCGGTTGTTTTCCATTTTGTTATTCAGGATCTCTAAGTCCTCCTTGAATTGCTTCTTCAATTCTTCATTGTTTTGATCCAGTTTTTCTAACTTTTTATTCAATTCTTCTTTGTCTTGTCTTCTCTCTTCCTTGTCTTCTCTCCTTCCTACTTGCAATGATTCTAGTTTTGTATTGGTTAACTCTAATTTTTTATTCAACTCTTCCTTGTCTTGGTCCATTTTTTCGTTATTTCTGTCTAGTTTTTTGTTAATTCTTTCTTCTTGTTTCTTTGAAGTTTCTGCTATAAAATTCATGATATCTTGCAGGCTCAAGTTCTCCTTCTGAATTGGTTTACTGGGTTGATCCCCGACCATTACTTCCACTTCCGGTTCTGGATGAACTGGATTTTCTGGTTGGTTTTCCTGAACGTCCTCTTCGACTAACTCCCCGATTATTTCTTCAATTTCTTCCATCTCTTCTGGCTGGCCTTCACCTTCAATTTCTTTCTGTTTGTCCGTCCTAGTAAACATTGAGTGTCTCTTCATAGCCGCCGTTGACCTTCTTTTACGGCCTCACCGGTTGGTCGCCAATTTGTAACGAGAAGATCCGATCGTCTTCGTTTAGTCGTATCTGTATAATGACGTGTTCGTGATGGTTAAGCCTCACGTTCTATACGTCACTCTGTAACTATAAGATTTGAGCGTACCTGCAAAATGTGTACATAAAAAATAATGTGTTTGGATGATTAGTGCGTTCGCCTCGCACCGGGTCGTTACAGTAATTTTATGGCTAGCGATGTTCGTAGCGTAGTTCTGATCACCTGTATATTACGGCAGTAACCTTACCTGTTATTCTTAGGGGGTGTAATAATCCCGGGTGGCGCCAAGTCGTTTTACAAAACAACTAAAAACTGTGTTTGAACAAGTTATCAGCATAGCGGGTTGGTGTATTCAAATCGTTCCCGCTCGCACAGCCGTCTCAATCGTCGCTTCTGACGAATAACTGGCAACTAGCTTACTGCTACGATTTATTCTTCAATACAAGTAATTATTATATAGCACTCCCTATGAAATGATAACGCTGGTTACTCCCTGTAATGAATATTTTTTAATGGTGATATCTGGAAACATTTACAATTACAACAAAATAATTATCGTTTGATTACATGAGATCTTATTTTCAGGGCGGCGAATTAATTTAGAAACCATTTAACCTAGCGTCACTGTTTACGTTAGGCTTATTAAAGTTTTGGTTTCAAAATCCGTGGATTCTTTTGGCTATGAGTTAAAGAACTACAATGGTTACAATAAAAATACAAATTACCTTAATCTAAATGTACATGAAAGATAAAGTGTGCTGTTACAATCTGTGGTGTTGTGTTGTAAAAGTGTTCTGTAAGTTCGTGTTCAATTCTTAGGTTATTTTATGTTAACAATGTTTCATTATGTTTTAATTTGCTTAAATACTCTATGAAAGAGAAATATTATCTTTATAGTGTGGTAATTTTACCTTTCAAAATTATTTAAAGTGATTAGGGTTGGTGGAAAATAAATAATTGGATAGTACTTAACAATTCGACGTGTATAGGCCTTTGTAGTTGGTTCGAGATAGGAATTGGCTGCATAAAATCAGTTTTCTTGGATTTTGGGCTTCATTAAAATGTGGCGTCCTTTCGTCTTGTGTTTGGACGTTCTATTTATGGATAATTTCCGTTTATTCAGGTCTTGGGTCTTGTAATATTGGTTGTAGTGGTCATCTGCTTCTTTGACGATTGGTTTTCAGCAACTTTATACTATTATTTTCATGATTTACACTGAAAAAACTTTCTTCCAAACTTCTGCATCTGTATGGCTTGGTGACGCTTCGCTTCTTTTTTTCTCTACTCATTTCTAACGGTATTTTTCTGTCAACAACCGCTGTTTCCATAGTAACGGTATTTTTCGAATAGGCTTATTTTGAGTTGATGTATTGTTATCGAAACTTCGAATCCTTCGTATATCTTCTGATTACTGTTATTCCTCCATCTTCCTTCCTGGTTAATAAATATTGTCACTATAGTATTTATTCTCGTTCATAGATTATTTTGATACCCCACAAGCTTGGGTATTTTCAGATTTTAAGTTTTTACAATTATGTTAATGCTTGTTAATTACATTTCTTTTTATATAATAATGCCTATTACAATATTTTGTGTTATAAATGGTCTACAATTTATCCTTGGTGATTCCTTCACCTCAGATTTTCTAAATTCTGATTCAATTTGTTATAACCTTTGTTTGTTTGGTTCTGACAGTTATGTTTTTTCTAGGCCTAAGTAGCCATTATAATAATTTACTTATTTCGTTCAAATCACATTTTGGTTCAGCCTATTGGGCTTACCTTGTTATTTTTATTAGTTGTGTTGTGTTTTGAGTCTGTAGGTGTTTTGTTTATTATTCAATATTGCTTTCCTCATTTCAATCTTAAAAATATAACATTAGGTTTATGGACTGCACCTTGCATTCAGCCATATCCTCTTATAACAATAACATGAACACAATTTTTTATAAGTTATTAGAGTTATTGTTTTGATTAAGAAATATCATCACTCACTCCTAACTTATCCTTATTTGCTAATTTTTTTAGTTTATAACACATATTATTTGTGTTGTGATAAACAACATCACTTGTTATTAAATTAATACTAGTCCTTTATAAATTAGGTATCTTTGTTGGTTTTTTGACTTCTCAATCTCTAAACAATTTTTATATTCCCTCCATGGTAACACCTTCAATTTATTCTATTCTGGAATCCTCCCTTTTTACTTACTACTGGCTATAATTAACTTAACTCTATTGAACATCTTTTTAAATAAAAAGTCATTATTACTTCTAGTGTTTTTCTATCCCTTATACTATAATTTACTCTTAATACTACTTATTTATCAGTTATCTATGCACTGTTTATTTCCAACTTTTACCTTACCTTCACTTGTAAATCACTTATTGTTAATTACAATTTCACTAGTGTCACACTTCACTTTCGGGTTCTTACACCTACACTATTACACTATATCACTGTTTATATCATTGGTTTGGTAGTGGGTGACCCCTATACTTATTTCACTTAATCCTAATGACAATTAATACTTAATAACTAATACTTACTGACTAATAACAATTCTAATTTGTGGTTTCTGGTTGCCTTTTTAATGGGTAGTAACCGTTATCTCTCCTTCCTCCTGATAACCCTTGTTTTGGTTTCAATGCTCTTGTTGAGTGCTATTTTACTTGTGTTGGTGAACCATTCTTGGATTTCACTTTTGCTCGTCTCCCTCCTTCTTCATTTTCCTTGTTCGTTTAATATATTAGGTCCTTTCATCCGTTTCTTTGGACATTTTGGGGTCATTTAAACCCCTAAACTTGTTTCCTTGTGGCTTAGGTTTATTATTTCCTCATTCTCGTTGTTTATTTGTGGTTCCCTTCTTTATGTTTGGGTTGTTGGCTCAATCACTTTAAAATATTTACATTTTACTAAGTATGTTCCGTGGTTCCCTTCTTTATGCTTAGGTTGTTGGCTCAATCACTTTAAAATATTTACATTTTACTAAGTATGTTCCGTGGTTCCCTTCTTTATGTTTATGTTTTTGTCTCAATCACTTGGGTTGGGTTAAAGTCGTCGTATTGTCATGTCATATTCCTTATACTTTTATTTAAAATCAATCAGTTCATTTGATAAGAAGTATTTTTTACAATTATAAATATTTTTTTTTTTATCTCTGGTACGGGGTTGGCTATTTGTGTCGTGACAATATTAATTCTAAGGACCAACCTATGTACGGGCATTTATGCCCCCTATAGGTCCTTTATTGTATAATTTTTATTATATGTAAAGGAAAATTGGCAATAAATATATTATATTATATTATTACTTTCTGAGTAACTATAATGATATATAGAACAGAATCATAGAGATTTATGGAAAGAGGCTGGAGTAAGCTTCCAGCAGATGAAATGAAATTTCTCAAAGAAATAAAATGGATAATAATAAGAACAAGAGTAAGAAACACACACATACAAGACAGTTTAAAGCAGAAGGGAAGAATCTGGGAAAAAAGGCTAAGATGGTATGGGTAGCTTAACATATGAAATACTTTAAGTACTTAAAGTACTTCAACTATGACTCCCACTATTAGAAAAAAAACTGACCAGAAGAGCTGGAAATTACAGTTGATGAGAAAACTGAGACCAATACAGTGGGAGAGTAATAAATTAGTATAATAAAGTATAAAGCAGTTGTTTTCAAGGCAGTGTGTTTTTTTACTCCTACTCATTCCAAGTACTCACTGTGAAAAGCAACTGTTCATAACTGTCAGATGGTGTGGAGTATAAAGGATACTTTAGCCCCCAAAATGTAAACACTGAAGTGTACCATTTCACTGTGGCATAGAAAGCCATGAAAATTTAAATTTAGTATAACTTAACGGTTTATGACAGTGAGTCACAAAACAGTTCAGTCTTATTTGCTCTGCACCTGCAAGTACACCTTCTTGGTAATTACACTGTCAATGGTCAGAGCCACACTTACAACAACCCGATTATAACTAAACATTAGTCTGTGGCATTGTGTAGAGAACAATAGGTGAGCGTAAACCCCGCATTCTCACGCACACACTTACCCTGCCTTTGTTTACTAAATAAAAGAGGGTGGCCTACATTCCAGCAAACAGCTGATCGGCAATTTAACTTTGAAATATGTGTGTGTGGAATTTCTGTCTCTCCCTTAGAAGAGAAATTGTTCTTTTCTGAATTATGCAAATGATTTACCCAAGAATTCATCTTATCTATGTAATTGTGTATAGTATAGTAGAGCAAGTATTTTCACCGTGACGACAATTAAATAATATAGTGACTTAAAATTTTTCAAGTAAATAAATGACCAAGTAAACCCCCCATTGTTAGATAAAGTGTGCTAAATAAATATGGTGATTAAATAAGAAATAATTCTAAGTAAGTTTCTTAAATCTCCCCCAAAGTAAATAATGAATAAATTAAAAGAAAAAGGTAAGCTTCTTAGAAAGAAAACCAAAAGAAAGTAATAATAAGTGAATAATAATTGCATTAAATAATAAGGCTGAATAAATCTTAAGTTAAACTAAATTTGTGTAAAGTGTAGCAGTAAAAAAGGGAAAAGAAAATAATAATACAAGTATAGTTGCATATTGTAAACACCCGGTCATGGCCGTTCGAGGAAATAAAGCGTGTTGAGAATTGTAGTAAGCAGCCACCCTTCCCCCTTATTGTACGAAACGGTAGCGTCCCTAAACAATTGAAAACCTCCCTAGTGTGTATTACAATGAATTGTGTAAAGTGTCTCCCCTTCCGCATAGTTTGTTTAAGTATTGTTAAAGAGATAATAAGAATTATCTTCGTGAAGTTCCGCTTCTCTCGGTAGCATAAGATATTAGGATTAGCAATAATCTAGAGTGGAGTATGGGATCCTCTTTAGATTATATTAGAGATAATTTTATGATATATAATTGAGAATTATATATGTGTAACATAACAAGTCACAACGGCGCCGACTGAAAAGGGTAATGATGGGGCAGAAAGGTGCCAAAAGATCATATAAGAGTGCTGAAAGCTAACTGGTGTAGTTAGAGTAAGCCGATGTCAGTCGGGCCACGATATTGTGAGTTACAGAAAAGTAGGGAAATTAGTATTAAGAATTAAAAGTTAAGTTAGCATTGTAAGTAACGAGAAAAAGGGAATTTCACGAATGTGAACATTTAAATGAACAAGATCATTTAAAGAGAGATAGAGAAAACAAACCGTGTACTAATAATAAATAATACTAATAATAAATAATTCCACACACTGACACCAAACATACTCCAAGTCCCCAATTGAACGTTAGACTCACAAAACACCCGTAACGTGAAATTTAAGCGGTGGAGTATGTGACATTTTAATTGAAACTGTAATCTTAAATAAATAAAAATTATGTTAGTCTGTGATAATAGCATTAAGTGATAATAGTATACCAATATAATAGTTAAGAATGACAGTTGTATAACAAAATGTGTGTGTGTAGGTATAAGAGAGAACAAAATTATTTTCCTCAATAATAAACCATCATGTAGACAGATATAGAAAAGTAGGAATACAGAAGTAGTATTGTTAATATAAGAATTTGAAAATGAAGAAGCTTTAAACTCTAAACTGCTATTTGTAGTTATCATTTTTTGTAGCTGATTTATATTTTTCTTTGTGACGTACTGATACTAGTGTGTTCCACCCAGTCATTTAAATAAACTAGTCTATCTGGAATTGGTGCTGTGAAATTTTTATAAATTAACATTAAATTCTTTTTATTGCTATCGCCATACTACTGAAGTAAAATAGATAACTTTTGGCACTCAGTTGTCTGATCTATGCACTCAGGCCATGTATTTGATGTAACTTTGATTTTCATAAAATGAATTTGTTTTAAGATACGCAGATGATAGTCAGTATAACTTGAAATATCATTGTATGAAGCCAAATGCAAGTATGTACATGAATTGTAGTGCTTGGTGATCTGCATAAACTTCATAAATACACGTATACGATGCATAAGACGCTGACGAGGACCTCCATGGATCTACACCTACTTTCACAAAAGAAACTTCAATCTCCGCAGTGAACATCCTATCTAGTACTTGCCGAAGACACGACCCAGATGATGATGCCGACTTCAAGACTTCCAAAGAGAGACACCCCAGGACGAGGTTACTATGACCAATTGTAAAGGTGACTCGATAGCTTGGCTATCGAGAGTTAATCATATTTGATACACAACTCACATTAAAAAGAGACTTGTCAAAGACTATAAATTTTGTTTAAAATTAAAATGAGACAAGCTAAGAGTTTACTGTAAGATTCAATATCGTACGTTGTAACGCCTTAAATGTAAATGTAATTTATAATCACTTTAAGTAATAATACCATTCTTCAAATGGTAAAAGAAGTCTTGCAAGCGTCTAGATGAACTCAAAATACTTAGAAGTCTTTGTTATAAATATATACTGCGACAACACAAATTACTAGGATACGGTACATAGGATATGGTAGTATGTGTACTGTAATTAAAAGTCTATATTGGAGGGTTTAAGATTATTTATTGCACAATGCATAAGTAATTGTTTATATGGTATATTTGATATGTACAGAATGTAGTGTTTGATATAGAGTCTTTCTTTTTTAAAAATGTTAAATACTGTTCATACACATGACGTGATACGTTACATAAAGAAGATTCCCACGATGATGTTGCTGAAGAGAACGGCAGGTCTTTGCTGTGTAGTTGGGTCGTCAGGTGTGGCTTATAAATGACAGACGTACACCCTGAAACGCTTACAGCAGGGCTGGTGTCCTGTAACAGCTGGGCTGGTGTCCTGTCAGCTGGGCTGGTGTCCTGTAATTCCCACGATGAATCTGACGCTTCGCACACACAACGGTACTATGGATCTTATTACTCGTAAAATTAATATAGAGTTTATGACCAACAAGTATCTCAGGTGACAGTGAGTTTAATCTAATAACGGTATATTGAACTTATACCCTCCGGATTGTTCAAGTGTTCACGCGAATAACAAGGTCTACCGCGATCAGCAGACCTCCCTATGCGGAAATCTTCCACTATCACGGAAACTTCCTGATGAAACAACTTACTATTGCGTAACTATTAATGATACTGACACTGCAGAAAATCTCGCACAGTGATACAGTTACACTCACTTATTACACACGTAATACTTTAATAATAATACCGTGTGTAAATAGATAATGATCAACTGTTCTGCGTCACACACGTTACTATCCCCGAATAGTCTTTACAGATTCTTGCAAGCGACAGAATCTTGTACAAGAACTGCGTGACCCGATCGTGATAGACGGTAGAGAAGAACTCTCGTAAATATGCACACAATGCTGTAATAATAACACTGTGTAAAGTTGTAAAACACGAACAACTCTGAGTCTTCACGCGTTACTATCGACAAATAGTCTTTACAAATTCTTGCAAGTGACAGAATCTTGAACAAGAATTGTACGTCCCGTTCGCGGTAGCAGGCTGAGAAGAACTGCCGTAATTATATGCACAATGCGTTAAAACGAGATTGTGTATAGGTGTAATACACACAGTTTTGAGTCTTCACGCTTCACTAACGACGAATAGTTTTTACAACTCCTTGCAAGCGGTAGAATCTTGGACAAGGATTGCACGTTCCGTTCACGGTAGCTGGCGTAGAAGAACTGCTTGTGTAACAACAGGCTTAAGAAAATTTCCGACCACCTTCCAGCATTTTATTGGTGGAAGCAAGTCACATGGTTAGTACACCATGACATGCACTTTTCATGCTGTAAAGTGCATTTACTTTGTAAGAGCATGCATAGCGGTAATCAGAATACCCTTATCTCATGCATAACTGCATATTTTACTACTATCATAAATGAACGTAAATAATAGCCAGAATTATACAGGGATTGTAGCAATACATATGTCTATGTTCAGTTCAATGTCAAACACAACGATAATTAATTCACGCACAGCCCGGGAAACGTTTACCACTCACGCACGCGCGCACATTTCCACAAACACAGTACATGAATAACAATAAATAAATAATGCACAGTTTTACTAAACTAAACCCTTATCCTTACTAAATACAACTGATAACATAACCAAATTTAACCATCTACCAATATAAACATGAATGTCCATAGTCTGTGTATTATATGAGCTTGCCCCGCTTATCATGATCCTGTGATTCGTTGCAATACGTAAAGTAAACTTGGATCCGAGGTAAAAGAATACATAATCAGTTTGATCCCTAAGTTTTTATGAAAAGCATTTAAATATTTTAATCTAATTAATGATGTCATGGGATCTTTGAGTAACAGTTGTTAATAAACAGAAGTCATCTTGTTACACATGAAAATGAGTGCATAAATCAGTGAAATACCTTCCCTTGTTTCCTTATAATTATCTTGTGTAATTTGTTCAGTTTATTTGAGTTTTATAACAGTTCGTTACAACGTAGGCAGCCCATGTAATTGGCAAGTGTCAGTTAAGATGGGTTCCCTGGATTTGTAACGTGGCAATACAACTGAGGAAAATTCTTTTATTAATTTCAGTATTCTCATTCTATCTCTACTCTCTAGATGAGATAAATCAGACTCTTGGTGTATTACATGTGCAGTAGATGAACAATTTTTTTCATGTTTCTCATTATTACAATCAAATCTATATTTCCGTGTACGGTCGAATCGAAAATAATATTTTTGCTCATAGATGTCAAGAATCATACCCGTTTTACTAATAAAGTCTGCTCCTAAGATTAAGTCGGGTCCTAATTCATTACATACTAACATTGTAAAAATCCAGGTTAGGTTTTTGATTTTAACCTTAACGGTAATGCTCAGTTTTATTATTATATTTCGCTTATTGGCGGTAGCAGACTTTATATTCACCGGTTCACTCCGTTTTACTAGATGGTATTTCGCTAATTTGTCTGCTAACTCTTGACTGATTAAGGTTCTGCTAGATCCCGAATCAATTAATGCGATTGTGGAGGTAACGCCTAAGTCAACTCGTATTAAGGGTAATAGACTTTTAGTCCAGTTACATTTATTTATCGCGTTACATTTTTCAAGAAATTGTCTCACGTAGGGATCTACTTCCTTAGAACTTCTTTTCCTTCCACTTTGGTTATAAAATATATATATTTTTTTTTATTCGTTTCTTTAGGTTCACCAGATTTCGAGTTGCTGCGGAAGACACAGGATTTCGGGTCTCCCTGCCTTACATGTTTTTTGGATCTGAGTGTTTACGTTCCAATGGCTTGCTCTTGCAGTCTTTTTTTATATGTCCATATTTGCCGCAATTATAACAGATGGGTTTATTGCGAGGAGGGTACCTTGTTTCCTCTTTAGATGGTGTTACACTTAACTTACCAGATTTGCGCACATTGTGAGGTCTATTGAATACTTGCCTTTCATGCAGGGTTGGATTTGTATTGCCATGTTACAAATCCAGGGAACCCATCTTAACTGACACTTGCCAATTACATGGGCTGCCTACGTTGTAACAAACTGTTATAAAACTCAAATTAACTGAACAAATTACATAAGATAATTATAAGGAAACAAGGGAAGGTATTTCACTGATTTATGCACTCATTTTCATGTGTAACAAGATGACTTCTCTTTATTAACAACTGTTACTCAAAGATCCCATGACATCATTAATTAGATTAAAATAATTAAATGCTTTTCATAAAAACTTAGGGATCAAACTGATTCTGTATTCTTTTACCTCGGATCCGAGTTTACTTTAAGTATATATTTATAACAAAGACTTCTAAGTATTTTGAGTTCATCTAGACGCTTGCAAGACTTCTATTACCATTTGAAGAATGGTATTATTACTTAAAGTGATTATAAATTACATTTACATTTAAGGCGTTACAACGTACGATATTGAATCTTACAGTAAACTCTTAGCTTGTCTCATTTTAATTTTAAACAAAATTTATAGTCTTTGAAAAGTCTCTTTTTAATGTGAGTTGTGTATCAAATATGATTAACTCTCGATAGGCAAGCTATCGAGTCACCTTTACAATTGGTCGTAGTAACTTCGTCCTGGGGTGTCTCTCTTTGGAATTCTTGAAGTCGGCATCATCATCTGGGTCGTGTCTTCGGCAAGTACTAGATAGGATGTTCACTGCGGAGATTGAAGTTTCTTTTGTGAAAGTAGGTGTAGATCCACGGAGGTCCTCGTCAGCGTCTTATGCATCGTATACGTGTATTTATGAAGTTTATGCAGATCACATCTTCATGTATAAGGTTGTACTTGTATTTACCTCTTGAAGGGAGACGTCATCTTGTTTACTACTAGTTAAGTTTTTGTTTTACTTATTACATTTTTCTTCTTAACACATCTTTATATCATTCACACATTACACAACGCTCGCCATGTTTAGCAGTGGTAGCTAACATTTTAAAATTAAATTAAAAAAACAAATGCATTTTCGTGGAGCTCTCGCTCATACGTCTGTACGGTCTAACGGCAGCATAGTGACTCTCTACTAGATTCGACTGGCACATAACAACGGAGAGGGGCAAGTACTCCGCGACAATATAGTTCCTATTTTTATTTAAATTGACATTCTTATTACCAAAAACAATACATTAATTATACATATATAATTTAAGTGAATTATTTTAACTACTACTCGTGCCTTCAAATTTCTAATTACAAACATTATGATTTTTATATCTTCCTAAATTACAGATGACTCGATAACACGTTGAGTCCGGAACTAACAGGTCACCGCATGATGACTAGCAAAGGGTTAATTGTGATATTAATAAGTTTTTTTTACAATTCGACTTTTTATTAGTGCTTCTGTTGATTTTCATTCACTTCTCATTCTCATTCTGATTTAGTACAGGGGCTTTAGGTTTAATAGTGCGATTTAAAAATACTTAATCGCTCGCAAATTTAATTTTTATTTATTTAAGATTACAGTTTCAATTAAATCGTCACAAAAACAGTTCAGTCTTATTTGCTCTGCACCTGCAAGTACACCTTCTTGGTAATTACACTGTCAATGGTCAGAGCCACACTTACAACAACCCGATTATAACTAAAGATAACTGGTTCCTAAATCACATCAAAGGGTGTGTGAATTTAAAACAGTACTACACTTTTCATCACGAGTTCATCAAGGAACTGTAATAATCCACAAACACAATACAAACTGAAAATGAAAATTTTAATAAAAGATAATAAAAATGTTGTTTTCACATCACCTAGATCTGGTCCACTTAACATTTGATTTTGAGCGAGACATCCAGCAGTGAACGTTGTGAAACCAAAATGTGAAACTGGCGGCAAAAGAACAGTGAAAGTAATAGGAGTTCCATGGTACCCAGTAGTGCCTGTCAGCAATGTTTGGATCAGTGTCATGCCATGTCCAGTGAACGAATTTGACGCTAGTGATGTCATATGGTATGTCTATTAAGACAACAACCAGTCCCACTGTACAGAATGGACATAAATAAATATCAATACCAAACACAATTTTACAGTTACAATTAGTTACACAATGTTTAAAATCCTTTTTTCGATTAATGTATGTATGTTCAGTACATTGTTTGTATGAATTCTGCTTTCTTGGATATAAAACATCCAGGCATTTCAGGCATGTATGCTACAACCCATTATGTTAATTTATACATTGTAACGTGACAGTTCCCTCAGAATACAGATTTTAACATAAATAGATTGAAGTATAAAACAGTAAGAAAGTAGTAAAATTATGTCATGAAATGTATGTATTATTAAGTAAAGTTAAGAATATTATAAAATATAATAAGAGAACAAAACTATCAAACCTATCTAGACTGAACATTGGAAACATAATTCCAGTAGATAATAAGTTATGTTCAAAATAGGTGAAAGCCTATAAGGTTTAGAATAACTGGGTAACCAAGACCTGGAATGATGATTGAATAAACTAAATAAAAAATAATAAAGAAAAAACAATACAATTAGATTAAGTAGTTGTATCTGCTTGTGACAGATAAAAACATAGACAATTCAAAAAAGGATTAGTACTAAATAATGGTGTGATAAAAGTTTTATTTTGTATGAAAACTGTTATAATGTTTAGTAGGTAACAAGGACCATTATTGTGTACTGAAGAAAAATAACGATGTAAAGAATAGTTTTAAGTAAAAGTTAGTGATAGGAAGTGAGAAATAAACTGATTTAGATTAAGAAATAAGTAATAACAAGTGTTTGAAAGGACGAACTAAATGTATCTAAAAAGATTATAATGTTACCAAAACCTGCATCTACCTGGGTAGATAAAAGGGAATAATATTGTGTATAAAGGATGTGTTAAATAATGTTATGTATGTTAATAGATAAAATAGTGTATAAGGAATAGATATTGAATGTTAACTTGTCTTAGAAATAAGCATTAGTACTTTAAGAATCAATAATATTCCAAGGTACTCTAGACATTATTATGTCTATAGTACAAACCAGATGTTTTATAAAAATTAATGTTCATGTTTTGTAACCAGTAGTATAAAAATCTATGTTAGTAACATAAGATCAAATGTAAAGCAATAGAAATTAGTAGTATAGCAAAAAAGACTAATTTTAAACATAAATTGTTAGACTAGGCCAAAACTCAGAAATGTTATTTTGTGAATTACAGTACAGAAACCTATGTTATGAGATCTTAAAATGATCGGAAGGAAAAAAGCATTTAATTTGTGATAATCTTATTACGATTATACAAAGTATAAGGAAGATATGTTAAAATGAAGATTTTTTGTTCATTGTGATCACAAAAAGTGACGCCAATAGACTAACAATGCTAGAGGTTTCAACCAATAGGAATTTTTCACATTTTTGCATTAGCAAGCCCAAAATTGGAACCAAGTGAGTTACTTGATTGTTGGAATTCGAGCTGTAAAGAACGGAGTCTCTGTGTCACCTAATATAAGAAATTACAATCCAAATCGATCCCAAGATAGGTTAGGTGAAAAGTGACTATAGTTCATAACCTACGAGTGTTAAATAAAAATTGTGAATCATTAAAAATAACCAGAAGGGAATAACAGTGAATAAATAATAACTGTGATTAAGAAAGTGTGTGGTTAAAAAGGAAAGTATAGTGTTAAATTAAATTCTTAAAATGATGTATTAACTAATTACCAGAACCCAACCTGCAACACTTTCTATAAATTTGTGAACTATTTATTGCACCAACACTGAACTAAAACACTAACACTTGTGTAATTATTTCATATTTAAGCAATTATTTCTGTGTATTTAAAATTTTGGAAAAGTATAACCTCACAAGACACTGTTAACCTCAAAGGGACACTGTTTTGCAATTACGAACTGTTCGTTGTTTTAGTTATAAGATATTGTTTTGTTATAGTTAACTTTATATTGATATGTTTTATACTTCACAAGGGACATTTTCGCTATAATTATTGGTCTAAAACAATCCACGAGGTTATATTTACATAACATAAATTATTAACCTATGTCAGAGTTGCTGAATATCATTGTACCAACCGCTGAGCAGATAAATTAAATAGCTGGGATAATTCAAATTCAGAAATATTTTATTTATTGTGAATTCAGAAGAAAGGAAAAGAATTTCAAAAGAAAATAAAAGAATACTGAATGGAATACATTTTGTATGATTAATTATTTCAATAATTGATAATTTTTCAATTTTACAAGTGCTAGCGTTTTCATAAACGATGGAAGGATAAGTTGGCATTACCTTTTGTTTTGTGTGCCATGTGAGATTTAAATTATTAAACTAGGTGAGTGAATAAAAAATAAAATTAAAGAACTTAATTAAACGAAAAAATCAAGATAAAATTAAAATTGTATAAAATTAATATTTGTTAATTGACCATTACGAGTTAGCGCTTACATAGTGAGGCGAAAAGTAACCAATTAATTAATTATTTTAATTAAATAAAAATCATAGAAAAAATATAGAAACATATATTTGCACACAAGTAGAACAAAAGACTCAAATCATTTTAGCATATTACATGAATTGGCCCAAAAAAGTGGGGCTCTACATCAAAACATATCAACTCAAAATATTATTAATCGTATTACATAAATGGCGTCCAACTAGTGAGGCTAGAAGTAGAATATTATACAATGCTGTATAATCTTCTCCATTATAGCTTGCCTTTTCTAGAGAGTCTATGAGCACCACGCCCTGTGAATCCTAAAACAACAATTGCCATCACCTTACTGATTTCTCTAGTACTTCCACCCACTGTGTTTACACTGTTGTTTTGTCTCTGGCATATAGTGGTGAATCCGTGTTTCATCAGTACTGATGAACTGTTCAGAAACTTGTTTAGCTTCCATTTAAACATGACCAAGCGCTCTTGAGAAATATTCATTCAAGTGTATGTTTCTCATCGATTATGAGCAAATACAACAACCATCGCATTGAAGGCTTTCTCATGTGGAAGTGACACAGTCCACAACAGCAAGCTAAAACCTTTTACCACATCAATCGTTTAATACTTAATATGATATTGTAGAGTTTTTGGATGACATGAATAATTATGATGATGATGATGATCATCATCATCATCATATATAAATGAACAACCATGTTTGAATTCATCAGCCCATTTCTTCACTGTTGAAACTGGTAGTAAAGAATCTCCTAAAGTGGAATCCAGGCCTTTTTATTCCCTTGGCAATAAACCTATTAAAACAAAGTAATCTATACTGCACAACATTTGATTTTATCCATTTTTTGAGAAATGCCAAACCTTATTATCTTTATTTGACCACAACACTCAAACTATTACATGCACATGCCTGAAATTTTATGGTATGCCCTTTGAAGGGTCTTCCTAACAAAAAGTGTATCTATTTGATATTACTGGCACACCTCTTTGTTAGGCCAAGAATATTTTGAACTACTATCATAGTACCTGTTCAGAAATAAAGAATATACAACCTTTGCTGAACGAGACTCAAACCACTATGATATTTAAATTGATTTAATTTTCAGTAACTAAATTGGACTAGAATTGTTGTCAAAATAAACAAAACAGGTAAAGTGTTCATAATATACTCTGGATACTATGTACCAATAAAACCAAATGCCTACAGTAATTACAGGCTGTAATTCCATTCAACAATTTTATTTATTCCAGCCGGTTCTATTTTTCTTTATTATTTCACAACCCTTTATATACTCTCAATAAAGAATTTGAAAATGTTGTTTCTATATTATATTACATTTTCCAGACAACATGCTTCTTAATGACTTTCAGAATGTCTGTGCTCTTGTAGTTCATAAAATTACTATTAAAATGTTCCCACTTTAATTACATTAAAGCAAGACTACTTGAGTAACAATATGAAATTGTTGAATGAAGTACACAAACTTTAAATGCATTTAATACAGGTTGTCATTTTAATTAACCAATGTGTTTAAAATTATAGTATGAAGACGTATATGTAGTGTTATTTCTAATATAAAATGTTTGTGTAATACATATACATATACAGATCAATTTTGTATATATTGCATATTTTGTAACTTTGTTGTGTGTGTGTGTGTGTGTGTGTGTGCGCGCGCGCGCGTGATGCAAATGTTACAGTAATTTGAAAATATTATTTTAGAACTGAGTTGTGTAACTACTGATGTACCTGCAAACGGTTCTGCCCATTTGGGCAGTTTCATGTTGGCAACAGCAATTGAGGCCTGGTAAATAAAACATGGATCTGTAACAGTGTAATGAGAGAAAGCCATCAGATTAAACAGTAAGTCAACTTACAAAAAGGAACTATATTATACAAATTACAGGTTTACATACTCAAAATAGTCAGGAGACTCATTTCTTTATTTCATACACATGCATGGTAAATGCAATTGTTTTATATGTTTGTATCTGTTCCGTGAACATAGTATAGATATTCCCCTCTCTCCCAAGGTTATCAGTCCTGGAACTGGTTTGTATCTCTCAGTACATACTTGTGGTGTGTATGTGTGTGTGTGCGCGAGTGCACATGTACATATGGTTTTGAAATTCTCTCATAAGTACATGGGACCTACAGTTTAATGTCCTAACATCATCACGTAATCACCATGAAAGCAACTCTTGTGTTTAGACCTGTATCTATACCTATTCCTCCTAGAACTCTTGTTCTGCTACTTGTTCCTTCATTAAATGTTACAACTGCATCCAATACACCTATTTTTAATGTATTGCAGCATATAAAGCCTACAAAAACTTTTTTTCTAGTCACAACCAAATAATATTATTAAAACCTTTATCAGAGTTTTCAGTTTTACCATGTGCGCATTATCTAGTAATTCATCATGTGATACATCTTGACAGATGGGTTGAATTTTTAATAAAACCTCTCGTGTAGTGAATATTGGTGAAAACAGGTTACTCTTGCCTTTTGACACTTAGGCCTACATCGTACGTCTTCACCACAGCATGCTGCTCATCAATATCTTGATTCCAGAACTTGAAAACTGGTATATTTTAAAAAAGAAATAACGCATTAGAAAATATATTGTAACATACTTTATTATTTATATATTGGACTTTTCAGGAAAGAATAGAGAATTGTTCTGAAATAAAATAATTTTCTTTTTTTACCCCTCTATGTCAATAAATATCTACTTAGGCTGACCACAGATTGGTTCTTTTTGCTCTGCTACAATCAGGTTGTCTCTTTCTATGTCTTTCTATTTAACTCTGACCACATACTCAACCACTTTTGTTTTATCAAGCTGTACTTTAACCACAAACTTATGGCAAGGCAAAGTTACAAATGATCAGCTTCTTTGTGTTCTGGCATGAACAGTATTACTACCTTTTACTGTTTCTGTGTTGAATGACAATGGGTTTTCTCTTTCTCCATATGTCCGGTAGATTCTACCACTCTTCAATTGTTTCTCTGTGATTTGTTACTTCTTCTCTAGCAGACACTACTACCTATTTTTATATATAATAAATAAAACTGGATAGTTTTAATAATTTGTTCATATACTGACTTCAAAGCATGTGTACAGTGGGTGATGTTTTCCCGATTACTTTTTTCGTCTCCAGCACCACTAATAGTATTCAGGACCTGTGTGACCACTAGTTTTTCTTTATATTTTGTCCTACTTCATGATAGTACCTGTACAGTAGCGCAATAATTTTCATTCATAGGTTGGCTAATCTGTGCTGTTAAGTTGCTCAATTCATGTCCGTACATTTGCACAGTTCGTTACAAACGCTCGCTAGCGGCGGTCGGCTTGCGCCCACAGCTATACTGTCACATTTTTCTTTGTCGCGACAATTATTTAGGCTTTAGGCCTTTCAACATTATATATATTGCATACATGCAATATGCTAGCAATACATTGCTAATACGTGTACTCACGTAATTCGAGTGTCGCGTACTCGCACCTCTATTCATATAATTCATTGTACGACAATTAATGTAGGCCTTAGGCCCAAGACTTCGTATATGGCCCTTTAATTAAATTAATTATTCAATGTAACATTACGACTTGTATTTACGATGCGCTCATTAGCCAATCTCTTATTCAAAGGTGACACTTAACAATTTCAATGTTGTATATGTGAACAAGTTTCAATAAATGTATTAACTACAGTCCACTCTCTCTTCATCATTTCTGCATCCTGGCAAATTAATTACTACAGTAATCTACAATTCACTTTCAGTTCATACTTAACATTTTATTTGGTCAACTCGGACCGGATCTCAACAGTACCTTTACTCAGTAAACTGTTTCTAGTTCTATTGGAACTATTTTAGGTATAGATTTAGTTTTTTGTAACCCTTTTAATGGGAACAACCCCTTCTACCATTTGCTTTGTTCATATCCATTTGTTGTTACCTCCAGTGCTAGTCCCTCCTCTTATGCTTCAGACTTTTAGAATCTTATTTAGTTTGTCTAATCAACTCTACCAATAAATCACTATACTTTATTACATTATTTTATAACTAAATACAACTATTTCACTAATGACACTTGGAACACAAAGTTTTTTATGAGTAAAAACATAAAGTTTTACCTTACAACCTGAACCGGTTTTCACTTTTATAAAGCTTCTTCAGAGGTTGCTGCTGGTAGTACTGTCCGTCTTGTTGTAGGCGACAGAATCGATTTCGAAAGATCGATGTTGTGTGTGGGTTGAGATATGTTCGAATAATGCGTGTGATTTAAATGGTGTCTGTTCGTTTAGGATGTTGTTTTTATTTGTTTTCGTGTGTTTGTATATTTCCAATTGTTCTAGAGTTTCTAGTTTTCGGCCTTTTGTGTCTACGTGTAGAATGTGCATGTTATTGTTGATGTTTTTGTACGTGTGGTTTGCTTAACTGTTTTATGGATTCTTTTATGTATGTCCTTTGTGCGATGTTTTGTGTTATTTGAGCGGCCTGATTGTTGTGTTTGATTTTGATTTGTGCGTATTTTGGTGTGATTGATTTGTTGAGGCATGTTTTGTTGAATGTTATGTGCGTAACGATCTTTCTAACCTTCAATATTGTGAATTTGTACGTTTGGACTATAGCCCGTCTTGCTGAGTTAAATTCTTGGATTTCGTTGTCCATGACGTGTCCGTTACTTAACTAAATACAACTATTTCACTAACGACTTGGAGCACAAAGCTTTTTATGAGTAAAAACATAAAGTTTTACCTTACAACCTGAACCGGTTTTCACTTTTATAAAGCTTCTTCAGAGGTTGCTGCTGGTAGTACTATCCGTCTTGTAGGCAACGGAATCGATTTTCGAAAGATCGATGTGTGTGTGGGGTGAGATATGTTCGAATAATGCGTGTGATTTGAATTGTGTCTGTTCTGTGATTTGAATTGTGTCTGTTCGTTCAGGATGTCGTTTTTATTTGTTTTCGTGTGTTTATATATTTCCAATTGTTCTAGAGTGTCTAGAAATATTTGGACATAGGAAATATACAAACACACGAAAACAAATAAAAACGACATCCTAAACAGACACAATTCAAATCACATGCATTATTCGAACATATCTCACCCCACACCCACAACATCGATCTTTCGAAAATCAATTCCATTGCCTATAACAAGACAGACAGTACTACCAGCAGCAACCTCTGAAGAAGCTTTATAAAAGTGAAAACCAGTTCAGGTTGTAAGGTAAAACTTATGTTTTTACTCATAAAAAACTTTGTGTTCCGAGTTGTTAGTGAAATAGTTGTATTTAGTTAAGTAACAGACACGTCATGGACAACGAAATCCAAGAATTTTGTATGCTTATGGCTTACAAAATGATTGCATAAGCATGTATCTTAGATTACATACAAGCTACTAGAAATAAAAGAAAAGTACTTTATGGAATTATTTTATAATTACAACAACAATAACAAAAGTAATAATAATAATAATAATAATGATATCACTACCACAATGTAATTATTGTAAATAATAATCTAAAGTTATTCTTTATTTTTGTAATTGACAAATACATAATGGCCTATAATTACAAATTAGTAAGTGTGGTATGTTATTTCAAAACCACCTCAGTAGAATGTTCTTTTTTTATGTGTTATATACATACCACTGTTAAATGTAAGTGGTACCAGTATGTGAAAAGATCATACTTGTGTTCTCCATTGTATGAGTATAAATACACTTCCTGAAATTTGTACTTACACAGAAAAATAATATGTAAAGGAAGCCGTCTGCCAAGAAATATTAAAGGTGTCTGGGAATGCCAAAAATTGTCAACATCAGGAAGAATGTAACATATGGATTCAACAACAAGCCCATGCAGAACGGTTCCCAACCATAAGTATGGCAAACGTTTCCCATTACGTAATGCTGAAAAGAGAAATACATTAAGCATAAGCAATTTTAATTCAGCTTAGTGGTGGTTGCATGTACGATATATATAGAAATGCCCAAAACTTTGAAAATATTTATTGTTATTATATCTCAAATAAAATGGTGGTTTAAGTATTATGCTACTTTTACCTGAAGCATATACATTTAAAAGATCTGCAACTTATTATATGGAAAGATGTGTATCATGCAGTATAACTACACTTGTAAAATGATTGCATAAGCATGTATCTTAGATTACGTACAAGCTACTAGAAATAAAAGAAAAGTACTTTATACAACCATAATGGACTGTGGAATTTATTGCTAAGAAGTCTGGTTATCCGAATCAAAGGTTAGATACTGTAGCTGTTTAAAGAATCTTTATCTGTTCAGTTCTGCAGCAATCACAGTATCTTTTTTAAATACATTAAATTAAGACATAGATTTCTGTGGATGTTCCCTTTTAAGCTTTCTGTTGGTTTCCTTTCTAGGATATTGTTTGGAAGTCTTCCATCATTCATTCATTCATTCAACTTATAAGCATCTTCCGCAACAGCAGTCTTATTACCATATATAATGTGCAGTATATACCCAGTTCTTCTTTCATGATTTGCATCTTATTCTGTCTCTTCAGGACATTCTGATAGATCTATACACAGAATCCAATTCTACTATCTCTACTTTTTAAATTTCTTACTTCCTTAGTCCTGTTTCATAAGCATCTCGTGATAGATATCCAATGATAGGCATCTCGGATACCTAACAAATACTACTTTGCTTTCACCATGCCACCTTGCAGCTGATCTGGACAACTAATTCAGTTATGTTTCTCATGCAGAGTGTAACTGAACTGATTTATTAGAAAACAATGAAGGGTCCAATTAGGTGCACCCAGATAGTAGAAAGGGAACAATTTAGGCCTACATTCCACTAGAGTTAATCAAATATTCAGTGTGAATATGTTTGTTTCTTCTCATTTGTACTATATACTAAATTATGAATATTATATATACACATAAAAATTAAAAATTTACATATTAACAACAATTATTTTGAGTTCACATTTGTACTGTTGCTGGATTACTGCCAAATAGATCATATGAATAATCACACTAAATTATGCACATCTTAACAATGGGTATCCAGTATCCAGTGCTGGGGAATGTCTGATTATCCCCCACCACCTGATTATCCTTTATGTGGCTGCTGCAGAATCACGTTACACTTTGAATTATTCAATACACATTGTCCAGATATCAGATATTCTTTTGGCTTCATTTTTTGTAGTTACTGTATTATCACTTCACAATTTGATTATATTTTCTTGTTTTTTTTATTTACTCCCAACACTTTGTTAGGCTCTGTGTATGTTGTAGATTAAGCTTTTATATATGTTCAATACATTGTTTAGTTCTTTATTGAAAGTTTTCTGTAAAAAGAAGTAAAATGGGATGGTTTGCTAAAAAATCTAATACATTCATGCATGCATTTGATCACACACACACACACACACACGCTACCATAGTATTAATAAAAAAAATTTGTTTGAATTCTGAGTATATATTGTAAGGTAAACTTTACCCCTTACTGTTAAAATTAAATGTATTTGATTTAATTTAAAGTATCGATTGTAGCGAAATCTCGTGTTACAACTTGAAAAGAACTCTCTTTAAAATATATGCAGTAATAATCTTTAGTAATGATTGGTAAATACTGTTTATTTAGTAAAGTTTGATAATTATAGTGAATAATATGTTAATCGCTGGTCGGTGGATGAATGTAGCCGTAGCGTCGATCTTGCAGCGGAACTCCTCTTCTTGATTAAGTGTTGTCAGTGTACGTAACGTCAAGTCTCGTCTGGACAAATAATTTATAATAATATACACTTTCACGTACCTGTTCATGATACTGGAAGTTCTGAAGTTCACTTACCAAAAAATAAACTGCCAAGATGCACTTAAGACCAGCTTGCTTTATCAACAAGGTTATATCACTCCTTGTGTGCAATAAGGGCGCCACATGGGTTTGTTTTAGGAAAACTTCCCATGAAAAAACCAATTTAATAAATTGTGGAACTGTATAAATTCACTTATGTTTCATTTGAATGCTTGATGCATTCACAACAATTCAAATATAATATAATGAAGGCTCTATTCAGAGTTATCTCACTGTACTCAAATGTTGAGTATTAATTAATTATATGAAATAAATACAATCCAAGTTTCTGCTGAATAAAATCTGGGGTTTATTTGACCCTTTAAAACAATTTAACAATTAGAAATATAATAATTATGTTGACATAAACTTGATGTCAACTTGCCCGTTTACAATACGGTCTAGCTCAGTTCAGAACAATAAACTCTTACGACTATTAACAACTTTAACTTTTAAATATATGATTTACCTCATGGGTAGGCTCTTTGAAATACAATAAAGAACTATCTTATGCCTTGACAGACGTTAATAATAATAATAATTAGTAATTTGGCCTCTTTTAAAAACTCGTAACTATTTTTCAGATTAGCGTGTGTTACACTTACTTATCTACTAACAAATATTTGGATGCTTATAACTAATACAAATATCTTACATTGGATTAATAAATCCACTAAATAAATTGAGTCGGTGTACAAGGTTGAAAGTTTTGTTGTTCTTGCGTCAGTACAATTTTGTGGTAAATAGTGATCAGTGCAAGCAGATAAATAAAATAAATTGTCACAGTGTTACCTTATTTCTTTTAATCGTATAGATTAAAATAAAAAAAAAAACACTCCAGCGATCGGATTATAATGACCACTGGTTAATTACACTTCACACGCACTTGAACGGAGTGTCGGCCCTCTTCTTACTAAATCTGGACTATGTTAATTACTGATTATAAAACTCTCTCTCTCGTTCTAAAATCACGCACAAATTAAAATATTCACTTTACTTTCGAAGCACTTCCTTGTAGTCAATTGCTGTATTGTTAAATGTCTTGAAGAAATTTTAAAAGGTTTACTATGGTTGTACTATGTTAAGTTATTAAAAAATATTGCGTTGACGAGCGACGACCTTCTCGCTCGAGTGATGACAAAAAAGTGTAAAGAATTTTCTTCGTTGCTGGTTATATACCCCTCTCGCTACATAGCGCTTAGGCGGTAAAATCTTTTAATAAACTCTTTTCTGATTGGCTCTGATAGCCGTTACAAATGACGTATTGTCTTTCCAACTGTCACCGGCGCGAACGTTGCGCTCCGTTTTTTGTGTTGTTGGTATTACTCGAATAATTTCTTATTTTTAACAATAAATGATGCTAACACGCACTACGCACTTATTATTGTTCCGATCACGAGGTTATTACCACCAAATTAAAGCTTAGTTTATGGGCTTTAATTTGATGTGGCTTAACACTGGTTTTAACCTCGTTTTCTTTGACAATGCACATAAATAATGTTTAGAAACATGGTTTCTCACCGTCGTCTGCTAGCAAAGCATAATGCGAGCATTCCCTATCTTTTGACATTTAGTGTTTCACATTGCGTTTTCTTTATAACGTCTTTGTTTGAACACTAACACATCTATGATTATACTTAAGAACTATTTATAACTGTACAATATTAAATCTTAACATAATTAGGGTGATACATTATTATAACAAATTCTTATTTTCTAATTACATTTCGTTTGGCCTACTCAATTTAACGTTATTCATTAACAATTGAGTGGTGGTATTTCATATTACATTTAGTTATATTGATTGTTCAGTAAATTTCATGTTCACTAGGAGTCCTTTTTCCTTATTAATTTACTGACCAATGTTTGTTTATGCATGGTCTAGACATATTTTTAGCACATGTGTATGCCTTAATAATTGTTACTAGTTACATTTTGTATCATAAGGAAGTTACTCATCCATATAAGGTTTCCTTTTATAAGTATTTTTACTTACTAATATTACCTCTGGGCTTGTAATGTTAGTTTTAATTTACATTATGGCCATAGCTAATCTAGTCATAGGCTTTGTCATTTACTGGTCATGGTTCTTTTGCTTTCAGCCAAAATGCTGTTACTGATATTACATTATTTTAGTCATTATTTCATTAGTTTTATTAACACATGACTTTACATTAATGTCATTGACTGGCTTGTTTGACAGCTTATTGTGAACTTGGCATGTCCATTAGTTAGAGTCAGTCATAGTGTTTGTTGTAGTGTCATGCAGTGTATTCATCACTGCTTCTTGGGATCCTTCCTCTTCTTTCTTTTTTATTGGTCCTTCTCTTCTTTGCTACATTCATGATAAACGATTCATTAATGTCACTTCAGTGTAATTATTTACCCTTTTGGTGAACGTCTAGGTTATGTAACATTTTGTGGTGTTACAATATGATTGTGAACATTGTGTACCATTGTTAAACTAAATGTCCATATACTGAGAAATGTTTAATTTCTCTTAAGTGTAGTCAATTATAGATTAAGAGGGCAAGTAATATCAGAATTTCACTCACCTTGTGTTATGATGCATTACGTTCAACGCTATCAATTATTAGAGTTCAGTCCTATCATACCTTATTGTAGTGATAACATAAAAGATAAAAGTGGAGAGACATGATAAGTGAACAATATAGATTGAGGACTGCTATTTAAAGAAGAATTGTGAGAGATATTATTTAACATTGGAATTATATTGCCAAATACAGTTAGACAACACGTTGATTAGAAAAGACTTTTTTTTTTAACTGAACTTGATAGAATACATACATCCATTATAACAATAATAATACGCGCATGCGTATTGTACATACATTGTTTAACCATATTTAAATTGTACATATGATATATTTGACATTCCCCCTCAATTTAAATACTCATATAATTTAAATACCCTTAATTTACATTTAGAACAGTTTTGGTATGAGTACAGTTGATAAATATACTTAAATAAAAAATAAATTCAAAATTGAAAATTTTGGTATCTGAAAACTATTTTATGTTGAGTTTTTCAAAAAACTTTGCAAACTTTATATTATTTAAGGATTTTGTGAAAATATCAGTTACATTATCTTGGGTTTTTATGTACTTTTTTGTGTATAAGATCCTTAATATAGTGATATTTAATGTCTATATGTCTAGTACGTCTGCTATTCTCATAGCTTTCACACATGTTAAGTGCACTTCGGTTGTCTATATAAATTAAAGGAATTAAGACATTGCACTTCAAGTCCACAAGTATGCGTTGAAAGTATACCACATACATCGCTGCCATTGCACATGTATTCCGCTTCAGTTGTTGACTGGGATACGCATGTTTGTTTCTTTGTAAACCAGGAAACAGGGTTGTTACAGTGATATATTATACATCCACTTGTATTCTTTCTGCTGGTGATGTCTCCTGCCCAATCTGCATCTGAATATGTGATTAATCCAGTATCTTGATTTTTATGAAATGTGAGATTCAAATGCTTGGTACCATTTAAGTACCTCAATACCCTCTTCGCAGCAATCCAGAGTTCATTTTGTTTTAATTGTCTCCAAGTCACGTTACTAATATTTAGAATTAATATTAGGCAATTACCTGTATTAACTTCCGTCTTGTGACTTCTTTAGTTTTTTCCTTAAAACAACGCGTTTCGAGAATAAATTCTCATCATCAGGTTTTTTAAAAATGATAAAAACATCAAATTCACCCAAAAGGGGTCGTCAACTATTTAAAATACACAAACACAAAAACACCACACATAATTAAACACCGACACAGTCACGGCACAGTCCGATGCGCATCGTCTCGCCGCCAACGACCAACTGTTGCACTTTGTCTTATACGACCGTTATCATTGCCCGCTGACCCATCGATATCGATGGCCGTGTTGTACAGCAGATTCGATCGGAACGAAACTTTGTGTGCATACATGAACGAAAAAAGGGTGCATACATGAACGCTGTGGAGGAATATGAGATATACAGGGCTTCTAAGTTACAAACGGACCAGCTACTTAATGACAAAGTTTCGTTCCGATCAAATCTGCTGTACAACACGGCCATCGATATCGATGGGTCAGCGGGCAATGATAACGGTCGTATAAGACAAAGTGCAACAGTTGGTCGTTGGCGGCGAGACGATGCGCATCGGACTGTGCCGTGACTGTGTCGGTGTTTAATTATGTGTGGTGTTTTTGTGTTTGTGTATTTTAAATAGTTGACGACCCCTTTTGGGTGAATTTGATGTTTTTATAATTTTTAAAAAACCTGATGATGAGAATTTATTCTCGAAACGCGTTGTTTTAAGGAAAAAACTAAAGAAGTCACAAGACGGAAGTTAATACAGGTAATTGCCTAATATTAATTCTAAAAAAATCCAGAGTTGTTTAGTGGGTTTATCAAGATATCTACTTAAGACAGATGTAGCGTAAGCTATGTCTGGTCTACTTACAATTGATATGTAGATAAGTGAACCAAGGAGTTCTCTGTAAGGTAAGTTTTTGTCCACTGGTAGAGATAAGTCAACCTGGAAATTGTGTTCCATAGGTGTATCCATCGGTTTTCCATTTTCCAGACCAAATCTTGAGATTACTTTTTGTATGAATTCCTTTTGAGAAATGGTGACCTGCTCTTTATTTACATTGATTTCTGTGCCCAGAAAGTTGTTGATGATTCCTAATTCTTTTGCGTTGAACTCCTTTTTAAGGAACTCAATGATTTTTAGACATTCGCTCTTGTCACCTGTGATGATTATATCATCAACCCATATAATAAGGTAAGTATTTTTACCCAAGTACAAACAAAAGTCATTCTGAGATCTGATTAGACCATGATGTTGCACAGGCTCGTTAAACCTTTCATTCCATTTTCTGGGTGAAGAGCGAAGACCGTATAAGCTTTTCATGAGTTTTAGAGCATTCGTTGGACATTTTACTCCTTTGGGTGGTTTTATATAAACTTCAGTATCTAGCTTGCCATTTAGGAATGCTGTAGGGATATCAAGTTGTTTAATTTCCCATCCATTTTGCAGTGCTACAGACAGTAAGATTCTGATGGTGGAAAGTTGAGCGACTGGTGCATAAATGTTGGAGGACACTTCCTCTTGAAATCCTTTTGCTACTAGACGAGCTTTCTTAGTGCCATCAGGCTTGATTTTGAAAAGCAACATTGTGTCAATAGCTTTGATGCCTTTGGGTAGATTTGTTGCCTTCCAAGTTTGATGTTTTTCGAGGGCACTTATTTCCTTTTGTATCGCTTCTTCCCAACCATCTCTAGTACATATGGCATCTTCATAAGAGATTGGTACTCCTGCACAAAGACAGTACGCTAAGTGCATCTCATCTTCATTTTGACTAAAACTTTCATTATAATCCTTGTACAGTATATAATCTTTAAATTTCTCTGGAACAGTTTAATTCTTTCACTTCTATGCAGTGATGTTTGATCACCCTGTTGGACAGTATCGCTTAGACTGCTGTCTCTATGTGCAGGTGAGGTGCCAGTGACACTTTGAACCTGGATGTCTCCTTCACTCATACTTTGATGCTCTTTATCACCTACACTGTCACCTCCAATTACCATTTGTGGGATATCTTCTAAGGCTTTCTGACTAGTATAGTTGATATTAATTTCATCAAAGGTAACATCCCTTGAGGTTATAATTTCACTTGTTTTGGGTACCCATAGTCTATACCCATTTTTAGCATAGCCTTCCATAATGCATTCAACTGATCTTGTTTCTAGCTTGTCTGCTGGAACAGGCAGTTTATATCCCCAAGCCTTTGAACCAAAAACCCTCAACTTGTCATAATTCACTTTACCTAGGTAGACTTCAGCGGGTACCTTATTTTCCTTCAGGGCAACTGTTGGAGAGCAACAATTGGTATGCAGCACAACGTATTGCTTCACTCCACAAGAACTTAGGCAAATTTGTTTCAGCGAATAGTGTTCGTACTCTACTCATTAGAGTGAAATTGATTCTTTCGCTAACTCCATTCTGCTGCTGTGTATGTGGCAAAGTGTATTCGCTGACTAATCCTTTTTGTATACAGAAATTTTTAAACACAGTGATGAGTACTCTCCACCACAATTTGACCTAATTCTTGAAGAGTAATATCCTCTGGCCTTTAACTCTTGGACATAATTCATAATATTTCTTTCTGCTTCATTTTTGTGTTTTAAAGGGAACACCTGGGTAAAATGTGAATAGTCATCGATAATTGTTTGATAATATTTTTCACCTTTCATGGTGTGTATTTTAAAAGGACCAGCCAAGTCACTGTGAATGAGTTCTCCAATTCTGTTTGACCTTGGTAGGGGTACATCCTTAAAAGGCTTTCGTTTTGCTTTACCTTGGTTACAGGGACTGCATACTCCAAAATTGTGTGGAAAATTTAGTGATCCAAGACCTTGAGCATTGAGATGTCCAAGTCTTCGGTGCCATAGTAGATCCTTACTTAATGAAATGCAACAAGTTTCACTCATCGAAGGGTGTGCTATTAAAAATTGAGCCACATACAAATTTCCTTCGGATTCACATTTCATTTGCAATTTGTTATTTGAGATAGTAACTGATTTTCCACCACTATTGAATTGAACATCAAATCCCTTTGAACTCATTCTTTTCACAGATAAGAGATTGTAGGGAAACTCAGGTACAATAATAGCAGGCATCTTTATGAAAACATAACTGTTATTTTTATTGTTCAACACTTTCAAGCGAATTATACCTCTTTTTGTACCTTTTATAGTGCTACCATTTGCTATTTTTATTTCCATTTTATTCTCCATTTCTTCAACATTTTCCATAAGCTTTTCCAAATTTTCTGATACCCAATGATTTGTGGCACCACTATCTAAAATGAATTTAACGGATCGAGTATTTCCTAGTAATTCTGAGGATAAAGCGCCATTTTTCTCAATATTTTCAGCGGAAATGAAATCAAATTCTTCTTCTTGATCATCTTCGCTCTGTGCAACATTTGACGTATGTCTTGTCGTCTTGCCTCTTCCACGTCCTCGAGAGTTTCCTCTTACTCTCTTACCGCGATATCCATGGCTGCGATATGACGTCTGAGGCGTCTGTTGAGTTTGCACATCCTTGTTTGATGGACACTCATTTTTGAAATGTCCTTTGCCTCTACATGTGTGACATATTACATTTCCGTACCTCATCTGTGAGCTATTCTTATATTCACCTGGAGAGTAGAAAGAGCAGTTACCGTCGTTATCGACCTTATCACCTGTATTGGAGTTCTCTTTGTTTTTGAGTTCAGTATCCAATAACCTTGTTTTTACATCAGAATACGAATATACTGTCGTGTCTTTATTCATTATCGTTTCTATTGATGTAATGACGCTCTCAAAGCTTTCCGGCATTGTCAGAAGAAGGTAACACATTTTGTCGGTATCATCGGTTGCAACTTTGCTTACGCCATCGAGTTCTTTTATGAGTTTTTTGAATTTAATGAAATTATCTTGTAATTCGCCATTGACGAATTTCATTTTCAATAGCTTTCGCATTATAAACATCTTAGATAATGCGCTTTTTCTCTGGAAGACATTTTCCAGATTTGCAATCATTCTTTGGCACTTTGTGCACTCTCTACGTATTCAATATACTTATCTGATATTGACTGTGCGATGATGCATTGAGCTTTTACGTCTTTAGCTTGGAAACTGGTCAAATCTGCACCTGTGAGTGCTGTGATTTCTGTGTCTGTTTTATCTAATGCTACTAGTGCACCCTCTTTATTCAGAACAAGACGTATTCTATATTTCCAAGTGGAAAAATTATCTGCCTTTAGCAGGGGAAAGGGAACCGTAGACGTAGCCATTTTAGGTTAAGCACGTGAACTCTTTCACATTGAGCCTGTATATGTAAACAAACTTTTCTCTGTAAATAATTCCGACGTAATTACAACTAACACACGTCTATATATCTCCAAATTACTAGTGTCGGCCCATAACCTGTGAGAGATATTATTTAACATTGGAATTATATTGTCAAATACAGTTAGACAACACGTTGATTAGAAAAGACTTTTTTTTTAACTGAACTTGATAGAATACATACATCCGTTATAACAATAATAATATGCACATGCATATTGTACATACATTGTTTAACCATATTTAAATTGTACATATGATATATTTGACACAAATTATTTCAAAACATGGTGGAAACAAGCAAACATGTGCATAAAGTAACCGTAAAAACTTTTCAGAATGACTGCCTCTTTTAGAGTTGCAAACTGCTATAATACGCTAGAAAACAAAGATGATTTAAAATCTTATGAGCTGCCACTAATGTTTGCACCTTCAGGTGTGGTATTTACACAAATTCCTTTTTGCTGTTAGATTAATATTTCCTTCTGAAAGAGATGTTAATTAATCATTCTTTTTTGTTAGGCTGTCATAATTAAAAAAAAATTTTAGTAAATAGTAATCATTTATATGTTTACCATGGAGTAATGTGAATAAGCCACTGATTAGAAATGAACACTGTGCTACAATGTATGTTGGCTGTAGTTCCCAAAATTCCTCTATTGGACTGTAGTTGACAAACCAATCTGAAAACTGAAATTATTACTGTATATTGTTACATGATATTTTGCCACTCATCTTGTTGACAGAAATATACTTTACTACTCCTACCAAAAGTACCAAGAAACATGATAGTTTTTGTTTCAAGAACTGATAATTTATCTACTTAGTTAAATACTATTTATTTCTTTTATTATTTAATTAATGTTAACTAAGGCTCTAATAATTATGTTTATTAAAGTTAAAGGAATGTTAATAATAGTTATGTTAACTATTAAAGTTAGTAAGTAAGGAGGACAATGTTTTGGAAACTACTTACAGTATTTTGTAGTGTTTATAAAAACTGGATTGTATACAGTTGGTTAATAAGAATTGTCATAGGTTACTAATAGTTATTAGTAATTAATTTTGCTATATTGATTAATATTATATGTAGTAATATTAATAACACCAATGTTAACATAAATGTTAATAGGAGAGTACCAAAATAATAGTAATAGAGATTTGTAAAACTAAACAGTTTAAGCCTAGATAGTTAAGGGATTTGGAATAAGAATTTATATTAAAATTAGAATAAACAATGTCAGGTTACGTTATATTATTACTAATGGTGTCCAATAGTTTTAATAAAGTTAAAAGTACAAGAAGAACTAATAATAAATAATTTTGGGACAAATAATTAAAAGTGTAAAATGGTAACTCAAGAAATATTTAATGGAAGATAAGCAAGAGTGGTATCAAAATAATCAGTGTTTGATCAGAAAATCAAAGATACCGGTACTAATAAATTGAAGAGCAAAGATCTTATAAAAAAGTTATAACAGTTTAAAGAAAATGAAAGGTAAAATATTATAAGTTTGTTTATATTGAGGCTTAGAGAGCTCCATAGTAACATAAAATGTTACATTTCACACCAATGAAAGCTAAGATAGGCCTTAGTAACTGAAATGTTATAAATTGAATAAAGAGGAGTGCATTATTAGATATAAACGAGAAAGGTTGATATAAAAATAAGAGTGACTAATCCAACAGATTGTAATTTTCATATCAGTGAACCTAAAGTAAAATTAAGTAATACTACTAAACAAAATAATCGAAGAAAGAAGTACAATATCATCAAAAGAAGTAAACCAAGTAACACATGAAGAAATAAAATCAAACTATCCAGGAAGGGAAGTATTTTTGATAAATAACTAAACTAAACAATTTCATTCAAGGCCTAGGTTACACTTCTCAAAGACACTGTTACACTTTTAATTAAAACTATTTTGAACTTTCACTGTGAAAATAATTAACGAATAATCTTATTTTCAGTGTAAAAAACTATTAATATAGAGTAATACACTCATATAAAGTGAATTAGACATTAAAAACACTTAAGACAACATAACCTAGACACTGAACATTGTAAAATCATTAATATAATCTTGTTAAGACACTGTAATTTATTATAATCCCATGTATTTTGGTACTTTTCCTAACCTATTTGTTGTTTATATCGTAGTCAAAAGGACCTAACTTAAAAACATTAAATTTGTATTTTATTTAGCAATTATAAAATATGCAAATGTGTTTGACCTGAGACATAAGAAATACTACTGCTACTGCTGCCATTCTGAGCATATTTAAAGAACAGCCAGTCAGACTTTGTTAATAATTATATTTGTCTTTTAAAAGAATTTAAAAAGGATAATAAAGGATTTGAGTTCAATAACTACAGATAAAAGGGTTTCTTTTCTTTATTTAATGGATAAATAAATGTATATAATATTATAAACACCATATCAATGAATGTTAATTTTTTTCATCAACTAGCCTAAGTTGGCAACACTCTCCACCAGGAAAGTATGGCATCCGATTTGAATCTGCCTTGCTGAGCGCTAGTTGTCACAATCTTCTATTAAATAAAAGATTAAAAGAGAGAATGATAGTGAAAAAAGAAACCTTTATGATATTTTAAAATAATACTTACCAGTTTACAAATACATTTTATTTGCAACCTTTGATTGCAAATTGGCGCTCAACTAATATTACCCTGACAACATACTCATCCTCAAAATACTAACAAAGTACACATCAAAAAACCAGAAAGTACTTGGTGTACTACTTACCTAAACTACTTACCTAAAGGCCGAAAACTCAACACAACTGAACAATACGAAATATATAAACACCACACAACACAACCAAACAACATACTCAACGATCAATTACAATATAAATCACATACACTTTTTGACACAATTTTACAAAAAACAAACATCAAGTTGAATCCCTGCACCAATCCCCTTCCTCCACACACCACCCCCACTACACCTTCCACACAAAAACCGTTACGAAATGATGGCAGTCTGACTAAAAGCTGAAGAAGGCGGATACTTAAGCAGAAACGCGTCCGACGAAAAAAGTAAGTTTTTCACAAGATAAAGTTCATTTTAGTAAAGTAAAGAGAAAGTACTTATTAAGACCATACAGAGTCTTCTCAATATAAATCAACACATGGATTCCCGTAATGTTACAGATCTGACGCCAACAACGTGTGGCTAGAAAACCCGTATTTGCTTAACGTTACAATATACTACATGGCTCCGTTAACATAGAATCTGGAGAGGGGAAGCATAGCAGCACTGCCACTGCCAGTTGCGTGGGGGTTCAGTACATTCCCCTACACTGCTTGACGTTTGTACAGTCAAAGTAAAACTACTCATACACGACTAGATAATTTACTCTTGCAAAAATTTAAGTTAGAGCATTATAATACTTAACCTGTACGCATATGGTGTCAAAATTGTTATTCTACACCGTTTCAAAAATTATTAAATTACTTTGACCATAAACATAAACAATATGAGCAATAAACTCCACAATTTCAATTAGGTATTGACCTGTAAACCATAACTAGTTGTGTCTCTGTTGTTGATCAACATAAATGGATTATTGTTACTTCAGTTTGGAGCTTAATATGTCAATAAGGCTATTCAATGTTTAATTTTTTTTGTACTCTTCATACATGTATAAATTTATGTTACTTTTGCTCATGATTTTTTTGAATTACAACATGAATCGTTAGCTGGTAGGGAAAGGTTTTGGTATTACAAATAGTAGTTCTATAAATGAGTGAAATTATGTGGAACAAGTGAATTTAATTTCTATTCAATTAGCAAGTTTCTAACATGATATTGTGTGTACCACGATATCACGTTATAAACAGACTTGGGAAAGATCATAATAATTGTTAACTCATCAAAGTTAAAGTTACTGTCCAAACAAACTAACTAAGTTAAAGTTACAGTTAATAGTTACAAAAACTAACTGATTAAAGTTAAAACAAAATTAACTGATTAAAAGTTAAACCATTTTTGGTTTGCTTTTTTGTTTTATTTTTATTGAGTAAAGTACTTAGATTTTTGAAATAATTAAAATTGGATTAAAATATGTAATTAATGAGTCTATAGAGAACTTTAATTATTCTTTAAAGTTATCACTGTATTATTCTATTTAGTATTTAATTTACAAATAAGTGTTCCATAGTAGGAAATAATGAATTACCTATTACTGATACTTCAGCACGTTATGAACAACAAGATCTAATATTTTACAAAGGACAGGTTGACAAGTCGGTAGGTATTAATAAGTCTGAACAAAGTGGCTAATTTTACAAAGCAATAACGGTATATTGGTAAAGGGTTGTTGTGGATCAGGTAAGTTATTTCTGTCAAAGACAATTTACAAAGGTACTTTCATAATAGTTTTTATGGTAGGATATATAAGAGAAATATTTCAAACAAAATGACTGATTTTGTTCTGTCTCCAACAGAACAGGTTTTACGTATGAAACAACAATGATCAGTATAACTGAGTAAGTCATAATTGTATTTATTTGGAACTCGATGTAAACAATGAAGTAATGACACTTTGCTTTTTATGTTTTCTGTAATTCTCAGTTTGGCTAATGCCCATATACTAATTATTGTGTGTTATTCGTTAGTATTAAAGACAGAATTATTATCACTACTGATTCGTGGTTGTGAATTAAATTACCTTTTAATAAATAATGGAAAAAATCTTACCTTGATGAAATTTTTAGAAGCGTATCTTGAGAAGTTGCATTCAAGTGTCTTTCAAACAATTATATCACTAAAACTATAACTTTGTCTTATTTTTTAAAACATAATACCGAGAGAAATAAATTAAAACGCACATGCTAATTTGTACTGGGAAAACATAACATTGTCAATAATTAGTAGAAAAAAAAATAGTTGGACTATTCACTCAAATTCACTTCTCTCAACACAAATTTTATGTTGTGAAAGCACTGATATAGTTTTCATATTAAGTGGCATTCTATTCTAATTCTTCAACACCAGACATTTCACATCCATCCGATAAATTACTAAAGCATTCACTGTCGTCGTCTGTATCAGTGGAAGTGTCAGAAGATTCTTCTCCCCCAACCGATATTATAATCTTCTCTATTTCGTCTTCCATCAAAGCATCAGTTTCCCAGTATTTATCTTCCTCACTTTTTACATGCTGTATAGCTTTCTTCCAGTCACTTTCTGAAATAGAAGCAATAACATTTTTGGTGAGGTTTTTTAATATCACCTGCTTTCTGATCGATGTTGAATTTTGCTACTTGTCCCTTAACTATGTTCCATACGTACTCAATGGCATTCAGGTTACAGTGGTATGGAGGTAATCTTATCACTTCGTGCCCTTTTTCTTTAAAAATCGTATCTACTTTATACATTGGTGATGGCTTTCGAAAACGAACTATTTCCAATAATTCACTTTTCGTCATATCTTCTGAAAAACTGATTCCCATTTTTCTTAGCCATTCCTGGATTTCCGCTTTTCGAGAACCTGTAGTCAGCGGTTTGTTTTCTTGTACACTGTGGTATGGTACATTGTCCATAACAACTAAAGACTTTTCTGGAAGGTTTGGCAACAGTTTTTCCTTAACCCACCGGGAAAAATTTTCAAAGTTCATCTCGTGGTGGTAGTCTCCACTTGTAGTTTGAGACTTTAACATAAGAAAGGCTTCAGGAATGAAACCTTTCTCCCAACCTCCATGAACAATGATCCAGCGTTGTCCAGTACTATTATTTTTTAAAACTCCACTAGTTGTAGGATCCTGCCAACACTTGTTCACTGTGTAAGTGGGATGGATGAATGTCTCGTCGAGAAAAATAACAGGTCGCTTATTGTCACAGGTGTCATTCCTCCTAATCTTTCGTAAGTATCTTGCTCGCCATGCAACTGTTTCGTTTCTCTCCATCAATATACTTCTTTTATTTTTACATTTTTTAAATCGGAATCCAAGCTTATGTATAATTCTGCGTAAAGTTTCCTTGCCTCCTTCAAAATGTATGTCACTTTTTAATTCAGAAAGAACCGATTGTAATGTAGGAACCTGCTTTTTAATAGTATAAAAATTCTGTATCGTACGGCGGACTGAACATAAATCAAAATCATCTAAAACAATTTTTCTTGTACTCTGCTGACGTGTCTTTCCAGGAGTGCTCAGTTTTCTACCAGTAGATTTTGACACTTTTATCTCTTTCCGTATCTTACAAATGGTGGTTTCTGACTTTCCTGTTGCAGCTGCTGCTCGCTTTGTCGCGTTATTTATTGGGTACTTATAACAACCACTGTTCTTTTCTTCATCAAAAAATTCAATAACTCGCCCAACTATTTTGCGTCCTTGACTGCGAATTGTAGGCCTTTGTTTGTTACTAGTCATCTTTCAATTCTACAGTTAATGAATTTTAAAAGTGTGGTTTTAAAGTCTGGAAATTAAGCTGTATAAAAAGTACAGTATAAAAATTACACTCACAATACTCACAATTAGTAAATATAAATTCAAATGAAAAAACTCTGTAACACGAACACGCACAAATATTAATTATACCACAGATCAATGCTACGATACTCTCAGTTAGTAAATATAAATTCAAATGACAAACTCTGTAACACGAACACACACAAATATTAGACCTCACGATATTCACCGCTGGGAGTACATACATTCAAATGACAAACTTTTGAGTATGACTGTAAACTGCTTGGTTGGGTGAGACGCGCTTGCGCATTTGTCTCTGAACTCAGTTAGTTCACATTTTTCCTGCATGTTTTGTTGACTCGGTCAGGTAATATGTATGTAATTTATTTATATTTATAATTTCTTTACCTCTGAGGCTGAGGATGAGAACATAGAATTCCCGAAACATGTACCCAATAAGGGAAAAAACATGGATTTCTTTGTCCATGACGTGTCCGTTGATTAACTAAATATAAGTATATCACTACCGACTTGGATTATAGTGATAATCTACATATAGTATACTCAGACTTCCGAGTCAGTAGTGATATACTTATATTTGGAAAAAACATCTTGAGGTAAAGAAATTATAAATATTAAATAAATTATATATGCACTGATTTGTGTTTACAACTAATACCTGAAAAAATACAAATCATGACACAATTTTCAAAGCACTCAACATCGAAGATACACAAAATACTAATATATACACCACAATCACACCACAATACCAATTTAAAATACCAAAAACCAACAGAAACCATAACTACAACCAACCACACACAAGTACTCCACAAGATTCAAAATTAAGAAGGTTAAGGGTCCCGAAACATGTTCCACATAAGGAAAAGACATCTTGAGGTAAAGATATTATAAACATTAAATATAACACACACACACACACACACACACACACATACACATATATATATGTATATATATACACAGTAGACGCCCTCTCGTCTGGCCACCTTGGGACCAGACCCTAGGCCGGATTTCAAAATGGCCGGACAAACCGAAAATACGCTATAATGATGAAATACAGCTCTTTAATGAATGATCCATACAATAAATTACCCAATACAGTATATATAAATTACTAATAATTATAATTACTCACCCTTACTCCATGGTAGCAAGTAAGAAAACAAACAAGGAAAATTACTACAAACTCACAGATATTACTGTATTTGGGAAAAATAACACAACTCTTTATAGAATATGAAAAACACATGAACATTAAAAGTATTACTAGAGAACGTAAAACTTAGAAATAAAAATTAAAAGAAATCAGTTATCTTCTTCTGCTTTTTTTGTTGAACTGTTTTTTGAATGCGAAATCACGCCATTTTTTGATGAACATAACATCAACTGCAGTTGCCTGTTTGTTGCTCGATGTACGTTGTTGCTAATTCCAGGGCTGCTCTTCCCTTAGCGTGGCTCATTTTTTTCTCGACATTTCCCTCTTCCTCATTGACTTCTTTTTCTTCTTCCTCTTCTTGGCAAATGACAGCTTGCACAATCTCACCATCATTTAAGATCTCATTTTGAAGCTCCTCATCTTAACCAGCAATCCATTCTGCAACGTCTTGTTGTACAAGATCATAAGAGTGAGGCAATTGTTGTAGATCTTTTAACAGAGATATGTTGTCATCTGGTTCAAACCCCTGAAGATTTGGTTCATCTGCTATAGGGTTGTCCTCTTTATTCTTTCCAATGAGAAGAAAAGAATTTGGCCATTCTTTCTCCAAGATGATGGCAGTTCATCATATGCCTTAGCTACCATATAGATCACGTCTTTCATGTTGATTGTCTTTAAGGCCGGAATGAGACCTGTGCTGCCTTCATTGTCCAGTTTACCTAGAATATCCGAATGAAGCTTTCTGCGGTACCTTCTCTTAAAAGACTCGATGACCCCTTGGTCCATTGGTTGTGTAAGACTTGTGACGTTAGATGGCAGGAATAATAATTTTATATCACTGTAACCTTCACATTCAAGTTCTTGCGGATGGGTAGGTGCATTGTCTATCACTAAAAGTGCTTTAAATGGTAACTTCAAACTCGTCAAATAATGTTTCACTTTAGGAACAAATTCACTTTTGAACCATTCCTTAAACAGATACGAATCCATCGAGGCTGATTTTTGTACTCTGTAGTATACTGGAAGGGATGACATGTTTAAATTCTTAAAAGCCCTGGGTTTTGCTGATTTTCTGATTACAAAAAAAAAAAAAGGCAGTTCGTGGAACCCTGAACCATTTGAACACAAAGCCACCATGATTTCTCTTTACTGGCTTTAAATCCTAGGGCTGAAGTTTCCTTAGCCGTAGCAAATGTTTTCTTGGGCAAGAGTTTAAAATTCAACCCCGTCTCGTCAATATTACAGACTTGTTCTGGACTAAGATTTTCACTAGCAATGATGTCAGACAGATTTTTTGAAAAATAGCTAGCTGCTGATGGGTCCACCAACAATTTTTCACCACAAACGCCAATGAAATGGACTCCATGATGGTTTTTCCAGTGTGATAGCCATCCATCACTTGCTGAGAATATACCGGCATGTTGAAGTTTTGAGTGTAGGATAATTGCTTTAAAATTGGACCACTTATCGGAGTGCCTCTTCGGCGTTCCTGCATAAACCATAACCACAAAGCGTTGTCTACTAATTCGTTATTTGGTTTTTTTTAAAGTGCATCATGTCGAAAGCACTTTTTCAGTTTCAATTTGAGTGCAGAAAGTCTCAATCGATTTTCTGTTTCGGCACCAGTCATTAACAGTAATCTTGCCTACATTAAACTCTTGGCAAATACTCTGGTCCGATTCACCCTTATCGAGACCCTGAAGGACTTGTAACTTTTGGTCCATAGTCACGAACGTGTGTTTTCGTTTCACACTCATGTCGGAAAACATTTTTATTTACACAGATACATACAGTATTACTATATACACAGACTATATAGACAGAACTCACAACATAAGACATACATCCACACATGAACAAAAGTGCGAGTCAACTGAGCTACATATATTTTCCGTTTAACAAGTTGGAGGCTCGTCTAGACTGTGTGACTCACCATATGGCTGGTCAGACCATCCGACGGCTGATCCAACCAAGGCCGGACTGGAGGGCGTCTACTGTGCACGCGCGCGCTCTTGTGTGTGTATGTGTGTGTGTGTGGTGAGCTTACAAGAAGAACACGCTAAGTCAGAAATTTTCAAAAGTGGTTTTATTCAACTACTGTGACTATTAGTCGTTGCTTTTATTCATCATTGCTTCTGTAACTATTAGTCAAGGCATTAAGTTGAAATCAGTTGTTAAATAGGTTTTTTTAATGTTGTGAATTTCCAGATTTTGTACAAGAAAATCACTGTCACTTTATTTATTAAATTATTATTTAAAAAGCACAAACATTATATCGTCCATTAGTTAGTGTTGTCTAACTTGACTTTATGCTATTTATTGCAGTTGTAATAGTCTAGTGTTGTTGAAGTTACTCTGGTAAGTTTTGAAGTATTATTTGTGAGTTTTTAATGTTTCCCTTTTCTATTCAAGAATGCAGAAAAAAAGATTTCAAAGTAAAGGTGAAATGATATTAACATCATTAGTCTGGTAATAATTTTGATACTTCACTGTCAGATGATGCTGATTTTGAACCTAACACTTGACCTTCATTTGATGATGATGATGATGATGATGATGATAAAGAAAAAACTGATCCTCTTGAAATGGCTATGATTGACACTCAGTAGTTCTACGGAAGCCGCATGTACAAATAGAAAGAGAGTTACTCAAAGTGGTACCAGTGTTCTATCTTTCATTAACAGCACCAATAACAGCAATATTCAGGCTAAAACTAGTAAAAGATGAAGAAAAAGTAACTTAAGCAATTGGAATCATGCTGAAAATAAAGAAATCAGAAACAATTCTCACCCTTATAAAAACTCAAGGGTATTGAACAAAATACGAAATGTCTACTGCCAATACATTGTACTAAATGTTCAATAAGTTCTAATAAATTTACCATGACAGTAAGAGAAGACATTTTTCAGAACTACTGGGCTCTTTCAGTATTTGAAAGAAAGAAATACTTTATTCATATGAATGTAGAAAGTGTTGAAACAAAATAAAAAGATAAGGGTGTGCATGCATTTCTTTGTGAAAACATTATCAATTTCAAATAGAGTCAAGTTTACATGCATTTTAAATGAGCGATGAACTAGGTAATTTCTCAGGACAAGAGAAAAGAGTCAAACATACCCCTGCTAATGAAGCTAATGATGAGGTTATAAAAAATGTAAAACATTATATTAAATCATTTCCAATTAAGAAAAGTCACTATACTCTAGAAAACAATGAAAAAGAAAAATTTTAATTCCAAATAGTCGATAAATTAAAAGTATCATTTGTATAAAGAACAATTCCAGGAGAGTGGGGGAAACAGAGATTACACTAGTTCAATCATATACTGTAGAATATTATTGTTCACCAATAAGCAAAGTTGCAAGAAAGGAGTAACAATGTGCGATCTAATAATATGCAAGAAAGGATAGTCCTGAAATTTGTCATGTATAGTACCAGTCAATTGTGATATCAGATACCAGCAGGAAGGATCAACTACCTGAACCATAAAAATGTAATTCAGAAGATCATGAAGAAACTAAAAAGGCACCTTTCAATTTATTTTTTTTAAGTAACGACTATGCTGAAAGCTAAATAAATAACTAAAAAATATTTTTACTAAAGTAATAATTTTTTGATGCGGTGAATATTCACACTACTGTTATTATAAAGTACAGTTCCATTTCAATAAAACTGTTGTTAACATTGTTATTTTATTAAAGACTAGCAGGTATCCACGGCTTCGCACGCGAATATTTGTATATCATTGTTGTGGTAACTGTCGAGTTGGTAAATTGCTAATGGTACATCTATATTAATAATATTCTTATATTGTAAGTTATGAATATCCAAAAAGTGAGAAGCAATAGATCCATCATTCATGTTTCCTCGATATGTAAAATCAAAATTTGATAATTTAGTAGATATTTACAAACATGCAGTAACACAATTAGATAAAATGTTTATTCGTATAGAATAATACAAATAATGAATACATAAGTATATTGATATGAGTTAGTTGAAATCTTACGTGCTAAGTCAGTCTTAAACTTTTTGGTAGAATCCTTATATACGTAAATGTGTCACAGTCCAGTATACTCAGTTTTTATATACATTTTTACAGCAGAGCCTCATTATAGTATAACGTCGGGGCGACATTATAATATCGGGAACCTGGTTAATTGGCTCAGGTCAATTAAACAGGCTGCCATAATATTCACAAACTCATAACTATCTGAAATATAAACAAACACTAAATAGGATCCCATGAATTGAGGAATTTTTGACTGGGGTTTGTAGATTTATTCACTCACCTTTTTGGACCATGACATCTCTTTATTACATACTGTTTTAGTATCATAGAAGAAAATTAGTAATGTGTATACTAATGATAAAAATATTTGCGCATTTTGTACAATTGTAATTAGTGTAAGTCATGGGTGAACATAGCTTGTACTGTCCTCGGATCCGAGTTGTGTGTTCCTGTATATGATATTAAAAATATAATCTTTACTTTGTGCCATCTGAAGAATGGGCTTATTTAACTTTAGCGTGTTATACTCATTAAACTCATTAAACTTAACACATCTTATTACTTATCATGAAATTACAATTTTATGGTAATTAGGTCAGTCTTTTGTGTTTTACTTTACTCTTATGTTGTTATTTAAGTGTCTTTCATATATTAGTTAAAGTTAAGTTCTGAACCACAGAAGTAGAACTTCCGTGTCACCTGTGTGTAACATCTCCTCGGCGAATCGGGGCTTCTATCTGTCGTGCAGGGTGTCTGGGAGATCTTCTGTCTATCTGTGTTGGTATTAATTATTTTCCTTTAATTTGCTTACAATCTAATTACATCACTCTATACTTTTATTATTCTTTTTATGTAATGCGAGGTCGTTATGGATTTATTGAGTTTCTTAAATCTAATTTTATTAACTGATACACTGGCAAATCGGCATGTTACTACCGGTTTGGGGCATAGATAAAGGGTTCTTTAGTACCTTATTAAATTATTTTAGTATTATAATTTTTATTTAATTTTATTGTGGGATTTAGGCATATTAAATCGTCACATACTCCTCCACTTAAAGAAGACACAGGGTCAGGGACCGATGTGTTTTCAATGGGGAAATAGATCAGAATTGCACTGGGAATTAGCTCGGATTTTCCGTATGAAATTCCTTTCTCTCTTTAAGCAATTTCCTCATGAGGTACATGAATCACTCTCAATTTACTATTTACTATTAGCAAGAGATACAATACCATATTAAGTAATACTTAAAATACATAAAATTCAAAGTTCATAAAATACATAGAATACACAAAATTCATCTTAATTCTACTACTTAATACTACTACCGGTTTTCGTTTAGCTTTTTGTTACTCTTTTCACGGAGTTACTCTTCACAGAGTATGTTTCTCATCCTACTGTGTTTCCTTTTCTCTTTCAAGGGTTTCGTTGAATCGTGGTTGACGAATCATTTTATTTTAGTACTGTATTCATTTTAGTACTTTGATTAGTAGGGTGTGTGTGTGTCATATAGTATGGTATAGTATAGTACATATAAGTACAGTTAATTACAGTAAGGTGATTAAAGTACTGGTAAAGTAACGTTACTTATATTTTGTGTCAGCTGACTTCTCACTTTGCTTATTCTTTCTCGGTGAACAGGATCTATCTATCCTTCTCTACTTCGTTTCTTTTCTTGCTCACTAACATGTTTATTTCCGTGATAATATTTTATCTGGGAAACATGACTTCTACGTACATACTTATCCGTAGTGGGTTCATACAGTGCTATGGTTACAGGAGTTAAGTATTTGTAAATCTTGTAAGGGCCACACCATCGGTAAGATAGTTTGGAGGTGGTCTTATCAACTGCACTACTCTTCGGGTGAGTTTTGTACATCACTAAGTCTCCGACTTGATACTTTATTTCTTTACTATCCTGCTTGTGATATTTTCGTGATTTTCTCAAGTTCACTCTTAAGTTAGCGCGAGCTTCATTCCATATCTTTTTTATATTTTTACCACTGATTTCGCGGGGTAGCAATTCATGTATTTTCCACTTTGTGGATAATGGGTGATTCGGTTTATATTTATACAACAAATCAAAGGGTGTCGATTTATGTCCTTCATGATATGCTGCGTTGAAGGCAAATTGTATCCAGGATAGGTTCTGGTCCCAAGATGTTTGGTCGTTTGCGTGGTAGGCTATTAAAGCGGATTTTAGGTTTTGCAAATACCTTTCAGCTATATTACCTTGTGGACAATACTCTGTAATGGTAATGTGGTCTGTGCCTAGTCTGAAACACAGTCTTAAACTGGGGTCCATTATCTGACACTAGATGTACTGGTGTACCGAAGTCTTTAAATAATCTATCTTGCAAAATCTTCACTGTGGTAGATGCTAACGCTCGTCGCATGGGATACATCCAGATGAATTTGGTAAATGAGTCTACACAAATGAGTAGCATGGTATTACCTGATTTTGAACGTGGGTAGGGGCCAGAAAAGTCTAAGTAAATTTTAGAATAGGGTGTCGTGGGAGTGTCCGAGATTAATTTACCTATGTGGCTGTTTCTCCCTGGCTTGCTCAGTGCACACAACTTACACTGTTTTACGAATTTAGCTATCCCGCTGTTCATATTTCCCAATGATATTCTTTTCGAATACAATGTATAGTTTTATTTATTCCCATATGTGCTCCAATGGTGGATGAGTGGTAGTATTCCATAAGCATTGGTTTAATAATATCCGGGGCAATTATTCTCACAGACTTTCCATTAGCTACTTTATAACATAATACTCTCTTACTCAATATATATTTCTCTGAATTATTTCCTTTATCTATCTGTTCTATTATTTTATTTAAATACGGATCTTGTTGTTGATACTGAGCTATATAAGTAAATGCCAGTGGGAATTCAGTAATTAGTGTATTGATTATCGATGTTTCACCACTTTTCTTATTTTCAGATATTTTATTAGGCAGCTGGAACATACGGGACAGTGTATCAGCAACTACATTTTGGGTGCCACGAATGTTTTGTACCTTAAACTTGTAACAATTTAACTCAATACCCATCTTCTGATACGACCTAACTGTTTAGGGTGATTTAATAACCAAGATAAGGCTTGATTATCAGTTTCTAACAGAAATTATTTATGTTCTAAAAAGGGTTTAAATTTCTCAAATGCGAATACTACGGCTAAACATTCTAATTCGTATGCGGAGAATTTCTTTTCCTGATCGGTTAGAGTTCGCGAGGCGTAACTGATCGGTAATCTAGAATTATCTACTTCCTGATATATTACTGCTCCTAGTGCTACACTTGAACTGTCAGTCTGTACTACAAATGGTTTAGTGAAATCAGCTAATTGTAATACTGGGGGTGATATTATGCTTTCTTTCAGTGTTTCAAATGCAGGTTGGTGTTGTGGGGTCCATTCAAATTTCGCTCCTTTTTTCCTTAACGCGTTCAATGGTGCTGCTATATCAGCTAGGTGAGGGATATACTTGTGGAAGTAATTTATCATTTCCAAAAATCAGGCTATTCCTTTCATATCCCGTGGTGGTAAAAATTCTCTGATAGCACGGGTGCGTTCTGGGTCTATGCTTACCTTTCCATCGGCCACTACTATGTGACCTAAATATGAAAATTGCTTAACAGCAAAATTTACTTTACTTGGGTTTACTGTTAATCCGGGTTTCTTTAATCGTGATAATACTTCATGTAAATGATGAAGATGTTGATCCATAGATTCGCTGTAGATTACTATGTCATCTCGGTAGTGATATACAAATTTAAATTTTACATCGTGGAGTATTTTCTCTAACAATCGGCTACATACAGAACTTCCTTGGGATATTCCAAAGGGTACTCTAGTAAATTGGTACAGATTGAATGGGACGGCGAAGGTTAGGTGTTTGGATTCTTCCGATAGTGGTATTTGATGAAATGCCTGATTGAGGTCCATTATGGTGAAAACTTTAGCTTTTGTAAAGTAATGGAAGGCGCTGTGGATGTCGGGGAGTGGTATGGACTCGAATTCTATCCTTTTATTTAATTGTCTATAGTCCACAACTAATCTATGTTTATCGGTGCCTTTAGGTACTAAAAACGCAGGTGATGAATATGGTGAAGTGGAAGGAGGTTCTATGACTTGTTGTTCTAACAATTTGTTTATTTGATTTCTCATTATTTCCATTTTTGGTGGAGATAATTTGTATGGGTGCAGTCGTATTACTTTGTTGTCACTCAGGTTGATCTTGTACTCTATAAGATTCGTTAATCCTAACTTTGGGGTGAGGACGGTGGAAAATTCTTTTATTAGTTTTTGTATTTTCAGTCTATCGTTACTTTCTAAATGATCTAATGCAGACTCGTGGTGTTCTAGGTGCGTTGCAGAAGTTTCCATATCTCCACTGTTATTTATTTCAGAATCAAAATTATATTTTTGAGTACGGTTGAATCTAAAATAATACTGCTTATCGTACATGTCAAGAATTATACCTGTTTTACTGATAAAGTCCGCTCCTAATATTAAGTTTGGTCCTAATTTGTCAGATACTAACACTGGAAAATACCATGTTAAATTTTTAACTTTTAGTTTAATCGTAACGCTGAGTTTTATGATTAAGTTTTGTTTGTTAGCGGTTGCGCATTTTATGTTCACCGGTTGACTACGTTTAACAAGGTTGTGTTTAGCTAATGTATCGGCTAGCTGTTGGCTGATTAAGCTCCGTGTCGATCCAGAATCAATTAATCCTAGTGTGGTAGTAACGCCAAGGTCTACTTGTATGTATGGTAATTGACACATACTGGACTTGCATGTAGTAATTGAGTTGCATTTATTGATAAATCTCTGTACGTAGGGGTCTAATTTTTTTTAATTTGTTTTTGTTTCTTTTTTGTACTCTCGGGTTTTACCTATTTTCACGATGCTGCGGAAGACACAGGATTTCGGATCTCCCTGCCTTACATGTTTTTTGAATAAGAGGGTTTTTGGTAGTGCTGTTTCTGTTTACAGTATCTACTGATGTGTCCTAATTTCCCGCAGTTATAACATCTTCTTTCTCTACTCACGGTATCACTCGTATTCTGTTGAGGTTTCAGTTGATGATTCGATTTAGTTTGGTAGTGTGAAGTTTCAGGAATTCGAAATAGTTGCCTATCACGGTGTGTTCTTGTATCTGATACCAGGGGTTGTGTTTCATTTCTACGTTGTGTCTGGGGAAGTAACGCACGTCGGTTCTGATCCGAATACCATACGTTGGATGAGTGGATACAGTATTGTTCTAATTCTGCGAACGTGTTGGGTCTATTGATAAGTGCTAACCGAGATCTCTCTTCCGGGGATAATCCTACCAAGATTGTTTCTACTGACTGCTGTTTGCTCCAGTTTACTTTCAGTAATAATGAAGATTCTCTTATTTCAGAGATATAGTGGGCAAGTCTCTCGTGAGCTCCTTGTACTCGAAGTACTGTGTTTCGTTTCAGTTCTTCGTAAATTCCTGTTGGAATAAAATGTCTTATCAGAGTTGTATGGAGTTCTTCTACTGGATGTTGTGAACTTGAACTTAATGACTCCTGTACACGGTCCTTTAATGGTGGTCTACATTTGGGCAGAAGGACTTGCAATATTTGGCAATCGCTTAGTTGCTGTAAGTCTTTTATTTGTAACAGATATTTTATGGAAGCTAATAGTTTGGTGATACTCAATCCATCGGTATATGGGATTTCTGATAAAATTTTTTCTACGGGGTGAGTTATCTTTCCGTAGAGGTCCATACTAAAGTTTACGTGAGATGTTATTCTAGGATGTCCCGATACTTGATTTGTCATCGCTGAGGGTGGTAACGCATAATTATTGGTGAGATTGTGGTGGGCATTGGGAAGTGATGCTTCAGCTATCGGTAGGGTATTCATGTTGCTATTCAGCAACTGATCATTACTCGGTTCTATTCTCGATACCTGGGGGGATTCGAAACTCACGGTAGTAGGTTGCTGTTCTAGGGTAGGTGATTGAAATGGGGAGATATATAATTTAGTCAGAGCTTCTTCAATTTCCTCCATTTTAAATGAGTCAGACTTTCTACGTAATTCTCTTATTATTGTGGGTAATTGTTGTAATGCTTCGTCAGCAAATTTTTGCACATCTGGGGGAATTACAGTAGCTCCGGGCCAGTTTAATAAATTATTTATCCGACGGGTTAAATGCTCTATTCTCTGGGTGGTATGTAAGATTATAGCGGGTGACTTCTCATCGTGCATAAATTGTGATATTGAGGTCAGTTCCCTATACTTCGCATAGTTTCTCTTTCGCTATCAAGATCTATTTCGCTTAATCTACTTAACTGTGCAGGTGTATCTTGCCTGCTTTCGCGTAACGTTTTGCGTAGTTCCGCGACCGTTACGTTCACGTAAGGTAGTCCGCGCAAAAGTGCTTCATAGCATAATTCATCTTTTAACAATAAATCTGGATTGAATTGAGACATGCTCTTAAGATGCTAAATCTTATACACTACTTATTCTACTTATACTAAACACTCTATTTTACTATCTTTAGGTTTAGTAAAATTTAAATACATGAGAGATATTTACAAATAGACGATACGAGAGAATCAAATCTCGCCTCAGAGAGAGGAGAGGAATCTCACACAGACATAATATATTTTAACCGTATGTTGTTACTGGGCAAGGGGAGTCACACGCTTTGTATTAGACAATAGGGGTAGGCAGTGTATTGTCTGGCTCGACGCTGCAGCTGATAACAATGGGGTTGTTTCCTACAGACTGTAACACGTTATTTTCTTGTCTACGATTGTCGTCAAACCGACAGGTTGGAGAATGACTTTTTGTACAGGAATGAACCTGGGGTTACAACATTTAAATAACCCCTATATTATTTTGCGTTATAATAATAATAAAACTCTTTATCCTAATTTAGGATTTTACTTATTTAAATATGAGTTCTTATTCTGATTTGTTCTCATAAATTATTTTTATTTCTTACTATTAACCCTCAATTTTTTTTACTGGTTAATAGGGGTTAACATCTGACCTTTTTATTTATTTATATTTATTATCGTAGTTCCAAGTAGTCTTTATTATTTTACTTCACGCAATAGGGAGAGATCTTAAATTAACAGGGTAGTTAAACTAGCAGAGTGAATAAATCTACAGAGTATTAAATGACAATAGCAGAAGCAGAGCAGAGTGGCGCATTTTATAACGTCAGGGTGACATTATAATATCGGGAACCTGGTTAATTGGCTCAGGTCAATTAAACAGGCTGCCATAATATTCACAAACTCATAACTATCTGAAATATAAACAAACACTAAATAGGATCCCGTGAATTGAGGAATTTTTGACTGGGGTTTGTAGATTTATTCACTCACCTTTTTGGACCATGACATCTCTTTATTACATACTGTTTTAGCATCATAGAAGAAAATTAGTAATGTGTATACTAATGATAAAAATATTTGCGCATTTTGTACAATTGTAATTAGTGTAAGTCATGGGTGAACATAGCTTGTACTGTCCTCGGATCCAAGTTTGTGTTCCTGTACATGATATTAAAAATAATAATCTTTACTTTGTGCCATCTGAAGAATGGGCTTATTTAACTTTAGCGTGTTATACTCATTAAACTCATTAAACTTAACACATCTTATCACTTATCATGAAATTACAATTTTATGGTAATTAGGTCAATCTTTTGTGGTTTACTTTACTCTTATGTTGTTATTTAAGTGTCTTTCATATATTAATTAAAGTTAAGTTCTGAACCACAGAAGTAGAACTTCCGTGTCACCTGTGTGTAACATCTCCTCGGCGAATCGGGGTTTCTATCTGTCGTGCAGGGTGTCTGGGAGATCTTCTGTCTATCATGTGTTGGTGAAGTTTGGTGTCATTCTTAAAGATGAGTAGTCTGTCTCTTCTGTAGATTCTTGTGGTCTGTTTCTTTGTGGTAACTTTCACTAGTGTTCACATTGTTGTACCGCACATATTGCTTATGGTTAACAGTTACATTCTAGAAGTTTAATATCACATTTAGGTGATGTTATTTATTTATAGAGATGTCATCGCTGCACACTCAAGTCATTCACAACATTCACATCATCTGGTAATTACGTAAGTTTTACTTAGTCTACATGTTTAATATTTTCTAGCGGTCTACATAATGTGCTGTACGCTGTATCACCAGGGGAGTCTCTGATTCAACTGGACTAACTAACTATAGGGGTAATGGGGCTGTCCGTGTGCGGGTAGTTTCTCAGCGCGAAAAGTAGTTCTTAATTATTATTAATTATTTTCCTTTAATTTGCTTACAATCTAATTACATCACTCTATACTTTTATTATTCTTTTTATGTAATGCGAGGTCGTTATGGATTTATTGAGTTTCTTAAATCTAATTTTATTAACTGATACATCGGCAAATCGACATGTTACTACCGGTTTGGGGCATAGATAAAGGGTTCTTTAGTACCTTATTAAATTATTTTAGTATTATAATTTTTATTTAATTTTATTGTGGGATTTAGGCATATTAAATCGTCACAATAAACTACATTTTTCGTTCTGCCGTTATCAGAGCAAATAAAGAGCTCGCTGCTTCTGCTTACTCGAGAACATGCCACATACAGTTGTCCGTGAGAAAAGCAAGCAGCTCTTAAATCCACACCAGCTATACGTAAAGTTTGCCCTTGTGACTTATTGATAGTCATTGCAAAGCATAAATTAACCGGAAACTGAAGTCTTTTAAATTGAAATGGAAAGTTATTGGGTATGATTGGAATTCTTGGGATAAATACTGTTTCTCCTTTGCTGCAGCCTGTTAAGATAGTCGCTTCGATGATATGTTTTTTTAGCGACCTAACTTTCAATAGTGTTCCATTGCATAACTGTGGTGGCTTCAGATTTCTCATGAGTATAATTGGAACACATAGTTTTAATTTCAATGTGTGAGCTGGTAATCCTCATGCACATAAAGTATTCAAAAACTCAGTTGGGTAATGTACTGCATCCTCTTCGTTCAAAACTGTATTAATGGAGTGATATGTTTTTTCGTCTCCTGGAAATTTATACAATATGCAGCTATTTATGGCATTTACTTGTTCGTTTTTTGGTGCTAGTATCACACGCTCACATAACCACACATCATCGTGCAAATTTATAGACTCAATATGTCCATAAACCTTTTCGATCAACTCTGCCAGTGAAGAAACTGTACGACATAATGATGGCGGTAAACATATCGCACCATCTGTCTCTAGTATCTTACCATCTCCAAGGTTTAATAAAGTAGTAGAAAATTCGTGAATATCTGCATCACCTCCAAGTTGGACTCTCATGTTTATTGTGAGTGATACTGTTTGAATGGTACGCCATATATTCGATCGTTTGATGTAAGCGTTTACTTCATCAGCTCTGGTACCTCATGTAACTACAGGCAATGTTTGGCTGAAATCTCCGGCAAAGAGAAAAGTTATTCCACCCATAAATCTGTTGTCATTGCGTAAATCTCGTAGAGTTCTATCGAGAGCTTCTACTGATTTTTTAGGGGCCATAGTGCACTCATCCCAAACAATCAAGTCTGCATTTCTAATCAATTCTGCTTTAGCACTATTTTTGGAAATATTGCACACTGGAAATTTACTGCAGTTCAAATCTATTGGTATTTTAAAAAAGGAATGAGTCTTTTTCCACCAGGTAATAATGTAGCAGCGATTCCCGAGGAAGCTGCTGCTAATGCGATCTTTCCTTCGCTTCTTAACTTCGAAAGAGTCAATTTGATTAAAAATGTTTTACCTGTGCCTCCTGGTGCATCAAGGAAATATGCATTTCCAGATTTACAGTAAACACTTTGAAGAATGAGTTGATATATATTTCTTTGTTCGTCTGTCAGTAATATTTCATTCTCTTCAACTGTAGAAAGTAGCTGTCTGTCATAAGTAGTTTCAGAAAGATATTCGTTTGAAATGTTTTGCACGGTAGACTGTGGATTTGGTAATCCGTATTGAGCTATCGGATTACCACCGACAGAAGTAACAAAATCTTGTAAAAGCAGTAAACAACTATTTTCAATGCTTTCCTTGAATAAACTCAAATCAGCATCAGGAATTTGACGCATAATATCTCGAATCAAGTCTTCAGAGAAGTGGTCTTTGTATTTAATCCACAATGCACTTGGGTTTGAAATACTGCAGAACACCAACATTATTGCAAAACGTTCTCTCATTTTGTCAGGGCTAGCAGATAAACTTGGCTCTGACAATGTGTCGTTCCAATGACTGTCATTCTCTATGAGATCAAGAGCTTGGCATGCAGCTTGAAACAATGGATGAACTACATTGTCGACAGTCTTGATATTTTCAAATGAAGTTGGGCTACATATATTGTGCAGAAGTAAACGAAGAAAATAACAGTCATGATTGTTTGGATGAACTGTATACACTCGACCCAATACATGTTCACGATATACGTTCTCGCTCCCTTCTAATAAGACTCCTCACGTCTACGTTGAAATTTTCTTGTCTGCCTATTGAAAGTGTAATATGCTGGCACTTCTTCGTACAACAGTTTTGGCAGTCATCTTCCCGACATAGATAAAAAAATGCCATGACAGTGGTGTTTCTTGGATTTTCTATTCTTCTGTGCAAATTATCTTCACGAAAATAAACTCTCTGCCCATTTTCGAGATGTACATCTAGATGAATAATAGGTGGAAAACGCTCATGTATAGGGAAAGAGAAGATTCTCCATATAGCTTCAGATGTGCTTATGTATCGACCATTTTGAAACTGTAATACCTCATCGTAAGAATTTTGTATACCAATCATAGCTAGATCGGAGCCTTTATTGACGTATTTACATATTATAACGTTACATAAGGTAGCCCATCTATAAAGAAGAAAATACCATTTAATAGAAACGTGAGTTACAACATTAAAGGAATAAAGAAAGTCAAAGTATGAAGGAATTAATGAACAAAAATATTAAAATATAGCACAATAATAACTTAAAACCAAGACAAGGACTGAGACGATGACAAAACCCAAGTGATTGGCAAAGGGAAGGATAAAAATAAATAACTTTGGACCATATCACAACCCCTTGTCAACCAATAATAAAATAGTAAATGTAATTATGAAAGTACAAAGCTATGTTATTAGTGTGAGTAGTCCCATGTAAGACTACCAAGGCATAAATGTAAATTAAGTAATGTTAAATAATATTGTTATTAGAGTATGAAGGGAATAAACCCCTTATATAATAAATACCCAATTCTTGGATTTCGTTGTCCATGACGTGTCCGTTACTTAACTAAATATACTAAATAACGACATCCTAAACGAACAGACACAATTCAAATCGCACGTATTATTCGAACACATCTCACCACACACACACAGCATCGATCTTTCGAAAATCTATCCCGTCGCCAACAACAAGACGGACAGCGCTACCTACGGCAGCCTCTGAAGAAGCCTTTTAAAGGTGAAAGCCAGTTTAGGCTGTAAGGTAAAACTTTACGATTTTACTTATAAAAAACTTAGTGTTCCGAGTCGTCAATACAATAGTGATATTTAGTTAAATACCCAATGTTAATGATAAGGTGAGTGGTGTGGTTAGATACAAGTGAAGAAAAGAAAGAAAAACAGTGAATAATGTAATATTAAAGTGAATAACAGAACCAAGAAAAATATACTAACTGAAAGTCAGCAGTAGTAATAATGTGTGTAGAATGAATAATAATTAATGCTTGAGTAAAAAATGATGAATGCAAACTGTGAATAAACTAATGCATAATAGGCATATACAAATGGAATAAGTAGAATTAAAGTTCATGTGTTAAAATACAAAAACACAAGTTCTACACGCGTGTCTCAAATTTGACGAGTATACAATTTACATCTGATGAAAGAGATATTCTTAACAAGGGGCTAAATTATAATATTCCTTATATCAGTAAAGACCATATGATTCGAGAAATTATTAGTGCAGAGGCCGCCGTAAAAACAATACCAAACCAGACTTTACAAAATGAAACCCGTGCCGTAATTAATAATAGCTTGAATAAATGCCTAAAAACTATAACAAATAATGAAAAGCGCTGTAAAGTTAATCAAAGATACTTGAAAGAAAATAAAACCTTGAAATATATAAAAACTAAATTGATAGATAACAATGCACTGATTACAAAGGCTGATAAGGGGAATACCGTAGTCGTAATAGACAGAGACGAATACACTTCAAAGGTTAATGAGTTCATATCAAATAATAATATTGTAATGATACAAACGGACCCAACTGCAGAGTTCGTCAAAGTTTTGAATAATAAAATTAACCTATGTACACGGCTGTTTGATAACGCCACACGCCGTGCACTAAAACCCATTAACGCAGAAGCACCACAATTTGTTGGCCTACCAAAAATCCATAAGACCAATATACCTATTAGGCCATTGATAAATTTCACAACTGCGCCGAGCTACAATGTCAGCAAAAAACTTGCAGTGAAAATAAAGAACAGTATAAAGATAAGTAATAACCATAGTATAAGAAATAACATTGACCTTGTTAACAAATTGAAAAGCATTAAATTACGACCTAATTATAAAATAGCATCTTTTGATATTGTTGACTTGTATACGAATGTCCCTGTTCAAGAAACTCTCACTATCCTTAAAGAAAATCTTTTTAACGTCAAAATATGTAATTCTGAAGAAATCAATGATTTAGTTAATTTACTGGAAGTTGTACTTGACCAAAATTATTTTACATTTAATAATAATTATTACATCCAAAAAAAGGGCCTAGCCATGGGGTCACCTTTATCTGGTTTATTGGCTGACAAATACTTAAACCACTATGAGAATACATATTTGCTCAATAACATAAATAAACTTTCCAAGAAAATAATATCATATACACGTTATGTTGATGATAAGTTTATAATTTTTAATGGCACAATACGACAAATAGAAAATATGAAATTATACATGAATAGTGTCAATAAAAACATACAGTTCACACTTGAGACGGAGATAAATAATAAACTTAACTTCCTCGACCTGACAATTACAAGACTAGATGAAAAATTCCAATATCAAATATACCGAAAACCGACAACCACGGATCTCACGATAAATGCTGAATCACATCATCCCTTTTCTCAGAAGATGGCAGCTTATCATAGTTTAATACATAGGTTACTTTCCATACCATTAGAAGACAAAGATTTTCACGAAGAACTGAAGACGATCAAATACATAGCTAAGGCCAATGGTTATAAAAGATCAATTGTGGATAATTTAGTCAAGAAACACAGAAAAAAGAAAAACAACATAGAATTACAAGAAAATAATAGAAATAAAATTAGGTATATAGCATCAGAATATGGTAACACCCTACCCAAAATTTTAAACAAAGTATTCAGTGGGATAAATATAAAAATGGCTTACCGAACTAATAATAACATTAATAAGATACTCTTACCTAAACATTCAAAATCAATTGAAGACAGGACGGGCTTTTATAAGATAATATGCAATGACTGCGACAGCTTTTACATTGGCCAAACTGGTAGACCTTTTAAAAAACGATTCAGAGAACATTTACCTAAAAAAGAATTTAGTAAAACAGTGTCAAATTACGCGCGCCATCTGATAGACAACAACCATAGTTATACTGATTTCACAACGAACTTTCAACCCCTCCATATATGCAGAAAAGGAAATTATATGAATGCTATCGAAGAATACGAAATATATAAGGCTTAAAAAAAAAAAAAAAAAAAAAAAAAACAGAAGAAGTCATCCTTAACGATCAGCTGAATTTCCAGTCCAATCTATTATACGACACAGCGATAAGAATACAGAACAAGGTCCATAGTGCACGACATATAACAACATGAACACTGCAGTCGACTATAGCATGTCGTGGTGCGCACCACCGATATCGCGTGTGTCTCAGATCTGGGTATTTTATGTGTTTTTATGTTTATATTATATTTATTGTTATGTGTAGAATTGTATATACAGTGTTTTTAATATTTTAACGATCGACGAACTTCAACAAGGGATATCCTGATGATGGGGCATATGTCCTGAAACGCGTTGAATAAAATATAGAGAAAAGGCCACCAGACGGACAAGAAGAAGGTAAACTATTTTACTAATTATACAAAAATAATAGTTAAGTAATAGTTATAGTTATCTGTTTGTGTTAAAAAGAATATACAGAAGGGTAAAAAAGCATGTTTAATAAATAATAGTTAATGAGCATAGGGAGATAGGAAATGTATTAAAAAATAGCATGTGCATAGCATGTTAAAAAGAATAGTATAATGTTTTGAAAATGATTATAAATCATTAAATGTTACATGTTAATTTATTGTAGTTATGGTTAAAATAGTTTTGTTTCATGAAATTCTAGAAATATGTAATAATAACTGTATAAGGAAAGTTAGGTGAACTAGGCCTGAGGAGCCTATACGAAAAAGGCAGTAATTTGTAAAATTTGATATAATAGCAGTAATAAGTAAGGACAAAATATAGGGAATACTATTAAAATTGATAATATAAATTTAAGGACACCTAATGTATATCAAAAGAACCAGTTATAAAATAATTAATATAAAAACAAAATTGTTAAATTAGTAAATCAATAAATACTGAACTGAAACTTGTCATGTTTGGTTCTAATTAAATTATAAAAGAAATGCAACGCAATAATGTTATTATCATAGGAATTCAAAGTAGTATAAGAAAGTAATGTTAATTTTAAAATATTTATTAATTTTGTAAAAATTCTTGAGCTAACAATGTAAACAATATTTTCCACCAATAGGAATCTGAGGCTTGCTGCCTTGACAACCAAACATTAACAGAAAAAACCATTAGTCCATTATTGGATTCAGAGAAGAGCAGATCATAAAATTCATGCAGCTCAATATAATAATATAATACAGTAGTAATAAATCTACTAGAAATGAAATTGCAATGAACCAAAATGAGATGATGAATAACAAGAGTATGGAAAAAAGAAATTTAATAACCAGAATTATTTGAAATTGAAAGAAAAGGTAAATATTTGATATCTCCGAACTACGGTTTTTGCATAAATTACTGTTCAAAACGTTGGAGACACACTTGTGGGACACAGTAAAAGCGAAAAAACCTGTGGGAAAACACTGGGATGGGAGAAATTCAGTCCCATTTCCCGGAGAAGGGGGGTTGCAAATCGCAAGTTACACGCGAAGTTTTTCCACATTGGTGCACTCGAAATGGCGTTTGATGAACGTATTATAGAACAGCGAGTCGTTGGATTTTGTAAGTAGCCTAAATTAAACTATACTACACCAACCTAACCTAACCGTATATCACACGCAAAATTTTCCCAACCGTTAGATCTTGTAAGTTGCCAAAATTTTACCTTTCACTAAGAAATCCTTTAATTTCTTCAATTTCAGATGAAATACGCTTGCTACCAAGTCATGTCGATCTTGAGCCGAAAAGCCTTGATGCAACTCCTGGACGATCTCTCTCCACTTAGGATTTGCAGTGGACGTAATAAATAAATCAGGCAGCAAGTATTTGCGTACGTAGCAAAAAGCGTCTTGCGTTCGCTCATGGATATATCGTGGACCTTCTGTGAAACTTGAGGGTAGAATGACCAAGCGGCCTAAATTATCCAAACTTTCATTATTTCGTAATGCATCTCACAAATCTATGTAATTCTCAGCTCGTAACTGAGTTTGATGAGTACGGATGTATATAAGCCTTTCCGTCTCTATCTTAGCATATATATCAACAATATATTGATTCAGAAGCTGTTTGTAATAAATTAAATGATCGTACTCATCTTTTCTCCTCATGAGTCTGTAAGAATAAAATTGTAGAGCTGAAACTTTCTTAGTAGTTTGTAACCCGGTCTGAGGATCGACTAATTTTTATGTAAAATGATAACCATCTTCTCCTCTGAAAAACATTAAAGGGTACTGTAAAGCATCATAAGCTCGATGTGTTTCTGCAATTCGATGTAGCGTATGATCCCTCGCACGGATTATTATATCGCGTTTATCGCATTCCTGGTTAACTAAAACTACTGCCACCTCATTAATTGTCGGTGCATTGTAGCAACCCCTGTGCTCTTCATTATTTTCTTTTCAATCAGCATGAATCACAATATTGTACTGATTATTATTCGCAGATGTTACAAATTCAAACGCACTTTTCAGTTCACTAACATATGGGTTGATTGCGTGAAGTAAATTTTGAAGTTCTGTTACTAATGTCTTATCCAAGTTACGAATATGATCCATTCTTGTTTCAGCTTGCTGTAAATAATCAGCTATGAAATACACCTGTAGAAATTTTGGTACTTCGTTTTGTGTGGGGAGTAATGATCCCATGAGGTGATATACTTGCCCTTGAATTTTGAAAGTAGGCATGAAGCTCCCATCGACTATTTCATTGGCTCCAAATGATGTAAATTGAAAAGCTGAATTGTACGATCTTAATGCATTCAAAAATTTTTTGATAAATGATGTTCTCCATTTAATAATAATTTTAACGGTTCTGGAAGAGGAAGTATGGGATCTAATTGCACTTTTCCTGCAGAGCAACATAATCCATGTGATTCATTTTTCCACTTTAAAGCTTTGCAATGAGGGCAAACCATACTCGGTAACCCAATATCTGTTTCATTCGCGTAGTTAATAACTGGATTATAATTGAAACCACTATTTAATTTTGCATTCCATCGTAAAGTAGGACCTCGTGATCTGAGAGTCGCTTGCCTGCGTCTTTGTGCCGCTAATCTATTTTCACGAATCGTAGGACTTTCAACCCGTGAGACTTCTTCTAATCCAGATCTTTCTGAAGAGTTTCCAGGAGCTGATTGCATTTCGACTCCTTTGACGTCATTTTCAGATGCTCTAAGATGCCTCTTTCTTCCTAAACATGATCGTCTTTTTGGCATTGCAAAGCTAAAAAAAGTGGAAATGTATTTATGGTTTGTCAGAATCAACGTGTACTATATAATTAATGTTACAATATAATCAAACAATGAATTATTGTATTGTTTATATGAATTCCATATGCTGATAAGAATTCCATAAGAATATTATTAATACAGATGTACCGGTACCATTAGCAATTTACCAACTCGACAGTTACCACAACAATCATATACAAATATTCGCGATCGAAGCCGCGGGTTTAAAAAAATGAGTTTTTTTTTTGCTATAGGCTAACTTCAGTTCTTTTTACCTATCGTTATTCGCGATCGAAGCCACAGGTTTAAAAAAATTAGTGTTTTTTGCAATAACTTCGGTTCTTTTTAACCTATCGTTATCAGATAAAGTGGAAAACCTTCCGTTGGGTACCTGCTATCAGCTATCAGTGTGCAAATTTTCATTGAAATCGGTTCAGTAGATTCTGAGATTACCGGGGACAAACGTAGACCCCCCTAGAGATTTATTATATAGATATTAATGTGTATTACCGTTCTGTAAACTAATAGTAATAGCTTAATTTAACCATTATTATAAGCTGATACAATTTTTAAATAAGTAGATTTTATAGTAAATTAGTATTAAATTGTTTATTTATAATTTCTCTTTAATTTTTTGTTTATAATTTAAAAAGAGAATACTTTGACTTGCAACACATACATTATACAAATCAGCTTACAAATGGTCGGAATATGTTCAGGAAGAAGGCACTAAGTCAGGTATGTATGAGTTAATTTTAATTTATATGTTAATTAAAATTATTATTATCATTATTATGTTTTTTTTATTTTCATAAGGTAAATTAATTCCTAATTCTTTCAAAACATTTTCCATAAACTCTTAATTCAAAAATTATGCTTTCATAATTACTATACAATTTAAATTAAATATTTTCAGTATATTATTAATTCAAAAATTATGCTATAATTACTATACAAGACATTTATATTTACAAGTTACAAATTATACTTTTAGAAATTATTGTCTTTCTTTTGACAATGTTTATCTGTCTCTGATTAAGTCTTTTGTTATGAAGAATACATGGCTTTTTTTCACCTTAATTGTAGTGGTTCCCAGTGTACCCTCTCCTGGTCCTGAGTCCTTTGTTGGTGAATCCTGCATAGTCGGAAAGTCCTGGATCCTTTCCTCGTCCTCCGGGTCCTCTCGGAAGTCCAATGACTCATCATCTACGTCTGGAATGTATGCCATGTATTGTGCTGCTCCCTCGTCCTCTGTAATTGTCTCTGGCAGCAATGGTGGTATCCTGAAAGTGATGATGTTGTCAAGCATCGCCTCCGGTTGTCGCTGTAGTCGAAAAAGAGTTTAAGTCGTTGGACAGAGCCTCCGGCTGTCGCTGTAGTCGAAAAAGAGTTGAAGTCGTTGGGCAGAGCCTCCGGCTGCCACTGTAGTTGAACGAGAAAGAGAGCAAGGCTGATGTGCCTCATGTATTTATAGTCTAGGGCGCAAAATTCATGTTTCGACATTTCGACAATTCTCTGCAGGCCTAGGTTTGTCGTGGTGTCCTTTTACAAACACGATTATTCATACACTTTTTTCATACACACGTGCGTATTTATATTATACACACTTTGGCGTATTTGGTTTTGTGATATTTCATATACACTTATCACCATTTAAATAATTCATATAATTAATAGCGTTTATTTAGGGGTGATGCTTGACAGGAATCAACTGGCCTCACACACACACGTAAGATACACGTGTACACACAGACACAGCTGAGTGGTGTGATCCACATGTCCAAGCATGCAAATTTGTTGTTCACTTTACAGTGCAGATTGAAAGCTGAATTATTATTACTAACAATATGGATTATTTATTTAAATTATATTAATTATCTTAACTAATTGTGCAATGCACAGTACCCTATACATTTGTACTGTTGCATTATTTCCCTGCTTAATAAAAAAAAAATTAATAAACTTGTTTATTAAATTTTTGCCTTTTTACATTAGACAAAATCGTACAGTACATTTTTACCAATACAATATTTATTTACATTAATTATGCTCATAATAATGAATAATGCTTTTATTATTAGCCTTATGTGAGGTGGGCTGAACAAAATATTCCCCTCCCATACATGTTGACTTGCTGTGACGCTCCTCAGTATCGACTTTCATGGTGATCGCCTTTCACTATCACAGTGACCTAGTTATTCACTCATAAAATTTCCTTAAAGAGCTCGCATGGTACTTGCCAATTTCTTTCTGTCTTGTGTCATCATATACAATGAAAGTTTGTTTGCCAACTTGTCTTAACAAAGTGTAAGATCCATCATATAATCTGAAGAATGTTTTAGCAGTATTGACAATACGTTTTCCAACTGGATTTGTTTTTAATAATACTTTCTCTCCCACATTAAATTTCTGCAATTTGTGAGTTCTGTTGAATCTTTCTATTCTCTTATTACCTTTTTCAATTATTCTTCTTTTAGCATGTTCGATCTTAATGCTTAAAGGTATCGGTAAGTTCTGATTTGCAGGTTTGTGAACATACGTCTTCCAAAATCTGTCGGGTTGCCGATCTTGTTCAATCTCTGTCGGTGTGTAGCTCGTTGCTTCGCTATAATTATCATTAATGGCTTTTTCAAAGAATGGTAAATATTCTGCCCATTTATTGTGTTGGTTATGGCAGTAAATACATAGGTACTTACCCAATTCTTTATTCACTCTCTTGGCTAAATTTCCCTGTGGATGTCTGATGGATGTGAGTATGGATTGGATTCCATTTTCTCTTAATATTCTATTCCATAATTCACTTTAAAATTGCACTCCTTGATCACTAAGAATCCTCTTCATCTTACCATGCATTGGAATATATTTTTGTAACAGAATTTTTAGAACAGCTTTCGTTATGGGTTGCATAATAGGATACAGATGAACTGCCTTAGGAAACACGTCTATACAAACTAGTATGTGTTTAACCCCCCCCCCTGTCTTGATCGTGGTACTGTCCATAAGAAGTCCACTGCAACTAACTCCCCTTTCGCCTCCTTCTGTATACTTTGCATTTCCACATATGTGTGAAGATTAGGTTGCTTAGCAGTCTGGCAATCATAACATTTCTTCAATTCATGTTTAATTTTTCTAAACATGTTGTTGGTAGTAAAATCTTCTCTAAGGGATAAATAACATTTTAATGCTGAGGCATGAGCTAAGCTCTCATGAGTTGGTGTTATCAGCTTAAATAACAACTCGTTAGTCAACACAATTTTCCAATCATGTCTTATTAATTTGAACAGAATGTTGTTATGTAGCTTATATTGAGCTGGTAGGTGAGATTGACGTTTTAAATTTTGTAACGTAATGTCTTGATCCTGTTCTTCTGCTAGATTTTGTATTACCATCGTACGTGTTTCTATTTCACGCGTTTTACTTGTGGTCGCTTGAAGCTGATCATGTACATCCCTTATTTTACTGCCCTGTTCATGTTTTGCTACAATTATTTTCTCATTTACATTTTCAGTTATTTGTTTATGAATGTCTTTTAAATCTCTCTTCCATTCTGCACATAATTCTTTATGCGTGTTTTCTATCCTAACAGCTTGTTCATGAAGGGTTTGTTTAACGTTATTTTCTAGTGCATCTATGCGCGTTTATCGTGTCTATAATTTTATCTGCTAACTGTGTAGTACTATCTATTATCTTGTTTTAACTCTTGTTTTAAGTCACCTAGTTATCATTTAAATTTTTTGCGAGTTTTATATTCTCTTGTTTTAATTCACCTAGTATCATTTAAATTTTCTGCAAGTTTTAAATTATCCTGTTTTATTCTTCTTTTAAATTTTCTTTTGTTTTATATTCTCTTGTTTTAATTCTTCTGTTTGTTTTATATTTAATTCGTCCATCATGGCTCGCATCATATTTTGAAGTCCCTCCAGACTGAAACTACCTGATTCTGCCATGTTAAATTATTTTTTTTATATTATGTTTTTTAAATAATTATTATTGGTGATCCCGGTTATACTACTCTTTGTTTATTATTTTGTTTTTTATAATTATTAATATTATCATTATTAACGTTACTATTACAATTATACCTTTTCTTTTTTTACAATATAATTACCTGTTGAGCGCCAGTTGTGCTATATACTACACAACAATTAACATAACATACAATTAATATTTAATATAAATAATAGTTATCACATATATTTTTTCATTTAACACACATTTACTTTTAGAGCATACATTTAACTTTAAAATTTTTAAAATAGTTAAATGGCATGGTCGCGCACCACGTTCTTGGGCGACAAATATTTATAACGTTATTTGTATCTGTGAAGCCCACGATCTTGGGAGCCAAATTATTTATAACATTAATATCTCGTTGATGAGCCCCCTGTTGAGTAGCACAAATATTTATAACATTACAAATTTTCAATGGGTGTAATCGCAATAACAACAACGTAAAATTGTTTAAAATAATTAAAACTTTTATTAATTACAATTTCAAAATAAATTTCGAATTAAAATTTCATTATTATCGCATGTGTATGGGTATCCCATACTTATTGATTACATACACGTAATATTGCATATTCCGTACAAACATAAAATACTCTTATAATTATAAATCCATTGGATTATTAATAACATGGCTCTCGACTTGCTCAGTATTATTATAAGTAATTTGTTATACTCTGAATTTTTTTTTTTTTTTTAATAAATCTTATTGTTATTACATATGCATTACTTTAGTAACTTTCTATTCTTTCTAAATATTTTCTATAAATTCTTAATTCAAAAATTATGCTTTCATAATTACTACACAATTTAAATTTAAATATTTTCAATAAATTATTAATTCAAAAATTGTGCTATAATTACTATACAAGAATTTTATATTTACAAGTTACAAATTATACTTTTAGAAATTATTGTCTTTCTTTTGACAATGTTTATCAGTCTCTGATTAAGTCTTTTGTTATGAGGAATACATGGCTATCTTTCACCTTAATTGTAGTGGTTCCTCAGCGTACCCTCTCCTGGTCCTGAGTCCTTTGTTGGTGAATCCTGCGTAGTTGTGAAGTCCTGGATCCTTTCCTCATCCTCTGGGTCCTCTCGGAAGTCAGATGACTCGTCCTCTACGTCTGGAATTTATGCCATGTAGTGTGCTGCTCCCTCGTCCTCTGTAATTGTCTCTGGCTGCAACGGTAATGTCCTGAAAGTGATGATGTTGTCAAGCATCACCTCCGGCTGTCGCTGTAGTCGAAAAAGAGTTGAAGTCGTTGGGCAGAGCCTCCGGCTGCCACTGTAGTTGAACGAGAAAGAGAGCAAGGCTGATGTGCCTCATGTATTTATAGTCTAGGGCGCAAAATTCATGTTTCGACATTTCGACAATTCTCTGCAGGCCTAGGTTTGTCGTGGCGTCCTTTTACAAACACGATTATTCATACACTTTTTTCACTTGTCTTCGCAACATGCGAAGTCTTTTGCAAATTACCCGATATTCATTGATCGGTAATTTTTATGTATACAACTGTGTTAAAGAAACCGTTTCTCATTATCTTAATTATTATGGGTTTTATTTATGTTTATTTTCACTGTATTTGCACTTTTTTATTATTTTCGCACCATCTTTCATACACACGTGCGTATTTATATTATACACACTTTGGCGTATTTGGTTGTGTGATATTTCATATACACTTATCACCATTTAAATAATTCATATAATTAATAGCGTTTATTTAGGGGTGATGCTTGACAGGAATCAACTGGCCTCACACACACACACACGTAAGATACACGTGTACACACAGACACAGCTGAGTGGTGTGATCCACATGTCCAAGCATGCAAATTTGTTGTTCACTTTACAGTTCAGATTGAAAGCTGAATTATTATTACTAACAATATGGATTATTTATTTAAATTATATTAATTATCTTAACTAATTGTGCAATGCACAGTACCCTATACATTTGTATTGTTCCAATAGATTATCATGTTATTTCAGGAGTCATGGTTTTTCTCCCCAAAACAGCATATTTTGTTACTTATCATAACCACAAAAACTAAAAACCTACAAATTATCATATATCCAGGTAAAACTGTACAAAGTCGAAATAATTATAAGAAACAATAATTAAAATATTTAAAAAAGTATAATAATAAAAAAGTATTCTTTGCAGGTATTAAAATTGTATTGCCAATCCAAAGTGCCTTCTAAAATAAAGAGTAATCAGCTGAAGAGGATAAAAGAGAATAATGAGAAATAAAAAGAATACTAAAGAGGAATCAGCTGATGAAAGCACCCATCATATATTGAATGTAGGATTCAAGGCGACTGAGATAGGGCTGGATAGATTAATCAGCAAGAGGAACCTGTTGTAGCCTATACTAGAGAACTCCCAACCCATATTCAAAGTAATTCAAAGTAATATTATCAATATTGTGTGTGTGTGTGTGTGTGTGTGTGTGTGTGTGTGTGTGTGTGTGTGTGTGTGTGTGTGTGTGTGTGTGTGTGTGTGTGTGATTGGTATTATTAAAACCATTTGTAATTAGAATACATAGGTTATGTATATTTACATTATCCAGTTTTTATGTATAACTTATGTATAGCCCTACTGATGTATTATTTATAGAATACACTAGAATTTTCTGTAACAATAGCTATAAATTTATAGATAAACATAGTTTATTCTACCAGATTCTTGAATATATACATGGAACTTACTAGAAAGTGACACATGTTGATGAATGGTGTCATTATCAACCTATATAAAGAACTGTAGTAGACAGAGTTGCTCAGTCTCAATTCTGAGTTCAGTGAATTATGTTACAGAGTTTAGTGTGTATGTGTGTGTGTTTGATACCACATTAGTAGATCAATATTATATTTGTGTGTTGTCGTTTTCTTTGTATAAATTAAGGTTGTGTTAATAATCGATATCACAGGTGTGAACTGAATTTGTATTTTCTGTGTTACATATTTACTTGTGAAAAGTTATTTGTGATAACAATAAATAAACAGGGTGGTGTTAGTGATAGAAGTTTTTTATTTTAATCGCTACCTAGAAGATGTCAAAATTGGCAACTGCGACAGTATGAATTCCATTAACATTATAATTTAGTAACTTGTGCAATGCAGGTGAAAAGATCGGAAGAGTATATTTGAAGAACATGACAACCATCCAGCTAAAAAGCAATTAGAAGAAATAGGGCTTCCCACAATGGGAACTTAAGCCAATCTGGAGATGTGTTTGTTATACAAGAGACGGGTGAATTCTTTATAACTGTCAAAGAAACGCCTATAGCAAAGGAAATGTAGATAAGTGTCATGTTTAATAAAATAATGACAGTAATTCAGGCCCAGTCAGAACAGTCCTCACAAATATAACCTCTATCACAACAGCATTACTCCCACAGAATTGCTGAAGGGCCTAGATGCCAAATGTAAAAATAGAGTACAGATTGCCCAGGAACTCCATAAAATTGGAGTTCAACATCACAGTAAATAGACTCCACACAAAACTAAGTGCCACTAACCAGAATAATGTCAACTGAATAGGTGAACAGATTAAGGAAAATATTTTACCTCTTCTCCAAACAGGCCCAGCTGATAGTAACTTTTACTTTACTCATCATGTTCTAGTAAATCTGGAAGTGCTTAGAGAGAGTTTAGCGGAATAAAGGTAGATAGGATGAATATCTATAATCATTCATTAGGAGCTGTATCGCTACAGATTCGAACAAACTTACCTCAGGAAATTTATACTCTGATCGTCTCGTATCAGTTAAAAGATTCAGCTACCACCTGGTGGTAAAATATTAAAGATTTAATCCTCATTCGGGTTGACTTTCAGAAAGAATTAATATTGAGATTTGACTCTGTTGCAGTCAGAGCACCAATACACAAAAACTGCTACTTGTCACGTTCCGGATGAGGCCTTTCAGTGTTTCCGCCATTTTCAAGTCCTAGTGGTTTAGTCCACCATAAAACATTAGTGGTTTAGGAATTAAAAATGGTGGAGACACTGAAAGGCCTCGTCCGGAACATGACAAGTAGCAGTTCACCAAGTAAACACAACAAAGTGGGAATTACAGACACTGCTAATTAAAATAACAAGGTGAACAACACACAAAAAGTTCCTAATTGAGGATCAGCCAACAGGAACTCAAGCAGTAACATTTGCTATCCACAAATTGCAGTTATTCAAAAGGATATATCCTGAGAAGAGAGGTGATGAATCTATTCCTTATATAATTGAGCTGCTCCAGGATAAGATCAGATCGTTGGTAAGTATCCTGACCCAAAATATTTGAAGAATGCGGGACATTGTCAGACAATTAGAAGAGGACCATCCTACATCCTGCTAAGACAAGTCCAGTTACAGAGGAAGGTACTCACAGAAAATGTTTTAGATGTGGAAAGGTAAGACATTTTAAGAATAAATGTCCTATGACAGAAAACTAGAGCAGGACCCTTCTAGGCTGGGGCAGGATAGTACTGGGGATATGGGTTGCCCCCAGAAATCAGTTCCTGTATGTAGAGATGAGTGGTTATAGAACAGTGGCATTGGGCAGATTACTTTTGGACTCTTACCGGTCCCGCCCAGCCATTAGCATTAACTTCATAGGCAAGTCATTTAAAGCTGTACTTCGAGGCAAGTCACTCCTTTATTAATATGAGTGTAGCCAAATTACTTCAACCAGGAAAACAATGTAAGCATAAAGTCTGAGCTGTCAACTGCATAGATTATCAGATGGTAGGCCAGACATCCTTGAAAGCAAAGTGTTCAGGTGTACACGTAGAATTGCCTGTTCAAGTAATCAAGGATTTGACACCAGATGTTATCTTGAGTCATAACTTTTTAGATATGTATGGGGTGATTATAGACTATACTGTTCATGAAATATTTTTAGGGAAGGATAAATGGTTGAGATTGGCACGGTGTGACAGCAGCATTAAAAGGGAAATTACTACAACTACCTCAGTTCTAGATGATCTCAAATAGGAGCCTTGTACAATGAAGGGGAGATGAATATCAGAGAATTGCTGCATAGTTATCCAGAAGATATTACAGATAAGATAAGCTACATAATGACATTTAAACATAGAATTAACTGTAAGGATGATACATCCATAAAACAAAGGCCATATCCTATAAACACAGATAAACAGATAAAAGAAATGAAAAGCCAAGAAAATTAATAGAACCATCAACATCCAGCTCAGAAAGGTGAACAGTGATAATGACATAAGGTAGGAGACAATCTTTTTAAGATTACTGGTTAAAAAATGGGAGAGATTGGTTTTCAGAAAAATGTAGAGGGAGTACAGGATGAATGTATTCGAATAAATGCTGAAGTGTGTGAGCTGTGTTTATGAAACTTTATGCTAATTTAACAGTTGATATTTATTTAAAAGTTTTCTTAAAAAGTTGTGTTTTATTAGTAAAAACAACACTACTATTTAAATTATGTGATTCAAATTCAGTAAAACCTAGTTATATAAAATCATAAAATATAGTTAGGTATCTAAATTCAGTCATATAACTACGATTTTATAAAACTATCATTTGCAAAGTACTGTAGATATTTAAAAAAGGGGTATTAGGTTATTATTAAAGGGATACATAATTACAGTAATTATTCCTGCATATCCCGACAATTGAATGTAAACAGTTTAATAAAATAAACAGTAAAAGATTACTGTGTAAATTTCTGTATACTGGTATACACAAGGACGTTTCCGGGTCCTTATTAAATAAATAACGACCTTTTAACATATCAGATTATTTAATTATATAATTTTATACAGTGTTTCATAGACGACAGTGTTTCAAGTTTCAACCGTTCATTCAGAACCAACGCCAAGTGTGGATTCAACGCTTGAACATTATAATATATAGTATCCGAAATTTTGTTCATAAAATAAAAAATTGTAATTATTCGTACTGTATTTAACATTTTTGACTTAACATTGCGTTGTAGGCCTACATTCTTCAACAAAAAGGATTCCTTGTTTCGTTTTTATAAAACGTATGTTTTATACAAATTGGCAACAATAAACACGTGTAAGCAAAATTATCAATTAGCAAAATGAACTTAAAAAACAGAAGTCAGGTATTTACTTCTTGTGATAATGCTTACCACAGTAACGAACAATTAAAGATACGTTAATTACATGCTAATGACATACGTTTTAATTTTAATAACAGAAATTGTATACCCGCAACCCGTAATGGTACCGGTTGCAATCACGGGTTTGGGCTGAACGAGCTTGCAAGTGAAATTGCTTGTAATTGTTTTTATAATTTACCCTGTTTTATTTTTACGGTTTTAATTCTTAAACTGTACGATAAAAATATTCTAATTAAAACATAGAAGGTAATGTAATTAAAACATTCTATTTAATGTAGTATTTACTTTATTTATAACTTACTGGTTAACGTTCAAATGATTTTTAAATTTAAAATATCTGTAGATTAAATTCTTGTTTGTAATAACGAGGACCACAATACGGTACCATATTTTACATATCGAAGAAGCATATAGTGTAAGTAAAAAGAAATAAATGTTACCCCATTAAATTCAACAGTTTTCAAAATTTGTCTGCTGAGGCCCATGATTTATATAACCTAACACTTACAGTATGAACCATTACCGATACTGACTATAAATATACTGATTACTGATAGTTTATTTGACCTGATAAGACTCGTGTGTTCACAGGTGCTTGCTCAGCGGTTAGACTGCCACTTGTTACTTTATTTACAGAAGCTGTTAACTTGACATCAGTGGCAAAACCAGGGTTTGAACTGAACTATGTACTATACTTGAGAGATATTTTTTACTTACTATAGACTTTATTGCAAATTAATGTTCAGAGTTAAACTAATGTAAAGTAATATTTGCTCAATTGAATGTTTTATACCAATACAGTTTATCGGTTAGATTATAATATATTTTACAAAAACATTGTTTTAAACAAAGTATTTGAGAAGATAATTTAAATAATGTCTTGTTGGATTTCGTTATCCATGACGTGTCCGTTACTTAACAAAATACAATTATTTCACTACGAACATTTTCTGAACCTCTTAAAGAAGCTTTTTAAAAGTGAAAACCGGGTCAGGTTATAAGGTAAAACTTTTACGTTTTTACCCATAAAAAGTTTTGTGTTCCGAGTCGTAGTGAAATAATTATATTTAGTTAAATAATGTAATTAATTGAATTGAATGTTATTTATATGCATCCATGGTATTTCTGTTGTGGAACTTAAGATGTGTAACAAAAATAAGAAAATTGGAATAAAAAAGTAAAAACAGGTTGTAGGTTTTAAAGAGTGAAGGGGTATATTTGTTTACATTTATTAACAGTTATAATCCATTTCTCATGTTTTAAATTGTTATACAGAATTAGAAACTCAATGATTTGAAAGAGTAAGAAAGATAATAATGTTTCAGGAATTCCAAACAGAAGTCTGTAAACTTTATTTAATGTAATTGTCTTGTTGATACATCGTCTTCATTCACTTTTTTTTAAATATATATATACTCAAACTTTCACTAGTGAACACTTATTTTGGTTTTGTCCCAAACGTTTCGACGTGGTGTCCGTCTTCCTCAGTGGGATTTGAAATGCAGAGTGTCGGTACAAAGTAACCGTTATGGGTTGTAGGTGTGTGTGGTGGGGGTTGCTGGTGGGAGGGAATTGGCGCTGGGATTCAAAGTGTGTGTTTGAACAAGTGTATCAAAAAGTATATGTGATCTATAGTGTAATTGGTCATTTAATATGTTGTTTGGTTGTAGTGTGTGATTTTCAGATTGTTCTGCTGTGTTTAGTTTTCTACTTTTAGGTAAGTAGTGTAGTATTTCCATGTTGTGTTCTATGTTTGTGTAGGGCCTAACCGTGGTTTTCATTTTGTTTGTAAATGTGTGGCGTAAAAAAAAAAAAAAAAAAAAAAAAAAAAAAACCCTTACTAAAACTATATAACACACCAGAAACACGTAAAAGAGATCATCCATCTCACCAAAATTATCACCGAACAAAATTATTTCTCACCACAATAACATGATTTACACACAAACAGATGGACTACCCATGGACTCCCCTATATCAGGGATACTAGCGGAAATATTCGTACATACCATAGAACAAGAACACATATTAAACAATAACAAATACACCAACAAAATCATATATTGGCACAGATATGTTGATGACATTTTACTCCTATACAACGGCAACAAAAGACAAATTGAAAATTTCCACGAATACATTAACACTATACACCAAAAATTAAAATTCACACTAGATTTAGAACAAAACAATAGCATAAACTTCCTGGACGTTACAATTACCAAAACAAACAACACACACACATACAAAATACACAGAAAACCCACCACAACAGACATGGTCATACATAATTCATCCAACCACCCAACTCAACACTAACATGCAGCTTTCAACTACATGCTCCATAGGCTCACTTCAATACCCCAAAACACACATGACTACCAAGAAGAACTCAACACAATCAAATATATAGCAGTCAAAAATGGATACAATCCCAATTTAATAAACAAACTACACAAACGCATCCTAAACACAAAAAGTAAAACACATAAAACCAACAGTACACAACCCAGTAAATACATCACACTCACATACTACAATTCCAACACACACAAAATTGCTAACACATTCAGGAAACACAATTATAAAGTTGCATACAGGACTAACAACACCATCAAGAAACACATAAATAATACTAACAAAGACACAGACACATACAGCAAAACAGGTGTTTACAAATTAAACTGCAGTGATTGTAACCAGTTCTACATCGGCCAGATGGGAAGATCTTTTTCCTCAAGATACTCTGAACATTTAAAAGCCCTCACCACAAACTACATACACTCCACATTCGCCACACATTTACAAAATGAAAACCACGGTTACACAAACATAGAACACAACATGGAAATACTACACTACTTACCTAAAAGTAGAAAACTAAACACAGCAAAACAATATGAAATATACAGACATCACACATTACAACCAAACAACATATTAAATGACCAATTACACTATAGATCACATATACTTTTTGATACACTTGTTCAAACACACACTTTGAATCCCAGCGCCAATTCCCTCCCACCAGCAACCACCACCACACACACCTACAACCCATAACGGTTACTTTGTACTGACACTCTGTATTTCAAATCCCACTGAGGAAGACGGACACCACGTCGAAACGTTTGGGACATAAAACCAAAAGTAAGTGTTCACTAGTGAAAGTTTGAGTATATATATAATATTTATTTAATGTGTTTTATTACAGGCCTTTGAAATTATCAAGATTGAAGATGACAAAATGATATCGTAAATTGAGATTATTCTATGTATAATAAAATGATACTTTCCCATTAATTCCACATACTAAATTTTTCTCGTGTCTTTTACTTCCATATTCCTTAAGGAATGGAAGTATGGTGATGGCAAAAAAAATCGTGTTCGAGATTATTGCAGATTCTGATTCTACTACGCTCAAAACATGAAAAAAAGTCGTTTTCCGAAAAGTGTCTGTCTGTGTGTGTGTGTGTGTGTCTGTAGATTTTTTTTCTATGGCAAACGATAACTGCCGCAAATTCAAACAGAATCAAATAATTTTGTGCATACAGCCCTGATTTGTAGAGTACTCGCGACCTATTGTTTTTGGTGAAGATCGGTTGAGGGAAAGGGGTAGTTTACCTGCAACGGTTTTTTTTATCAAGGGAATTTTTTTTTTTTTGGCAAACGATAACAGCCGCAAATTCAAACAGAATCAAATAATGTTTCGTATACAGCCCTGAATTGTAGAGTTCTCAAGACCTATTGTTTTTGGTGAAGATCGGTTAAGGGAAAGGGGTAGTTCACCTGTAACGTTTTATGTTTTAACAAGGGTATTTCCTATGGCAAACGATAACTGCCGTAAATTCAAACAGAATCAAATAATGTTTTGCATACGTCCCTGAATTGTAGAGGTCTCAAGGACTTTCGATTTTGGTGAAGATCGGTTAAGGGGAAGGGGTAGTTTACCTGCAACCTTTTACGTTTTAACAAGAGTAAAGTACTTGAAAATTTATTTAACTTTTTCAAACAATGGTAATTGTTAAAAATAAAATAATTTTGTTGCCAGGCAATAAAATTAAAATTTTTTCATTTTAATGTAAATCATGTATAAGAGAAAATATATCGCGCTTGGCAGGCGATATTAAGATTTAAATATAAATCTTAGAATATGGAAGTCATGTATGGTTCTCCATACCGATATTTTAGTATTGTGTTAGATTTAGGTACCTTGCAAGTTGTTTGAGCTTATCCTTTCTGAATTTGGATGAAATTAGCCCAGAATTCTGAATATCTAGCCATACCAACCTTACTTAAAAAAATCCAATTTTTTGAACTTATTTTTTCATATAAACTACTAATTTTTCCAAAATCCAGTTGGTAATTTGTGTAACCAGTCTATAACTAACCTTATTTGTCTCTGCACCATGGATGTTTATATACTAACTGGATGCCCGACTGCCAACCCTGTATGCTTGCGAGAGCTGAAGCAAGTGTGACGTCACGCCGCCATCTTTAACCCGGGCAAGAGATCTCGAGCCCACAGTTCTACCTATACAACTGGTACATAATTGTGCCATTAATTACGCGACAATTAATTATTTTTTTATGATAAATACATGCTACGGTACGTCCTGAATAATACGATTTTTTGTCAAACCCATCAGCCCGAATGGTAATTCTCACTTACCTGTTAAATCTTTTTCTATTTCCACTCGTAATCAAAGAATTTATTAGCCGACACCGTGGGATCATAGTGTTATGGGAACGTAAAATGAAATATAAAAACAAAAGTTTCTCAACGAAGAATTAGAAATAAAAGGCTGTATTTCCAACTTTCATTATTATTAGGGCTATTTATCTGTATGAAAAGGTACTGGTACTCACCAGGAACTCGCGAGTTCAAATCCGGGGGAGGTAGATCGATGTAAAAGTTTGGAAAATTCTATAGAGATAAATGAAATTATAAATCTTGGGCTTAAAAATGTGCCAGTACTGCATACCACCAGAAAAAGCCATTATTAACTGATGTTGTTGTTATTATTATTATTATATTATTATTATTATCATCAATCTATATAAAATAAGCTGCTTTCTTCCTTTCAAAAATGATATTCAAAATAAAACAAGAAAAACACACAGAATCTAACCCAGTATGCTGGTATACTTACTTTGTTCTCAGAAATGTGGCCAACCCAGTAAAATGGTTATTAATAGTTTTACAGGTTTTTGATTATTCATTCACAACTGGTGTTTTTTAATAATGGCTTTTAGAAGAGAGTACATAATGATAATAAACAGAATGAATGTGTAAACTTATTGACAATGAATGTAAGTGTTAGCCATAGATTACCATAAAACTTAGGCATTAGGTTTTGCTGGCCAATATCGTGATATGTAAGAAATTAAAAATTCCACTACTGAATAAAATTAATTAGAACTCTGTGATTTTCAAAATTCGTCAAAAATCAATGGAAACTCGATTATAACTAAACTTATTTAATTACATATTTGGTTGTATTCTGTGACTAAATAAATCTTGTTTGCATTATAAGCCATTTCGCTCGACTTTTATTTCATGCGTTTGCTAAACATTTTGCATCTGGGAGAAATGGGACTATACCTTCTGTTTGTGTACACCTTGTTGTTATATGCAGTGAGATGTAATAATTTTATACTGTAACGCAGAAGCAATTAGACGACTGTTTAGCTAGATCTGACTGTAGACATTGTTCGGTTATTTATTCATATAATTACGTGTCAGATTATGCTGAAAGACTTTTAGTTTCTATGTTGGAAGATATGTTGTTTGTATGTTAGTTTCGTATTTTGTATTCTTTTCGAAGTCATAAGTCAAGCAAGCATTAAATCAGTTTACACTCCAAAAGGTCCGCACAAATCAACTTAACTCCACGTCTGTTTTTTCCTTTTTTTGCCCGCTTTAAATATGGCTGCCGTGATCTGATTTGCTTCACTAGAGAGCGCCCTGTCGGGCATCCAGTTATATTAACATCCATGCTCTGCACAGTTTCTTTTATTTTGGGTAACTCGTTGAAAAAAAGGAATTATTTGTACCAAAAGTACTGGTTAAATTGTGTAATATTGAATTTGGTTATTGTATTGTAGCATATTCAGTCAGTAAGCAGCTCCAACATTTCAAAGATGGGTTGACCGAGGGTAGACCAATCTGACATCTCGTTCACAATTTCAAGTGTATGTAGGAGGTCATAAGACTTGGTTCATTGTTTAGACCCAAAACGTTTGAACAAACAAAATCTAAAATCTCCAGGAATTACTAATTTAAAACAGTTCTCCTGACTTAGTATGTCAGACAGATAATCTAGCAGATACTTGTTAATTGTTTTATTCTTTCTTGCCAGTCAGGTTTGTATATGTCATTCAGGGAAGATGGTACCAGCCACTATTTTTGTAACTTCAACAGTTTAATTCCTAATAATTTTGAGATTAGAAAAAATAAACTCAAATGGAATATGAAAAGAGAGTTCAACTTTTTAATAGTCCTTAAACTTCTGTTGCTTATTCAGAATTTTCAGCGTATACCTAGGTAACAATACCAGAAAGAGCAATTTCTTTTGTTATTAGAAAGAGTAACAACAGTAACTAGGAGTTTATAGTAACCCCACCATGTGTTGGAGCTTTTTTAAATTCAGTGTTTCTCCTCCACAATTTAAGTTTGAAATCCATAAATGTTTGACGTCCATTTGATCCACTCATTTGTAAAATGTTTCTGTTATATGTGTGAATAAATGTACAGTTAGATGGTTATTAAATATAATAAAAAGATTTATTAAACAGCTATAATAATGAGTAGGCCTACATCGTGAGCGTGTTGCTCTTATGGAGATCGCCCTGTGACTGACTCACATGCCTCGCTATACATCTGTCATGGTGGCGTATCCCCACTCTTATAACTTATGAATCTTAAAGGTACTACTCACAACATCTCCCCTTTTCTAGTTTTTCAAAATTAAATTACAATATTATTACATAACATTTATTAAACATACATAACCTTTTAGGTACTTTGGTTATTATTTACAGTATTTGTATTGTTCGAAACTCTTCTTTGCGTGGGGCTCTTCAAATGGTATATCTAAACCATATTGGATTTCATTAAATTGTGTACCTTTGGATAGAGCTTTTCGATTACGTGCTACAATAGTATTTTGCTCTGTTTTTACTTTATAAGATCTAGGATTTTGATGTTTTTCAATAATAATACCACTTTGATGAGGTAAGGTTTCCTTTCCTTCATCATGAATTTTAATTTTATCTCCCACATTAAATTCTTTAAGAGCTTTCGAACCTTTATTATAATAGAACTTTTTGTTTATTGTGACGTTCTTGCAAAATAGTACTAAATTTATTTGACTCTACTTTGCCTTCATTTGAATTTGGTATTATATTTCTTACTTTCCTACCATACATTAATTCCGCTGGCGTAGTGCCACTATTATCAATAGGCATATTTCTTAATTGTAATAGAGCCATTTCTTTATCTTTTCCTTCCTGAATAATTTTTTTCAAAATATGTTTGAGAGTCTGTATATGTCTCTCTGCTAAACCATTTGACTGGTGATGTTTGGAGTAGTTATCACATGTTTAAAACCCCATTGATCTGAAAATTTTTTAAATTTAAAACTCGTGTATTGAGTACCTGAGTCTGAATATAAAACTTTAGGTACCCCATATCGTGCAAAAAACTCCTTTAAAGACTGAATAGTAGACTCTGCGCTTAAATCACTTAATTGGTGCATATCAACGAATTTACTATACGTATCTACTACAATTATAAACCTTTTACCAAGTAAATAAAAAATATCAGAAGCTACAATTTCCCAAGGATTTTTAGGTACAGGTTTTTCAATCATTGGTTCTTTACTATTATCCCTTTGATAACTACAACAAATATCACAATTGCTTACCAAATCATCAATTTGCTTCGACATACCTGGCCAAAACAATGTTTTTCTAGCTAACATTTTGCATTTTTCACTACCAAAATGAGCATAATGTATTTTTGCAAGCAATACTTTTCTCATGGATTTTGGTACAATTATACAAGTATTTTTCAACATAAACCCTTACACTCTGAAAGTTCTTCTTTGAAAGAAAAATATGGTTTTACAGTTTTAGAAACGGGTGATTTGTTTACAGGCCATCCATCTTTTACATATTTTAGAACTTCTTGCAGTTCTTTATCGCTACTAGTTTCATTTTTTAATTAATTCATTCTTATATCAGATACACTAAGACTTTTCTCAACCATCATAACATATGCTTCAATTTTTTTTTCATCAGAGGACTCTGTATTTTGCAAATAAATTCTGCTTAAATGATCAGCAAGTAATAATTTTTTACCTGGTCAAAATTATGTAAACTTATTCTCATCCTTTGTAATCTTGAAGGGATTTTATTCATTGGTTTTTTAAAGATCGAGATCAGTGGATTATGGTCAGTCTCAACGATAAATTTTTGACCAAACAAATATTGATTGAATTTATGACAACCAAAAACAATTGCTAAACTCTCTTTTTCAATTTGACTGTACATTAGGGTGGAACGAAAAAATCAAGTTTGGATTTTTAATTTGTAATAGCACGGAAAAGTTGCCTTTTGGTGTAGATAAGATAAAAAAAAGATATGAAAAATATTGGAGCATGTCTTGAGGTGCCCCGCAAGGACGATAAATTTTCATAAAATTGCAATTTTCGCTACATTTTTAAGTTTTTTTAAGAAGTTGTCAAAATTTTTTTTTTATTTCAAATACTGTCAAAAAAGCAGTTTTTATATAAAAAAAGACATACAATTTTTTTTAACTTTTTGGATTATGTCTTGAGGTGCCGCAAGAGCGGTAAAGTTTTATAAAAACACACTTTTTGTAACTTTTTCAAAGAATTTTACGTGTCTCGATTATGCAATAAAAAGTTTCAAATAGGCGTTTTAATATGAGTAGAAAGATAAATGCCATCTGTAGCTTCCATTTGTGACCGTACCGGAATATCAGATAGAGCTGCTGCAGCTATAGCTAGCGCTGCTTTACAGGACTTGGGTGTAATCACAGGGGAAGACAAAACCAAAGTAATAGACAGGATGAAAATTAGACGAGCAAGATCAAAAAATCGAAGAGATCTCATTAATGACAGTCTTTATGATCAGATAACCGAAAATAGAGGATTGTTTTTTGATGGAAGAAGAGACAAAACAATTGTTCAAGAAAAGAAAGGAATTAAGTTGTACAAAAAAGTTATTTCAGAAGAGCACGTTTCACTAATAGAGGAACCAAACTCAAAGTTTTTAGGCCACGTAGCACCTAAATCTGGCACTGGAAAAGACATAGCAGACAGTATACTGGAGTTTCTTGAAGATAGAGAACACAACGAACAACTTTTGAACTTTACTGTTATTGGCTGTGATGGAACCGTTGTAAACACTGGACATAATAATGGTGTGATTTCTTTGATGGAAAATGAAATAGGAAGACCTTTACAATGGTTAGTTTGTTTGTTCCATGGAAATGAGCTACCTTTGCGACATCTTTTTTGTCATTTAGATGGTAAAACGAAGGGACCCAATGAGTTTAAAGGCGAAATAGGTCAGCAGCTGGAAAACTGTGCTAATCTTCCTGTGGTTACTTTCTTGCCAATTGAAAATAACCTTCCTCTTTTGGAGAACATAAATGATTTAAGTACAGATCAGAAGTATTTATTGGATATGTGTATCGCTGTATCAAGTGGAAATTGCTCACTAGATTTATCTTTAAGAAACCCTGGAAAACTTGCTCACTCCAGGTGGCTTACATTAGCAAACCGTATACTTAGATTGTATGTGGCAACTGAAAATCCAACTGAAAACCTTAAGACTCTGGCTGAGTACATTGTGAAAGTGTATGCACCTGTGTGGTTTAACATTAAGTTAAAACCTTCATGTACTTATGGTTCCAAACATCTGTTTAAGCTTATCTCATATTCACGCTATCTCTCTGATGATTTCAAGAACGTTCTAGACCCGGTTATTCAAAGAAATGGGTACTTTGCTGCTGCAGAAAATCTCCTTTTGTCCATGCTATGTGATGAGCGCAAAAATGTAAGAGAACTTGGTTTACGACGTGTTTTAAAAGCAAGAACAGAAAGTAGAGGCGGAGTCAGGAAGTTTAAAGTTCCAAAGATAAACTTTGACGCAAAGGATTACATCGACATGATCTCATGGGCTGAAAATGACGTAACTGAACCCCCCTTGGTAAAACATGTTTCCATTGACTCTCTCAAAGACTTTATACGGAAGACATCTGAAGCTCAACCAAATAGTAAAGTGGACCCACTTATCGACTTTCCCTGGCTTCCTTGTCACACGCAAGCAGTGGAAAGAGCTGTGAAACTGGTGACCGAATCGGCTCAAAATGTCTGTGGTTCAATTGCAAGAGAAGGATATATAAGAGCAAAAATTGACTCACGTGAGAACATGCCAAAATTTGTTACAAAAAAACAGTTTAATGTGTCAATGAAGTAGAAACAAACATTTTGCAGCTGTAACATTTGTAATTATTAAGGGTTTTTTAAATCATAAAAAATGAACTTTCAATGTCTTTAAAAGTATATTATGATATTTTTTTACGTGTGCTCTAATAAAAAAATATATAATTGATTTGACGAGATTTTTAGTACCTTATTTACTACTATTTGTAACAACCAAAATGTTCGCAAAAGTTTCAAAATTAGCAAAAATACAAACTTTTTGACATTAAAAAATATTTTTTTATTATTATATTTTGTAATTAATAATTTTTTCCAATTCTAATGCTTATATTTGTATTTACAACTATCTTTTGTAACATTATATGTACGAGAAAACCATAAAAAATAATTTATCAAAGTTTATAATTTTTCAATTTTTTTAATTTTTTTACAATCTTTAAGCTCTTTGTGGCACCTCAAGATGTTGTAGTATAGCAACCAAATTTTTTTTTCTTCTTTTTGAACCTAAAAGGCAACTTTTCCCCACTATTACAAAACTAAAAAAAAAAAAAAAATTAAGAAAAGGCATTTTCGTTCCACGCTACTGTACATTACTTCAGTCTCTGTTAAAGCACGGGAACCATATGGCACTGGTCATCCATCTTGTATCAATACACATCCAAGTCCCTCACTGGAAGCATCTACACTCAATGTTATGGGTTTATTTATCTCAAAATATGCTAAAACTGGAGGTTTACATAACGCCTCTTTAAGTTTTAAAAATGACGTTTGCTGTGCAGTACCCCACACAAATGGCACATCTTTCTTTGTTAATTGTCTTAAACTACTAGTTAATTGTGCAGCATTTGGTATAAACTTTGATACATAATTTATTGTTCCTATGAATGTTAGTAATTCTCTTTTATTTTTTGGTATTTGCATTTTTTCAATTGCCTCAACTTTTTCTGTATCAATTTCAATTCCATCTGCGGAAAGTATATGACCTAAATATTTAACTTTTGTTACAATAAAAGCACTTACAATAAATGCATTAAATTTAATACCATATTCTCTGGCTCTTTTAAAAACTTTATCCATAATTTTTAATAATTGGTCTTTAGTCTCAGCCCAAATTAACATATCATCGGCATATATGCCTACATTTTCAGTATCTTCAAAAATTTGATTAAACACTCTATAAAATACTTCAGGACTAGAGCTTATACCGTAAGGCATTCTGTTAAAATAATATCTCCCAAATGGAGTATTAAAATAGTTAACTCTTTACTATCTTCTGACAATTCAACTTGCCAGAATGCTTTATTTGCATCCAACTTTGTAAAATATTTTGCCTTTTTTACCTTTGCTGCAATTTCATCAATTGTAGGAAGCTGAATATGTTCTCTTTTTATGCAAGAATTTAAATATTGTGAGTCCAAACAAATTCTTATTGACCCATCTGTTTTACCAACAACTACTAATGAATTTATAAAATCAGTTGGTTTTTTTAATTTTTGATATAATACCAACAGCTTCCATTTCTATTTATTCTTTACGTTTTTACTTATAAAAAACTTTGTGTTCCGAGTCGTCAATATTATAGTGATATTTAGTTAAGTAACAGACACGTCATGGACAACGAAATCCAAGGATCATATTTCAATTTATTAATCAATTTAAAAGGAACATGTCTACACGGTTCTACTTTACCTACACTTCCTTCTTTTAATTCTATTTTATATTGAAAATCTTTTATTTTACCATAACCATTAAAAACATTCTTCGTATTTCTTTATAATATCATTAGCTTTGTTTACTGAAAAAACATTTAAAATTTCAACATATATATCTTCTTCTTCAGGCTGGACTCTTTGTATCAAATTAAAATCAATGGAACTCTTTAAACCTAAAAAATAGGTACACTTTTACCATCAAAAATTTCAAACTCTACTCGTTGTTCAATATTGCTTATTTTGCAATTTAAGCTTACTTTACCAATGGTTTTCATTTTTTCTTGACTATAATTTTTCAAAATTACATTAGATTTCAGGCATTCAGTTATATTCAATTTTCTACTTAAGTCAATAGATATTATATTACATTGAGCTCCAGTGTCAATTTTAAAAGCAACTGTTTTCTTAGAATCTAAAATATTTACATTTTGTATCCATTCGTCTCGTGCACTGATAGCATCCACACTAATCCAGTCACAAAAAAATTCATCAAAATAATCACATTCAGCCTCAGACGCCACATTTACAACTTTTATTGAACGCTTATTTTTACACATTTTTGCAAAATGTCCTGTCTTACCACAGTTTTTACAGTCCTTCATAAACGCTGGACAATTCTTGAAACGATGATTGTATCGCACCGTTGGCATGCGCTCACCTGTTGTCTTGAAGCACCCGGCTCTCGTGTTGTAGAAGATGATGATGATGATGTCATCTTTGTTGAACTCTGCTCATGTTGTTGCCTGCGCCACCGTCATGAGTCTTGGAATTGCCACTACTCAGCTGCTTCTTTATGCTAGCAACTTCCTTTGTTGGCTCGAATTTTTTAACATGCTGTTCTGATAATTCAGCACTTTTACAGATTTTAACAGTTTTTTCTAACGTTAACTCACTTTCACGTAATAACCTATCTTTGACTCGTTTGTCTAAAATGCCGGCAACAATGCGATCTCTTATCAAACGATCTCTCAAAGTACTAAAATTACAATCCGCACTTAATTTCTTCAATTCAGTTAAATATGCATCAAACGATTCACCAGGCTCTTGATTTCTCGTGAAAAACATGTGCGAACTAACACTCTCATTTTTGATAGGCACAAAGTGCTCTTCAAATTTCTGTAGTACTGTATCGTAATTGTTTTTTTCATCGTCGGTTAATCCCAACGTATTATACACGTCTACACATTCTTCACCTATGCAATGCAAAAATACGGCCACTTGTACATCATCGGCCATTTTATTAGTACCTGATGCAATACAATATATTTTGAAAAGCTGTTTCCACTTTGTCCATCCTTCTGTAGTTAACTTTTGTAAACTACTTGGTGGTTTCAAGCCCGTTAATGACGTAGACGTTGTTGTAATCGTCGTTGTCGTTCCTGTATCTGCAGCAGCGGTAGTCATTTTCACAATTACACTACGCAACTTCCACACTCTGTATTCAAACTGAATACTTTTCTTTTATAAAATTGTTAAACTGGTATAATTGTTTTTATTATTTAGACAAAGCTTTTCGTCATTACTGACATCTTCAGGTCTTAAACAACGTCTATCAACTGTACGTTGTAGGCTTTTATACTTTAGGCCCCTCCCCTTATGTTATCGCCCCTCCTATTGGTTCTAGCTGCTACCGCTCTTCACGGGAACTTTGTCTACCTTTTTCCGTTAGGCATTTTTCTAACGTCCGTCAAATTGTTTTAAGAATCTCCCGTTAATTTCTTCATTCTTGACTTATAACCTTTTGCATTTCGTCATTTTTTAGTGTGTTATTCTTATTATTTTAATTTATTTTTGTTTATTGTTTAATATAATAATAAAATATTTCTTCATTTGTAAAATCCACTTTTATATTCATTAATTTATTTTTATCTTCTTTTTTAACTTTAAGTATTTCTAGTTCTTCTATTAATTTTCTTTTTTGCGGATTGTTTTCTATTTTTATTATTTCCATATTTTCCTTGGGATTTATGAATTTATGGCCTGATTCGTTGAAATGTCTTGCATATAGTGAGTTCGTTACTCTAACCCCTTCTCCTTTTGCGTGTTCATTCATTCTAATTTTAAATTTTCTTCCAGTTTCGCCCAGATATATCTTATTACATTCCCCACATTTTAATTTGTATACGCCGCTTTTTTCTGTTAATGGAATTTCTTCTGTTTTATCATTTTTTATATATTCGAACATTTTTCGTTGTCTTTATTCCTATCTGTATTTCATATTTTTCGAAACATTTTTGTAGCATTTTTGTTTGATATCCTATGTATGTTATTGCTCCTTTATATTTCTTTTCTTCATTTGTTTTTTCTTTTTTGTTATTTTCTATTTCTTTATTTTCCTCTATTTTCTTAACTATTCTATTAATTATTTTAGGGTTGTAATTATTATTTTTTGCTATTTGTTGTATTTTCTTTAATTCTTTTTGTTTGAGTTCTTCATTTTCTAGATAATTTATAGCTCTATAACAAAATGAATTTAATGCTGCCATTTTATAATTTACTGGATGATATGATTCTTGTGGAATTATTAAATCTGAGTATGTTTCTTTCCTATATATATCGAATTTGAGTTTGTTATCTTCAATTTTAATATTGATATCCAGGAAATTAATTTCTAATCCTCCAATTTCTTCTTGAAATTTTATTGTTTTTTCTATGTTATTTAGTTGTTCCGTAAATTTTTTAAATTCATTTACTTCACCTTCCCAAACTATTAGTATGTCATCTACATACCTGATCCATTTTTTAATTCTTCTTTCTTTATCTATATCTTTTAAAATTTTGATTTCAAAGCTATTCATGAATATCTCTGCCATTAATGGTGAAAGCGGTGATCCCATTGGTAATCCATTTTCTTGTATGTAAAATTTGTTATTAAATCTGAAGTAGTTCTGGTTTAGGCATAATTCTAATCCTTCTATTATTTCGTTTTTCCATTCTAGATTACTTAATTTGTTTTTCTTTATTATTTCTACTGTTTTTGCTATTGGTATGTTGGTGTACATATCTTTTATATCTAATGACATTAATTTTGTCTTATTTGTTATGGTAATTTCTTTTAATCTTTCTATTACCTTTTTACTATTTTCTATGCTGTGGATTTCTTCTTTTTCATATGCCATTTTGATTCTTTTACTTATTTCTTTTGATATTTTGTATGTTGGCGAATTTATAAATGATACTATAGGTCTTAATGGCATTTCTTTTTTATGTAACTTAATTTGACATCTAAATTTTGGAGCTTCAGGATTATGTTCTATTTTTTGTTTCTTTTGCCATTCTGTTAAATATGTTGTCTTTTTTATCAATTTCTTTGTTTGTGCTTGAAATTTACTTGTGTAATCATATTTTATTTCTTTATATGGTCCTTTTTGTATAAATTGTTCTGCTTTTTCGATATAATCTCTTTTGTTCATTACCACTGCTGTGTTACCTTTATCGGCTTTTATAACTATCAAATTGTTCTCCGTGATTTTCTTTTTTAATTCTCTTATATTTCTTTTTATTTGTGTTTCGTTTTTATTTCTTACATTTTTGTTTTTCTTACATATTTTTTCTACTATTTCTTTTACTTCACTTCTTAATTGTTTTTTAGTTTCTTCATTTTTTATTTTATCGATTATTTCTTCACATTCTATTATTGTATTTTCTTTATCTATGTTTGTTTTTGTTGCATATTTTAAACTTTTCCCTAATAATTTATGTTCATTTTCTGTAAACTTTGTTTCTGTTAAATTTAATACTTTTTCAGCAAATTTTATTTCTTTATCTTTTTCTTTATTTTTATTTCTTGTTCCTTCCATTAATTCCTTGAGTTTCTTATTTAATCTCTCTTCCATTTTTCTTATTTTCTTTTCTATGTATTTTTCACCAAACTCTTTTCTCATTTCTTCTATTTCTATATAATTGTAACTTGTATATATTTTTTGATGTAATTGATACATTTCTTTGTTATATTTATTTATTTTACTGTATAAGTTCTTAATTTCAAGTTTTATCCATATTTTTTCCGCCATGTTTTTCACTTGGTTTGCTACTTTGCTTTTGTTATTAATTTTAATTTTTGCGTATTTTGGAGTTATTTTGTTAATTAAACACTGTTTATTAAACCAAATTTTCCCTAGCGTTTTTTTCAATTTTGCTTTAATTTTTAAATACTTAAAAAATTCCCTTACATTTTTATATTTATTTGCTTGCAATTCACATGTTTTATTCTTCGTATTGTTTAAATTAGCAGCCATCCTTACTTTTCTTTTATAAAATTGCTAAACTGCTATAATTGTTTTTATTATTTAGACAAAGCTTTTCGTCATTACTGACATCTTCAGGTCTTAAACAACGTCTATCAACTGTACGTTGTAGGCTTTTATACTTTAGGCCCCTCCCCTTATGTTATCGCCCCTCCTATTGGTTCTAGCTGCTACCGCTCTTCACGGGAACTTTGTCTACCTTTTTCCGTTAGGCATTTTTCTAACGTCCGTCAAATTGTTTTAAGAATCTCCCGTTAATTTCTTCATTCTTGACTTATAACCTTTTGCATTTCGTCATTTTTTAGTGTGTTATTCTTATTATTTTAATTTATTTTTGTTTATTGTTTAATATATAATAAAATATTTCTTCATTTGTAAAATCCACTTTTATATTCATTAATTTATTTTTATCTTCTTTTTTAACTTTAAGTATTTCTAGTTCTTCTATTAATTTTCTTTTTTGCGGATTGTTTTCTATTTTTATTATTTCCATATTTTCCTTGGGATTTATGAATTTATGGCCTGATTCGTTGAAATGTCTTGCATATAGTGAGTTCGTTACTCTAACCCCTTCTCCTTTTGCGTGTTCATTCATTCTAATTTTAAATTTTCTTCCAGTTTCGCCCAGATATATCTTATTACATTCCCCACATTTTAATTTGTATACGCCGCTTTTTTCTGTTAATGGAATTTCTTCTGTTTTATCATTTTTTATATATTCGAATACATTTTTCGTTTTCTTTATTCCTATCTGTATTTCATATTTTTCGAAACATTTTTGTAGCATTTTTGTTTGATATCCTATGTATGTTATTGCTCCTTTATATTTCTTTTCTTCATTTGTTTTTTCTTTTTTGTTATTTTCTATTTCTTTATTTTCCTCTATTTTCTTAACTATTCTATTAATTATTTTAGGGTTGTAATTATTATTTTTTGCTATTTGTTGTATTTTCTTTAATTCTTTTTGTTTGAGTTCTTCATTTTCTAGATAATTTATAGCTCTATAACAAAATGAATTTAATGCTGCCATTTTATAATTTACTGGATGATATGATTCTTGTGGAATTATTAAATCTGAGTATGTTTCTTTCCTATATATATCGAATTTGAGTTTGTTATCTTCAATTTTAATATTGATATCCAGGAAATTAATTTCTAATCCTCCAATTTCTTCTTGAAATTTTATTGTTTTTTCTATGTTATTTAGTTGTTCCGTAAATTTTTTAAATTCATTTACTTCACCTTCCCAAACTATTAGTATGTCATCTACATACCTGATCCATTTTTTAATTCTTCTTTCTTTATCTATATCTTTTAAAATTTTGATTTCAAAGCTATTCATGAATATCTCTGCCATTAATGGTGAAAGCGGTGATCCCATTGGTAATCCATTTTCTTGTATGTAAAATTTGTTATTAAATCTGAAGTAGTTCTGGTTTAGGCATAATTCTAATCCTTCTATTATTTCGTTTTTCCATTCTAGATTACTTAATTTGTTTTTCTTTATTATTTCTACTGTTTTTGCTATTGGTATGTTGGTGTACATATCTTTTATATCTAATGACATTAATTTTGTCTTATTTGTTATGGTAATTTCTTTTAATCTTTCTATTACCTTTTTACTATTTTCTATGCTGTGGATTTCTTCTTTTTCATATGCCATTTTGATTCTTTTACTTATTTCTTTTGATATTTTGTATGTTGGCGAATTTATAAATGATACTATAGGTCTTAATGGCATTTCTTTTTTATGTAACTTAATTTGACATCTAAATTTTGGAGCTTCAGGATTATGTTCTATTTTTTGTTTCTTTTGCCATTCTGTTAAATATGTTGTCTTTTTTATCAATTTCTTTGTTTGTGCTTGAAATTTACTTGTGTAATCATATTTTATTTCTTTATATGGTCCTTTTTGTATAAATTGTTCTGCTTTTTCGATATAATCTCTTTTGTTCATTACCACTGCTGTGTTACCTTTATCGGCTTTTATAACTATCAAATTGTTCTCCGTGATTTTCTTTTTTAATTCTCTTATATTTCTTTTTATTTGTGTTTCGTTTTTATTTCTTACATTTTTGTTTTTCTTACATATTTTTTCTACTATTTCTTTTACTTCACTTCTTAATTGTTTTTTAGTTTCTTCATTTTTTATTTTATCGATTATTTCTTCACATTCTATTATTGTATTTTCTTTATCTATGTTTGTTTTTGTTGCATATTTTAAACTTTTCCCTAATAATTTATGTTCATTTTCTGTAAACTTTGTTTCTGTTAAATTTAATACTTTTTCAGCAAATTTTATTTCTTTATCTTTTTCTTTATTTTTATTTCTTGTTCCTTCCATTAATTCCTTGAGTTTCTTATTTAATCTCTCTTCCATTTTTCTTATTTTCTTTTCTATGTATTTTTCACCAAACTCTTCTCATTTCTTCTATTTCTATATAATTGTAACTTGTATATAATTTTTGATGTAATTGATACATTTCTTTGTTATATTTATTTATTTTACTGTATAAGTTCTTAATTTCAAGTTTTATCCATATTTTTTCCGCCATGTTTTTCACTTGGTTTGCTACTTTGCTTTTGTTATTAATTTTAATTTTTGCGTATTTTGGAGTTATTTTGTTAATTAAACACTGTTTATTAAACCAAATTTTCCCTAGCGTTTTTTTCAATTTTGCTTTAATTTTTAAATACTTAAAAAATTCCCTTACATTTTTATATTTATCTGCTTGCAATTCGCATGTTTTATTCTTCGTATTGTTTAAATTAGCAGCCATCCTTACTTTTCTTTTATAAAATTGCTAAACTGCTATAATTGTTTTTATTATTTAGACAAAGCTTTTCGTCATTACTGACATCTTCAGGTCTTAAACAACGTCTATCAACTGTACGTTGTAGGCTTTTATACTTTAGGCCCCTCCCCTTATGTTATCGCCCCTCCTATTGGTTCTAGCTGCTACCGCTCTTCACGGGAACTTTGTCTACCTTTTTCCGTTAGGCATTTTTCTAACGTCCGTCAAATTGTTTTAAGAATCTCCCGTTAATTTCTTCATTCTTGACTTATAACCTTTTGCATTTCGTCATTTTTTAGTGTGTTATTCTTATTATTTTAATTTATTTTTGTTTATTGTTTAATATATAATAAAATATTTCTTCATTTGTAAAATCCACTTTTATATTCATTAATTTATTTTTATCTTCTTTTTTAACTTTAAGTATTTCTAGTTCTTCTATTAATTTTCTTTTTTGCGGATTGTTTTCTATTTTTATTATTTCCATATTTTCCTTGGGATTTATGAATTTATGGCCTGATTCGTTGAAATGTCTTGCATATAGTGAGTTCGTTACTCTAACCCCTTCTCCTTTTGCGTGTTCATTCATTCTAATTTTAAATTTTCTTCCAGTTTCGCCCAGATATATCTTATTACATTCCCCACATTTTAATTTGTATACGCCGCTTTTTTCTGTTAATGGAATTTCTTCTGTTTTATCATTTTTTATATATTCGAATACATTTTTCGTTTTCTTTATTCCTATCTGTATTTCATATTTTTCGAAACATTTTTGTAGCATTTTTGTTTGATATCCTATGTATGTTATTGCTCCTTTATATTTCTTTTCTTCATTTGTTTTTTCTTTTTTGTTATTTTCTATTTCTTTATTTTCCTCTATTTTCTTAACTATTCTATTAATTATTTTAGGGTTGTAATTATTATTTTTTGCTATTTGTTGTATTTTCTTTAATTCTTTTTGTTTGAGTTCTTCATTTTCTAGATAATTTATAGCTCTATAACAAAATGAATTTAATGCTGCCATTTTATAATTTACTGGATGATATGATTCTTGTGGAATTATTAAATCTGAGTATGTTTCTTTCCTATATATATCGAATTTGAGTTTGTTATCTTCAATTTTAATATTGATATCCAGGAAATTAATTTCTAATCCTCCAATTTCTTCTTGAAATTTTATTGTTTTTTCTATGTTATTTAGTTGTTCCGTAAATTTTTTAAATTCATTTACTTCACCTTCCCAAACTATTAGTATGTCATCTACATACCTGATCCATTTTTTAATTCTTCTTTCTTTATCTATATCTTTTAAAATTTTGATTTCAAAGCTATTCATGAATATCTCTGCCATTAATGGTGAAAGCGGTGATCCCATTGGTAATCCATTTTCTTGTATGTAAAATTTGTTATTAAATCTGAAGTAGTTCTGGTTTAGGCATAATTCTAATCCTTCTATTATTTCGTTTTTCCATTCTAGATTACTTAATTTGTTTTTCTTTATTATTTCTACTGTTTTTGCTATTGGTATGTTGGTGTACATATCTTTTATATCTAATGACATTAATTTTGTCTTATTTGTTATGGTAATTTCTTTTAATCTTTCTATTACCTTTTTACTATTTTCTATGCTGTGGATTTCTTCTTTTTCATATGCCATTTTGATTCTTTTACTTATTTCTTTTGATATTTTGTATGTTGGCGAATTTATAAATGATACTATAGGTCTTAATGGCATTTCTTTTTTATGTAACTTAATTTGACATCTAAATTTTGGAGCTTCAGGATTATGTTCTATTTTTTGTTTCTTTTGCCATTCTGTTAAATATGTTGTCTTTTTTATCAATTTCTTTGTTTGTGCTTGAAATTTACTTGTGTAATCATATTTTATTTCTTTATATGGTCCTTTTTGTATAAATTGTTCTGCTTTTTCGATATAATCTCTTTTGTTCATTACCACTGCTGTGTTACCTTTATCGGCTTTTATAACTATCAAATTGTTCTCCGTGATTTTCTTTTTTAATTCTCTTATATTTCTTTTTATTTGTGTTTCGTTTTTATTTCTTACATTTTTGTTTTTCTTACATATTTTTTCTACTATTTCTTTTACTTCACTTCTTAATTGTTTTTTAGTTTCTTCATTTTTTATTTTATCGATTATTTCTTCACATTCTATTATTGTATTTTCTTTATCTATGTTTGTTTTTGTTGCATATTTTAAACTTTTCCCTAATAATTTATGTTCATTTTCTGTAAACTTTGTTTCTGTTAAATTTAATACTTTTTCAGCAAATTTTATTTCTTTATCTTTTTCTTTATTTTTATTTCTTGTTCCTTCCATTAATTCCTTGAGTTTCTTATTTAATCTCTCTTCCATTTTTCTTATTTTCTTTTCTATGTATTTTTCACCAAACTCTTCTCATTTCTTCTATTTCTATATAATTGTAACTTGTATATAATTTTTGATGTAATTGATACATTTCTTTGTTATATTTATTTATTTTACTGTATAAGTTCTTAATTTCAAGTTTTATCCATATTTTTTCCGCCATGTTTTTCACTTGGTTTGCTACTTTGCTTTTGTTATTAATTTTAATTTTTGCGTATTTTGGAGTTATTTTGTTAATTAAACACTGTTTATTAAACCAAATTTTCCCTAGCGTTTTTTTCAATTTTGCTTTAATTTTTAAATACTTAAAAAATTCCCTTACATTTTTATATTTATCTGCTTGCAATTCGCATGTTTTATTCTTCGTATTGTTTAAATTAGCAGCCATCCTTACTTTTCTTTTATAAAATTGCTAAACTGCTATAATTGTTTTTATTATTTAGACAAAGCTTTTCGTCATTACTGACATCTTCAGGTCTTAAACAACGTCTATCAACTGTACGTTGTAGGCTTTTATACTTTAGGCCCCTCCCCTTATGTTATCGCCCCTCCTATTGGTTCTAGCTGCTACCGCTCTTCACGGGAACTTTGTCTACCTTTTTCCGTTAGGCATTTTTCTAACGTCCGTCAAATTGTTTTAAGAATCTCCCGTTAATTTCTTCATTCTTGACTTATAACCTTTTGCATTTCGTCATTTTTTAGTGTGTTATTCTTATTATTTTAAATTATTTTTGTTTATTGTTTAATATATAATAAAATATTTCTTCATTTGTAAAATCCACTTTTATATTCATTAATTTATTTTTATCTTCTTTTTTAACTTTAAGTATTTCTAGTTCTTCTATTAATTTTCTTTTTTGCGGATTGTTTTCTATTTTTATTATTTCCATATTTTCCTTGGGATTTATGAATTTATGGCCTGATTCGTTGAAATGTCTTGCATATAGTGAGTTCGTTACTCTAACCCCTTCTCCTTTTGCGTGTTCATTCATTCTAATTTTAAATTTTCTTCCAGTTTCGCCCAGATATATCTTATTACATTCCCCACATTTTAATTTGTATACGCCGCTTTTTTCTGTTAATGGAATTTCTTCTGTTTTATCATTGTTTATATATTTGAATACATTTTTCGTTTTCTTTATTCCTATCTGTATTTCATATTTTTCGAAACATTTCTGTATGATATCCTATGTATGTTATTGCTCCTTTATATTTCTTTTCTTCATTTGTTTTTTCTTTTTTGTTATTTTCTATTTCTTTATTTTCCTCTATTTTCTTAACTATTCTATTAATTATTTTAGGGTTGTAATTATTATTTTTTGCTATTTGTTGTATTTTCTTTAATTCTTTTTGTTTGAGTTCTTCATTTTCTAGATAATTTATAGCTCTATAACAAAATGAATTTAATGCTGCCATTTTATAATTTACTGGATGATATGATTCTTGTGGAATTATTAAATCTGAGTATGTTTCTTTCCTATATATATCGAATTTGAGTTTGTTATCTTCAATTTTAATATTGATATCCAGGAAATTAATTTCTAATCCTCCAATTTCTTCTTGAAATTTTATTGTTTTTTCTATGTTATTTAGTTGTTCCGTAAATTTTTTAAATTCATTTACTTCACCTTCCCAAACTATTAGTATGTCATCTACATACCTGATCCATTTTTTAATTCTTCTTTCTTTATCTATATCTTTTAAAATTTTGATTTCAAAGCTATTCATGAATATCTCTGCCATTAATGGTGAAAGCGGTGATCCCATTGGTAATCCATTTTCTTGTATGTAAAATTTGTTATTAAATCTGAAGTAGTTCTGGTTTAGGCATAATTCTAATCCTTCTATTATTTCGTTTTTCCATTCTACATTACTTAATTTGTTTTTCTTTATTATTTCTACTGTTTTTGCTATTGGTATGTTGGTGTACATATCTTTTATATCTAATGACATTAATTTTGTCTTATTTGTTATGGTAATTTCTTTTAATCTTTCTATTACCTTTTTACTATTTTCTATGCTGTGGATTTCTTCTTTTTCATATGCCATTTTGATTCTTTTACTTATTTCTTTTGATATTTTGTATGTTGGCGAATTTATAAATGATACTATAGGTCTTAATGGCATTTCTTTTTTATGTAACTTAATTTGACATCTAAATTTTGGAGCTTCAGGATTATGTTCTATTTTTTGTTTCTTTTGCCATTCTGTTAAATATGTTGTCTTTTTTATCAATTTCTTTGTTTGTGCTTGAAATTTACTTGTGTAATCATATTTTATTTCTTTATATGGTCCTTTTTGTATAAATTGTTCTGCTTTTTCGATATAATCTCTTTTGTTCATTACCACTGCTGTGTTACCTTTATCGGCTTTTATAACTATCAAATTGTTCTCCGTGATTTTCTTTTTTAATTCTCTTATATTTCTTTTTATTTGTGTTTCGTTTTTATTTCTTACATTTTTGTTTTTCTTACATATTTTTTCTACTATTTCTTTTACTTCACTTCTTAATTGTTTTTTAGTTTCTTCATTTTTTATTTTATCGATTATTTCTTCACATTCTATTATTGTATTTTCTTTATCTATGTTTGTTTTTGTTGCATATTTTAAACTTTTCCCTAATAATTTATGTTCATTTTCTGTAAACTTTGTTTCTGTTAAATTTAATACTTTTTCAGCAAATTTTATTTCTTTATCTTTTTCTTTATTTTTATTTCTTGTTCCTTCCATTAATTCCTTGAGTTTCTTATTTAATCTCTCTTCCATTTTTCTTATTTTCTTTTCTATGTATTTTTCACCAAACTCTTCTCATTTCTTCTATTTCTATATAATTGTAACTTGTATATAATTTTTGATGTAATTGATACATTTCTTTGTTATATTTATTTATTTTACTGTATAAGTTCTTAATTTCAAGTTTTATCCATATTTTTTCCGCCATGTTTTTCACTTGGTTTGCTACTTTGCTTTTGTTATTAATTTTAATTTTTGCGTATTTTGGAGTTATTTTGTTAATTAAACACTGTTTATTAAACCAAATTTTCCCTAGCGTTTTTTTCAATTTTGCTTTAATTTTTAAATACTTAAAAAATTCCCTTACATTTTTATATTTATCTGCTTGCAATTCGCATGTTTTATTCTTCGTATTGTTTAAATTAGCAGCCATCCTTACTTTTCTTTTATAAAATTGCTAAACTGCTATAATTGTTTTTATTATTTAGACAAAGCTTTTCGTCATTACTGACATCTTCAGGTCTTAAACAACGTCTATCAACTGTACGTTGTAGGCTTTTATACTTTAGGCCCCTCCCCTTATGTTATCGCCCCTCCTATTGGTTCTAGCTGCTACCGCTCTTCACGGGAACTTTGTCTACCTTTTTCCGTTAGGCATTTTTCTAACGTCCGTCAAATTGTTTTAAGAATCTCCCGTTAATTTCTTCATTCTTGACTTATAACCTTTTGCATTTCGTCATTTTTTAGTGTGTTATTCTTATTATTTTAAATTATTTTTGTTTATTGTTTAATATATAATAAAATATTTCTTCATTTGTAAAATCCACTTTTATATTCATTAATTTATTTTTATCTTCTTTTTTAACTTTAAGTATTTCTAGTTCTTCTATTAATTTTCTTTTTTGCGGATTGTTTTCTATTTTTATTATTTCCATATTTTCCTTGGGATTTATGAATTTATGGCCTGATTCGTTGAAATGTCTTGCATATAGTGAGTTCGTTACTCTAACCCCTTCTCCTTTTGCGTGTTCATTCATTCTAATTTTAAATTTTCTTCCAGTTTCGCCCAGATATATCTTATTACATTCCCCACATTTTAATTTGTATACGCCGCTTTTTTCTGTTAATGGAATTTCTTCTGTTTTATCATTGTTTATATATTTGAATACATTTTTCGTTTTCTTTATTCCTATCTGTATTTCATATTTTTCGAAACATTTCTGTATGATATCCTATGTATGTTATTGCTCCTTTATATTTCTTTTCTTCATTTGTTTTTTCTTTTTTGTTATTTTCTATTTCTTTATTTTCCTCTATTTTCTTAACTATTCTATTAATTATTTTAGGGTTGTAATTATTATTTTTTGCTATTTGTTGTATTTTCTTTAATTCTTTTTGTTTGAGTTCTTCATTTTCTAGATAATTTATAGCTCTATAACAAAATGAATTTAATGCTGCCATTTTATAATTTACTGGATGATATGATTCTTGTGGAATTATTAAATCTGAGTATGTTTCTTTCCTATATATATCGAATTTGAGTTTGTTATCTTCAATTTTAATATTGATATCCAGGAAATTAATTTCTAATCCTCCAATTTCTTCTTGAAATTTTATTGTTTTTTCTATGTTATTTAGTTGTTCCGTAAATTTTTTAAATTCATTTACTTCACCTTCCCAAACTATTAGTATGTCATCTACATACCTGATCCATTTTTTAATTCTTCTTTCTTTATCTATATCTTTTAAAATTTTGATTTCAAAGCTATTCATGAATATCTCTGCCATTAATGGTGAAAGCGGTGATCCCATTGGTAATCCATTTTCTTGTATGTAAAATTTGTTATTAAATCTGAAGTAGTTCTGGTTTAGGCATAATTCTAATCCTTCTATTATTTCGTTTTTCCATTCTACATTACTTAATTTGTTTTTCTTTATTATTTCTACTGTTTTTGCTATTGGTATGTTGGTGTACATATCTTTTATATCTAATGACATTAATTTTGTCTTATTTGTTATGGTAATTTCTTTTAATCTTTCTATTACCTTTTTACTATTTTCTATGCTGTGGATTTCTTCTTTTTCATATGCCATTTTGATTCTTTTACTTATTTCTTTTGATATTTTGTATGTTGGCGAATTTATAAATGATACTATAGGTCTTAATGGCATTTCTTTTTTATGTAACTTAATTTGACATCTAAATTTTGGAGCTTCAGGATTATGTTCTATTTTTTGTTTCTTTTGCCATTCTGTTAAATATGTTGTCTTTTTTATCAATTTCTTTGTTTGTGCTTGAAATTTACTTGTGTAATCATATTTTATTTCTTTATATGGTCCTTTTTGTATAAATTGTTCTGCTTTTTCGATATAATCTCTTTTGTTCATTACCACTGCTGTGTTACCTTTATCGGCTTTTATAACTATCAAATTGTTCTCCGTGATTTTCTTTTTTAATTCTCTTATATTTCTTTTTATTTGTGTTTCGTTTTTATTTCTTACATTTTTGTTTTTCTTACATATTTTTTCTACTATTTCTTTTACTTCACTTCTTAATTGTTTTTTAGTTTCTTCATTTTTTATTTTATCGATTATTTCTTCACATTCTATTATTGTATTTTCTTTATCTATGTTTGTTTTTGTTGCATATTTTAAACTTTTCCCTAATATTTTATGTTCATTTTCTGTAAACTTTGTTTCTGTTAAATTTAATACTTTTTCAGCAAATTTTATTTCTTTATCTTTTTCTTTATTTTTATTTCTTGTTCCTTCCATTAATTCCTTGAGTTTCTTATTTAATCTCTCTTCCATTTTTCTTATTTTCTTTTCTATGTATTTTTCACCAAACTCTTCTCATTTCTTCTATTTCTATATAATTGTAACTTGTATATAATTTTTGATGTAATTGATACATTTCTTTGTTATATTTATTTATTTTACTGTATAAGTTCTTAATTTCAAGTTTTATCCATATTTTTTCCGCCATGTTTTTCACTTGGTTTGCTACTTTGCTTTTGTTATTAATTTTAATTTTTGCGTATTTTGGAGTTATTTTGTTAATTAAACACTGTTTATTAAACCAAATTTTCCCTAGCGTTTTTTTCAATTTTGCTTTAATTTTTAAATACTTAAAAAATTCCCTTACATTTTTATATTTATCTGCTTGCAATTCGCATGTTTTATTCTTCGTATTGTTTAAATTAGCAGCCATCCTTACTTTTCTTTTATAAAATTGCTAAACTGCTATAATTGTTTTTATTATTTAGACAAAGCTTTTCGTCATTACTGACATCTTCAGGTCTTAAACAACGTCTATCAACTGTACGTTGTAGGCTTTTATACTTTAGGCCCCTCCCCTTATGTTATCGCCCCTCCTATTGGTTCTAGCTGCTACCGCTCTTCACGGGAACTTTGTCTACCTTTTTCCGTTAGGCATTTTTCTAACGTCCGTCAAATTGTTTTAAGAATCTCCCGTTAATTTCTTCATTCTTGACTTATAACCTTTTGCATTTCGTCATTTTTTAGTGTGTTATTCTTATTATTTTAATTTATTTTTGTTTATTGTTTAATATATAATAAAATATTTCTTCATTTGTAAAATCCACTTTTATATTCATTAATTTATTTTTATCTTCTTTTTTAACTTTAAGTATTTCTAGTTCTTCTATTAATTTTCTTTTTTGCGGATTGTTTTCTATTTTTATTATTTCCATATTTTCCTTGGGATTTATGAATTTATGGCCTGATTCGTTGAAATGTCTTGCATATAGTGAGTTCGTTACTCTAACCCCTTCTCCTTTTGCGTGTTCATTCATTCTAATTTTAAATTTTCTTCCAGTTTCGCCCAGATATATCTTATTACATTCCCCACATTTTAATTTGTATACGCCGCTTTTTTCTGTTAATGGAATTTCTTCTGTTTTATCATTTTTTATATATTCGAATACATTTTTCGTTTTCTTTATTCCTATCTGTATTTCATATTTTTCGAAACATTTTTGTAGCATTTTTGTTTGATATCCTATGTATGTTATTGCTCCTTTATATTTCTTTTCTTCATTTGTTTTTTCTTTTTTGTTATTTTCTATTTCTTTATTTTCCTCTATTTTCTTAACTATTCTATTAATTATTTTAGGGTTGTAATTATTATTTTTTGCTATTTGTTGTATTTTCTTTAATTCTTTTTGTTTGAGTTCTTCATTTTCTAGATAATTTATAGCTCTATAACAAAATGAATTTAATGCTGCCATTTTATAATTTACTGGATGATATGATTCTTGTGGAATTATTAAATCTGAGTATGTTTCTTTCCTATATATATCGAATTTGAGTTTGTTATCTTCAATTTTAATATTGATATCCAGGAAATTAATTTCTAATCCTCCAATTTCTTCTTGAAATTTTATTGTTTTTTCTATGTTATTTAGTTGTTCCGTAAATTTTTTAAATTCATTTACTTCACCTTCCCAAACTATTAGTATGTCATCTACATACCTGATCCATTTTTTAATTCTTCTTTCTTTATCTATATCTTTTAAAATTTTGATTTCAAAGCTATTCATGAATATCTCTGCCATTAATGGTGAAAGCGGTGATCCCATTGGTAATCCATTTTCTTGTATGTAAAATTTGTTATTAAATCTGAAGTAGTTCTGGTTTAGGCATAATTCTAATCCTTCTATTATTTCGTTTTTCCATTCTAGATTACTTAATTTGTTTTTCTTTATTATTTCTACTGTTTTTGCTATTGGTATGTTGGTGTACATATCTTTTATATCTAATGACATTAATTTTGTCTTATTTGTTATGGTAATTTCTTTTAATCTTTCTAGTACCTTTTTACTATTTTCTATGCTGTGGATTTCTTCTTTTTCATATGCCATTTTGATTCTTTTACTTATTTCTTTTGATATTTTGTATGTTGGCGAATTTATAAATGATACTATAGGTCTTAATGGCATTTCTTTTTTATGTAACTTAATTTGACATCTAAATTTTGGAGCTTCAGGATTATGTTCTATTTTTTGTTTCTTTTGCCATTCTGTTAAATATGTTGTCTTTTTTATCAATTTCTTTGTTTGTGCTTGAAATTTACTTGTGTAATCATATTTTATTTCTTTATATGGTCCTTTTTGTATAAATTGTTCTGCTTTTTCGATATAATCTCTTTTGTTCATTACCACTGCTGTGTTACCTTTATCGGCTTTTATAACTATCAAATTGTTCTCCGTGATTTTCTTTTTTAATTCTCTTATATTTCTTTTTATTTGTGTTTCGTTTTTATTTCTTACATTTTTGTTTTTCTTACATATTTTTTCTACTATTTCTTTTACTTCACTTCTTAATTGTTTTTTAGTTTCTTCATTTTTTATTTTATCGATTATTTCTTCACATTCTATTATTGTATTTTCTTTATCTATGTTTGTTTTTGTTGCATATTTTAAACTTTTCCCTAATAATTTATGTTCATTTTCTGTAAACTTTGTTTCTGTTAAATTTAATACTTTTTCAGCAAATTTTATTTCTTTATCTTTTTCTTTATTTTTATTTCTTGTTCCTTCCATTAATTCCTTGAGTTTCTTATTTAATCTCTCTTCCATTTTTCTTATTTTCTTTTCTATGTATTTTTCACCAAACTCTTCTCATTTCTTCTATTTCTATATAATTGTAACTTGTATATAATTTTTGATGTAATTGATACATTTCTTTGTTATATTTATTTATTTTACTGTATAAGTTCTTAATTTCAAGTTTTATCCATATTTTTTCCGCCATGTTTTTCACTTGGTTTGCTACTTTGCTTTTGTTATTAATTTTAATTTTTGCGTATTTTGGAGTTATTTTGTTAATTAAACACTGTTTATTAAACCAAATTTTCCCTAGCGTTTTTTTCAATTTTGCTTTAATTTTTAAATACTTAAAAAATTCCCTTACATTTTTATATTTATCTGCTTGCAATTCGCATGTTTTATTCTTCGTATTGTTTAAATTAGCAGCCATCCTTACTTTTCTTTTATAAAATTGCTAAACTGCTATAATTGTTTTTATTATTTAGACAAAGCTTTTCGTCATTACTGACATCTTCAGGTCTTAAACAACGTCTATCAACTGTACGTTGTAGGCTTTTATACTTTAGGCCCCTCCCCTTATGTTATCGCCCCTCCTATTGGTTCTAGCTGCTACCGCTCTTCACGGGAACTTTGTCTACCTTTTTCCGTTAGGCATTTTTCTAACGTCCGTCAAATTGTTTTAAGAATCTCCCGTTAATTTCTTCATTCTTGACTTATAACCTTTTGCATTTCGTCATTTTTTAGTGTGTTATTCTTATTATTTTAAATTATTTTTGTTTATTGTTTAATATATAATAAAATATTTCTTCATTTGTAAAATCCACTTTTATATTCATTAATTTATTTTTATCTTCTTTTTTAACTTTAAGTATTTCTAGTTCTTCTATTAATTTTCTTTTTTGCGGATTGTTTTCTATTTTTATTATTTCCATATTTTCCTTGGGATTTATGAATTTATGGCCTGATTCGTTGAAATGTCTTGCATATAGTGAGTTCGTTACTCTAACCCCTTCTCCTTTTGCGTGTTCATTCATTCTAATTTTAAATTTTCTTCCAGTTTCGCCCAGATATATCTTATTACATTCCCCACATTTTAATTTGTATACGCCGCTTTTTTCTGTTAATGGAATTTCTTCTGTTTTATCATTGTTTATATATTTGAATACATTTTTCGTTTTCTTTATTCCTATCTGTATTTCATATTTTTCGAAACATTTCTGTATGATATCCTATGTATGTTATTGCTCCTTTATATTTCTTTTCTTCATTTGTTTTTTCTTTTTTGTTATTTTCTATTTCTTTATTTTCCTCTATTTTCTTAACTATTCTATTAATTATTTTAGGGTTGTAATTATTATTTTTTGCTATTTGTTGTATTTTCTTTAATTCTTTTTGTTTGAGTTCTTCATTTTCTAGATAATTTATAGCTCTATAACAAAATGAATTTAATGCTGCCATTTTATAATTTACTGGATGATATGATTCTTGTGGAATTATTAAATCTGAGTATGTTTCTTTCCTATATATATCGAATTTGAGTTTGTTATCTTCAATTTTAATATTGATATCCAGGAAATTAATTTCTAATCCTCCAATTTCTTCTTGAAATTTTATTGTTTTTTCTATGTTATTTAGTTGTTCCGTAAATTTTTTAAATTCATTTACTTCACCTTCCCAAACTATTAGTATGTCATCTACATACCTGATCCATTTTTTAATTCTTCTTTCTTTATCTATATCTTTTAAAATTTTGATTTCAAAGCTATTCATGAATATCTCTGCCATTAATGGTGAAAGCGGTGATCCCATTGGTAATCCATTTTCTTGTATGTAAAATTTGTTATTAAATCTGAAGTAGTTCTGGTTTAGGCATAATTCTAATCCTTCTATTATTTCGTTTTTCCATTCTACATTACTTAATTTGTTTTTCTTTATTATTTCTACTGTTTTTGCTATTGGTATGTTGGTGTACATATCTTTTATATCTAATGACATTAATTTTGTCTTATTTGTTATGGTAATTTCTTTTAATCTTTCTATTACCTTTTTACTATTTTCTATGCTGTGGATTTCTTCTTTTTCATATGCCATTTTGATTCTTTTACTTATTTCTTTTGATATTTTGTATGTTGGCGAATTTATAAATGATACTATAGGTCTTAATGGCATTTCTTTTTTATGTAACTTAATTTGACATCTAAATTTTGGAGCTTCAGGATTATGTTCTATTTTTTGTTTCTTTTGCCATTCTGTTAAATATGTTGTCTTTTTTATCAATTTCTTTGTTTGTGCTTGAAATTTACTTGTGTAATCATATTTTATTTCTTTATATGGTCCTTTTTGTATAAATTGTTCTGCTTTTTCGATATAATCTCTTTTGTTCATTACCACTGCTGTGTTACCTTTATCGGCTTTTATAACTATCAAATTGTTCTCCGTGATTTTCTTTTTTAATTCTCTTATATTTCTTTTTATTTGTGTTTCGTTTTTATTTCTTACATTTTTGTTTTTCTTACATATTTTTTCTACTATTTCTTTTACTTCACTTCTTAATTGTTTTTTAGTTTCTTCATTTTTTATTTTATCGATTATTTCTTCACATTCTATTATTGTATTTTCTTTATCTATGTTTGTTTTTGTTGCATATTTTAAACTTTTCCCTAATAATTTATGTTCATTTTCTGTAAACTTTGTTTCTGTTAAATTTAATACTTTTTCAGCAAATTTTATTTCTTTATCTTTTTCTTTATTTTTATTTCTTGTTCCTTCCATTAATTCCTTGAGTTTCTTATTTAATCTCTCTTCCATTTTTCTTATTTTCTTTTCTATGTATTTTTCACCAAACTCTTCTCATTTCTTCTATTTCTATATAATTGTAACTTGTATATAATTTTTGATGTAATTGATACATTTCTTTGTTATATTTATTTATTTTACTGTATAAGTTCTTAATTTCAAGTTTTATCCATATTTTTTCCGCCATGTTTTTCACTTGGTTTGCTACTTTGCTTTTGTTATTAATTTTAATTTTTGCGTATTTTGGAGTTATTTTGTTAATTAAACACTGTTTATTAAACCAAATTTTCCCTAGCGTTTTTTTCAATTTAGCTTTAATTTTTAAATACTTAAAAAATTCCCTTACATTTTTATATTTATCTGCTTGCAATTCGCATGTTTTATTCTTCGTATTGTTTAAATTAGCAGCCATCCTTACTTTTCTTTTATAAAATTGCTAAACTGCTATAATTGTTTTTATTATTTAGACAAAGCTTTTCGTCATTACTGACATCTTCAGGTCTTAAACAACGTCTATCAACTGTACGTTGTAGGCTTTTATACTTTAGGCCCCTCCCCTTATGTTATCGCCCCTCCTATTGGTTCTAGCTGCTACCGCTCTTCACGGGAACTTTGTCTACCTTTTTCCGTTAGGCATTTTTCTAACGTCCGTCAAATTGTTTTAAGAATCTCCCGTTAATTTCTTCATTCTTGACTTATAACCTTTTGCATTTCGTCATTTTTTAGTGTGTTATTCTTATTATTTTAAATTATTTTTGTTTATTGTTTAATATATAATAAAATATTTCTTCATTTGTAAAATCCACTTTTATATTCATTAATTTATTTTTATCTTCTTTTTTAACTTTAAGTATTTCTAGTTCTTCTATTAATTTTCTTTTTTGCGGATTGTTTTCTATTTTTATTATTTCCATATTTTCCTTGGGATTTATGAATTTATGGCCTGATTCGTTGAAATGTCTTGCATATAGTGAGTTCGTTACTCTAACCCCTTCTCCTTTTGCGTGTTCATTCATTCTAATTTTAAATTTTCTTCCAGTTTCGCCCAGATATATCTTATTACATTCCCCACATTTTAATTTGTATACGCCGCTTTTTTCTGTTAATGGAATTTCTTCTGTTTTATCATTGTTTATATATTTGAATACATTTTTCGTTTTCTTTATTCCTATCTGTATTTCATATTTTTCGAAACATTTCTGTATGATATCCTATGTATGTTATTGCTCCTTTATATTTCTTTTCTTCATTTGTTTTTTCTTTTTTGTTATTTTCTATTTCTTTATTTTCCTCTATTTTCTTAACTATTCTATTAATTATTTTAGGGTTGTAATTATTATTTTTTGCTATTTGTTGTATTTTCTTTAATTCTTTTTGTTTGAGTTCTTCATTTTCTAGATAATTTATAGCTCTATAACAAAATGAATTTAATGCTGCCATTTTATAATTTACTGGATGATATGATTCTTGTGGAATTATTAAATCTGAGTATGTTTCTTTCCTATATATATCGAATTTGAGTTTGTTATCTTCAATTTTAATATTGATATCCAGGAAATTAATTTCTAATCCTCCAATTTCTTCTTGAAATTTTATTGTTTTTTCTATGTTATTTAGTTGTTCCGTAAATTTTTTAAATTCATTTACTTCACCTTCCCAAACTATTAGTATGTCATCTACATACCTGATCCATTTTTTAATTCTTCTTTCTTTATCTATATCTTTTAAAATTTTGATTTCAAAGCTATTCATGAATATCTCTGCCATTAATGGTGAAAGCGGTGATCCCATTGGTAATCCATTTTCTTGTATGTAAAATTTGTTATTAAATCTGAAGTAGTTCTGGTTTAGGCATAATTCTAATCCTTCTATTATTTCGTTTTTCCATTCTACATTACTTAATTTGTTTTTCTTTATTATTTCTACTGTTTTTGCTATTGGTATGTTGGTGTACATATCTTTTATATCTAATGACATTAATTTTGTCTTATTTGTTATGGTAATTTCTTTTAATCTTTCTATTACCTTTTTACTATTTTCTATGCTGTGGATTTCTTCTTTTTCATATGCCATTTTGATTCTTTTACTTATTTCTTTTGATATTTTGTATGTTGGCGAATTTATAAATGATACTATAGGTCTTAATGGCATTTCTTTTTTATGTAACTTAATTTGACATCTAAATTTTGGAGCTTCAGGATTATGTTCTATTTTTTGTTTCTTTTGCCATTCTGTTAAATATGTTGTCTTTTTTATCAATTTCTTTGTTTGTGCTTGAAATTTACTTGTGTAATCATATTTTATTTCTTTATATGGTCCTTTTTGTATAAATTGTTCTGCTTTTTCGATATAATCTCTTTTGTTCATTACCACTGCTGTGTTACCTTTATCGGCTTTTATAACTATCAAATTGTTCTCCGTGATTTTCTTTTTTAATTCTCTTATATTTCTTTTTATTTGTGTTTCGTTTTTATTTCTTACATTTTTGTTTTTCTTACATATTTTTTCTACTATTTCTTTTACTTCACTTCTTAATTGTTTTTTAGTTTCTTCATTTTTTATTTTATCGATTATTTCTTCACATTCTATTATTGTATTTTCTTTATCTATGTTTGTTTTTGTTGCATATTTTAAACTTTTCCCTAATAATTTATGTTCATTTTCTGTAAACTTTGTTTCTGTTAAATTTAATACTTTTTCAGCAAATTTTATTTCTTTATCTTTTTCTTTATTTTTATTTCTTGTTCCTTCCATTAATTCCTTGAGTTTCTTATTTAATCTCTCTTCCATTTTTCTTATTTTCTTTTCTATGTATTTTTCACCAAACTCTTCTCATTTCTTCTATTTCTATATAATTGTAACTTGTATATAATTTTTGATGTAATTGATACATTTCTTTGTTATATTTATTTATTTTACTGTATAAGTTCTTAATTTCAAGTTTTATCCATATTTTTTCCGCCATGTTTTTCACTTGGTTTGCTACTTTGCTTTTGTTATTAATTTTAATTTTTGCGTATTTTGGAGTTATTTTGTTAATTAAACACTGTTTATTAAACCAAATTTTCCCTAGCGTTTTTTTCAATTTAGCTTTAATTTTTAAATACTTAAAAAATTCCCTTACATTTTTATATTTATCTGCTTGCAATTCGCATGTTTTATTCTTCGTATTGTTTAAATTAGCAGCCATCCTTACTTTTCTTTTATAAAATTGCTAAACTGCTATAATTGTTTTTATTATTTAGACAAAGCTTTTCGTCATTACTGACATCTTCAGGTCTTAAACAACGTCTATCAACTGTACGTTGTAGGCTTTTATACTTTAGGCCCCTCCCCTTATGTTATCGCCCCTCCTATTGGTTCTAGCTGCTACCGCTCTTCACGGGAACTTTGTCTACCTTTTTCCGTTAGGCATTTTTCTAACGTCCGTCAAATTGTTTTAAGAATCTCCCGTTAATTTCTTCATTCTTGACTTATAACCTTTTGCATTTCGTCATTTTTTAGTGTGTTATTCTTATTATTTTAATTTATTTTTGTTTATTGTTTAATATATAATAAAATATTTCTTCATTTGTAAAATCCACTTTTATATTCATTAATTTATTTTTATCTTCTTTTTTAACTTTAAGTATTTCTAGTTCTTCTATTAATTTTCTTTTTTGCGGATTGTTTTCTATTTTTATTATTTCCATATTTTCCTTGGGATTTATGAATTTATGGCCTGATTCGTTGAAATGTCTTGCATATAGTGAGTTCGTTACTCTAACCCCTTCTCCTTTTGCGTGTTCATTCATTCTAATTTTAAATTTTCTTCCAGTTTCGCCCAGATATATCTTATTACATTCCCCACATTTTAATTGGTATACGCCGCTTTTTTCTGTTAATGGAATTTCTTCTGTTTTATCATTTTTTATATATTCGAATACATTTTTCGTTTTCTTTATTCCTATCTGTATTTCATATTTTTCGAAACATTTTTGTAGCATTTTTGTTTGATATCCTATGTATGTTATTGCTCCTTTATATTTCTTTTCTTCATTTGTTTTTTCTTTTTTGTTATTTTCTATTTCTTTATTTTCCTCTATTTTCTTAACTATTCTATTAATTATTTTAGGGTTGTAATTATTATTTTTTGCTATTTGTTGTATTTTCTTTAATTCTTTTTGTTTGAGTTCTTCATTTTCTAGATAATTTATAGCTCTATAACAAAATGAATTTAATGCTGCCATTTTATAATTTACTGGATGATATGATTCTTGTGGAATTATTAAATCTGAGTATGTTTCTTTCCTATATATATCGAATTTGAGTTTGTTATCTTCAATTTTAATATTGATATCCAGGAAATTAATTTCTAATCCTCCAATTTCTTCTTGAAATTTTATTGTTTTTTCTATGTTATTTAGTTGTTCCGTAAATTTTTTAAATTCATTTACTTCACCTTCCCAAACTATTAGTATGTCATCTACATACCTGATCCATTTTTTAATTCTTCTTTCTTTATCTATATCTTTTAAAATTTTGATTTCAAAGCTATTCATGAATATCTCTGCCATTAATGGTGAAAGCGGTGATCCCATTGGTAATCCATTTTCTTGTATGTAAAATTTGTTATTAAATCTGAAGTAGTTCTGGTTTAGGCATAATTCTAATCCTTCTATTATTTCGTTTTTCCATTCTAGATTACTTAATTTGTTTTTCTTTATTATTTCTACTGTTTTTGCTATTGGTATGTTGGTGTACATATCTTTTATATCTAATGACATTAATTTTGTCTTATTTGTTATGGTAATTTCTTTTAATCTTTCTAGTACCTTTTTACTATTTTCTATGCTGTGGATTTCTTCTTTTTCATATGCCATTTTGATTCTTTTACTTATTTCTTTTGATATTTTGTATGTTGGCGAATTTATAAATGATACTATAGGTCTTAATGGCATTTCTTTTTTATGTAACTTAATTTGACATCTAAATTTTGGAGCTTCAGGATTATGTTCTATTTTTTGTTTCTTTTGCCATTCTGTTAAATATGTTGTCTTTTTTATCAATTTCTTTGTTTGTGCTTGAAATTTACTTGTGTAATCATATTTTATTTCTTTATATGGTCCTTTTTGTATAAATTGTTCTGCTTTTTCGATATAATCTCTTTTGTTCATTACCACTGCTGTGTTACCTTTATCGGCTTTTATAACTATCAAATTGTTCTCCGTGATTTTCTTTTTTAATTCTCTTATATTTCTTTTTATTTGTGTTTCGTTTTTATTTCTTACATTTTTGTTTTTCTTACATATTTTTTCTACTATTTCTTTTACTTCACTTCTTAATTGTTTTTTAGTTTCTTCATTTTTTATTTTATCGATTATTTCTTCACATTCTATTATTGTATTTTCTTTATCTATGTTTGTTTTTGTTGCATATTTTAAACTTTTCCCTAATAATTTATGTTCATTTTCTGTAAACTTTGTTTCTGTTAAATTTAATACTTTTTCAGCAAATTTTATTTCTTTATCTTTTTCTTTATTTTTATTTCTTGTTCCTTCCATTAATTCCTTGAGTTTCTTATTTAATCTCTCTTCCATTTTTCTTATTTTCTTTTCTATGTATTTTTCACCAAACTCTTTTCTCATTTCTTCTATTTCTATATAATTGTAACTTGTATATAATTTTTGATGTAATTGATACATTTCTTTGTTATATTTATTTATTTTACTGTATAAGCTCTTAATTTCAAGTTTTATCCATATTTTTTCCGCCATGTTTTTCACTTGGTTTGCTACTTTGCTTTTGTTATTAATTTTAATTTTTGCGTATTTTGGAGTTATTTTGTTAATTAAACACTGTTTATTAAACCAAATTTTCCCTAGCATTTTTTTCAATTTTGCTTTAATTTTTAAATACTTAAAAAATTCCCTTACATTTTTATATTTATCTGCTTGCAATTCGCATGTTTTATTCTTCGTATTGTTTAAATTAGCAGCCATCCTTACTTTTCTTTTATAAAATTGCTAAACTGCTATAATTGTTTTTATTATTTAGACAAAGCTTTTCGTCATTACTGACATCTTCAGGTCTTAAACAACGTCTATCAACTGTACGTTGTAGGCTTTTATACTTTAGGCCCCTCCCCTTATGTTATCGCCCCTCCTATTGGTTCTAGCTGCTACCGCTCTTCACGGGAACTTTGTCTACCTTTTTCCGTTAGGCATTTTTCTAACGTCCGTCAAATTGTTTTAAGAATCTCCTGTTAATTTCTTCATTCTTGACTTATAACCTTTTGCATTTCGTCATTTTTTAGTGTGTTATTCTTATTATTTTAATTTATTTTTGTTTATTGTTTAATATATAATAAAATATTTCTTCATTTGTAAAATCCACTTTTATATTCATTAATTTATTTTTATCTTCTTTTTTAACTTTAAGTATTTCTAGTTCTTCTATTAATTTTCTTTTTTGCGGATTGTTTTCTATTTTTATTATTTCCATATTTTCCTTGGGATTTATGAATTTATGGCCTGATTCGTTGAAATGTCTTGCATATAGTGAGTTCGTTACTCTAACCCCTTCTCCTTTTGCGTGTTCATTCATTCTAATTTTAAATTTTCTTCCAGTTTCGCCCAGATATATCTTATTACATTCCCCACATTTTAATTTGTATACGCCGCTTTTTTCTGTTAATGGAATTTCTTCTGTTTTATCATTTTTTATATATTCGAATACATTTTTCGTTTTCTTTATTCCTATCTGTATTTCATATTTTTCGAAACATTTTTGTAGCATTTTTGTTTGATATCCTATGTATGTTATTGCTCCTTTATATTTCTTTTCTTCATTTGTTTTTTCTTTTTTGTTATTTTCTATTTCTTTATTTTCCTCTATTTTCTTAACTATTCTATTAATTATTTTAGGGTTGTAATTATTATTTTTTGCTATTTGTTGTATTTTCTTTAATTCTTTTTGTTTGAGTTCTTCATTTTCTAGATAATTTATAGCTCTATAACAAAATGAATTTAATGCTGCCATTTTATAATTTACTGGATGATATGATTCTTGTGGAATTATTAAATCTGAGTATGTTTCTTTCCTATATATATCGAATTTGAGTTTGTTATCTTCAATTTTAATATTGATATCCAGGAAATTAATTTCTAATCCTCCAATTTCTTCTTGAAATTTTATTGTTTTTTCTATACACTGTACTCACCGTCTATGGCTTTTTTCCTTGATGTTTTTTCCAGTTTACATGTTTCAAGGCGCTTGCCTCATCATCAGAACTTATAAAATCAATCTATGTCATAAATAATGACATTTGTCAAAATATTAAAAACACAATACGGCAATTAAACTATGTACATAAATTCGCTTTAAAAATGTTCGGTGTGCCTTGCAAGACAACACGCGCCGTACTCTTGCGCCGTTACGCCGGTACGGCGCGTGTTGTCTTGCAAGGCACACCGAACATTTTTAAAGCGAATTTATGTACATAGTTTAATTGCCGTATTGTGTTTTTAATATTTTGACAAATGTCATTATTTATGACATAGATTGATTTTATAAGTTCTGATGATGAGGCAAGCGCCTTGAAACATGTAAACTGGAAAAAACATCAAGGAAAAAAAAAAAAAAAAAGCCATAGACGGTGAGTACAGTGTATTTGGTTAACAAACACGTGGCTTGGGACTACAATAGGATTTATTCCATTTAAATCAATGTTTTTTCTATGTTATTTAGTTGTTCCGTAAATTTTTTAAATTCATTTACTTCACCTTCCCAAACTATTAGTATGTCATCTACATACCTGATCCATTTTTTAATTCTTCTTTCTTTATCTATATCTTTTAAAATTTTGATTTCAAAGCTATTCATGAATATCTCTGCCATTAATGGTGAAAGCGGTGATCCCATTGGTAATCCATTTTCTTGTATGTAAAATTTGTTATTAAATCTGAAGTAGTTCTGGTTTAGGCATAATTCTAATCCTTCTATTATTTCGTTTTTCCATTCTACATTACTTAATTTGTTTTTCTTTATTATTTCTACTGTTTTTGCTATTGGTATGTTGGTGTACATATCTTTTATATCTAATGACATTAATTTTGTCTTATTTGTTATGGTAATTTCTTTTAATCTTTCTATTACCTTTTTACTATTTTCTATGCTGTGGATTTCTTCTTTTTCATATGCCATTTTGATTCTTTTACTTATTTCTTTTGATATTTTGTATGTTGGCGAATTTATAAATGATACTATAGGTCTTAATGGCATTTCTTTTTTATGTAACTTAATTTGACATCTAAATTTTGGAGCTTCAGGATTATGTTCTATTTTTTGTTTCTTTTGCCATTCTGTTAAATATGTTGTCTTTTTTATCAATTTCTTTGTTTGTGCTTGAAATTTACTTGTGTAATCATATTTTATTTCTTTATATGGTCCTTTTTGTATAAATTGTTCTGCTTTTTCGATATAATCTCTTTTGTTCATTACCACTGCTGTGTTACCTTTATCGGCTTTTATAACTATCAAATTGTTCTCCGTGATTTTCTTTTTTAATTCTCTTATATTTCTTTTTATTTGTGTTTCGTTTTTATTTCTTACATTTTTGTTTTTCTTACATATTTTTTCTACTATTTCTTTTACTTCACTTCTTAATTGTTTTTTAGTTTCTTCATTTTTTATTTTATCGATTATTTCTTCACATTCTATTATTGTATTTTCTTTATCTATGTTTGTTTTTGTTGCATATTTTAAACTTTTCCCTAATAATTTATGTTCATTTTCTGTAAACTTTGTTTCTGTTAAATTTAATACTTTTTCAGCAAATTTTATTTCTTTATCTTTTTCTTTATTTTTATTTCTTGTTCCTTCCATTAATTCCTTGAGTTTCTTATTTAATCTCTCTTCCATTTTTCTTATTTTCTTTTCTATGTATTTTTCACCAAACTCTTCTCATTTCTTCTATTTCTATATAATTGTAACTTGTATATAATTTTTGATGTAATTGATACATTTCTTTGTTATATTTATTTATTTTACTGTATAAGTTCTTAATTTCAAGTTTTATCCATATTTTTTCCGCCATGTTTTTCACTTGGTTTGCTACTTTGCTTTTGTTATTAATTTTAATTTTTGCGTATTTTGGAGTTATTTTGTTAATTAAACACTGTTTATTAAACCAAATTTTCCCTAGCGTTTTTTTCAATTTTGCTTTAATTTTTAAATACTTAAAAAATTCCCTTACATTTTTATATTTATCTGCTTGCAATTCGCATGTTTTATTCTTCGTATTGTTTAAATTAGCAGCCATCCTTACTTTTCTTTTATAAAATTGCTAAACTGCTATAATTGTTTTTATTATTTAGACAAAGCTTTTCGTCATTACTGACATCTTCAGGTCTTAAACAACGTCTATCAACTGTACGTTGTAGGCTTTTATACTTTAGGCCCCTCCCCTTATGTTATCGCCCCTCCTATTGGTTCTAGCTGCTACCGCTCTTCACGGGAACTTTGTCTACCTTTTTCCGTTAGGCATTTTTCTAACGTCCGTCAAATTGTTTTAAGAATCTCCCGTTAATTTCTTCATTCTTGACTTATAACCTTTTGCATTTCGTCATTTTTTAGTGTGTTATTCTTATTATTTTAATTTATTTTTGTTTATTGTTTAATATATAATAAAATATTTCTTCATTTGTAAAATCCACTTTTATATTCATTAATTTATTTTTATCTTCTTTTTTAACTTTAAGTATTTCTAGTTCTTCTATTAATTTTCTTTTTTGCGGATTGTTTTCTATTTTTATTATTTCCATATTTTCCTTGGGATTTATGAATTTATGGCCTGATTCGTTGAAATGTCTTGCATATAGTGAGTTCGTTACTCTAACCCCTTCTCCTTTTGCGTGTTCATTCATTCTAATTTTAAATTTTCTTCCAGTTTCGCCCAGATATATCTTATTACATTCCCCACATTTTAATTTGTATACGCCGCTTTTTTCTGTTAATGGAATTTCTTCTGTTTTATCATTTTTTATATATTCGAATACATTTTTCGTTTTCTTTATTCCTATCTGTATTTCATATTTTTCGAAACATTTTTGTAGCATTTTTGTTTGATATCCTATGTATGTTATTGCTCCTTTATATTTCTTTTCTTCATTTGTTTTTTCTTTTTTGTTATTTTCTATTTCTTTATTTTCCTCTATTTTCTTAACTATTCTATTAATTATTTTAGGGTTGTAATTATTATTTTTTGCTATTTGTTGTATTTTCTTTAATTCTTTTTGTTTGAGTTCTTCATTTTCTAGATAATTTATAGCTCTATAACAAAATGAATTTAATGCTGCCATTTTATAATTTACTGGATGATATGATTCTTGTGGAATTATTAAATCTGAGTATGTTTCTTTCCTATATATATCGAATTTGAGTTTGTTATCTTCAATTTTAATATTGATATCCAGGAAATTAATTTCTAATCCTCCAATTTCTTCTTGAAATTTTATTGTTTTTTCTATGTTATTTAGTTGTTCCGTAAATTTTTTAAATTCATTTACTTCACCTTCCCAAACTATTAGTATGTCATCTACATACCTGATCCATTTTTTAATTCTTCTTTCTTTATCTATATCTTTTAAAATTTTGATTTCAAAGCTATTCATGAATATCTCTGCCATTAATGGTGAAAGCGGTGATCCCATTGGTAATCCATTTTCTTGTATGTAAAATTTGTTATTAAATCTGAAGTAGTTCTGGTTTAGGCATAATTCTAATCCTTCTATTATTTCGTTTTTCCATTCTAGATTACTTAGTTTGTTTTTCTTTATTATTTCTACTGTTTTTGCTATTGGTATGTTGGTGTACATATCTTTTATATCTAATGACATTAATTTTGTCTTATTTGTTATGGTAATTTCTTTTAATCTTTCTAGTACCTTTTTACTATTTTCTATGCTGTGGATTTCTTCTTTTTCATATGCCATTTTGATTCTTTTACTTATTTCTTTTGATATTTTGTATGTTGGCGAATTAAACCAAATTTTCCCTAGCATTTTTTTCAATTTTGCTTTAATTTTTAAATACTTAAAAAATTCCCTTACATTTTTATATTTATCTGCTTGCAATTCGCATGTTTTATTCTTCGTATTGTTTAAATTAGCAGCCATCCTTACTTTTCTTTTATAAAATTGCTAAACTGCTATAATTGTTTTTATTATTTAGACAAAGCTTTTCGTCATTACTGACATCTTCAGGTCTTAAACAACGTCTATCAACTGTACGTTGTAGGCTTTTATACTTTAGGCCCCTCCCCTTATGTTATCGCCCCTCCTATTGGTTCTAGCTGCTACCGCTCTTCACGGGAACTTTGTCTACCTTTTTCCGTTAGGCATTTTTCTAACGTCCGTCAAATTGTTTTAAGAATCTCCTGTTAATTTCTTCATTCTTGACTTATAACCTTTTGCATTTCGTCATTTTTTAGTGTGTTATTCTTATTATTTTAATTTATTTTTGTTTATTGTTTAATATATAATAAAATATTTCTTCATTTGTAAAATCCACTTTTATATTCATTAATTTATTTTTATCTTCTTTTTTAACTTTAAGTATTTCTAGTTCTTCTATTAATTTTCTTTTTTGCGGATTGTTTTCTATTTTTATTATTTCCATATTTTCCTTGGGATTTATGAATTTATGGCCTGATTCGTTGAAATGTCTTGCATATAGTGAGTTCGTTACTCTAACCCCTTCTCCTTTTGCGTGTTCATTCATTCTAATTTTAAATTTTCTTCCAGTTTCGCCCAGATATATCTTATTACATTCCCCACATTTTAATTTGTATACGCCGCTTTTTTCTGTTAATGGAATTTCTTCTGTTTTATCATTTTTTATATATTCGAATACATTTTTCGTTTTCTTTATTCCTATCTGTATTTCATATTTTTCGAAACATTTTTGTAGCATTTTTGTTTGATATCCTATGTATGTTATTGCTCCTTTATATTTCTTTTCTTCATTTGTTTTTTCTTTTTTGTTATTTTCTATTTCTTTATTTTCCTCTATTTTCTTAACTATTCTATTAATTATTTTAGGGTTGTAATTATTATTTTTTGCTATTTGTTGTATTTTCTTTAATTCTTTTTGTTTGAGTTCTTCATTTTCTAGATAATTTATAGCTCTATAACAAAATGAATTTAATGCTGCCATTTTATAATTTACTGGATGATATGATTCTTGTGGAATTATTAAATCTGAGTATGTTTCTTTCCTATATATATCGAATTTGAGTTTGTTATCTTCAATTTTAATATTGATATCCAGGAAATTAATTTCTAATCCTCCAATTTCTTCTTGAAATTTTATTGTTTTTTCTATGTTATTTAGTTGTTCCGTAAATTTTTTAAATTCATTTACTTCACCTTCCCAAACTATTAGTATGTCATCTACATACCTGATCCATTTTTTAATTCTTCTTTCTTTATCTATATCTTTTAAAATTTTGATTTCAAAGCTATTCATGAATATCTCTGCCATTAATGGTGAAAGCGGTGATCCCATTGGTAATCCATTTTCTTGTATGTAAAATTTGTTATTAAATCTGAAGTAGTTCTGGTTTAGGCATAATTCTAATCCTTCTATTATTTCGTTTTTCCATTCTAGATTACTTAATTTGTTTTTCTTTATTATTTCTACTGTTTTTGCTATTGGTATGTTGGTGTACATATCTTTTATATCTAATGACATTAATTTTGTCTTATTTGTTATGGTAATTTCTTTTAATCTTTCTAGTACCTTTTTACTATTTTCTATGCTGTGGATTTCTTCTTTTTCATATGCCATTTTGATTCTTTTACTTATTTCTTTTGATATTTTGTATGTTGGCGAATTTATAAATGATACTATAGGTCTTAATGGCATTTCTTTTTTATGTAACTTAATTTGACATCTAAATTTTGGAGCTTCAGGATTATGTTCTATTTTTTGTTTCTTTTGCCATTCTGTTAAATATGTTGTCTTTTTTATCAATTTCTTTGTTTGTGCTTGAAATTTACTTGTGTAATCATATTTTATTTCTTTATATGGTCCTTTTTGTATAAATTGTTCTGCTTTTTCGATATAATCTCTTTTGTTCATTACCACTGCTGTGTTACCTTTATCGGCTTTTATAACTATCAAATTGTTCTCCGTGATTTTCTTTTTTAATTCTCTTATATTTCTTTTTATTTGTGTTTCGTTTTTATTTCTTACATTTTTGTTTTTCTTACATATTTTTTCTACTATTTCTTTTACTTCACTTCTTAATTGTTTTTTAGTTTCTTCATTTTTTATTTTATCGATTATTTCTTCACATTCTATTATTGTATTTTCTTTATCTATGTTTGTTTTTGTTGCATATTTTAAACTTTTCCCTAATAATTTATGTTCATTTTCTGTAAACTTTGTTTCTGTTAAATTTAATACTTTTTCAGCAAATTTTATTTCTTTATCTTTTTCTTTATTTTTATTTCTTGTTCCTTCCATTAATTCCTTGAGTTTCTTATTTAATCTCTCTTCCATTTTTCTTATTTTCTTTTCTATGTATTTTTCACCAAACTCTTTTCTCATTTCTTCTATTTCTATATAATTGTAACTTGTATATAATTTTTGATGTAATTGATACATTTCTTTGTTATATTTATTTATTTTACTGTATAAGTTCTTAATTTCAAGTTTTATCCATATTTTTTCCGCCATGTTTTTCACTTGGTTTGCTACTTTGCTTTTGTTATTAATTTTAATTTTTGCGTATTTTGGAGTTATTTTGTTAATTAAACACTGTTTATTAAACCAAATTTTCCCTAGCGTTTTTTTCAATTTTGCTTTAATTTTTAAATACTTAAAAAATTCCCTTACATTTTTATATTTATCTGCTTGCAATTCGCATGTTTTATTCTTCGTATTGTTTAAATTAGCAGCCATCCTTACTTTTCTTTTATAAAATTGCTAAACTGCTATAATTGTTTTTATTATTTAGACAAAGCTTTTCGTCATTACTGACATCTTCAGGTCTTAAACAACGTCTATCAACTGTACGTTGTAGGCTTTTATACTTTAGGCCCCTCCCCTTATGTTATCGCCCCTCCTATTGGTTCTAGCTGCTACCGCTCTTCACGGGAACTTTGTCTACCTTTTTCCGTTAGGCATTTTTCTAACGTCCATCAAATTGTTTTAAGAATCTCCCGTTAATTTCTTCATTCTTGACTTATAACCTTTTGCATTTCGTCATTTTTTAGTGTGTTATTCTTATTATTTTAATTTATTTTTGTTTATTGTTTAATATATAATAAAATATTTCTTCATTTGTAAAATCCACTTTTATATTCATTAATTTATTTTTACTTCTTTTTTAACTTTAAGTATTTCTAGTTCTTCTATTAATTTTCTTTTTTGCGGATTGTTTTCTATTTTTATTATTTCCATATTTTCCTTGGGATTTATGGCCTGATTCGTTGAAATGTCTTGCATATAGTGAGTTCGTTACTCTAACCCCTTCTCCTTTTGCGTGTTCATTCATTCTAATTTTAAATTTTCTTCCAGTTTCGCCCAGATATATCTTATTACATTCCCCACATTTTAATTTGTATACGCCGCTTTTTTCTGTTAATGGAATTTCTTCTGTTTTATCATTTTTTATATATTCGAATACATTTTTCGTTTTCTTTATTCCTATCTGTATTTCATATTTTTCGAAACATTTTTGTAGCATTTTTGTTTGATATCCTATGTATGTTATTGCTCCTTTATATTTCTTTTCTTCATTTGTTTTTTCTTTTTTGTTATTTTCTATTTCTTTATTTTCCTCTATTTTCTTAACTATTCTATTAATTATTTTAGGGTTGTAATTATTATTTTTTGCTATTTGTTGTATTTTCTTTAATTCTTTTTGTTTGAGTTCTTCATTTTCTAGATAATTTATAGCTCTATAACAAAATGAATTTAATGCTGCCATTTTATAATTTACTGGATGATATGATTCTTGTGGAATTATTAAATCTGAGTATGTTTCTTTCCTATATATATCGAATTTGAGTTTGTTATCTTCAATTTTAATATTGATATCCAGGAAATTAATTTCTAATCCTCCAATTTCTTCTTGAAATTTTATTGTTTTTTCTATGTTATTTAGTTGTTCCGTAAATTTTTTAAATTCATTTACTTCACCTTCCCAAACTATTAGTATGTCATCTACATACCTGATCCATTTTTTAATTCTTCTTTCTTTATCTATATCTTTTAAAATTTTGATTTCAAAGCTATTCATGAATATCTCTGCCATTAATGGTGAAAGCGGTGATCCCATTGGTAATCCATTTTCTTGTATGTAAAATTTGTTATTAAATCTGAAGTAGTTCTGGTTTAGGCATAATTCTAATCCTTCTATTATTTCGTTTTTCCATTCTAGATTACTTAATTTGTTTTTCTTTATTATTTCTACTGTTTTTGCTATTGGTATGTTGGTGTACATATCTTTTATATCTAATGACATTAATTTTGTCTTATTTGTTATGGTAATTTCTTTTAATCTTTCTAGTACCTTTTTACTATTTTCTATGCTGTGGATTTCTTCTTTTTCATATGCCATTTTGATTCTTTTACTTATTTCTTTTGATATTTTGTATGTTGGCGAATTTATAAATGATACTATAGGTCTTAATGGCATTTCTTTTTTATGTAACTTAATTTGACATCTAAATTTTGGAGCTTCAGGATTATGTTCTATTTTTTGTTTCTTTTGCCATTCTGTTAAATATGTTGTCTTTTTTATCAATTTCTTTGTTTGTGCTTGAAATTTACTTGTGTAATCATATTTTATTTCTTTATATGGTCCTTTTTGTATAAATTGTTCTGCTTTTTCGATATAATCTCTTTTGTTCATTACCACTGCTGTGTTACCTTTATCGGCTTTTATAACTATCAAATTGTTCTCCGTGATTTTCTTTTTTAATTCTCTTATATTTCTTTTTATTTGTGTTTCGTTTTTATTTCTTACATTTTTGTTTTTCTTACATATTTTTTCTACTATTTCTTTTACTTCACTTCTTAATTGTTTTTTAGTTTCTTCATTTTTTATTTTATCGATTATTTCTTCACATTCTATTATTGTATTTTCTTTATCTATGTTTGTTTTTGTTGCATATTTTAAACTTTTCCCTAATAATTTATGTTCATTTTCTGTAAACTTTGTTTCTGTTAAATTTAATACTTTTTCAGCAAATTTTATTTCTTTATCTTTTTCTTTATTTTTATTTCTTGTTCCTTCCATTAATTCCTTGAGTTTCTTATTTAATCTCTCTTCCATTTTTCTTATTTTCTTTTCTATGTATTTTTCACCAAACTCTTTTCTCATTTCTTCTATTTCTATATAATTGTAACTTGTATATAATTTTTGATGTAATTGATACATTTCTTTGTTATATTTATTTATTTTACTGTATAAGTTCTTAATTTCAAGTTTTATCCATATTTTTTCCGCCATGTTTTTCACTTGGTTTGCTACTTTGCTTTTGTTATTAATTTTAATTTTTGCGTATTTTGGAGTTATTTTGTTAATTAAACACTGTTTATTAAACCAAATTTTCCCTAGCGTTTTTTTCAATTTTGCTTTAATTTTTAAATACTTAAAAAATTCCCTTACATTTTTATATTTATCTGCTTGCAATTCGCATGTTTTATTCTTCGTATTGTTTAAATTAGCAGCCATCCTTACTTTTCTTTTATAAAATTGCTAAACTGCTATAATTGTTTTTATTATTTAGACAAAGCTTTTCGTCATTACTGACATCTTCAGGTCTTAAACAACGTCTATCAACTGTACGTTGTAGGCTTTTATACTTTAGGCCCCTCCCCTTATGTTATCGCCCCTCCTATTGGTTCTAGCTGCTACCGCTCTTCACGGGAACTTTGTCTACCTTTTTCCGTTAGGCATTTTTCTAACGTCCATCAAATTGTTTTAAGAATCTCCCGTTAATTTCTTCATTCTTGACTTATAACCTTTTGCATTTCGTCATTTTTTAGTGTGTTATTCTTATTATTTTAATTTATTTTTGTTTATTGTTTAATATATAATAAAATATTTCTTCATTTGTAAAATCCACTTTTATATTCATTAATTTATTTTTACTTCTTTTTTAACTTTAAGTATTTCTAGTTCTTCTATTAATTTTCTTTTTTGCGGATTGTTTTCTATTTTTATTATTTCCATATTTTCCTTGGGATTTATGGCCTGATTCGTTGAAATGTCTTGCATATAGTGAGTTCGTTACTCTAACCCCTTCTCCTTTTGCGTGTTCATTCATTCTAATTTTAAATTTTCTTCCAGTTTCGCCCAGATATATCTTATTACATTCCCCACATTTTAATTTGTATACGCCGCTTTTTTCTGTTAATGGAATTTCTTCTGTTTTATCATTTTTTATATATTCGAATACATTTTTCGTTTTCTTTATTCCTATCTGTATTTCATATTTTTCGAAACATTTTTGTAGCATTTTTGTTTGATATCCTATGTATGTTATTGCTCCTTTATATTTCTTTTCTTCATTTGTTTTTTCTTTTTTGTTATTTTCTATTTCTTTATTTTCCTCTATTTTCTTAACTATTCTATTAATTATTTTAGGGTTGTAATTATTATTTTTTGCTATTTGTTGTATTTTCTTTAATTCTTTTTGTTTGAGTTCTTCATTTTCTAGATAATTTATAGCTCTATAACAAAATGAATTTAATGCTGCCATTTTATAATTTACTGGATGATATGATTCTTGTGGAATTATTAAATCTGAGTATGTTTCTTTCCTATATATATCGAATTTGAGTTTGTTATCTTCAATTTTAATATTGATATCCAGGAAATTAATTTCTAATCCTCCAATTTCTTCTTGAAATTTTATTGTTTTTTCTATGTTATTTAGTTGTTCCGTAAATTTTTTAAATTCATTTACTTCACCTTCCCAAACTATTAGTATGTCATCTACATACCTGATCCATTTTTTAATTCTTCTTTCTTTATCTATATCTTTTAAAATTTTGATTTCAAAGCTATTCATGAATATCTCTGCCATTAATGGTGAAAGCGGTGATCCCATTGGTAATCCATTTTCTTGTATGTAAAATTTGTTATTAAATCTGAAGTAGTTCTGGTTTAGGCATAATTCTAATCCTTCTATTATTTCGTTTTTCCATTCTAGATTACTTAATTTGTTTTTCTTTATTATTTCTACTGTTTTTGCTATTGGTATGTTGGTGTACATATCTTTTATATCTAATGACATTAATTTTGTCTTATTTGTTATGGTAATTTCTTTTAATCTTTCTAGTACCTTTTTACTATTTTCTATGCTGTGGATTTCTTCTTTTTCATATGCCATTTTGATTCTTTTACTTATTTCTTTTGATATTTTGTATGTTGGCGAATTTATAAATGATACTATAGGTCTTAATGGCATTTCTTTTTTATGTAACTTAATTTGACATCTAAATTTTGGAGCTTCAGGATTATGTTCTATTTTTTGTTTCTTTTGCCATTCTGTTAAATATGTTGTCTTTTTTATCAATTTCTTTGTTTGTGCTTGAAATTTACTTGTGTAATCATATTTTATTTCTTTATATGGTCCTTTTTGTATAAATTGTTCTGCTTTTTCGATATAATCTCTTTTGTTCATTACCACTGCTGTGTTACCTTTATCGGCTTTTATAACTATCAAATTGTTCTCCGTGATTTTCTTTTTTAATTCTCTTATATTTCTTTTTATTTGTGTTTCGTTTTTATTTCTTACATTTTTGTTTTTCTTACATATTTTTTCTACTATTTCTTTTACTTCACTTCTTAATTGTTTTTTAGTTTCTTCATTTTTTATTTTATCGATTATTTCTTCACATTCTATTATTGTATTTTCTTTATCTATGTTTGTTTTTGTTGCATATTTTAAACTTTTCCCTAATAATTTATGTTCATTTTCTGTAAACTTTGTTTCTGTTAAATTTAATACTTTTTCAGCAAATTTTATTTCTTTATCTTTTTCTTTATTTTTATTTCTTGTTCCTTCCATTAATTCCTTGAGTTTCTTATTTAATCTCTCTTCCATTTTTCTTATTTTCTTTTCTATGTATTTTTCACCAAACTCTTTTCTCATTTCTTCTATTTCTATATAATTGTAACTTGTATATAATTTTTGATGTAATTGATACATTTCTTTGTTATATTTATTTATTTTACTGTATAAGCTCTTAATTTCAAGTTTTATCCATATTTTTTCCGCCATGTTTTTCACTTGGTTTGCTACTTTGCTTTTGTTATTAATTTTAATTTTTGCGTATTTTGGAGTTATTTTGTTAATTAAACACTGTTTATTAAACCAAATTTTCCCTAGCATTTTTTTCAATTTTGCTTTAATTTTTAAATACTTAAAAAATTCCCTTACATTTTTATATTTATCTGCTTGCAATTCGCATGTTTTATTCTTCGTATTGTTTAAATTAGCAGCCATCCTTACTTTTCTTTTATAAAATTGCTAAACTGCTATAATTGTTTTTATTATTTAGACAAAGCTTTTCGTCATTACTGACATCTTCAGGTCTTAAACAACGTCTATCAACTGTACGTTGTAGGCTTTTATACTTTAGGCCCCTCCCCTTATGTTATCGCCCCTCCTATTGGTTCTAGCTGCTACCGCTCTTCACGGGAACTTTGTCTACCTTTTTCCGTTAGGCATTTTTCTAACGTCCGTCAAATTGTTTTAAGAATCTCCCGTTAATTTCTTCATTCTTGACTTATAACCTTTTGCATTTCGTCATTTTTTAGTGTGTTATTCTTATTATTTTAATTTATTTTTGTTTATTGTTTAATATATAATAAAATATTTCTTCATTTGTAAAATCCACTTTTATATTCATTAATTTATTTTTATCTTCTTTTTTAACTTTAAGTATTTCTAGTTCTTCTATTAATTTTCTTTTTTGCGGATTGTTTTCTATTTTTATTATTTCCATATTTTCCTTGGGATTTATGAATTTATGGCCTGATTCGTTGAAATGTCTTGCATATAGTGAGTTCGTTACTCTAACCCCTTCTCCTTTTGCGTGTTCATTCATTCTAATTTTAAATTTTCTTCCAGTTTCGCCCAGATATATCTTATTACATTCCCCACATTTTAATTTGTATACGCCGCTTTTTTCTGTTAATGGAATTTCTTCTGTTTTATCATTTTTTATATATTCGAATACATTTTTCGTTTTCTTTATTCCTATCTGTATTTCATATTTTTCGAAACATTTTTGTAGCATTTTTGTTTGATATCCTATGTATGTTATTGCTCCTTTATATTTCTTTTCTTCATTTGTTTTTTCTTTTTTGTTATTTTCTATTTCTTTATTTTCCTCTATTTTCTTAACTATTCTATTAATTATTTTAGGGTTGTAATTATTATTTTTTGCTATTTGTTGTATTTTCTTTAATTCTTTTTGTTTGAGTTCTTCATTTTCTAGATAATTTATAGCTCTATAACAAAATGAATTTAATGCTGCCATTTTATAATTTACTGGATGATATGATTCTTGTGGAATTATTAAATCTGAGTATGTTTCTTTCCTATATATATCGAATTTGAGTTTGTTATCTTCAATTTTAATATTGATATCCAGGAAATTAATTTCTAATCCTCCAATTTCTTCTTGAAATTTTATTGTTTTTTCTATGTTATTTAGTTGTTCCGTAAATTTTTTAAATTCATTTACTTCACCTTCCCAAACTATTAGTATGTCATCTACATACCTGATCCATTTTTTAATTCTTCTTTCTTTATCTATATCTTTTAAAATTTTGATTTCAAAGCTATTCATGAATATCTCTGCCATTAATGGTGAAAGCGGTGATCCCATTGGTAATCCATTTTCTTGTATGTAAAATTTGTTATTAAATCTGAAGTAGTTCTGGTTTAGGCATAATTCTAATCCTTCTATTATTTCGTTTTTCCATTCTACATTACTTAATTTGTTTTTCTTTATTATTTCTACTGTTTTTGCTATTGGTATGTTGGTGTACATATCTTTTATATCTAATGACATTAATTTTGTCTTATTTGTTATGGTAATTTCTTTTAATCTTTCTATTACCTTTTTACTATTTTCTATGCTGTGGATTTCTTCTTTTTCATATGCCATTTTGATTCTTTTACTTATTTCTTTTGATATTTTGTATGTTGGCGAATTTATAAATGATACTATAGGTCTTAATGGCATTTCTTTTTTATGTAACTTAATTTGACATCTAAATTTTGGAGCTTCAGGATTATGTTCTATTTTTTGTTTCTTTTGCCATTCTGTTAAATATGTTGTCTTTTTTATCAATTTCTTTGTTTGTGCTTGAAATTTACTTGTGTAATCATATTTTATTTCTTTATATGGTCCTTTTTGTATAAATTGTTCTGCTTTTTCGATATAATCTCTTTTGTTCATTACCACTGCTGTGTTACCTTTATCGGCTTTTATAACTATCAAATTGTTCTCCGTGATTTTCTTTTTTAATTCTCTTATATTTCTTTTTATTTGTGTTTCGTTTTTATTTCTTACATTTTTGTTTTTCTTACATATTTTTTCTACTATTTCTTTTACTTCACTTCTTAATTGTTTTTTAGTTTCTTCATTTTTTATTTTATCGATTATTTCTTCACATTCTATTATTGTATTTTCTTTATCTATGTTTGTTTTTGTTGCATATTTTAAACTTTTCCCTAATAATTTATGTTCATTTTCTGTAAACTTTGTTTCTGTTAAATTTAATACTTTTTCAGCAAATTTTATTTCTTTATCTTTTTCTTTATTTTTATTTCTTGTTCCTTCCATTAATTCCTTGAGTTTCTTATTTAATCTCTCTTCCATTTTTCTTATTTTCTTTTCTATGTATTTTTCACCAAACTCTTTTCTCATTTCTTCTATTTCTATATAATTGTAACTTGTATATAATTTTTGATGTAATTGATACATTTCTTTGTTATATTTATTTATTTTACTGTATAAGCTCTTAATTTCAAGTTTTATCCATATTTTTTCCGCCATGTTTTTCACTTGGTTTGCTACTTTGCTTTTGTTATTAATTTTAATTTTTGCGTATTTTGGAGTTATTTTGTTAATTAAACACTGTTTATTAAACCAAATTTTCCCTAGCATTTTTTTCAATTTTGCTTTAATTTTTAAATACTTAAAAAATTCCCTTACATTTTTATATTTATCTGCTTGCAATTCGCATGTTTTATTCTTCGTATTGTTTAAATTAGCAGCCATCCTTACTTTTCTTTTATAAAATTGCTAAACTGCTATAATTGTTTTTATTATTTAGACAAAGCTTTTCGTCATTACTGACATCTTCAGGTCTTAAACAACGTCTATCAACTGTACGTTGTAGGCTTTTATACTTTAGGCCCCTCCCCTTATGTTATCGCCCCTCCTATTGGTTCTAGCTGCTACCGCTCTTCACGGGAACTTTGTCTACCTTTTTCCGTTAGGCATTTTTCTAACGTCCGTCAAATTGTTTTAAGAATCTCCCGTTAATTTCTTCATTCTTGACTTATAACCTTTTGCATTTCGTCATTTTTTAGTGTGTTATTCTTATTATTTTAATTTATTTTTGTTTATTGTTTAATATATAATAAAATATTTCTTCATTTGTAAAATCCACTTTTATATTCATTAATTTATTTTTATCTTCTTTTTTAAATTTAAGTATTTCTAGTTCTTCTATTAATTTTCTGTTTTGCGGATTGTTTTCTATTTTTATTATTTCTATATTTTCCTTGGGATTTATGAATTTATGGCCTGATTCGTTGAAATGTCTTGCATATAGTGAGTTCGTTACTCTAACCCCTTCTCCTTTTGCGTGTTCATTCATTCTAATTTTAAATTTTCTTCCAGTTTCGCCCAGATATATCTTATTACATTCCCCACATTTTAATTTGTATACGCCGCTTTTTTCTGTTAATGGAATTTCTTCTGTTTTATCATTTTTTATATATTTGAATACATTTTTCGTTTTCTTTATTCCTATCTGTATTTCATATTTTTCGAAACATTTTTGTAGCATTTTTGTTTGATATCCTATGTATGTTATTGCTCCTTTATATTTCTTTTCTTCATTTGTTTTTTCTTTTTTGTTATTTTCTATTTCTTTATGTTCCTCTATTTTCTTAACTATTCTATTAATTATTTTAGGGTTATAATTATTATTTTTTGCTATTTGCTGTATTTTCTTTAATTCTTTTTGTTTGAGTTCTTCATTTTCTAGATAATTTATAGCTCTATAACAAAATGAATTTAATGCTGCCATTTTATAATTTACTGGATGATATGATTCTTGTGGAATTATTAAATCTGAGTATGTTTCTTTCCTATATATATCGAATTTGAGTTTGTTATCTTCAATTTTAATATTGATATCCAGGAAATTAATTTCTAATCCTCCAATTTCTTCTTGAAATTTTATTGTTTTTTCTATGTTATTTAGTTGTTCCGTAAATTTTTTAAATTCATTTACTTCACCTTCCCAAACTATTAGTATGTCATCTACATACCTGATCCATTTTTTAATTCTTCTTTCTTTATCTATATCTTTTAAAATGGATCAGGTATGTAGATGACATACTAATAGTTTGGGAAGGTGAAGTAAATGAATTTAAAAAATTTACGGAACAACTAAATAACATAGAAAAAACAATAAAATTTCAAGAAGAAATTGGAGGACTAGAAATTAATTTCCTGGATATCAATATTAAAATTGAAGATAACAAACTCAAATTCGATATATATAGGAAAGAAACATACTCAGATTTAATAATTCCACAAGAATCATATCATCCAGTAAATTATAAAATGGCAGCATTAAATTCATTTTGTTATAGAGCTATAAATTATCTAGAAAATGAAGAACTCAAACAAAAAGAATTAAAGAAAATACAACAAATAGCAAAAAATAATAATTACAACCCTAAAATAATTAATAGAATAGTTAAGAAAATAGAGGAAAATAAAGAAATAGAAAATAAAAAAGAAAAAACAAATGAAGAAAAGAAATATAAAGGAGCAATAACATACATAGGATATCAAACAAAAATGCTACAAAAATGTTTCGAAAAATATGAAATACAGATAGGAATAAAGAAAACGAAAAATGTATTCGAATATATAAAAAATGATAAAACAGAAGAAATTCCATTAACAGAAAAAAGCGGCGTATACAAATTAAAATGTGGGGAATGTAATAAGATATATCTGGGCGAAACTGGAAGAAAATTTAAAATTAGAATGAATGAACACGCAAAAGGAGAAGGGGTTAGAGTAACGAACTCACTATATGCAAGACATTTCAACGAATCAGGCCATAAATCCCAAGGAAAATATGGAAATAATAAAAATAGAAAACAATCCGCAAAAAAGAAAATTAATAGAAGAACTAGAAATACTTAAAGTTAAAAAAGAAGTAAAAATAAATTAATGAATATAAAAGTGGATTTTACAAATGAAGAAATATTTTATTATATATTAAACAATAAACAAAAATAAATTAAAATAATAAGAATAACACACTAAAAAATGACGAAATGCAAAAGGTTATAAGTCAAGAATGAAGAAATTAACGGGAGATTCTTAAAACAATTTGACGGACGTTAGAAAAATGCCTAACGGAAAAAGGTAGACAAAGTTCCCGTGAAGAGCGGTAGCAGCTAGAACCAATAGGAGGGGCGATAACATAAGGGGAGGGGCCTAAAGTATAAAAGCCTACAACGTACAGTTGATAGACGTTGTTTAAGACCTGAAGATGTCAGTAATGACGAAAAGCTTTGTCTAAATAATAAAAACAATTATAGCAGTTTAGCAATTTTATAAAAGAAAAGTAAGGATGGCTGCTAATTTAAACAATACGAAGAATAAAACATGCGAATTGCAAGCAGATAAATATAAAAATGTAAGGGAATTTTTTAAGTATTTAAAAATTAAAGCAAAATTGAAAAAAACGCTAGGGAAAATTTGGTTTAATAAACAGTGTTTAATTAACAAAATAACTCCAAAATACGCAAAAATTAAAATTAATAACAAAAGCAAAGTAGCAAACCAAGTGAAAAACATGGCGGAAAAAATATGGATAAAACTTGAAATTAAGAACTTATACAGTAAAATAAATAAATATAACAAAGAAATGTATCAATTACATCAAAAATTATATACAAGTTACAATTATATAGAAATAGAAGAAATGAGAAAAGAGTTTGGTGAAAAATACATAGAAAAGAAAATAAGAAAAATGGAAGAGAGATTAAATAAGAAACTCAAGGAATTAATGGAAGGAACAAGAAATAAAAATAAAGAAAAAGATAAAGAAATAAAATTTGCTGAAAAAGTATTAAATTTAACAGAAACAAAGTTTACAGAAAATGAACATAAATTATTAGGGAAAAGTTTAAAATATGCAACAAAAACAAACATAGATAAAGAAAATACAATAATAGAATGTGAAGAAATAATCGATAAAATAAAAAATGAAGAAACTAAAAAACAATTAAGAAGTGAAGTAAAAGAAATAGTAGAAAAAATATGTAAGAAAAACAAAAATGTAAGAAATAAAAACGAAACACAAATAAAAAGAAATATAAGAGAATTAAAAAAGAAAATCACGGAGAACAATTTGATAGTTATAAAAGCCGATAAAGGTAACACAGCAGTGGTAATGAACAAAAGAGATTATATCGAAAAAGCAGAACAATTTATACAAAAAGGACCATATAAAGAAATAAAATATGATTACACAAGTAAATTTCAAGCACAAACAAAGAAATTGATAAAAAAGACAACATATTTAACAGAATGGCAAAAGAAACAAAAAATAGAACATAATCCTGAAGCTCCAAAATTTAGATGTCAAATTAAGTTACATAAAAAAGAAATGCCATTAAGACCTATAGTATCATTTATAAATTCGCCAACATACAAAATATCAAAAGAAATAAGTAAAAGAATCAAAATGGCATATGAAAAAGAAGAAATCCACAGCATAGAAAATAGTAAAAAGGTAATAGAAAGATTAAAAGAAATTACCATAACAAATAAGACAAAATTAATGTCATTAGATATAAAAGATATGTACACCAACATACCAATAGCAAAAACAGTAGAAATAATAAAGAAAAACAAATTAAGTAATGTGGAATGGAAAAACGAAATAATAGAAGGATTACAATTATGCCTAAACCAGAACTACTTCAGATTTAATAACAAATTTTACATACAAGAAAATGGATTACCAATGGGATCACCGCTTTCACCATTAATGGCAGAGATATTCATGAATAGCTTTGAAATCAAAATTTTAAAAGATATAGATAAAGAAAGAAGAATTAAAAAATGGATCAGGTATGTAGATGACATACTAATAGTTTGGGAAGGTGAAGTAAATGAATTTAAAAAATTTACGGAACAACTAAATAACATAGAAAAAACAATAAAATTTCAAGAAGAAATTGGAGGATTAGAAATTAATTTCCTGGATATCAATATTAAAATTGAAGATAACAAACTCAAATTCGATATATATAGGAAAGAAACATACTCAGATTTAATAATTCCACAAGAATCATATCATCCAGTAAATTATAAAATGGCAGCATTAAATTCATTTTGTTATAGAGCTATAAATTATCTAGAAAATGAAGAACTCAAACAAAAAGAATTAAAGAAAATACAACAAATAGCAAAAAATAATAATTACAACCCTAAAATAATTAATAGAATAGTTAAGAAAATAGAGGAAAATAAAGAAATAGAAAATAACAAAAAAGAAAAAACAAATGAAGAAAAGAAATATAAAGGAGCAATAACATACATAGGATATCATACAGAAATGTTTCGAAAAATATGAAATACAGATAGGAATAAAGAAAACGAAAAATGTATTCAAATATATAAACAATGATAAAACAGAAGAAATTCCATTAACAGAAAAAAGCGGCGTATACAAATTAAAATGTGGGGAATGTAATAAGATATATCTGGGCGAAACTGGAAGAAAATTTAAAATTAGAATGAATGAACACGCAAAAGGAGAAGGGGTTAGAGTAACGAACTCACTATATGCAAGACATTTCAACGAATCAGGCCATAAATTCATAAATCCCAAGGAAAATATGGAAATAATAAAAATAGAAAACAATCCGCAAAAAAGAAAATTAATAGAAGAACTAGAAATACTTAAAGTTAAAAAAGAAGATAAAAATAAATTAATGAATATAAAAGTGGATTTTACAAATGAAGAAATATTTTATTATATATTAAACAATAAACAAAAATAATTTAAAATAATAAGAATAACACACTAAAAAATGACGAAATGCAAAAGGTTATAAGTCAAGAATGAAGAAATTAACGGGAGATTCTTAAAACAATTTGACGGACGTTAGAAAAATGCCTAACGGAAAAAGGTAGACAAAGTTCCCGTGAAGAGCGGTAGCAGCTAGAACCAATAGGAGGGGCGATAACATAAGGGGAGGGGCCTAAAGTATAAAAGCCTACAACGTACAGTTGATAGACGTTGTTTAAGACCTGAAGATGTCAGTAATGACGAAAAGCTTTGTCTAAATAATAAAAACAATTATAGCAGTTTAGCAATTTTATAAAAGAAAAGTAAGGATGGCTGCTAATTTAAACAATACGAAGAATCAAACTGAATAACTCCACCATATATTTTATGCACTTTAGTTCTTCAAAGCCGCAGCACTATGTTATATGTGTGAATAAATGTACAGTTAGATGGTCATTAAATATAATAAAAATATTTATTAAACAGCTATAATAATGAGTACATCGTGAGCGTGTTGCTCTTATGGAGATCGCCCTGTGACTAACGCACATGCCTCGCTATACATCTGTCATGGTGGCGTATCCCCACTCTTATAACTTATGAATCTTATGGTACTACTCACAACAGTTTCATAGCTGATTAAAGTTTTATGTAAGTAACCACAATTATAAAATTAGCCTGTTACTCACACAGTGTGACTGAATTTTCTGAGAAACTTTCAAGTGCTTGACTTTAAAAATATTATCATGAATGATTTATTACTAATACCTGTCATATGTTTGAGCAACAAAGAAACTTAAATGTATCTCACAATTTGACAGTAGTTTTTGTTTTATATAACTGCAGAGAAGTTACCTTCAGTCTCCTTGGTGGTGGGAAACCAAGATTTTTTACTTTTTATTACTTTCTAAGTTATAGTTTATTATTTTTTTCGAATCGTTCAAACGAAGATTTTCCGTGATACTACAGTTTGTCATTTCAAAGTATGAAACTCGGTTATTGATTGTAAAATGAATGATGTATTTCCGAATATTTATTGTAGCATGACAGAAAATCCACCTTGTTATAATTTAAAAAATAATCAGGTATAAAATAAAAATAAAATGGCTTAAAGGAAAATTACTATAAAAAATTAATCAAGGACCACAGTAAATTGAAATCATGGTTTCGAAGAAATAAAGTGAATTAAAAACAACCATCCAATATTTAATAAATTATATGAAAATTGTGATAATCCGATGTATAGAGTAATTATACCAAGGTAGAATAGGAGCATGTAAGGAAATACCATGGATAAACAAACCTCCATAATAAAAGGATAACTTTTGGAAAAAAAACAAACCCATATTATAAAAATAGAAACCCCCAAAAAAGATTAAATGTCCATAAGAAAAGTACAATACAATAAAATAACAATAAATGTAAAGTAGATGTAAGTAAAGTTTCTAGACATATGATTAACAGTGGACCAGTGCAATTTATTTTTATGATGACAAGCAAATCTTGATGATCCCATGTAAGTGATATTCTTTATCTTACAAGACTAGATAAAATGAATAGAAATAAGATAAGAGAATGCAGTAAATAGTGAAGTGAACAAGGGTAAATCCCTAAACTAAAACAAAAACAGCAAAAGACTGCGTAAAAATTAAGTTTAATAAACTATTTAAATAATAAAATAAAATAAAAAACAGATGTGTTTTGTTGATGTTAACAGTTCATTGAACTCAAGGCTTGAATGCTTCAGATTGAGTCTATTTTTGTTTTAATATAATATCTTTATTGTGTTTTAATGATATCAATTAATAATAAACATTATTGTAATTAAGTAAGGGCAATTTAGTTAAGATTTCATAAGAATTGTATGTCAGAAAGGGTATTAGCAAGCTGAAATAATAATAAGCATTATAATTGAACTAACATAAAATATAGGCCAAATGGTAAATATCACCAACCTCATAACTAGTAAATAAGTTAATGAAATTAATTAAATTGATGAAAATTGTTTATTGTAATTCAATAACTGTGTATAATAACTATAACAACACTTTGTGAAGGTATTGAAGGAATGTATAAAATATTAGAAAAAATGCAAGTGTAATAACACTGGAATCTAAGGAAAAGCCTAAATTGAAGATAATGTTCAAATTAGTTAACCAAATCATAAAATTACTGAGAATTAAAGAAAACGAACCATTATAATTCAATCAATGATCTTGTTCAATGATAATTAGAATCTAACAGAAATTGTAAACCACTTAATGTGGCAGGAAGTAAAATAGCTAAAACCTACACCCAGATATACCGTAAATATGACCTTTTAAGTTAAAAAATACTATAAATTATATCATGTGTGGTATTAAATAACGCAGAAATAAATAAGGAAATTGATGATGTAATTAGTATTTAATAAGAATAAATAATAAGCAAAATGTAATTAATCATAAAATGTAAAAGTCAATTATTTAGTTCAACATATAATTAAGGCTGAAGTGACAGCTGATCAAAACAATGTGAATTTAATATTAAATCAGCCAGGACCTTTTGTATGAAGAAGAAAGAGAGTGAGTTGATTGTTAAACGTTGAGATAAACACATCTGAACGATCTCACACAAATTAAGAATAAAAAAAAAAATATGAGATATAATTTTGAAACAACTAAACCAATAAAAATAAAAAAGAACAATTTAAAAATATGAGTCACCAACACTGAGTTCAAGTGAAATAAATCAAATTAGTCGATTTATGAATATTGGAAGGTGTAAACCAGATATTAAAACAATATAAACGTTAATTCAGAATTTTATCGATACGAAATTTGCCATTGTAAAACCTTATGAACTATTGGAACCAGAACACATTTGAACACTGATTGCCGAGCCGAACAACTGATCACTAATCCAGAATAATTACACTGTTATGAAGAGAAATTAATCACTACTGCTTGGATGAGGAACACATAAAGAATCAACATTTATTCGAAGGAATTCTGTCGTGAAGACTTCTCGTACATACGCAGCAAGGGAGTGGCCATCTTTGTTTGTAGCGAACCAGACCAGCCAGCTGTGGTGACGTCAGAACATCGTCCAGATTTGTTGGTTCGAGAAATCTAATTTATTAACATTTTTATATTACATATTATTTCTATTTTTATAATTAAGAACTTTTTTATTGTAAGTGTTGTATTTTCAGCATTGCCCTTTCTCTGACTATTTAAATAACAGCTAAAAGAACCTGTAATTCAATATTAATAATTTATATAATGAAACCAGTTTGCCCTGAGGTATGAGTTTGCGAGCTGTGGATTAGCAGATCGATTCAAAGTCGATTAATTGCGATAACTTTAATAAATTCGTTTAATATTATAATTCTGAGTTTTATTTCTTGGTAAAAATATATATAGAAGAATTTCAGGTAATATTTGAAACCTGGACTCCCAGAAAAGAAGAGAAGAACATTGCGAAGAAGTATAATCACTGAATAACTGAAAACCACTAATCGATTATTACATTTTAAAATCTATTTAACGTTGGAAAACAATCACTGCTATTCTAACATAATAAATCAAATGAATTACAGTAGTAATTAAAGGAATTAAGGACAAATAAATAAATAAATAATAAATAAGTAAGAAATTAATAAATAATAAAAAAAGAACAAATTTTTTCTATTTTCAAACAAAATTTTTTACCAAGTTAAATTATAATTTTTGTAACCCCAAAACTCAAACCCGAAAAAGTGTTTTGTTACAAAATTGACGCTACCGACGTGGCGCTTATTATATAATCAAACCCGAAAAATTTATTTTGTTACAAAATTGGCATCCAACTTAAGGGGCTGAAATTAGTAATTGATAGGCCATAAGAGATAAAAATAATTGCCCAATTTCTAATTTTATCTGGCAGCTGTTACAAGGTCAGAAGGGTAATAACAATGCCAAAGAGAGCAACATCAAAGAAAAGGGCGGCAGAAGCCGAGAAAGAAATTGATATGGGCGACAAAGAGGCAACTCCGGTTGAAGATATACAAGGAAGGTTACCTCCTGCGGAACCGAACCAACCCGCACAACAAGAGGAGCAACCCGAGAAACCTACACAAACAGGGGATGTCAATCTCCAGGAGAAAGAGTTAGAGAAATCCAACACAACAGAAAATCCCATTCTGGATAAGATGATGGAAACGTTCCGGCTTATGATGCAGACAGTGGATGATATTACCATAGAAATAATAAATGATAATAAACCGTGGAGGGAAGAATTAAGAAATGATAGGACCAAAGAAATAAAAAATGATAGCAAACCAGAAACAGAAGAAATACCAAACGATAAAACAAGGGAACAAGTAGCATTATTATCTGAAATTAAACCTAACAAAAACAAAGAAAATATTAAGCACAGGGAAATGAAGTCAAAGAAAATGAGACAAATGCATCCAAGGAAATTAATAAAAACACGGGAAGAGTTGGAGATGATGAACAATAGTTTAATTAATGTAAGTAATATCCCAATGACCAACGATAAAGAAATCATGAATTTCAGAGATTATAGGAGGAGGTTAAAAGAAATTTCAGTAATGACTTACAATAAAACAGTATTTTACAACTTAGAAACAACTAGAGGTAAATGGAATACACAGAGATAGAAATACATGGGAAAATATCAATGATATCATTAATCATTGACGTAGCAGTGACATATTGGTTTAATAAACAATATGATATAGTGAGTCAAATAAGCCTTGAAACAAATGAAAGAATAACAACAGAAAAAATGAAGTACAAGGGAGAAACGAGAGATGTCACCAGAACAGAAATAATTATGAAGACAATGGTAGTCCGGACAATAAGGGCAACTGAGTTTCTGGACCATGGATAAACTAAATACCACCCACCATCAAGAAAAGGGACGGATGTTATTATAACTGAATATAGCAAAAAACCATTTAAAAGAGAAGGAAAATAAGTATAATTGAGAAAAAATAATAACAATAAAGAAACAAAACCAAGATTTAAGGAAGAATATTATTCGAGAAAATGAACAATACCAATGAAAATATGAGGAACTGAGCGATATTAGGAAAATCACCAAAAGCTCAACAATACTGGGTTTAGAAGAACATATAACAATTAAGAACTGTAATAAGGGAATTAGAATTAACTTAAAAATTCTAAAAGAAAAGTAAGGTCAACTTACACCAATTATTTACGGGACTTAATTTTGAATTGAAGTATAAAACTTAAAAATTTTAAAAGAAAAGTAAGGTCAACTTACACCAATTATTTACAGAATTTAATTTTGAATGGAAATATAATTACTAAATTCTAAAACTAAATAAGATCAACTTATATCAAGAATTTACAGGAATTAATTATGAAGAGAAAAAAAATCATATATAAATAAAACAACAAAATTCTAAAGGAAAAATAAGAACAACTTATATCAATAATATGAAGAAACTAGTTTTGGAAAGAAAATATTAAAAAATTTATGAAATGCAAAAGGAAGTAAAGACCACTTAAATAATATAATGTTAATGAAATAATTTGGATGAAACCAAGAGCGAAATAATAATTTTTGAAGAAAAAAAAATATAATATAACTGTCATCACTACTTTAATTTTAATTATAATAAGAACCATTGGAAGAATAACTGTCATAACATAAAACCAGTAGAACAATTAATTAGAACCAAGATGAAAAACAAGAAAAAAATGCTATTAATATTGATAACCGGAAAAAGATTATGCGAACAATAGAAGATAAAGAGAATTCAGATGAAAAAAGTTTACACCCAATAACTAGTGATAAATATATCAGCAGAGCAATGAAACATTAGAAGAATAAATAATAAGAAGAATAAATTGAGATAGAAAGTATTAGTAAATCTGAGCAACCACGAAGTGAGGTATCCAAGGATGTTTTTTATTAGTCGAAAAATAAACTATTCTTGTATAATTTTTATTTAATGACTGTCTGTAGATGAATTCCAGCAGTATTATATTTTGAGCAGAGATGATGTTCCTCTGATCTCAAAAAAGTGTAGTATGGCCAGCAGAGTATATGTAGCCACAAGTGCCTCTCTGGACTGCCCCAGCTCACGTGTTAGGGAATGAATATCCCATGGATAAAGCACTAAGTAAAGGAAAAAATAAATATAATAATAATGATATACCTCAGATAACGATAACTATCGAATAAGAATAAATTCAATGAAAAAAAATCTAAAGCTCAATTACGAAGAAGCAGATATATTGTAATCAAATATTACTAGCTGTGTGTTTACTTGGTGTGTGGCTCTCGAAGTTTTACTGGCCTGAAACGCTTCCTTAAGTTTCCCAGTTGGTCGAGTCCCAGATGTAGTCAAAACTGTCAACAGCGTAATGTTGTTGAAGAAATGTATGTGTAGTTTCACCAAAAGTTTTAAAACAAAAATTATTGTTTGTTGAAGAAAATTTAAAAAAAATTGTTTAAAAAAAATTTATAATTTAAAAAAAAAATTCCTTTTTATTAATTAATGAATTAAAATCAATTAATTAATAGGGTACTGTGAAGTTTTAAAATGGGTATCACTCGTCCAAAAAATTTTATTGAAGTTCTTGTATTTTTCAAATAAACTACAACCACTCATAAGATTGTCTCCAGGACATTCGATACTTGTTTACCTTTTCGTTTTGTAGGTTATCTTCCCTTATATGTGGTAAAGTCCTGGTAGTTTATTATTTAAAATTATATTAGTGGTAATTTGTAATACTATTGAAATAAAGAACTATTTTGTGGTGAAAAGTATTAATGTTTTATTATATAATTGCAATATTGACTCTTTTCGATTATAATATCGACTCTCAGGGTATCGAAACAGTTACAAGGTATAGTATATAAAATTCAACAAGGTTCTTTAAACAGCTAATTATTATCAAAGTCAGAGAAATCGGGCCAATATTTAAAAAGTATAACGTTACAACAAGTTAATTACTAATACTAGATACACACATTGAATAATAAATTTGAAATAATATAATTTGTTGTCACCAACAGCTGACGTGGACAAGGAGGCGTTGAGATCGACAAAGGAAAATGGCTGCCATCAAGTTGGTCAAAATGTCACTCGTTTCTGCGATGTTCCAAATAAGATATTTTCTGGCAGTATTCCCGTTCTGGTGTCTGCAAATCTCTTTTTTGACGTTGTATAGTGCCTTGTGTGAAGTTTACGGGTTGTATTTTGTGTATCTGTGTATTTAAAAGTTCAGTCACTTTTTACGATTCCGACACTAATATATGTTTATGTGTTATACTGTTTTCTTGTGTTTTGTAGTGTTTTTCGGGGTAGTTATGTATTGTCCAGTGTTATTTAGTCTTTCTTGATTGATTTTGTCACTATGTGAATGTTCAAGAAGGATTTTGTACGCCACTCGCGGTTTCACAAAAACATACCGTTCACTCACTCGACATTACTGTTTTAAGTTAGGTTAGCTTGGTTATAAAACGATTGTCAAGTTCACCGTACAAATACCAATAATCAACTATCTTATTTCCTCCAGTTTCAACTAAACTCTTAGCCAATATAATATTATTCTTAACATTGTTCAAATATAATTTCGCATCCTGTGCATATTTGAAAATACACTATATAATAGCCTAAACTTTGGTTATTTATCAATTTTATTTACTAGATGTTATTTAAATTAATCCTTCAGTTCATTCGGCGTATTTTAAGATTGAATAATGCCGTTTTACAATGTTTTCTGTCCAAAATTAGTAATTTTACTTTCATTTTGTATTCTCTGAAAAATTACAACATCTCCAATACTAACTTCCTGTCATTATGTAAATTCAGCCATTTTATCAGTTATATTTAATATTAATAATCTTATATTGTATTAAAAGGTTTATATTCCCTTATTTTCTTGTAATTAATTGAATTAGTTGAATTCTAAAACATTATTCTGGAATATATGACTCCCCTGTCCAAATTTCTGAGATTAGTCATTTTCATTTTTATTTATAATTCTGAATATAATTTTATAAAATCTTTCTAAATGGTATGTGCAATTATATGGCTTGATCTCAAGTTTATTTTGTCTAAACCCCTTTTGTTTAATTGCATTTAAATGAGTAATTTCTCTGTTTTGTTGAAGTTTGGTTTTCTTTCTTTGGCCTAGGTTTCTTTAACAATTTTTCCTTACAAAATATTTTTACAAACAATATATGATGTGTGATACCCTCTCTGACTTTTAAATATGGTATTATAAACTAAACATTTTTTCAAATTACACAACAATAATTAGTATTGGTTACAATACAAAGAACAGTTAAACAAATAAAGAATATTTTTAAATAAATGGTTGTCTTCAACCTTCAGACATTTTACAATTAAATCCTTATTTCTAACATTGAAATATGGTTCACAAAAAAGGTTTTTTACCAACTAACATCTTAATTACTTCTTACTATTCACAAGTAATAATTATATTTACAGTTCTGATGTTAGTTGTTGTAGATTTAAATAAATGGCCTTATATCTAATACATTTTTAACATCCTTATACTATATTCACAAAAATCTTATATCTATATTCTTATTTGCTAATTATTATGGTAAGTAGGATTATACAGTTTTTACACCGTCTTTTAAATATTGTCTTTGGGGAATTGTACCCTGTCATTAGTACAATTAAATCTGTTTTTTTTTTTCATTATATAAAACAAAATGTTACTTTAAACAGATTTATATCTTGTAAGTAACATATTCTCACAGTACACATTTCAAGTCACTGAAAGTTGCATATTTCATTGTATTCAATGTTTGTGATTGCCAAGAATGAAACACAAGGTTTATTTTCTATAATACCCAAAACTATCACTGGTTCACTTTACACTTTTATTTTATGTTATTGCTAAATGGTCGTATAGTCTTATTAACATAATAAATTGGTTAGCGTTTTACAATGGAGATTTGTTCCTTGGGTACTATATTATTGTTTCATCTTAGTTCACTGGCAACTCTTACTTTACACACTTCTCTCTCTTAATTTTATGTACATGTGGTTACCATTTCGTTATACTTTTATTGGTTACTGTTTATTTTGGGGGTATGGGGATTTGGGTGTCTTTTATAAGAGCATGACATCTTCCTCAGGATGCCTTCTTCTTCTGTCTTCTTTTCTTCTGTCTTCTGGGACTGGTATCTTCTCCATCTTCTTCTTGATGCCATCAGGTTTCTTGGGATTTCTTCATCTTCTTCGGGTTTCTTGGGATTTCTTCATCTTCTTCGGGTTTTAGAAATACACCACCTGTATTGGTTGATCTTAGCTTATTCAGGGTTTCTTTTCCATTTATACTTCCTCGTTGTGGGTTTGGTCATATTCTGTATTGCTTTGTTATTTACTTTTTACCTTCCTGGGTTATAATTTGAAAACCTTTGGTTATGAAACTGGTTTTGGATGACTCATCACTAGTAACTCATTTTATTTGAACTTGTATTTTTTAAATAATGATGATTGCTTTCCACAGTTGTTATGAATTAATTTTTTTATATTAAACTTAATGCTTTCTTCCAGATTTAAATGTTATAATTTTATTATTCTAATGATCAATTGCCATTCAACATTATGCATATATCTGTCACGTTACAGATTGCTCTCCTCCAGAAGTAATTATTTCAGACATGTTTATGGATGAAATAATTTCTTATGATAATTTCATCATTTCTTATAATTCATTTTCTTCTCCATTTTTATATCGACTTTTTATTTATATTAGAGTTTACTTAATTTTATATATATGTAGTTACTTGTGTTACTACTGATCCTTTTCGGATAGTTAGTGTCTTCTGAGATATATTATTATTGTAATACATTTTCTTTCTCTATAAACTTCGTGTTGCATCCTTGGGATATTAATTCCCTAACATTCCCTATCACGTGGGCTGGGGCAGATCAGAGGGGCACTGTACGCTACACAAACTCTGCTGGCCATACACCACTTCTATAAATTGAGTACAGAGGCATATTCATCTCTGCTCAAAAAACATAATGCTGCTGGAATTATCTTCAGTCAGTCATCGAATAAATAAATAAAAAGTAGTCTCATTTTCGACTAATAAAAATATCTTTGGATTCTTCACTTCGTAGTCTCTCAGATTATCTCACATTTTCTATCTTAATAAATCTTCATAATTATTATTATACTCATTATATATATATTTTTCTGAACTCTTAACTTGTCTGATATATTTATTTTAGTTATGGTTGAAAACCTTTCTTTTAATAATTCTGGTTACTGGTTACAGTGTAACTCTTTTTCTTCTCCATCTGAATTCTCTTTATACTTTCTTCTGGTTACTTATAGTGTTAGCATGATCTTTATATATAGTCTTTCTTATTCATTATTTGAATGGTCTTAATATATTATATTTAATTTTTAAATTTGTATCTTTATATTAGATATACAGGTTGTTATATTGATCATTTTATTTAAACATTTTAGTTCTTTCCTTTCTCTGAGAAAGTTATTAATCCGCCTTCGCATTCATTAACATTAATTCATTTATATTATATTTCATGTGGTATTTCTTCTCTTTGCATTTCATATAGGTCTTATTATTATCATTTGTTCAAAATCATCTTCTCCATCTGTTTGGTATGAGTTGTTCTTCTTTGCTCTTAATTAACTGTTTTCATTATCATTTCATAAGTAATTAGTCTCTTTGCTTCCAAATTTTTTCCTTCTCTGGCATATTACACTCTTTTTGTTTTTCTTCTCTACTCCTTCAAATGCTAATGTGAATATCTAGCATTTATTCTGGATTAAAGTTAATTCTCTTTTCTGAATTAATCACTTTATTTTCTTCTCAATTCAATTATAAATGACCCATAATTATTTTTTGGAACTTGGTTAGTTTTAATGTAAAATTCAAACTCTTCTTTTTATTTAATGGCAAAATATTTCTCATAAATCCTTGTAATATGTTGATCTTATCTTGTTTCAAAGTTCTGACGTTCTATCAACATTCAAATTCTGTTTAATTCATTTATTCCCAGAATTGTTTCATTTAAAATTGTTTATAGTAAGGTGATCTTACAATTATTTCTGAATGTTTTGGTATATCTCCAAATTCAAATTCTTCTTAATTATTTACCATAAAGTTTTCTCACAAACTTAGTTATAGTAAGTTGGTCTTACTTCATTTTTAAATTTTTTTGTATATTAACTTCAAAATTCCTTTCTTCTTAATTCTTCCAAAATGTTTTTCTCAAAATATTTGTTGTAGGTTGTTCTTACATAAATTTAAATTTATTTTATTGATAATACAAATAAATTCTTTCTTTTTATAATTCTGCCAAAAAGTTTTTCCTCATAATATATAGTTGTAAGACGTACTTACTTAATTTTAAATTTTCATGGTTATTCCATAAAGTTTGTTCAAAATTATCAGGTTGTAAGATGTTCTTACATCATTTTTTAATTTGTTTGTTAAAATTCAAAAATTCTTTTTAATTAAATTGCCATAAAATGTTTTCTCCGAAATATCTGGTTGTAAGTTGTTCTTACATCATTTTTGAATTTGTTTGTTTTAAATTCAAAAATTCTTTTTAATTAAATTGCCATAAAATGTTTTCTCCGAAATATCTGGTTGTAAGTTGTTCTTACATCATTTTTGAATTTGTTTGTTAAATTCAAAAATTCTTTTTCTTTCTTTATAAATTTTCTTTTCTTTTATATACCCAGGAAGATGGACGATTTTCTTTATGTCGCTCCATTGCTCATATTCTTATTTGTCATGTTCATTTTCTTAAATAGTCTTCATTCATAAAACCCAGTTTTGTTTCTATGTTTATTATTCGTATCATTTCCTTTCAATGATATTTATTTCGTCTCCTTCACCATTGTTTTTTCGCCGTGGTCGGTTATCATGGTATCCGTCCCTTCTCTTGATGGCGTGTGGTATTTGTGTTAACCAGGGTCCCTCATCTCAGTTGCTCTTATTTTCCGGACGATCATGGTCTTCATAATTATCCCAGTACTTGTGATCTCTCTGGTTTCCGCCTGGTATTTCATTTTCACTACGTTCACTCCGTTGCTTGTTTCAATCTTCCCTGCTGTTATTTCTTTGTTGGCCACAAAGTTTATCTGGTTCCCTCTATCATCGTATTGTATACACCAATACTTTTCTGGTCCATGTTTTGTGTTACGTGACAAATATATGTGAGGATCTTCATCTGGGTTATCACTTATTATTTGTTTATCTGAAACCCCACAAGCTGGTTTACCATCACATATCCACCCTGAAAGAATATCTTTTAGTCTAACCGTACCCTGGAACTGTCCTAGATGGCACGTTAATGGAATACATTCTGGTGATTCATCTGTGTCATCATTACAGTCTGGTACGATTTCACCTTTCCATCTTTCTGAACTACACCGTCCAGTCCTGCGCCGAAACTGATCTGGTCCACATGTTGTATTTCGTTTTCCTCTGGTCCTTTCCCAGTGGTAGACTACTGTCTGGTGGTAAATTATTTTTGAAATTACTTCGATTCTCCTCCTATAATTCCTAGAATTTATGATGTCTTTATCATTGGTAATTGTGATATTATTGCCATCAATTAACCTATGGTTCATCATCTCCAACTCTTCCTTAGTTTTTATCAAATTTCTTTGACACATTCTCCTTTTCCTTTGTTTAATATTTTCCTTGTTTCCGCTAGTTTTAACTCCAGGTAATACCACTACTTGTTCCTGCATTTTATCATTTGGTACTTCTTCTGGTTCTGGTTGGCTATCATTTTTTATTTCTTCGGTCTTCTCCTTTCTTAATTCTTCCCTTTTTAATCTGTCCTCTCTTATTTCCTTAATCCATTTTTGATGCTCCTCTTCCCTTTTCTTATTCGTTTCATCCAGTTTCTCACCTAATTCTTCTTTCAAGGATTGGTTGCTCTCTCTTATACTTTTCCTCACCGATTCGTGGCACTCATCCATTTTCTTACTCAATTCTTCACCCAATTCTTTCTTGAATCGTCTGTCCTCGTCCATCATCTTCATCATCGATTCGTGGTTCTTTTTCATTTGTTGGAACATTTTCCTTATCTCAACCATTTCTTCTGGTGTAGGTTCTTCCATTTTGCTTGTTGTTGTTCCTTTTTTATTGTCTTTCTCTGACTTTGTAGCTGTTGCCTAGCTCCAACTAGTGATTGGGCAGAATGTATTGGCCTCTCAATCGACTAATTCGAGCCCCACGTTGGGCGCCAATTTGTAATCAAATATTACTAGCTGTGTGTTTACTTGGTGTGTGGCTCTCGAAGTTTTACTGGCCTGAAACGCTTCCTTAAGTTTCCCAGTTGGTCGAGTCCCAGATGTAGTCAAAACTGTCAACAGCGTAATGTTTTTGAAGAAATGTATGTGTAGTTTCACCAAAAGTTTTAAAACAAAAATTATTGTTTGTTGAAGAAAATTTAAAAAAAATTATGTTTAAAAAAAAATTTATAATTTAAAAAAAAAATTTCCTTTTTATTAATTAATGAATTAAAATCAATTAATTAATAGGGTACTGTGAAGTTTTAAAATGGGTATCACTCGTCCAAAAAATTTTATTGAAGTTCTTGTATTTTTCAAATAAACTACAACCACTCATAAGATTGTCTCCAGGACAATCGATACTTGTTTACCTTTTCGTTTTGTAGGTTATCTTCCCTTATATGTGGTAAAGTCCTGGTAGTTTATTATTTAAAATTATATTAGTGGTAATTTGTAATACTTTTGAAATAAAGAACTATTTTGTGGTGAAAAGTATTAATGTTTTATTATATAATTGCAATATTGACTCTTTTCGATTATAATATCGACTCTCAGGGTATCGAAACAGTTACAAGGTATAGTATATAAAATTCAACAAGGTTCTTTAAACAGCTAATTATTATCAAAGTCAGAGAAGTCGGGCCAATATTTAAAAAGTATAACGTTACAACAAGTTAATTACTAATACTAGATACACACATTGAATAATAAATTTGAAATAATATAATTTGTTGTCACCAACAGCTGACGTGGACAAGGAGGCGTTGAGATCGACAAAGGAAAATGGCTGCCATCAAGTTGGTCAAAATGTCACTCGTTTCTGCGATGTTCCAAATAAGATATTTTCTGGCAGTATTCCCGTTCTGGTGTCTGCAAATCTCTTTTTTGACGTTGTATAGTGCCTTGTGTGAAGTTTACGGGTTGTATTTTGTGTATCTGTGTATTTAAAAGTTCAGTCACTTTTTACGATTCCGACACTAATATATGTTTATGTGTTATACTGTTTTCTTGTGTTTTGTAGTGTTTTTCGGGGTAGTTATGTATTGTCCAGTGTTATTTAGTCTTTCTTGATTGATTTTGTCACTATGTGAATGTTCTAGAAGGATTTTATATGCCACTCGCGGTTTCACAAAAATGTACCGTTCACTCATTCGACATTACCGTTTTAAGTTAGGTTAGCTTGGTTATAAAACGATTGTCAAGTTCACCGTACAAATACCAATAATCAACTATCTTATTTCCTCCAGTTTCAACTAAACTCTTAGCCAATATAATATTATTCTTAACATTGTTCAAATATAATTTTGCATCCTGTGCATATTTGAAAATACACTATATAATAGCCTAAACTTTGGTTATTTATCAATTTTATTTACTAGATGTTATTTAAATTAATCCTTCAGTTCATTCGGCGTATTTTAAGATTGAATAATGCCGTTTTACAATGTTTTCTGTCCAAAATTAGTAATTTTACTTTCATTTTGTATTCTCTGAAAAATTACAACATCTCCAATACTAACTTCCTGTCATTATGTAAATTCAGCCATTTTATCAGTTATATTTAATATTAATAATCTTATATTGTATTAAAAGGTTTATATTCCCTTATTTTCTTGTAATTAATTGAATTAGTTGAATTCTAAAACATTATTCTGGAATATATGACTCCCCTGTCCAAATTTCTGAGATTAGTCATTTTCATTTTTATTTATAATTCTGAATATAATTTTATAAAATCTTTCTAAATGTATGTGCAATTATATGGCTTGATCTCAAGTTTATTTTGTCTAAACCCCTTTTGTTTAATTGCATTTAAATGAGTAATTTCTCTGTTTTGTTGAAGTTTGGTTTTCTTTCTTTGGCCTAGGTTTCTTTAACAATATTTCCTTACAAAATATTTTTACAAACAATATATGATGTGTGATACCCTCTCTGACTTTTAAATATGGTATTATAAACTAAACATTTTTTCAAATTACACAACAATAATTAGTATTGGTTACAATACAAAGAACAGTTAAACAAATAAAGAATATTTTTAAATAAATGATTGTCTTCAACCTTCAGACATTTTACAATTAAATCCTTATTTCTAACATTGAAATATGGTTCACAAAAAAGGTTTTTTACCAACTAACATCTTAATTACTTCTTACTATTCACAAGTAATAATTATATTTACAGTTCTGATGTTAGTTGTTGTAGATTTAAATAAATGGCCTTATATCTAATACATTTTTAACATCCTTATACTATATTCACAAAAATCTTATATCTATATTCTTATTTGCTAATTATTATGGTAAGTAGGATTATACAGTTTTTACACCGTCTTTTAAATATTGTCTTTGGGGAATTGTACCCTGTCATTAGTACAATTAAATCTGTTTTTTTTTTTCATTATATAAAACAAAATGTTACTTTAAACAGATTTATATCTTGTAAGTAACATATTCTCACAGTACACATTTCAAGTCACTGAAAGTTGCATATTTCATTGTATTCAATGTTTGTGATTGCCAAGAATGAAACACAAGGTTTATTTTCTATAATACCCAAAACTATCACTGGTTCACTTTACACTTTTATTTTATGTTATTGCTAAATGGTCGTATAGTCTTATTAACATAATAAATTGGTTAGCGTTTTACAATGGAGATTTGTTCCTTGGGTACTATATTATTGTTTCATCTTAGTTCACTGGCAACTCTTACTTTACACACTTCTCTCTCTTAATTTTATGTACATGTGGTTACCATTTCGTTATACTTTTATTGGTTACTGTTTATTTTGGGGGTATGGGGATTTGGGTGTCTTTTATAAGAGCATGACATCTTCCTCAGGATGCTGCCTTCTTCTTCTGTCTTCTTTTCTTCTGTCTTCTGGGACTGGTATCTTCTCCATCTTCTTCTTGATGCCATCAGGTTTCTTGGGATTTCTTCATCTTCTTCGGGTTTCTTGGGATTTCTTCATCTTCTTCGGGTTTTAGAAATACACCACCTGTATTGGTTGATCTTAGCTTATTCAGGGTTTCTTTTCCATTTATACTTCCTCGTTGTGGGTTTGGTCATATTCTGTATTGCTTTGTTATTTACTTTTTACCTTCCTGGGTTATAATTTGAAGACCTTTGGTTATGAAACTGGTTTTGGATGACTCATCACTAGTAACTAATTTTATTTGAACTTGTTTTTTTAAATAATGATGATTGCTTTCCACAGTTGTTATGAATTAATTTTTTTATATTAAACTTAATGCTTTCTTCCAGATTTAAATGTTATAATTTTATTATTCTAATGATCAATTGCCATTCAACATTATGCATATATCTGTCACGTTACAATATAGAATATAGAAAATATTAAAAAATGTATGAAATGCAAAAGGAAGTAAAGACCACTTAAATAATATAATGTTAATGAAATAATTTGGATGAAACCAAGAGCAAAATAATAATTTTTGAAGAAAAAAAAATATATAATATAACTGTCATCACTACTTTAATTTTAATTATAATAAGAACCATTGGAAGAATGACTGCCATAACATAAAACCAGTAGAACAATTAATTAGAACCAAGATGAAAAACAAGAAAAAAAAATGCTATTAATATTGATAACCAGAAAAAGATTATGCGAACAATAGAAGATAAAGAGAATTCAGATGAAAAACGTTTACACCCAATAACTAGTGATAAATATATCAACAGAGCTTCCAATCATGAGAAAAATAAATATATCAGCAGAGCAATAAATCATTAGAAGAATAAATAATAAGAAGAATAAATTGAGATAGAAAGTATTAGTAAAGCTGAGCAACCACGAAGTGAGGTATCCAAGGATGTTTTTTATTAGTCGAAAAATAAACTATTCTTGTATAATTTTTATTTAATGACTGTCTGTAGATGAATTCCAGCAGTATTATATTTTGAGCAGAGATGATGTTCCTCTGATCTCAAAAAAGTGTAGTATGGCCAGCAGAGTATATGTAGCCACAAGTGCCTCTCTGGACTGCCCCAGCTCACGTGTTAGGGAATGAATATCCCATGGATAAAGCACTAAGTAAAGGAAAAAATAAATATAATAATAATGATATACCTCAGATAACGATAACTATCGAATAAGAATAAATTCAATGAAAAAAAAAACTAAAGCTCAATTACGAAGAAGCAGATATATAGAAGTAGGTAGGAAGACAAAGCATATAATGAACAATAAATATCATAAGCAATTATTTCATACATACTAAACGTATGATCTGAATTAATCACTTCTGGAGGAGAGCAATCTGTAGCGTGACAGAAAATCCACCTTGTTATAATTTAAAAAATAATCAGGTATAGAATAAAAATAAAATGGCTTAAAGGAAAATTACTATAAAAAATTAATCAAGGACCAGAGTAAATTGAAATCATGGTTTCGAAGAAATAAAGTGAATTAAAAACAACCATCCAATATTTAATAAATTATAGGAAAATAGTGATAATCCAATGTATAGAGTAATTATACCGAGGTAGAATAGGAGCATGTAAGGAAATACCAAGGTTAAACAAACCTCCATAATAAAAGGATAACTTTTGGAAAAAAACAAACACATTTATAAAAATAGAAACCCCCAAAAAAGATTAAATGTCCATAAGAAAAGTACAATACAATAAAATAAGAATAAATGTAAAGTAGAAGTAAGTAAAGTTTCTAGACATATGATTAACAGTGGACCAGTGCAATTTATTTTTATGATGACAAGCAAATCTTGATGATCCCATGTAAGTGATATTCTTTATCTTACAAGACTAGATAAAATGAATAGAAATAAGATAAGAGAATGCAGTAAATAGTGAAGTGAACAAGGGTAAATCCCTAAACTAAAACAAAAACAGCAAAAGACTGCATAAAAATTAAGTTTAATAAATTATTTAAATAATAAAATAAAATAAAAAACAGATGTGTTTTGTTGATGTTAACAGTTCATTGAACTCAAGGCTTGAATACTTGAGATTGAGTCTATTTTTGTTTTAATATAATATCTTTATTGTGTTTTAATGATATCAATTATAATAAACATTATTGTAATTAAGTAAGGGCAATTTAGTTAAGATTTCATAAGAATTGTATGTCAGAAAGTGTTTAGCAAGCTGAAATAATAATAAGCATTGTAATTGAACTAACATAAAATATAGGCCAAATGGTAAATATCACCAACCTTATAACTAGTAAATAAGTTAATGAAATTAATTAAATTGATGAAAATTGTTTAATGTAAATCAATAAATGTGTATAATAACTATAACAACACTTTGTGAAGGTATTGAAGGAATGTATAAAATATTATTAGAAAAAATGCAAGTGTAATAACACTGGAATCTAAGGAAAAGCCTAAATTGAAGATAACATTCAAATTAGTTAACCAAATCATAAAATTACTGAGAATTAAAGAAAACGAACCATTATAATTCAATCAATGATCTTGTTCAATGATAATTAGAATCTAACAGAAATTGTAAACCATTTAATGTGGCAGGAAGTAAAATAGCTAAAGCCTACAACCAGATATACTGTAAATATGACCTTTTAAGTTAAAAAATACTATAAATTATATCATGTGTGGTATTAAATAACGCAGAAATAAATAAGGAAATTGATGATGTAATTAGTATTTAATAAGAATAAATAATAAGCAAAATGTAATTAATCATATAATGTAAAAGTCAATTATTTAGTTCAACATATAATTAAGGCTGAAGTGACAGCTGATTAAAACAATGTGAATTTAATATTAAATCAGCCAGGACCTTTTGTATGAAGAAGAAAGAGAGTGAGTTGATTGTTAAATGTTGAGATAAACACATCTGAACGATCTCACACAAATTAAGAATTAAAAAAAAAAAAAAATAGGAGATATAATTTTGAAACAACTAAACCTATAAAAATAAAAAAGAACAATTTAAAAATATGAGTCACCAACACTGAGTTCAAGTGAAATAAATCAAATTAGTCGATTTATGAAGATTGGATGGTGTAAACCAGATATTAGAACAATATAAACAGAATTTTATCGATATGAAATTTGCCATTGTAAAACCTTATGAACTATTGGAACCAGAACACATTTGAACACTGATTGCCGAGCCAAACAACTGATCACTAATCCAGAATAATTACACTGTTATGAAGAGAAATTAATCACTACTGCTTGGATGAGGAACACATAAAGAATCAACATTTTTTCGAAGGAATTCTGTCGTGAAGACTTCTCGTACATACGCAGCAAGGGAGTGGCCATCTTTGTTTGTAGCGAACCAGACCAGCCAGCTGAGGTGACGTCAGAATATCGTCCAGATTTGTTAGTTCGAGAAATCTAATTTATTAACATTTTTATATTACGTACATATTATTTCTATTTTTATAATTAAGAACTTTTTTATTGTAAGTGTTGTACTTTTCAGCAGTGCCCTTTCTCTGACTATTTAAATAACAGCTAAAAGAACCTGTAATTCAATATTAATAATTTATATAATGAAACCAGTTTGCCCTGAGGTATGAGTTTGCGAGCTGTGGATTAGCAGATCGATTCAAAGTCGATTAATTGCGATAACTTTAATAAATTCGTTTAATATTATAATTTTGAGTTTTATTTCTTGTTAAAAATATATATAGAAGAATTTCAGGTAATATTTGAAACCTGGACTCCCAGAAAAGAAGAGAAGAACATTGCGAAGAAGTATAATCACTGAATAACTGAAAACCACTAATCGATTATTACATTTTATAATCTATTTAACATTGGGAAACAGTTATTGCTATTCTAACATAATAAATCAAATCAATTACAGTAGTAATTAAAGGAATTAAGGACAAATAAATAATTAAGAAATTAATAAAGAGACAAAAAATTTTTTAATTTCATACAAAATTTTTTACCAAGTTAAATTATAATTTTTGTAACCCCGAAACTCAAACCCAAAAAAGTGTTTTGTTACAAAATTGACACTACCGATGTGGCGCTTATTATATAATCAAACCCGAAAAATTTATTTTGTTACAAAATTGGCATCCAACTTAAGGGCCTGAAATTAGTAATTGATAGGCCATAAGATATAAAAATAATTGCCCAATTTCTAATTTTAGCTGGCAGCTGTTACAAGGTCGGAAGGGTAATAAAATGCCAAAGAGAGCAACATCAAAGAAAATGGCGGCAGAAGCCGAGAAAGAAATTGATATTGACGACAAAGAGGCAACTCCGGTTGAAGATATAGAAGGAAGGCTACCTCCTGCGGAACCGAACCAACCCGCACAACAAGAGGAACAACCCGAGAAACCTACACAAACAGGGGATGTCAATCTCCAGGAGAAAGAGTTAGAAAAATCCAACACAACAGAAAATCCTATTCTGGATAAGATGATGGAAATGTTCCGGCTTATGATGCAGACAATGGATGATATTACCATAGAAATAATAAATGATAATAAACCGTGGAGGGAAGAATTAAGAAATGATAGGACCAAAGAAATAAAAAATGATAGCAAACCAGAAACAGAAGAAATACCAAACGATAAAACAAGGGCACAAGTAGCATTATTATCTGAAATTAAACCTAACAAAAACAAGGAAAATATTAAGCACAGGGAAATGAAGTCAAAGAAAATGAGACAAATGTATCCAAGGAAATTAATAAAAACATGGGAAGAGTTGGAGATGATGAACAATGGTTTAATTAATGTAAGTAATATCCCAATGACCAACGATAAAGAAATCATGAATTTCAGAGATTATAGGAGGAGGTTAAAAGAAATTTCAGTAATGATTTACAATAAAACAATATTTTACAACTTAGAAACAACTAGAGGTAAATGGAATACACCAGAGATAGAAAGACATGGGAAAATATCAATGATATCATTAATCATTGACGTACCAGTGACATATTGGTTTAATAAACAATATGATATAGTGAGTCAAATAAGCCTTGAAACAAATGGAAGAATAACAACAGAAAAAATGAAGTACAAGGGAGAAACGAGAGATGTCACCAGAACAGAAATACTTATGAAGACAATGGTAGTACGGACAATAAGGGCAACTGAGTTTCTGAACCATGGATAAACTAAATACCACACACCATCAAGAAAAGGGACGGATGTTATGATAACTGAATACAGCAAAAAACCATTTAAAAGAGAAGGAAAATAAGTATAATTGAGAAAAAATAATAAGAATAAAGAAACAAAACCAAGATTTAAGGAAGAATATTATTCGAGAAAATGAACAATACCAATGAAAATATGAGGAACTGAGCGATATTAGGAAAATCACCAAAAGCTCAACAATACTGGGTTTAGAAGAACATATAACAATTAAGAACTGTAATAAGGGAATTAGAATTAACTTAAAAATTCTAAAAGAAAAGTAAGGTCATCTTACACCAATTATTTACAGAATTTAATTTTGAATGGAAATATAATTACTAAATTCTAAAACTAAATAAGATAAACTTATATCAAGAATTTACAGGAATTAATTATGAAGAGAAAAAAAATATATATAAATAAAACAACAAAATTCTAAAGGAAAAATAAGAACAACTTATATCAATAATATGAATAAACTAGTTTTGGAAAGAAAATATTAAAAAATTTATGAAATGCAAAAGGAAGTAAAGACCACTTAAATAATATAATGTTAATGAAATAATTTGGATGAAACCAAGAGCGAAATAATAATTTTTGAAGAAAAAAAAATATATAATATAACTGTCATCACTACTTTAATTTTAATTATAATAAGAACCATTGGAAGAATGACTGTCATAACATAAAACCAGTAGAACAATTAATTAGAACCAAGATGAAAAACAAGAAAAAAAATGCTATTAATATTGATAACCAGAAAAAGATTATGCGAACAATAGAAGATAAAGAGAATTCAGATGAAAAAAGTTTACACCCAATAACTAGTGATAAATATATCAACAGAGCTTCCAATCATGAGAAAAATAAATATATCAGCAGAGCAATAAATCATTAGAAGAATAAATAATAAGAAGAATAAATTGAGATAGAAAGTATTAGTAAATCTGAGCAACCACAAAGTGAGGTATCCAAGGATGTTTTTTATTAGTCGAAAAATAAACTATTCTTGTATAATTATTATTTAATGACTGTCTGTAGATGAATTCCAGCAGTATTATATTTTGAGCAGAGATGATGTTCCTCTGATCTCAAAAAAGTGTAGTATGGCCAGCAGAGTATATGTAGCCACAAGTGCCTCTCTGGACTGCCCCAGCTCACGTGTTAGGGAATGAATATCCCATGGATAAAGCACTAAGTAAAGGAAAAAATAAATATAATAATAATGATATACCTCAGATAACGTAATCTATCGAATAAGAATAAATTCAATGAAAAAAAAAACTAAAGCTCAATTACGAAGAAGCAGATACATAGAAGTAGGTAGGAAGACAAAGCATATAATGAACAATAAATATCATAAGCAATTATTTCATACATACTAAACGTATGATCTGAATTAATCACTTCTGGAGGAGAGCAATCTGTAGCGTGACAGAAAATCCACCTTGTTATAATTTAAAAAATAATCAGGTATAGAATAAAAATAAAATGGCTTAAAGGAAAATTACTATAAAAAATTAATCAAGGACCAGAGTAAATTGAAATCATGGTTTCGAAGAAATAAAGTGAATTAAAAACAACCATCCAATATTTAATAAATTATAGGAAAATAGTGATAATCCAATGTATAGAGTAATTATACCGAGGTAGAATAGGAGCATGTAAGGAAATACCACGGTTAAACAAACCTCCATAATAAAAGGATAACTTTTGGAAAAAAACAAACACATTTATAAAAATAGAAACCCCCAAAAAAGATTAAATGTCCATAAGAAAAGTACAATACAATAAAATAAGAATAAATGTAAAGTAGAAGTAAGTAAAGTTTCTAGACATATGATTAACAGTGGACCAGTGCAATTTAGTTTTATGATGACAAGCAAATCTTGATGATCCCATGTAAGTGATATTCTTTATCTTACAAGACTAGATAAAATGAATAGAAATAAGATAAGAGAATGCAGTAAATAGTGAAGTGAACAAGGGTAAATCCCTAAACTAAAACAAAAACAGCAAAAGACTGCATAAAAATTAAGTTTAATAAATTATTTAAATAATAAAATAAAATAAAAAACAGATGTGTTTTGTTGATGTTAACAGTTCATTGAACTCAAGGCTTGAATGCTTGAGATTGAGTCTATTTTTGTTTTAATATAATATCTTTATTGTGTTTTAATGATATCAATTATAATAAACATTATTGTAATTAAGTAAGGGCAATTTAGTTAAGATTTCATAAGAATTGTATGTCAGAAAGTGTTTAGCAAGCTGAAATAATAATAAGCATTGTAATTGAACTAACATAAAATATAGGCCAAATGGTAAATATCACCAACCTTATAACTAGTAAATAAGTTAATGAAATTAATTAAATTGATGAAAATTGTTTAATGTAAATCAATAAATGTGTATAATAACTATAACAACACTTTGTGAAGGTATTGAAGGAATGTATAAAATATTATTAGAAAAAATGCAAGTGTAATAACACTGGAATCTAAGGAAAAGCCTAAATTGAAGATAACATTCAAATTAGTTAACCAAATCATAAAATTACTGAGAATTAAAGAAAACGAACCATTATAATTCAATCAATAATCTTGTTCAATGATAATTAGAATCTAACAGAAATTGTAAACCATTTAATGTGGCAGGAAGTAAAATAGCTAAAGCCTACAACCAGATATACTGTAAATATGACCTTTTAAGTTAAAAAATACTATAAATTATATCATGTGTGGTATTAAATAACGCAGAAATAAATAAGGAAATTGATGATGTAATTAGTATTTAATAAGAATAAATAATAAGCAAAATGTAATTAATCATATAATGTAAAAGTCAATTATTTAGTTCAACATATAATTAAGGCTGAAGTGACAGCTGATTAAAACAATGTGAATTTAATATTAAATCAGCCAGGACCTTTTTTATGAAGAAGAAAGAGAGTGAGTTGATTGTTAAACGTTGAGATAAACACATCTGAACGATCTCACACAAATTAAGAATTAAAAAAAAAAATAGGAGATATAATTTTGAAACAACTAAACCTATAAAAATAAAAAAGAACAATTTAAAAATATGAGTCACCAACACTGAGTTCAAGTGAAATAAATCAAATTAGTCGATTTATGAAGATTGGATGGTGTAAACCAGATATTAGAACAATATAAACAGAATTTTATCGATATGAAATTTGCCATTGTAAAACCTTATGAACTATTGGAACCAGAACACATTTGAACACTGATTGCCGAGCCGAACAACTGATCACTAATCCAGAATAATTACACTGTTATGAAGAGAAATTAATCACTACTGCTTGGATGAGTAACACATAAAGAATCAACATTTTTTCGAAGGAATTCTGTCGTGAAGACTTCTCGTACATACGCAGCAAGGGAGTGGCCATCTTTGTTTGTAGCGAACCAGACCAGCCAGCTGAGGTGACGTCAGAATATCGTCCAGATTTGTTAGTTCGAGAAATCTAATTTATTAACATTTTTATATTACGTACATATTATTTCTATTTTTATAATTAAGAACTTTTTTATTGTAAGTGTTGTACTTTTCAGCATTGCCCTTTCTCTGACTATTTAAATAACAGCTAAAAGAACCTGTAATTCAATATTAATAATTTATATAACAAAACCAATTTGCCCTGAGATATGAGTTTGCGAGCTGTGGATTAGCAGATCGATTCAAAGTCGATTAATTGCGATAACTTTAATAAATTCGTTTAATATTATAATTTTGAGTTTTATTTCTTGGTAAAAATATATATAGAAGAATTTCAGGTAATATTTGAAACCTGGACTCCCAGAAAAGAAGAGAAGAACATTGCGAAGAAGTATAATCACTGAATAACTGAAAACCACTAATCGATTATTACATTTTATAATCTATTTAACATTGGGAAACAATTATTGCTATTCTAACATAATAAATCAAATCAATTACAGTAGTAATTAAAGGAATTAAGGACAAATAAATAATTAAGAAATTAATAAAGAGAAAAAAATTTTTTTAATTTCATACAAAATTTTTTACCAAGTTAAATTATAATTTTTGTAACCCCGAAACTCAAACCCAAAAAAGTGTTTTGTTACAAAATTGACACTACCGATGTGGCGCTTATTATATAATCAAACCCGAAAAATTTATTTTGTTACAAAATTGGCATCCAACTTAAGGGGCTGAAATTAGTAATTGATAGGCCATAAGAGATAAAAATAATTGCCCAATTTCTAATTTTAGCTGGCAGCTGTTACAAGGTCGGAAGGGTAATAAAATGCCAAAGAGAGCAACATCAAAGAAAATGGCGGCAGAAGCCGAGAAAGAAATTGATATTGACGACAAAGAGGCAACTCCGGTTGAAGATATAGAAGGAAGGCTACCTCCTGCGGAACCGAACCAACCCGCACAACAAGAGGAACAACCCGAGAAACCTACACAAACAGGGGATGTCAATCTCCAGGAGAAAGAGTTAGAAAAATCCAACACAACAGAAAATCCTATTCTGGATAAGATGATGGAAATGTTCCGGCTTATGATGCAGACAATGGATGATATTACCATAGAAATAATAAATGATAATAAACCGTGGAGGGAAGAATTAAGAAATGATAGGACCAAAGAAATAAAAAATGATAGCAAACCAGAAACAGAAGAAATACCAAACGATAAAACAAGGGAACAAGTAGCATTATTATCTGAAATTAAACCTAACAAAAACAAGGAAAATATTAAGCACAGGGAAATGAAGTCAAAGAAAATGAGACAAATGTATCCAAGGAAATTAATAAAAACATGGGAAGAGTTGGAGATGATGAACAATGGTTTAATTAATGTAAGTAATATCCCAATGACCAACGATAAAGAAATCATGAATTTCAGAGATTATAGGAGGAGGTTAAAAGAAATTTCAGTAATGATTTACAATAAAACAATATTTTACAACTTAGAAACAACTAGAGGTAAGTGGAATACACCAGAGATAGAAAGACATGGGAAAATATCAATGATATCATTAATCATTGACGTACCAGTGACATATTGGTTTAATAAACAATATGATATAGTGAGTCAAATAAGCCTTGAAACAAATGAAAGAATAACAACAGAAAAAATGAAGTACAAGGGAGAAACGAGAGATGTCACCAAAACAGAAATACTTATGAAGACAATGGTAGTCCGGACAATAAGGGCAACTGAGTTTCTGAACCATGGATAAACTAAATACCACACACCATCAAGAAAAGGGACGGATGTTATGATAACTGAATACAGCAAAAAACCATTTAAAAGAGAAGGAAAATAAGTATAATTGAGAAAAAATAATAAGAATAAAGAAACAAAACCAAGATTTAAGGAAGAATATTATTCGAGAAAATGAACAATACCAATGAAAATATGAGGAACTGAGCGATATTAGGAAAATCACCAAAAGCTCAACAATACTGGGTTTAGAAGAACATATAACAATTAAGAACTGTAATAAGGGAATTAGAATTAACTTAAAAATTCTAAAAGAAAAGTAAGGTCAACTTACACCAATTATTTACAGAATTTAATTTTGAATGGAAATATAATTACTAAATTCTAAAACTAAATAAGATAAACTTATATCAAGAATTTACAGGAATTAATTATGAAGAGAAAAAAAATATATATAAATAAAACAACAAAATTCTAAAGGAAAAATAAGAACAACTTATATCAATAATATGAATAAACTAGTTTTGGAAAGAAAATATTAAAAAATTTATGAAATGCAAAAGGAAGTAAAGACCACTTAAATAATATAATGTTAATGAAATAATTTGGATGAAACCAAGAGCGAAATAATAATTTTTGAAGAAAAAAAAATATATAATATAACTGTCATCACTACTTTAATTTTAATTAAAATAAGAACCATTGGAAGAATGACTGTCATAACATAAAACCAGTAGAACAATTAATTAGAACCAAGATGAAAAACAAGAAAAAAAAATGCTATTAATATTGATAACCAGAAAAAGATTATGCGAACAATAGAAGATAAAGAGAATTCAGATGAAAAAAGTTTACACCCAATAACTAGTGATAAATATATCAACAGAGCTTCCAATCATGAGAAAAATAAATATATCAGCAGAGCAATAAATCATTAGAAGAATAAATAATAAGAAGAATAAATTGAGATAGAAAGTATTAGTAAATCTGAGCAACCACAAAGTGAGGTATCCAAGGATGTTTTTATTAGTCGAAAAATAAACTATTCTTGTATAATTATTATTTAATGACTGTCTGTAGATGAATTCCAGCAGTATTATATTTTGAGCAGAGATGATGTTCCTCTGATCTCAAAAAAGTGTAGTATGGCCAGCAGAGTATATGTAGCCACAAGTGCCTCTCTGGACTGCCCCAGCTCACGTGTTAGGGAATGAATATCCCATGGATAAAGCACTAAGTAAAGGAAAAAATAAATATAATAATAATGATATACCTCAGATAACGATAACTATCGAATAAGAATAAATTCAATGAAAAAAAAAAACTAAAGCTCAATTACGAAGAAGCAGATACATAGAAGTAGGTAGGAAGACAAAGCATATAATGAACAATAAATATCATAAGCAATTATTTCATACATACTAAACGTATGATCTGAATTAATCACTTCTGGAGGAGAGCAATCTGTAGCGTGACAGAAAATCCACCTTGTTATAATTTAAAAAATAATCAGGTATAGAATAAAAATAAAATGGCTTAAAGGAAAATTACTATAAAAAATTAATCAAGGACCAGAGTAAATTGAAATCATGGTTTCGAAGAAATAAAGTGAATTAAAAACAACCATCCAATATTTAATAAATTATAGGAAAATAGTGATAATCCAATGTATAGAGTAATTATACCGAGGTAGAATAGGAGCATGTAAGGAAATACCACGGTTAAACAAACCTCCATAATAAAAGGATAACTTTTGGAAAAAAACAAACACATTTATAAAAATAGAAACCCCCAAAAAAGATTAAATGTCCATAAGAAAAGTACAATACAATAAAATAAGAATAAATGTAAAGTAGAAGTAAGTAAAGTTTCTAGACATATGATTAACAGTGGACCAGTGCAATTTATTTTTATGATGACAAGCAAATCTTGATGATCCCATGTAAGTGATATTCTTTATCTTACAAGACTAGATAAAATGAATAGAAATAAGATAAGAGAATGCAGTAAATAGTGAAGTGAACAAGGGTAAATCCCTAAACTAAAACAAAAACAGCAAAAGACTGCATAAAAATTAAGTTTAATAAATCATTTAAATAATAAAATAAAATAAAAAACAGATGTGTTTTGTTGATGTTAACAGTTCATTGAACTCAAGGCTTGAATGCTTGAGATTGAGTCTATTTTTGTTTTAATATAATATCTTTATTGTGTTTTAATGATATCAATTATAATAAACATTATTGTAATTAAGTAAGGGCAATTTAGTTAAGATTTCATAAGAATTGTATGTCAGAAAGTGTTTAGCAAGCTGAAATAATAATAAGCATTGTAATTGAACTAACATAAAATATAGGCCAAATGGTAAATATCACCAACCTTATAACTAGTAAATAAGTTAATGAAATTAATTAAATTGATGAAAATTGTTTAATGTAAATCAATAAATGTGTATAATAACTATAACAACACTTTGTGAAGGTATTGAAGGAATGTATAAAATATTATTAGAAAAAATGCAAGTGTAATAACACTGGAATCTAAGGAAAAGCCTAAATTGAAGATAACATTCAAATTAGTTAACCAAATCATAAAATTACTGAGAATTAAAGAAAACGAACCATTATAATTCAATCAATAATCTTGTTCAATGATAATTAGAATCTAACAGAAATTGTAAACCATTTAATGTGGCAGGAAGTAAAATAGCTAAAGCCTACAACCAGATATACTGTAAATATGACCTTTTAAGTTAAAAAATACTATAAATTATATCATGTGTGGTATTAAATAATGCAGAAATAAATAAGGAAATTGATGATGTAATTAGTATTTAATAAGAATAAATAATAAGCAAAATGTAATTAATCATATAATGTAAAAGTCAATTATTTAGTTCAACATATAATTAAGGCTGAAGTGACAGCTGATTAAAACAATGTGAATTTAATATTAAATCAGCCAGGACCTTTTTTATGAAGAAGAAAGAGAGTGAGTTGATTGTTAAACGTTGAGATAAACACATCTGAACGATCTCACACAAATTAAGAATAAAAAAAAAAAAAAAATAGGAGATATAATTTTGAAACAACTAAACCTATAAAAATAAAAAAGAACAATTTAAAAATATGAGTCACCAACACTGAGTTCAAGTGAAATAAATCAAATTAGTCGATTTATGAAGATTGGATGGTGTAAACCAGATATTAGAACAATATAAACAGAATTTTATCGATATGAAATTTGCCATTGTAAAACCTTATGAACTATTGGAACCAGAACACATTTGAACACTGATTGCCGAGCCGAACAACTGATCACTAATCCAGAATAATTACACTGTTATGAAGAGAAATTAATCACTACTGCTTGGATGAGTAACACATAAAGAATCAACATTTTTTCGAAGGAATTCTGTCGTGAAGACTTCTCGTACATACACAGCAAGGGAGTGGCCATCTTTGTTTGTAGCGAACCAGACCAGCCAGCTGAGGTGACGTCAGAATATCGTCCAGATTTGTTAGTTCGAGAAATCTAATTTATTAACATTTTTATATTACGTACATATTATTTCTATTTTTATAATTAAGAACTTTTTTATTGTAAGTGTTGTACTTTTCAGCATTGCCCTTTCTCTGACTATTTAAATAACAGCTAAAAGAACCTGTAATTCAATATTAATAATTTATATAACAAAACCAATTTGCCCTGAGATATGAGTTTGCGAGCTGTGGATTAGCAGATCGATTCAAAGTCGATTAATTGCGATAACTTTAATAAATTCGTTTAATATTATAATTTTGAGTTTTATTTCTTGGTAAAAATATATATAGAAGAATTTCAGGTAATATTTGAAACCTGGACTCCCAGAAAAGAAGAGAAGAACATTGCGAAGAAGTATAATCACTGAATAACTGAAAACCACTAATCGATTATTACATTTTATAATCTATTTAACATTGGGAAACAATTATTGCTATTCTAACATAATAAATCAAATCAATTACAGTAGTAATTAAAGGAATTAAGGACAAATAAATAATTAAGAAATTAATAAACAGAAAAAAAATTTTTTAATTTCATACAAAATTTTTTACCAAGTTAAATTATAATTTTTGTAACCCCGAAACTCAAACCCAAAAAAGTGTTTTGTTACAAAATTGACACTAAAGATGTGGCGCTTATTATATAATCAAACCCGAAAAATTTATTTTGTTACAAAATTGGCATCCAACTTAAGGGGCTGAAATTAGTAATTGATAGGCCATAAGAGATAAAAATAATTGCCCAATTTCTAATTTTAGCTGGCAGCTGTTACAAGGTCGGAAGGGTAATAAAATGCCAAAGAGAGCAACATCAAAGAAAATGGCGGCAGAAGCCGAGAAAGAAATTGATATTGACGACAAAGAGGCAACTCCGGTTGAAGATATAGAAGGAAGGCTACCTCCTGCGGAACCGAACCAACCCGCACAACAAGAGGAACAACCCGAGAAACCTACACAAACAGGGGATGTCAATCTCCAGGAGAAAGAGTTAGAAAAATCCAACACAACAGAAAATCCTATTCTGGATAAGATGATGGAAATGTTCCGGCTTATGATGCAGACAATGGATGATATTACCATAGAAATAATAAATGATAATAAACCGTGGAGGGAAGAATTAAGAAATGATAGGACCAAAGAAATAAAAAATGATAGCAAACCAGAAACAGAAGAAATACCAAACGATAAAACAAGGGAACAAGTAGCATTATTATCTGAAATTAAACCTAACAAAAACAAGGAAAATATTAAGCACAGGGAAATGAAGTCAAAGAAAATGAGACAAATGTATCCAAGGAAATTAATAAAAACATGGGAAGAGTTGGAGATGATGAACAATGGTTTAATTAATGTAAGTAATATCCCAATGACCAACGATAAAGAAATCATGAATTTCAGAGATTATAGGAGGAGGTTAAAAGAAATTTCAGTAATGATTTACAATAAAACAATATTTTACAACTTAGAAACAACTAGAGGTAAATGGAATACACCAGAGATAGAAAGACATGGGAAAATATCAATGATATCATTAATCATTGACGTACCAGTGACATATTGGTTTAATAAACAATATGATATAGTGAGTCAAATAAGCCTTGAAACAAATGAAAGAATAACAACAGAAAAAATGAAGTACAAGGGAGAAACGAGAGATGTCACCAGAACAGAAATACTTATGAAGACAATGGTAGTACGGACAATAAGGGCAACTGAGTTTCTGAACCATGGATAAACTAAATACCACACACCATCAAGAAAAGGGACGGATGTTATGATAACTGAATACAGCAAAAAACCATTTAAAAGAGAAGGAAAATAAGTATAATTGAGAAAAAATAATAAGAATAAGGAAACAAAACCAAGATTTAAGGAAGAATATTATTCGAGAAAATGAACAATACCAATGAAAATATGAGGAACTGAGCGATATTAGGAAAATCACCAAAAGCTCAACAATACTGGGTTTAGAAGAACATATAACAATTAAGAACTGTAATAAGGGAATTAGAATTAACTTAAAAATTCTAAAAGAAAAGTAAGGTCAACTTACACCAATTATTTACAGAATTTAATTTTGAATGGAAATATAATTACTAAATTCTAAAACTAAATAAGATAAACTTATATCAAGAATTTACAGGAATTAATTATGAAGAGAAAAAAAATATATATAAATAAAACAACAAAATTCTAAAGGAAAAATAAGAACAACTTATATCAATAATATGAATAAACTAGTTTTGGAAAGAAAATATTAAAAAATTTATGAAATGCAAAAGGAAGTAAAGACCACTTAAATAATATAATGTTAATGAAATAATTTGGATGAAACCAAGAGTGAAATAATAATTTTTGAAGAAAAAAAAATATATAATATAACTGTCATCACTACTTTAATTTTAATTATAATAAGAACCATTGGAAGAATGACTGTCATAACATAAAACCAGTAGAACAATTAATTAGAACCAAGATGAAAAACAAGAAAAAAAAATGCTATTAATATTGATAACCAGAAAAAGATTATGCGAACAATAGAAGATAAAGAGAATTCAGATGAAAAAAGTTTACACCCAATAACTAGTGATAAATATATCAACAGAGCTTCCAATCATGAGAAAAATAAATATATCAGCAGAGCAATAAATCATTAGAAGAATAAATAATAAGAAGAATAAATTGAGATAGAAAGTATTAGTAAATCTGAGCAACCACAAAGTGAGGTATCCAAGGATGTTTTTTATTAGTCGAAAAATAAACTATTCTTGTATAATTATTATTTAATGACTGTCTGTAGATGAATTCCAGCAGTATTATATTTTGAGCAGAGATGATGTTCCTCTGATCTCAAAAAAGTGTAGTATGGCCAGCAGAGTATATGTAGCCACAAGTGCCTCTCTGGACTGCCCCAGCTCACGTGTTAGGGAATGAATATCCCATGGATAAAGCACTAAGTAAAGGAAAAAATAAATATAATAATAATGATATACCTCAGATAACGATAACTATCGAATAAGAATAAATTCAATGAAAAAAAAAACTAAAGCTCAATTACGAAGAAGCAGATACATAGAAGTAGGTAGGAAGACAAAGCATATAATGAACAATAAATATCATAAGCAATTATTTCATACATACTAAACGTATGATCTGAATTAATCACTTCTGGAGGAGAGCAATCTGTAGCGTGACAGAAAATCCACCTTGTTATAATTTAAAAAATAATCAGGTATAGAATAAAAATAAAATGGCTTAAAGGAAAATTACTATAAAAAATTAATCAAGGACCAGAGTAAATTGAAATCATGGTTTCGAAGAAATAAAGTGAATTAAAAACAACCATCCAATATTTAATAAATTATAGGAAAATAGTGATAATCCAATGTATAGAGTAATTATACCGAGGTAGAATAGGAGCATGTAAGGAAATACCACGGTTAAACAAACCTCCATAATAAAAGGATAACTTTTGGAAAAAAACAAACACATTTATAAAAATAGAAACCCCCAAAAAAGATTAAATGTCCATAAGAAAAGTACAATACAATAAAATAAGAATAAATGTAAAGTAGAAGTAAGTAAAGTTTCTAGACATATGATTAACAGTGGACCAGTGCAATTTATTTTTATGATGACAAGCAAATCTTGATGATCCCATGTAAGTGATATTCTTTATCTTACAAGACTAGATAAAATGAATAGAAATAAGATAAGAGAATGCAGTAAATAGTGAAGTGAACAAGGGTAAATCCCTAAACTAAAACAAAAACAGCAAAAGACTGCATAAAAATTAAGTTTAATAAATTATTTAAATAATAAAATAAAATAAAAAACAGATGTGTTTTGTTGATGTTAACAGTTCATTGAACTCAAGGCTTGAATGCTTGAGATTGAGTCTATTTTTGTTTTAATATAATATCTTTATTGTGTTTTAATGATATCAATTATAATAAACATTATTGTAATTAAGTAAGGGCAATTTAGTTAAGATTTCATAAGAATTGTATGTCAGAAAGTGTTTAGCAAGCTGAAATAATAATAAGCATTGTAATTGAACTAACATAAAATATAGGCCAAATGGTAAATATCACCATCCTTATAACTAGTAAATAAGTTAATGAAATTAATTAAATTGATGAAAATTGTTTAATGTAAATCAATAAATGTGTATAATAACTATAACAACACTTTGTGAAGGTATTGAAGGAATGTATAAAATATTATTAGAAAAAATGCAAGTGTAATAACACTGGAATCTAAGGAAAAGCCTAAATTGAAGATAACATTCAAATTAGTTAACCAAATCATAAAATTACTGAGAATTAAAGAAAACGAACCATTATAATTCAATCAATAATCTTGTTCAATGATAATTAGAATCTAACAGAAATTGTAAACCATTTAATGTGGCAGGAAGTAAAATAGCTAAAGCCTACAACCAGATATACTGTAAATATGACCTTTTAAGTTAAAAAATACTATAAATTATATCATGTGTGGTATTAAATAATGCAGAAATAAATAAGGAAATTGATGATGTAATTAGTATTTAATAAGAATAAATAATAAGCAAAATGTAATTAATCATATAATGTAAAAGTCAATTATTTAGTTCAACATATAATTAAGGCTGAAGTGACAGCTGATTAAAACAATGTGAATTTAATATTAAATCAGCCAGGACCTTTTGTATGAAGAAGAAAGAGAGTGAGTTGATTGTTAAACGTTGAGATAAACACATCTGAACGATCTCACACAAATTAAGAATAAAAAAAAAAAATAGGAGATATAATTTTGAAACAACTAAACCTATAAAAATAAAAAAGAACAATTTAAAAATATGAGTCACCAACACTGAGTTCAAGTGAAATAAATCAAATTAGTCGATTTATGAAGATTGGATGGTGTAAACCAGATATTAGAACAATATAAACAGAATTTTATCGATATGAAATTTGCCATTGTAAAACCTTATGAACTATTGGAACCAGAACACATTTGAACACTGATTGCCGAGCCGAACAACTGATCACTAATCCAGAATAATTACACTGTTATGAAGAGAAATTAATCACTACTGCTTGGATGAGGAACACATAAAGAATCAACATTTTTTCGAAGGACTTCTGTCGTGAAGACTTCTCGTACATACGCAGCAAGGGAGTGGCCATCTTTGTTTGTAGCGAACCAGACCAGCCAGCTGAGGTGACGTCAGAATATCGTCCAGATTTGTTGGTTCGAGAAATCTAATTTATTAACATTTTTATATTACGTACATATTATTTCTATTTTTATAATTAAGAACTTTTTTATTGTAAGTGTTGTACTTTTCAGCATTGCCCTTTCTCTGACTATTTAAATAACAGCTAAAAGAACCTGTAATTCAATATTAATAATTTATATAACAAAACCAATTTGCCCTGAGATATGAGTTTGCGAGCTGTGGGTTAGCAGATCGATTCAAAGTCGATTAATTGCGATAACTTTAATAAATTCGTTTAATATTATAATTTTGCGTTTTATTTCTTGGTAAAAATATATATAGAAGAATTTCAGGTAATATTTGAAACCTGGACTCCCAGAAAAGAAGAGAAGAACATTGCGAAGAAGTTATTATCACTGAATAACTGAAAACCACTAATCGATTATTACATTTTATAATCTATTTAACGTTGGGAAACAATTATTGCTATTCTAACATAATAAATCAAATCAATTACAGTAGTAATTAAAGGAATTGAGGACAAATAAATAATTAAGAAATTAATAAAGAGAAAAAAAAAATTTGTAATTTCATACAAAATTTTTTACCAAGTTAAATTATAATTTTTGTAACCCCGAAACTCAAACCCGAAAAAGTGTTTTGTTACAAAATTGACACTACCGATGTGGCGCTTATTATATAATCAAACCCGAAAAATTTATTTTGTTACAAAATTGGCATCCAACTTAAGGGGCTGAAATTAGTAATTGATAGGCCATAAGAGATAAAAATAATTGCCCAATTTCTAATTTTAGCTGGCAGCTGTTACAAGGTCGGAAGGGTAATAAAAATGCCAAAGAGAGCAACATCAAAGAAAAGGGCGGCAGAAGCCGAGAAAGAAATTGATATTGACGACAAAGAGGCAACTCCGGTTGAAGATATAGAAGGAAGGCTACCTCCTGCGGAACCGAACCAACCCGCACAACAAGAGGAACAACCCGAGAAACCTACACAAACAGGGGATGTCAATCTCCAGGAGAAAGAGTTAGAAAAATCCAACACAACAGAAAATCCTATTCTGGATAAGATGATGGAAATGTTCCGGCTTATGATGCAGACAGTGGATGATATTACCATAGAAATAATAAATGATAATAAACCGTGGAGGGAAGAATTAAGAAATGATAGGACCAAAGAAATAAAAAATGATAGCAAACCAGAAACAGAAGAAATACCAAACGATAAAACAAGGGAACAAGTAGCATTATTATCTGAAATTAAACCTAACAAAAACAAGGAAAATATTAAGCACAGGGAAATGAAGTCAAAGAAAATGAGACAAATGTATCCAAGGAAATTAATAAAAACATGGGAAGAGTTGGAGATGATGAACAATGGTTTAATTAATGTAAGTAATATCCCAATGACCAACGATAAAGAAATCATGAATTTCAGAGATTATAGGAGGAGGTTAAAAGAAATTTCAGTAATGATTTACAATAAAACAATATTTTACAACTTAGAAACAACTAGAGGTAAATGGAATACACCAGAGATAGAAAGACATGGGAAAATATCAATGATATCATTAATCATTGACGTACCAGTGACATATTGGTTTAATAAACAATATGATATAGTGAGTCATGTAAGCCGTGAAACAAATGAAAGAATAACAACAGAAAAAATGAAGTACAAGGGAGAAACGAGAGATGTCACCAGAACAGAAATACTTATGAAGACAATGGTAGTCCGGACAATAAGGGCAACTGAGTTTCTGAACCATGGATAAACTAAATACCACACACCATCAAGAAAAGGGACGGATGTTATGATAACTGAATACAGCAAAAAACCATTTAAAAGAGAAGGAAAATAAGTATAATTGAGAAAAAATAATAAGAATAAAGAAACAAAACCAAGATTTAAGGAAGAATATTATTCGAGAAAATGAACAATACCAATGAAAATATGAGGAACTGAGCGATATTAGGAAAATCACCAAAAGCTCAACAATACTGGGTTTAGAAGAACATATAACAATTAAGAACTGTAATAAGGGAATTAGAATAACTTAAAAATTCTAAAAGCAAAGTAAGGTCAACTTACCAATTATTTACAGAATTTAATTTTGAATGGAAATATAATTACTAAATTCTAAAACTAAATAAGATAAACTTATATCAAGAATTTACAGGAATTAATTATGAAGAGAAAAAATATATATATAAATAAAACAACAAAATTCTAAAGGAAAAATAAGAACTACTTATATCAATAATATGAATAAACTAGTTTTGGAAAGAAAATATTAAAAAATTTATGAAATGCAAAAGGAAGTAAAGACCACTTAAATAATATAATGTTAATGAAATAATTTGGATGAAACCAAGAGCGAAATAATAATTTTTGAAGAAAAAAAAATATATAATATAACTGTCATCACTACTTTAATTTTAATTATAATAAGACCATTGGAAGAATGACTGTCATAACATAAAACCAGTAGAACAATTAATTAGAACCAAGATGAAAAACAAGAAAAAAAATGCTATTAATATTGATAACCAGAAAAAGATTATGCGAACAATAGAAGATAAAGAGGATTCAGATGAAAAAAGTTTACACCCAATAACTAGTGATAAATATATCAACAGAGCTTCCAATCATGAGAAAAATAAATATATCAGCAGAGCAATAAATCATTAGAAGAATAAATAATAAGAAGAATAAATTGAGATAGAAAGTATTAGTAAATCTGAGCAACCACAAAGTGAGGTATCCAAGGATGTTTTTTATTAGTCGAAAAATAAACTATTCTTGTATAATTATTATTTAATGACTGTCTGTAGATGAATTCCAGCAGTATTATATTTTGAGCAGAGATGATGTTCCTCTGATCTCAAAAAAGTGTAGTATGGCCAGCAGAGTATATGTAGCCACAAGTGCCTCTCTGGACTGCCCCAGCTCACGTGTTAGGGAATGAATATCCCATGGATAAAGCACTAAGTAAAGGAAAAAATAAATATAATAATAATGATATACCTCAGATAACGATAACTATCGAATAAGAATAAATTCAATGAAAAAAAAAACTAAAGCTCAATTACGAAGAAGCAGATACATAGAAGTAGGTAGGAAGACAAAGCATATAATGAACAATAAATATCATAAGCAATTATTTCATACATACTAAACGTATGATCTGAATTAATCACTTCTGGAGGAGAGCAATCTGTAGCGTGACAGAAAATCCACCTTGTTATAATTTAAAAAATAATCAGGTATAGAATAAAAATAAAATGGCTTAAAGGAAAATTACTATAAAAAATTAATCAAGGACCAGAGTAAATTGAAATCATGGTTTCGAAGAAATAAAGTGAATTAAAAACAACCATCCAATATTTAATAAATTATAGGAAAATAGTGATAATCCAATGTATAGAGTAATTATACCGAGGTAGAATAGGAGCATGTAAGGAAATACCACGGTTAAACAAACCTCCATAATAAAAGGATAACTTTTGGAAAAAAACAAACACATTTATAAAAATAGAAACCCCCAAAAAAGATTAAATGTCCATAAGAAAAGTACAATACAATAAAATAAGAATAAATGTAAAGTAGAAGTAAGTAAAGTTTCTAGACATATGATTAACAGTGGACCAGTGCAATTTATTTTTATGATGACAAGCAAATCTTGATGATCCCATGTAAGTGATATTCTTTATCTTACAAGACTAGATAAAATGAATAGAAATAAGATAAGAGAATGCAGTAAATAGTGAAGTGAACAAGGGTAAATCCCTAAACTAAAACAAAAACAGCAAAAGACTGCATAAAAATTAAGTTTAATAAATTATTTAAATAATAAAATAAAATAAAAAACAGATGTGTTTTGTTGACGTTAACAGTTCATTGAACTCAAGGCTTGAATGCTTGAGATTGAGTCTATTTTTGTTTTAATATAATATCTTTATTGTGTTTTAATGATATCAATTATAATAAACATTATTGTAATTAAGTAAGGGCAATTTAGTTAAGATTTCATAAGAATTGTATGTCAGAAAGTGTTTAGCAAGCTGAAATAATAATAAGCATTGTAATTGAACTAACATAAAATATAGGCCAAATGGTAAATATCACCAACCTTATAACTAGTAAATAAGTTAATGAAATTAATTAAATTGATGAAAATTGTTTAATGTAAATCAATAAATGTGTATAATAACTATAACAACACTTTGTGAAGGTATTGAAGGAATGTATAAAATATTATTAGAAAAAATGCAAGTGTAATAACACTGGAATCTAAGGAAAAGCCTAAATTGAAGATAACATTCAAATTAGTTAACCAAATCATAAAATTACTGAGAATTAAAGAAAACGAACCATTATAATTCAATCAATAATCTTGTTCAATGATAATTAGAATCTAACAGAAATTGTAAACCATTTAATGTGGCAGGAAGTAAAATAGCTAAAGCCTACAACCAGATATACTGTAAATATGACCTTTTAAGTTAAAAAATACTATAAATTATATCATGTGTGGTATTAAATAACGCAGAAATAAATAAGGAAATTGATGATGTAATTAGTATTTAATAAGAATAAATAATAAGCAAAATGTAATTAATCATATAATGTAAAAGTCAATTATTTAGTTCAACATATAATTAAGGCTGAAGTGACAGCTGATTAAAACAATGTGAATTTAATATTAAATCAGCCAGGACCTTTTGTATGAAGAAGAAAGAGAGTGAGTTGATTGTTAAACGTTGAGATAAACACATCTGAACGATCTCACACAAATTAAGAATTAAAAAAAAAAAAAATAGGAGATATAATTTTGAAACAACTAAACCTATAAAAATAAAAAAGAACAATTTAAAAATATGAGTCACCAACACTGAGTTCAAGTGAAATAAATCAAATTAGTCGATTTATGAAGATTGGATGGTGTAAACCAGATATTAGAACAATATAAACAGAATTTTATCGATATGAAATTTGCCATTGTAAAACCTTATGAACTATTGGAACCAGAACACATTTGAACACTGATTGCCGAGCCGAACAACTGATCACTAATCCAGAATAATTACACTGTTATGAAGAGAAATTAATCACTACTGCTTGGATGAGGAACACATAAAGAATCAACATTTTTTCGAAGGACTTCTGTCGTGAAGACTTCTCGTACATACGCAGCAAGGGAGTGGCCATCTTTGTTTGTAGCGAACCAGACCAGCCAGCTGAGGTGACGTCAGAATATCGTCCAGATTTGTTGGTTCGAGAAATCTAATTTATTAACATTTTTATATTACGTACATATTATTTCTATTTTTATAATTAAGAACTTTTTTATTGTAAGTGTTGTACTTTTCAGCATTGCCCTTTCTCTGACTATTTAAATAACAGCTAAAAGAACCTGTAATTCAATATTAATAATTTATATAACAAAACCAATTTGCCCTGAGATATGAGTTTGCGAGCTGTGGGTTAGCAGATCGATTCAAAGTCGATTAATTGCGATAACTTTAATAAATTCGTTTAATATTATAATTTTGAGTTTTATTTCTTGGTAAAAATATATATAGAAGAATTTCAGGTAATATTTGAAACCTGGACTCCCAGAAAAGAAGAGAAGAACATTGCGAAGAAGTTATTATCACTGAATAACTGAAAACCACTAATCGATTATTACATTTTATAATCTATTTAACGTTGGGAAACAATTATTGCTATTCTAACATAATAAATCAAATCAATTACAGTAGTAATTAAAGGAATTAAGGACAAATAAATAATTAAGAAATTAATAAAGAGAAAAAAAAAATTTGTAATTTCATACAAAATTTTTTACCAAGTTAAATTATAATTTTTGTAACCCCGAAACTCAAACCCGAAAAAGTGTTTTGTTACAAAATTGACACTACCGATGTGGCGCTTATTATATAATCAAACCCGAAAAATTTATTTTGTTACAAAATTGGCATCCAACTTAAGGGGCTGAAATTAGTAATTGATAGGCCATAAGAGATAAAAATAATTGCCCAATTTCTAATTTTAGCTGGCAGCTGTTACAAGGTCGGAAGGGTAATAAAAATGCCAAAGAGAGCAACATCAAAGAAAAGGGCGGCAGAAGCCGAGAAAGAAATTGATATTGACGACAAAGAGGCAACTCCGGTTGAAGATATAGAAGGAAGGCTACCTCCTGCGGAACCGAACCAACCCGCACAACAAGAGGAACAACCCGAGAAACCTACACAAACAGGGGATGTCAATCTCCAGGAGAAAGAGTTAGAAAAATCCAACACAACAGAAAATCCTATTCTGGATAAGATGATGGAAATGTTCCGGCTTATGATGCAGACAGTGGATGATATTACCATAGAAATAATAAATGATAATAAACCGTGGAGGGAAGAATTAAGAAATGATAGGACCAAAGAAATAAAAAATGATAGCAAACCAGAAACAGAAGAAATACCAAACGATAAAACAAGGGAACAAGTAGCATTATTATCTGAAATTAAACCTAACAAAAACAAGGAAAATATTAAGCACAGGGAAATGAAGTCAAAGAAAATGAGACAAATGTATCCAAGGAAATTAATAAAAACATGGGAAGAGTTGGAGATGATGAACAATGGTTTAATTAATGTAAGTAATATCCCAATGACCAACGATAAAGAAATCATGAATTTCAGAGATTATAGGAGGAGGTTAAAAGAAATTTCAGTAATGATTTACAATAAAACAATATTTTACAACTTAGAAACAACTAGAGGTAAATGGAATACACCAGAGATAGAAAGACATGGGAAAATATCAATGATATCATTAATCATTGACGTGCCAGTGACATATTGGTTTAATAAACAATATGATATAGTGAGTCATGTAAGCCGTGAAACAAATGAAAGAATAACAACAGAAAAAATGAAGTACAAGGGAGAAACGAGAGATGTCACCAGAACAGAAATACTTATGAAGACAATGGTAGTCCGGACAATAAGGGCAACTGAGTTTCTGAACCATGGATAAACTAAATACCACACACCATCAAGAAAAGGGACGGATGTTATGATAACTGAATACAGCAAAAAACCATTTAAAAGAGAAGGAAAATAAGTATAATTGAGAAAAAATAATAAGAATAAAGAAACAAAACCAAGATTTAAGGAAGAATATTATTCGAGAAAATGAACAATACCAATGAAAATATGAGGAACTGAGCGATATTAGGAAAATCACCAAAAGCTCAACAATACTGGGTTTAGAAGAACATATAACAATTAAGAACTGTAATAAGGGAATTAGAATAACTTAAAAATTCTAAAAGCAAAGTAAGGTCAACTTACCAATTATTTACAGAATTTAATTTTGAATGGAAATATAATTACTAAATTCTAAAACTAAATAAGATAAACTTATATCAAGAATTTACAGGAATTAATTATGAAGAGAAAAAATATATATATAAATAAAACAACAAAATTCTAAAGGAAAAATAAGAACTACTTATATCAATAATATGAATAAACTAGTTTTGGAAAGAAAATATTAAAAAATTTATGAAATGCAAAAGGAAGTAAAGACCACTTAAATAATATAATGTTAATGAAATAATTTGGATGAAACCAAGAGCGAAATAATAATTTTTGAAGAAAAAAAAATATATAATATAACTGTCATCACTACTTTAATTTTAATTATAATAAGACCATTGGAAGAATGACTGTCATAACATAAAACCAGTAGAACAATTAATTAGAACCAAGATGAAAAACAAGAAAAAAAATGCTATTAATATTGATAACCAGAAAAAGATTATGCGAACAATAGAAGATAAAGAGGATTCAGATGAAAAAAGTTTACACCCAATAACTAGTGATAAATATATCAACAGAGCTTCCAATCATGAGAAAAATAAATATATCAGCAGAGCAATAAATCATTAGAAGAATAAATAATAAGAAGAATAAATTGAGATAGAAAGTATTAGTAAATCTGAGCAACCACAAAGTGAGGTATCCAAGGATGTTTTTTATTAGTCGAAAAATAAACTATTCTTGTATAATTATTATTTAATGACTGTCTGTAGATGAATTCCAGCAGTATTATATTTTGAGCAGAGATGATGTTCCTCTGATCTCAAAAAAGTGTAGTATGGCCAGCAGAGTATATGTAGCCACAAGTGCCTCTCTGGACTGCCCCAGCTCACGTGTTAGGGAATGAATATCCCATGGATAAAGCACTAAGTAAAGGAAAAAATAAATATAATAATAATGATATACCTCAGATAACGATAACTATCGAATAAGAATAAATTCAATGAAAAAAAAAACTAAAGCTCAATTACGAAGAAGCAGATACATAGAAGTAGGTAGGAAGACAAAGCATATAATGAACAATAAATATCATAAGCAATTATTTCATACATACTAAACGTATGATCTGAATTAATCACTTCTGGAGGAGAGCAATCTGTAGCGTGACAGAAAATCCACCTTGTTATAATTTAAAAAATAATCAGGTATAGAATAAAAATAAAATGGCTTAAAGGAAAATTACTATAAAAAATTAATCAAGGACCAGAGTAAATTGAAATCATGGTTTCGAAGAAATAAAGTGAATTAAAAACAACCATCCAATATTTAATAAATTATAGGAAAATAGTGATAATCCAATGTATAGAGTAATTATACCGAGGTAGAATAGGAGCATGTAAGGAAATACCACGGTTAAACAAACCTCCATAATAAAAGGATAACTTTTGGAAAAAAACAAACACATTTATAAAAATAGAAACCCCCAAAAAAGATTAAATGTCCATAAGAAAAGTACAATACAATAAAATAAGAATAAATGTAAAGTAGAAGTAAGTAAAGTTTCTAGACATATGATTAACAGTGGACCAGTGCAATTTATTTTTATGATGACAAGCAAATCTTGATGATCCCATGTAAGTGATATTCTTTATCTTACAAGACTAGATAAAATGAATAGAAATAAGATAAGAGAATGCAGTAAATAGTGAAGTGAACAAGGGTAAATCCCTAAACTAAAACAAAAACAGCAAAAGACTGCATAAAAATTAAGTTTAATAAATTATTTAAATAATAAAATAAAATAAAAAACAGATGTGTTTTGTTGACGTTAACAGTTCATTGAACTCAAGGCTTGAATGCTTGAGATTGAGTCTATTTTTGTTTTAATATAATATCTTTATTGTGTTTTAATGATATCAATTATAATAAACATTATTGTAATTAAGTAAGGGCAATTTAGTTAAGATTTCATAAGAATTGTATGTCAGAAAGTGTTTAGCAAGCTGAAATAATAATAAGCATTGTAATTGAACTAACATAAAATATAGGCCAAATGGTAAATATCACCAACCTTATAACTAGTAAATAAGTTAATGAAATTAATTAAATTGATGAAAATTGTTTAATGTAAATCAATAAATGTGTATAATAACTATAACAACACTTTGTGAAGGTATTGAAGGAATGTATAAAATATTATTAGAAAAAATGCAAGTGTAATAACACTGGAATCTAAGGAAAAGCCTAAATTGAAGATAACATTCAAATTAGTTAACCAAATCATAAAATTACTGAGAATTAAAGAAAACGAACCATTATAATTCAATCAATAATCTTGTTCAATGATAATTAGAATCTAACAGAAATTGTAAACCATTTAATGTGGCAGGAAGTAAAATAGCTAAAGCCTACAACCAGATATACTGTAAATATGACCTTTTAAGTTAAAAAATACTATAAATTATATCATGTGTGGTATTAAATAACGCAGAAATAAATAAGGAAATTGATGATGTAATTAGTATTTAATAAGAATAAATAATAAGCAAAATGTAATTAATCATATAATGTAAAAGTCAATTATTTAGTTCAACATATAATTAAGGCTGAAGTGACAGCTGATTAAAACAATGTGAATTTAATATTAAATCAGCCAGGACCTTTTGTATGAAGAAGAAAGAGAGTGAGTTGATTGTTAAACGTTGAGATAAACACATCTGAACGATCTCACACAAATTAAGAATTAAAAAAAAAAAAAATAGGAGATATAATTTTGAAACAACTAAACCTATAAAAATAAAAAAGAACAATTTAAAAATATGAGTCACCAACACTGAGTTCAAGTGAAATAAATCAAATTAGTCGATTTATGAAGATTGGATGGTGTAAACCAGATATTAGAACAATATAAACAGAATTTTATCGATATGAAATTTGCCATTGTAAAACCTTATGAACTATTGGAACCAGAACACATTTGAACACTGATTGCCGAGCCGAACAACTGATCACTAATCCAGAATAATTACACTGTTATGAAGAGAAATTAATCACTACTGCTTGGATGAGGAACACATAAAGAATCAACATTTTTTCGAAGGACTTCTGTCGTGAAGACTTCTCGTACATACGCAGCAAGGGAGTGGCCATCTTTGTTTGTAGCGAACCAGACCAGCCAGCTGAGGTGACGTCAGAATATCGTCCAGATTTGTTGGTTCGAGAAATCTAATTTATTAACATTTTTATATTACGTACATATTATTTCTATTTTTATAATTAAGAACTTTTTTATTGTAAGTGTTGTACTTTTCAGCATTGCCCTTTCTCTGACTATTTAAATAACAGCTAAAAGAACCTGTAATTCAATATTAATAATTTATATAACAAAACCAATTTGCCCTGAGATATGAGTTTGCGAGCTGTGGGTTAGCAGATCGATTCAAAGTCGATTAATTGCGATAACTTTAATAAATTCGTTTAATATTATAATTTTGAGTTTTATTTCTTGGTAAAAATATATATAGAAGAATTTCAGGTAATATTTGAAACCTGGACTCCCAGAAAAGAAGAGAAGAACATTGCGAAGAAGTTATTATCACTGAATAACTGAAAACCACTAATCGATTATTACATTTTATAATCTATTTAACGTTGGGAAACAATTATTGCTATTCTAACATAATAAATCAAATCAATTACAGTAGTAATTAAAGGAATTAAGGACAAATAAATAATTAAGAAATTAATAAAGAGAAAAAAAAAATTTGTAATTTCATACAAAATTTTTTACCAAGTTAAATTATAATTTTTGTAACCCCGAAACTCAAACCCGAAAAAGTGTTTTGTTACAAAATTGACACTACCGATGTGGCGCTTATTATATAATCAAACCCGAAAAATTTATTTTGTTACAAAATTGGCATCCAACTTAAGGGGCTGAAATTAGTAATTGATAGGCCATAAGAGATAAAAATAATTGCCCAATTTCTAATTTTAGCTGGCAGCTGTTACAAGGTCGGAAGGGTAATAAAAATGCCAAAGAGAGCAACATCAAAGAAAAGGGCGGCAGAAGCCGAGAAAGAAATTGATATTGACGACAAAGAGGCAACTCCGGTTGAAGATATAGAAGGAAGGCTACCTCCTGCGGAACCGAACCAACCCGCACAACAAGAGGAACAACCCGAGAAACCTACACAAACAGGGGATGTCAATCTCCAGGAGAAAGAGTTAAAAAAATCCAACACAACAGAAAATCCTATTCTGGATAAGATGATGGAAATGTTCCGGCTTATGATGCAGACAGTGGATGATATTACCATAGAAATAATAAATGATAATAAACCGTGGAGGGAAGAATTAAGAAATGATAGGACCAAAGAAATAAAAAATGATAGCAAACCAGAAACAGAAGAAATACCAAACGATAAAACAAGGGAACAAGTAGCATTATTATCTGAAATTAAACCTAACAAAAACAAGGAAAATATTAAGCACAGGGAAATGAAGTCAAAGAAAATGAGACAAATGTATCCAAGGAAATTAATAAAAACATGGGAAGAGTTGGAGATGATGAACAATGGTTTAATTAATGTAAGTAATATCCCAATGACCAACGATAAAGAAATCATGAATTTCAGAGATTATAGGAGGAGGTTAAAAGAAATTTCAGTAATGATTTACAATAAAACAATATTTTACAACTTAGAAACAACTAGAGGTAAATGGAATACACCAGAGATAGAAAGACATGGGAAAATATCAATGATATCATTAATCATTGACGTACCAGTGACATATTGGTTTAATAAACAATATGATATAGTGAGTCATGTAAGCCGTGAAACAAATGAAAGAATAACAACAGAAAAAATGAAGTACAAGGGAGAAACGAGAGATGTCACCAGAACAGAAATACTTATGAAGACAATGGTAGTCCGGACAATAAGGGCAACTGAGTTTCTGAACCATGGATAAACTAAATACCACACACCATCAAGAAAAGGGACGGATGTTATGATAACTGAATACAGCAAAAAACCATTTAAAAGAGAAGGAAAATAAGTATAATTGAGAAAAAATAATAAGAATAAAGAAACAAAACCAAGATTTAAGGAAGAATATTATTCGAGAAAATGAACAATACCAATGAAAATATGAGGAACTGAGCGATATTAGGAAAATCACCAAAAGCTCAACAATACTGGGTTTAGAAGAACATATAACAATTAAGAACTGTAATAAGGGAATTAGAATAACTTAAAAATTCTAAAAGAAAAGTAAGGTCAACTTACCAATTATTTACAGAATTTAATTTTGAATGGAAATATAATTACTAAATTCTAAAACTAAATAAGATAAACTTATATCAAGAATTTACAGGAATTAATTATGAAGAGAAAAAATATATATATAAATAAAACAACAAAATTCTAAAGGAAAAATAAGAACAACTTATATCAATAATATGAATAAACTAGTTTTGGAAAGAAAATATTAAAAAATTTATGAAATGCAAAAGGAAGTAAAGACCACTTAAATAATATAATGTTAATGAAATAATTTGGATGAAACCAAGAGCGAAATAATAATTTTTGAAGAAAAAAAAATATATAATATAACTGTCATCACTACTTTAATTTTAATTATAATAAGACCATTGGAAGAATGACTGTCATAACATAAAACCAGTAGAACAATTAATTAGAACCAAGATGAAAAACAAGAAAAAAAAATGCTATTAATATTGATAACCAGAAAAAGATTATGCGAACAATAGAAGATAAAGAGAATTCAGATGAAAAAAGTTTACACCCAATAACTAGTGATAAATATATCAACAGAGCTTCCAATCATGAGAAAAATAAATATATCAGCAGAGCAATAAATCATTAGAAGAATAAATAATAAGAAGAATAAATTGAGATAGAAAGTATTAGTAAATCTGAGCAACCACAAAGTGAGGTATCCAAGGATGTTTTTTATTAGTCGAAAAATAAACTATTCTTGTATAATTTTTATTTAATGACTGTCTGTAGATGAATTCCAGCAGTATTATATTTTGAGCAGAGATGATGTTCCTCTGATCTCAAAAAAGTGTAGTATGGCCAGCAGAGTATATGTAGCCACAAGTGCCTCTCTGGACTGCCCCAGCTCACGTGTTAGGGAATGAATATCCCATGGATAAAGTACTAAGTAAAGGAAAAAATAAATATAATAATAATGATATAACTCAGATAACGATAACTATCGAATAAGAATAAATTCAATGAAAAAAAAAACTAAAGGTCAATTATGAAGAAGCAGATATATAGAAGTAGGTAGGAAGACAAAGCATATAATGAACAATAAATATCATAAGCAATTATTTCATACATACTAAACGTATGATCTGAATTAATCACTTCTGGAGGAGAGCAATCTGTAGCGTGACAGAAAATCCACCTTGTTATAATTTAAAAAATAATCAGGTATAGAATAAAAATAAAATGGCTTAAAGGAAAATTACTATAAAAAATTAATCAAGGACCAGAGTAAATTGAAATCATGGTTTCGAAGAAATAAAGTGAATTAAAAACAACCATCCAATATTTAATAAATTATAGGAAAATAGTGATAATCCAATGTATAGAGTAATTATACCGAGGTAGAATAGGAGCATGTAAGGAAATACCACGGTTAAACAAACCTCCATAATAAAAGGATAACTTTTGGAAAAAAACAAACACATTTATAAAAATAGAAACCCCCAAAAAAGATTAAATGTCCATAAGAAAAGTACAATACAATAAAATAAGAATAAATGTAAAGTAGAAGTAAGTAAAGTTTCTAGACATATGATTAACAGTGGACCAGTGCAATTTATTTTTATGATGACAAGCAAATCTTGATGATCCCATGTAAGTGATATTCTTTATCTTACAAGACTAGATAAAATGAATAGAAATAAGATAAGAGAATGCAGTAAATAGTGAAGTGAACAAGGGTAAATCCCTAAACTAAAACAAAAACAGCAAAAGACTGCATAAAAATTAAGTTTAATAAATTATTTAAATAATAAAATAAAATAAAAAACAGATGTGTTTTGTTGATGTTAACAGTTCATTGAACTCAAGGCTTGAATGCTTGAGATTGAGTCTATTTTTGTTTTAATATAATATCTTTATTGTGTTTTAATGATATCAATTATAATAAACATTATTGTAATTAAGTAAGGGCAATTTAGTTAAGATTTCATAAGAATTGTATGTCAGAAAGTGTTTAGCAAGCTGAAATAATAATAAGCATTGTAATTGAACTAACATAAAATATAGGCCAAATGGTAAATATCACCAACCTTATAACTAGTAAATAAGTTAATGAAATTAATTAAATTGATGAAAATTGTTTAATGTAAATCAATAAATGTGTATAATAACTATAACAACACTTTGTGAAGGTACTGAAGGAATGTATAAAATATTATTAGAAAAAATGCAAGTGTAATAACACTGGAATCTAAGGAAAAGCCTAAATTGAAGATAACATTCAAATTAGTTAACCAAATCATAAAATTACTGAGAATTAAAGAAAACGAACCATTATAATTCAATCAATGATCTTGTTCAATGATAATTAGAATCTAACAGAAATTGTAAACCATTTAATGTGGCAGGAAATAAAATAGCTAAAGCCTACAACCAGATATACTGTAAATATGACCTTTTAAGTTAAAAAATACTATAAATTATATCATGTGTGGTATTAAATAACGCAGAAATAAATAAGGAAATTGATGATGTAATTAGTATTTAATAAGAATAAATAATAAGCAAAATGTAATTAATCATATAATGTAAAAGTCAATTATTTAGTTCAACATATAATTAAGGCTGAAGTGACAGCTGATTAAAACAATGTGAATTTAATATTAAATCAGCCAGGACCTTTTGTATGAAGAAGAAAGAGAGTGAGTTGATTGTTAAACGTTGAGATAAACACATCTGAACGATCTCACACAAATTAAGAATAAAAAAAAAAAATAGGAGATATAATTTTGAAACAACTAAACCTATAAAAATAAAAAAGAACAATTTAAAAATATGAGTCACCAACACTGAGTTCAAGTGAAATAAATCAAATTAGTCGATTTATGAAGATTGGATGGTGTAAACCAGATATTAGAACAATATAAACGTTAATTCAGAATTTTATCGATATGAAATTTGCCATTGTAAAACCTTATGAACTATTGGAACCAGAACACATTTGAACACTGATTGCCGAGCCGAACAACTGATCACTAATCCAGAATAATTACACTGTTATGAAGAGAAATTAATCACTACTGCTTGGATGAGGAACACATAAAGAATCAACATTTTTTCGAAGGAATTCTGTCGTGAAGACTTCTCGTACATACGCAGCAAGGGAGTGGCCATCTTTGTTTGTAGCGAACCAGACCAGCCAGCTGAGGTGACGTCAGAATATCGTCCAGATTTGTTGGTTCGAGAAATCTAATTTATTAACATTTTTATATTACGTACATATTATTTCTATTTTTATAATTAAGAACTTTTTTATTGTAAGTGTTGTACTTTTCAGCATTGCCCTTTCTCTGACTATTTAAATAACAGCTAAAAGAACCTGTAATTCAATATTAATAATTTATATAACAAAACCAATTTGCCCTGAGATATGAGTTTGCGAGCTGTGGATTAGCAGATCGATTCAAAGTCGATTAATTGCGATAACTTTAATAAATTCGTTTAATATTATAATTTTGAGTTTTATTTCTTGGTAAAAATATATATAGAAGAATTTCAGGTAATATTTGAAACCTGGACTCCCAGAAAAGAAGAGAAGAACATTGTGAAGAAGTTATAATCACTGAATAATTGAAAACCACTAATCGATTATTTCATTTTATAATCTATTTAACGTTGGGAAACAATTATTGCTATTCTAACATAATAAATCAAATCAATTACAGTAGTAATTAAAGGAATTAAGGACAAATAAATAATTAAGAAATTAATAAAGAGAAAAAAAAAATTTTTAATTTCATACAAAATTTTTTACCAAGTTAAATTATAATTTTTGTAACCCCGAAACTCAAACCCGAAAAAGTGTTTTGTTACAAAATTGACGCTACCGACGTGGGGCTTATTATATAATCAAACCCGAAAAATATATTTTGTTACAAAATTGGCATCCAACTTAAGGGGCTGAAATTAGTAATTGATAGGCCATAAGAGATAAAAATAATTGCCCAATTTCTAATTTTAGCTGGCAGCTGTTACAAGGTCGGAAGGGTAATAAAAATGCCAAAGAGAGCAACATCAAAGAAAAGGGCGGCAGAAGCCGAGAAAGAAATTGATATTGACGACAAAGAGGCAACTCCGGTTGAAGATATAGAAGGAAGGCTACCTCCTGCAGAACCGAACCAACCCGCACAACAAGAGGAACAACCCGAGAAACCTACACAAACAGGGGATGTCAATCTCCAGGAGAAAGAGTTAGAAAAATCCAACACAACAGAAAATCCTATTCTTGATAAGATGATGGAAATGTTCCGGCTTACGATGCAGATGATATTACCATAGAAATAATAAATTATAATAAACCGTGGAGGGAAGAATTAAGAAATGATAGGACCAAAGAAATAAAAAATGATAGCAAACCAGAAACAGAAGAAATACCAAACGATAAAACAAGGGAACAAGTAGCATTATTATCTGAAATTAAACCTAACAAAAACAAGGAAAATATTAAGCACAGGGAAATGAAGTCAAAGAAAATGAGACAAATGTATCCAAGGAAATTAATAAAAACATGGGAAGAGTTGGAGATGATGAACAATGGTTTAATTAATGTAAGTAATATCCCAATGACCAACGATAAAGAAATCATGAATTTCAGAGATTATAGGAGGAGGTTAAAAGAAATTTCAGTAATGATTTACAATAAAACAATATTTTACAACTTAGAAACAACTAGAGGTAAATGGAATACACCAGAGATAGAAAGACATGGGAAAATATCAATGATATCATTAATCATTGACGTACCAGTGACATATTGGTTTAATAAACAATATGATATAGTGAGTCATGTAAGCCGTGAAACAAATGAAAGAATAACAACAGAAAAAATGAAGTACAAGGGAGAAACGAGAGATGTCACCAGAACAGAAATACTTATGAAGACAATGGTAGTCCGGACAATAAGGGCAACTGAGTTTCTGAACCATGGATAAACTAAATACCACACACCATCAAGAAAAGGGACGGATGTTATGATAACTGAATACAGCAAAAAACCATTTAAAAGAGAAGGAAAATAAGTATAATTGAGAAAAAATAATAAGAATAAAGAAACAAAACCAAGATTTAAGGAAGAATATTATTCGAGAAAATGAACAATACCAATGAAAATATGAGGAACTGAGCGATATTAGGAAAATCACCAAAAGCTCAACAATACTGGGTTTAGAAGAACATATAACAATTAAGAACTGTAATAAGGGAATTAGAATAACTTAAAAATTCTAAAAGAAAAGTAAGGTCAACTTACCAATTATTTACAGAATTTAATTTTGAATGGAAATATAATTACTAAATTCTAAAACTAAATAAGATAAACTTATATCAAGAATTTACAGGAATTAATTATGAAGAGAAAAAATATATATATAAATAAAACAACAAAATTCTAAAGGAAAAATAAGAACAACTTATATCAATAATATGAATAAACTAGTTTTGGAAAGAAAATATTAAAAAATTTATGAAATGCAAAAGGAAGTAAAGACCACTTAAATAATATAATGTTAATGAAATAATTTGGATGAAACCAAGAGCGAAATAATAATTTTTGAAGAAAAAAAAATATATAATATAACTGTCATCACTACTTTAATTTTAATTATAATAAGACCATTGGAAGAATGACTGTCATAACATAAAACCAGTAGAACAATTAATTAGAACCAAGATGAAAAACAAGAAAAAAAAATGCTATTAATATTGATAACCAGAAAAAGATTATGCGAACAATAGAAGATAAAGAGAATTCAGATGAAAAAAGTTTACACCCAATAACTAGTGATAAATATATCAACAGAGCTTCCAATCATGAGAAAAATAAATATATCAGCAGAGCAATAAATCATTAGAAGAATAAATAATAAGAAGAATAAATTGAGATAGAAAGTATTAGTAAATCTGAGCAACCACAAAGTGAGGTATCCAAGGATGTTTTTTATTAGTCGAAAAATAAACTATTCTTGTATAATTTTTATTTAATGACTGTCTGTAGATGAATTCCAGCAGTATTATATTTTGAGCAGAGATGATGTTCCTCTGATCTCAAAAAAGTGTAGTATGGCCAGCAGAGTATATGTAGCCACAAGTGCCTCTCTGGACTGCCCCAGCTCACGTGTTAGGGAATGAATATCCCATGGATAAAGCACTAAGTAAAGGAAAAAATAAATATAATAATAATGATATAACTCAGATAACGATAACTATCGAATAAGAATAAATTCAATGAAAAAAAAAACTAAAGCTCAATTATGAAGAAGCAGATATATAGAAGTAGGTAGGAAGACAAAGCATATAATGAACAATAAATATCATAAGCAATTATTTCATACATACTAAACGTATGATCTGAATTAATCACTTCTGGAGGAGAGCAATCTGTAGCGTGACAGAAAATCCACCTTGTTATAATTTAAAAAATAATCAGGTATAGAATAAAAATAAAATGGCTTAAAGGAAAATTACTATAAAAAATTAATCAAGGACCAGAGTAAATTGAAATCATGGTTTCGAAGAAATAAAGTGAATTAAAAACAACCATCCAATATTTAATAAATTATAGGAAAATAGTGATAATCCAATGTATAGAGTAATTATACCGAGGTAGAATAGGAGCATGTAAGGAAATACCACGGTTAAACAAACCTCCATAATAAAAGGATAACTTTTGGAAAAAAACAAACACATTTATAAAAATAGAAACCTCCAAAAAAGATTAAATGTCCATAAGAAAAGTACAATACAATAAAATAAGAATAAATGTAAAGTAGAAGTAAGTAAAGTTTCTAGACATATGATTAACAGTGGACCAGTGCAATTTATTTTTATGATGACAAGCAAATCTTGATGATCCCATGTAAGTGATATTCTTTATCTTACAAGACTAGATAAAATGAATAGAAATAAGATAAGAGAATGCAGTAAATAGTGAAGTGAACAAGGGTAAATCCCTAAACTAAAACAAAAACAGCAAAAGACTGCATAAAAATTAAGTTTAATAAATTATTTAAATAATAAAATAAAATAAAAAACAGATGTGTTTTGTTGATGTTAACAGTTCATTGAACTCAAGGCTTGAATGCTTGAGATTGAGTCTATTTTTGTTTTAATATAATATCTTTATTGTGTTTTAATGATATCAATTATAATAAACATTATTGTAATTAAGTAAGGGCAATTTAGTTAAGATTTCATAAGAATTGTATGTCAGAAAGTGTTTAGCAAGCTGAAATAATAATAAGCATTGTAATTGAACTAACATAAAATATAGGCCAAATGGTAAATATCACCAACCTTATAACTAGTAAATAAGTTAATGAAATTAATTAAATTGATGAAAATTGTTTAATGTAAATCAATAAATGTGTATAATAACTATAACAACACTTTGTGAAGGTATTGAAGGAATGTATAAAATATTATTAGAAAAAATGCAAGTGTAATAACACTGGAATCTAAGGAAAAGCCTAAATTGAAGATAACATTCAAATTAGTTAACCAAATCATAAAATTACTGAGAATTAAAGAAAACGAACCATTATAATTCAATCAATAATCTTGTTCAATGATAATTAGAATCTAACAGAAATTGTAAACCATTTAATGTGGCAGGAAGTAAAATAGCTAAAGCCTACAACCAGATATACTGTAAATATGACCTTTTAAGTTAAAAAATACTATAAATTATATCATGTGTGGTATTAAATAACGCAGAAATAAATAAGGAAATTGATGATGTAATTAGTATTTAATAAGAATAAATAATAAGCAAAATGTAATTAATCATATAATGTAAAAGTCAATTATTTAGTTCAACATATAATTAAGGCTGAAGTGACAGCTGATTAAAACAATGTGAATTTAATATTAAATCAGCCAGGACCTTTTTTATGAAGAAGAAAGAGAGTGAGTTGATTGTTAAACGTTGAGATAAACACATCTGAACGATCTCACACAAATTAAGAATAAAAAAAAAAAAAAAATAGGAGATATAATTTTGAAACAACTAAACCTATAAAAATAAAAAAGAACAATTTAAAAATATGAGTCACCAACACTGAGTTCAAGTGAAATAAATCAAATTAGTCGATTTATGAAGATTGGATGGTGTAAACCAGATATTAGAACAATATAAACAGAATTTTATCGATATGAAATTTGCCATTGTAAAACCTTATGAACTATTGGAACCAGAACACATTTGAACACTGATTGCCGAGCCGAACAACTGATCACTAATCCAGAATAATTACACTGTTATGAAGAGAAATTAATCACTACTGCTTGGATGAGGAACACATAAAGAATCAACATTTTTTCGAAGGAATTCTGTCGTGAAGACTTCTCGTACATACGCAGCAAGGGAGTGGCCATCTTTGTTTGTAGCGAACCAGACCAGCCAGCTGAGGTGACGTCAGAATATCGTCCAGATTTGTTGGTTCGAGAAATCTAATTTATTAACATTTTTATATTACGTACATATTATTTCTATTTTTATAATTAAGAACTTTTTTATTGTAAGTGTTGTACTTTTCAGCATTGCCCTTTCTCTGACTATTTAAATAACAGCTAAAAGAACCTGTAATTCAATATTAATAATTTATATAACAAAACCAATTTGCCCTGAGATATGAGTTTGCGAGCTGTGGATTAGCAGATCGATTCAAAGTCGATTAATTGCGATAACTTTAATAAATTCATTTAATATTATAATTTTGAGTTTTATTTCTTGGTAAAAATATATATAGAAGAATTTCAGGTAATATTTGAAACCTGGACTCCCAGAAAAGAAGAGAAGAACATTGTGAAGAAGTTATAATCACTGAATAATTGAAAACCACTAATCGATTATTTCATTTTATAATCTATTTAACGTTGGGAAACAATTATTGCTATTCTAACATAATAAATCAAATCAATTACAGTAGTAATTAAAGGAATTAAGGACAAATAAATAATTAAGAAATTAATAAAGAGAAAAAAAAATTTTTTAATTTCATACAAAATTTTTTACCAAGTTAAATTATAATTTTTGTAACCCCGAAACTCAAACCCGAAAAAGTGTTTTGTTACAAAATTGACGCTACCGACGTGGGGCTTATTATATAATCAAACCCGAAAAATATATTTTGTTACAAAATTGGCATCCAACTTAAGGGGCTGAAATTAGTAATTGATAGGCCATAAGAGATAAAAATAATTGCCCAATTTCTAATTTTAGCTGGCAGCTGTTACAAGGTCGGAAGGGTAATAAAAATGCCAAAGAGAGCAACATCAAAGAAAAGGGCGGCAGAAGCCGAGAAAGAAATTGATATTGACGACAAAGAGGCAACTCCGGTTGAAGATATAGAAGGAAGGCTACCTCCTGCAGAACCGAACCAACCCGCACAACAAGAGGAACAACCCGAGAAACCTACACAAACAGGGGATGTCAATCTCCAGGAGAAAGAGTTAGAAAAATCCAACACAACAGAAAATCCTATTCTTGATAAGATGATGGAAATGTTCCGGCTTACGATGCAGATGATATTACCATAGAAATAATAAATTATAATAAACCGTGGAGGGAAGAATTAAGAAATGATAGGACCAAAGAAATAAAAAATGATAGCAAACCAGAAACAGAAGAAATACCAAACGATAAAACAAGGGAACAAGTAGCATTATTATCTGAAATTAAACCTAACAAAAACAAGGAAAATATTAAGCACAGGGAAATGAAGTCAAAGAAAATGAGACAAATGTATCCAAGGAAATTAATAAAAACATGGGAAGAGTTGGAGATGATGAACAATGGTTTAATTAATGTAAGTAATATCCCAATGACCAACGATAAAGAAATCATGAATTTCAGAGATTATAGGAGGAGGTTAAAAGAAATTTCAGTAATGATTTACAATAAAACAATATTTTACAACTTAGAAACAACTAGAGGTAAATGGAATACACCAGAGATAGAAAGACATGGGAAAATATCAATGATATCATTAATCATTGACGTACCAGTGACATATTGGTTTAATAAACAATATGATATAGTGAGTCATGTAAGCCGTGAAACAAATGAAAGAATAACAACAGAAAAAATGAAGTACAAGGGAGAAACGAGAGATGTCACCAGAACAGAAATACTTATGAAGACAATGGTAGTCCGGACAATAAGGGCAACTGAGTTTCTGAACCATGGATAAACTAAATACCACACACCATCAAGAAAAGGGACGGATGTTATGATAACTGAATACAGCAAAAAACCATTTAAAAGAGAAGGAAAATAAGTATAATTGAGAAAAAATAATAAGAATAAAGAAACAAAACCAAGATTTAAGGAAGAATATTATTCGAGAAAATGAACAATACCAATGAAAATATGAGGAACTGAGCGATATTAGGAAAATCACCAAAAGCTCAACAATACTGGGTTTAGAAGAACATATAACAATTAAGAACTGTAATAAGGGAATTAGAATAACTTAAAAATTCTAAAAGAAAAGTAAGGTCAACTTACCAATTATTTACAGAATTTAATTTTGAATGGAAATATAATTACTAAATTCTAAAACTAAATAAGATAAACTTATATCAAGAATTTACAGGAATTAATTATGAAGAGAAAAAATATATATATAAATAAAACAACAAAATTCTAAAGGAAAAATAAGAACAACTTATATCAATAATATGAATAAACTAGTTTTGGAAAGAAAATATTAAAAAATTTATGAAATGCAGAAGGAAGTAAAGACCACTTAAATAATATAATGTTAATGAAATAATTTGGATGAAACCAAGAGCGAAATAATAATTTTTGAAGAAAAAAAAATATATAATATAACTGTCATCACTACTTTAATTTTAATTATAATAAGACCATTGGAAGAATGACTGTCATAACATAAAACCAGTAGAACAATTAATTAGAACCAAGATGAAAAACAAGAAAAAAAATGCTATTAATATTGATAACCAGAAAAAGATTATGCGAACAATAGAAGATAAAGAGGATTCAGATGAAAAAAGTTTACACCCAATAACTAGTGATAAATATATCAACAGAGCTTCCAATCATGAGAAAAATAAATATATCAGCAGAGCAATAAATCATTAGAAGAATAAATAATAAGAAGAATAAATTGAGATAGAAAGTATTAGTAAATCTGAGCAACCACAAAGTGAGGTATCCAAGGATGTTTTTTATTAGTCGAAAAATAAACTATTCTTGTATAATTTTTATTTAATGACTGTCTGTAGATGAATTCCAGCAGTATTATATTTTGAGCAGAGATGATGTTCCTCTGATCTCAAAAAAGTGTAGTATGGCCAGCAGAGTATATGTAGCCACAAGTGCCTCTCTGGACTGCCCCAGCTCACGTGTTAGGGAATGAATATCCCATGGATAAAGCACTAAGTAAAGGAAAAAATAAATATAATAATAATGATATAACTCAGATAACGATAACTATCGAATAAGAATAAATTCAATGAAAAAAAAAAAACTAAAGCTCAATTATGAAGAAGCAGATATATAGAAGTAGGTAGGAAGACAAAGCATATAATGAACAATAAATATCATAAGCAATTATTTCATACATACTAAACGTATGATCTGAATTAATCACTTCTGGAGGAGAGCAATCTGTAGCGTGACAGAAAATCCACCTTGTTATAATTTAAAAAATAATCAGGTATAGAATAAAAATAAAATGGCTTAAAGGAAAATTACTATAAAAAATTAATCAAGGACCAGAGTAAATTGAAATCATGGTTTCGAAGAAATAAAGTGAATTAAAAACAACCATCCAATATTTAATAAATTATAGGAAAATAGTGATAATCCAATGTATAGAGTAATTATACCGAGGTAGAATAGGAGCATGTAAGGAAATACCACGGTTAAACAAACCTCCATAATAAAAGGATAACTTTTGGAAAAAAACAAACACATTTATAAAAATAGAAACCCCCAAAAAAGATTAAATGTCCATAAGAAAAGTACAATACAATAAAATAAGAATAAATGTAAAGTAGAAGTAAGTAAAGTTTCTAGACATATGATTAACAGTGGACCAGTGCAATTTATTTTTATGATGACAAGCAAATCTTGATGATCCCATGTAAGTGATATTCTTTATCTTACAAGACTAGATAAAATGAATAGAAATAAGATAAGAGAATGCAGTAAATAGTGAAGTGAACAAGGGTAAATCCCTAAACTAAAACAAAAACAGCAAAAGACTGCATAAAAATTAAGTTTAATAAATTATTTAAATAATAAAATAAAATAAAAAACAGATGTGTTTTGTTGATGTTAACAGTTCATTGAACTCAAGGCTTGAATGCTTGAGATTGAGTCTATTTTTGTTTTAATATAATATCTTTATTGTGTTTTAATGATATCAATTATAATAAACATTATTGTAATTAAGTAAGGGCAATTTAGTTAAGATTTCATAAGAATTGTATGTCAGAAACTGTTTAGCAAGCTGAAATAATAATAAGCATTGTAATTGAACTAACATAAAATATAGGCCAAATGGTAAATATCACCAACCTTATAACTAGTAAATAAGTTAATGAAATTAATTAAATTGATGAAAATTGTTTAATGTAAATCAATAAATGTGTATAATAACTATAACAACACTTTGTGAAGGTACTGAAGGAATGTATAAAATATTATTAGAAAAAATGCAAGTGTAATAACACTGGAATCTAAGGAAAAGCCTAAATTGAAGATAACATTCAAATTAGTTAACCAAATCATAAAATTACTGAGAATTAAAGAAAACGAACCATTATAATTCAATCAATGATCTTGTTCAATGATAATTAGAATCTAACAGAAATTGTAAACCATTTAATGTGGCAGGAAATAAAATAGCTAAAGCCTACAACCAGATATACTGTAAATATGACCTTTTAAGTTAAAAAATACTATAAATTATATCATGTGTGGTATTAAATAACGCAGAAATAAATAAGGAAATTGATGATGTAATTAGTATTTAATAAGAATAAATAATAAGCAAAATGTAATTAATCATATAATGTAAAAGTCAATTATTTAGTTCAACATATAATTAAGGCTGAAGTGACAGCTGATTAAAACAATGTGAATTTAATATTAAATCAGCCAGGACCTTTTGTATGAAGAAGAAAGAGAGTGAGTTGATTGTTAAACGTTGAGATAAACACATCTGAACGATCTCACACAAATTAAGAATAAAAAAAAAAAAATAGGAGATATAATTTTGAAACAACTAAACCTATAAAAATAAAAAAGAACAATTTAAAAATATGAGTCACCAACACTGAGTTCAAGTGAAATAAATCAAATTAGTCGATTTATGATGATTGGATGGTGTAAACCAGATATTAGAACAATATAAACGTTAATTCAGAATTTTATCGATATGAAATTTGCCATTGTAAAACCTTATGAACTATTGGAACCAGAACACATTTGAACACTGATTGCCGAGCCGAACAACTGATCACTAATCCAGAATAATTACACTGTTATGAAGAGAAATTAATCACTACTGCTTGGATGAGGAACACATAAAGAATCAACATTTTTTCGAAGGAATTCTGTCGTGAAGACTTCTCGTACATACGCAGCAAGGGAGTGGCCATCTTTGTTTGTAGCGAACCAGACCAGCCAGCTGAGGTGACGTCAGAATATCGTCCAGATTTGTTGGTTCGAGAAATCTAATTTATTAACATTTTTATATTACGTACATATTATTTCTATTTTTATAATTAAGAACTTTTTTATTGTAAGTGTTGTACTTTTCAGCATTGCCCTTTCTCTGACTATTTAAATAACAGCTAAAAGAACCTGTAATTCAATATTAATAATTTATATAACAAAACCAATTTGCCCTGAGATATGAGTTTGCGAGCTGTGGATTAGCAGATCGATTCAAAGTCGATTAATTGCGATAACTTTAATAAATTCGTTTAATATTATAATTTTGAGTTTTATTTCTTGGTAAAAATATATATAGAAGAATTTCAGGTAATATTTGAAACCTGGACTCCCAGAAAAGAAGAGAAGAACATTGTGAAGAAGTTATAATCACTGAATAATTGAAAACCACTAATCGATTATTTCATTTTATAATCTATTTAACGTTGGGAAACAATTATTGCTATTCTAACATAATAAATCAAATCAATTACAGTAGTAATTAAAGGAATTAAGGACAAATAAATAATTAAGAAATTAATAAAGAGAAAAAAAAATTTTTTAATTTCATACAAAATTTTTTACCAAGTTAAATTATAATTTTTGTAACCCCGAAACTCAAACCCGAAAAAGTGTTTTGTTACAAAATTGACGCTACCGACGTGGGGCTTATTATATAATCAAACCCGAAAAATATATTTTGTTACAAAATTGGCATCCAACTTAAGGGGCTGAAATTAGTAATTGATAGGCCATAAGAGATAAAAATAATTGCCCAGTTTCTAATTTTAGCTGGCAGCTGTTACAAGGTCGGAAGGGTAATAAAAATGCCAAAGAGAGCAACATCAAAGAAAAGGGCGGCAGAAGCCGAGAAAAAATTGATATTGACGACAAAGAGGCAACTCCGGTTGAAGATATAGAAGGAAGGCTACCTCCTGCAGAACCGAACCAACCCGCACAACAAGAGGAACAACCCGAGAAACCTACACAAACAGGGGATGTCAATCTCCAGGAGAAAGAGTTAGAAAAATCCAACACAACAGAAAATCCTATTCTTGATAAGATGATGGAAATGTTCCGGCTTACGATGCAGATGATATTATCATAGAAATAATAAACCGTGGAGGGAAGAATTAAGAAATGATAGGACCAAAGAAATAAAAAATGATAGCAAACCAGAAACAGAAGAAATACCAAACGATAAAACAAGGGAACAAGTAGCATTATTATCTGAAATTAAACCTAACAAAAACAAGGAAAATATTAAGCACAGGGAAATGAAGTCAAAGAAAATGAGACAAATGTATCCAAGGAAATTAATAAAAACATGGGAAGAGTTGGAGATGATGAACAATGGTTTAATTAATGTAAGTAATATCCCAATGACCAACGATAAAGAAATCATGAATTTCAGAGATTATAGGAGGAGGTTAAAAGAAATTTCAGTAATGATTTACAATAAAACAATATTTTACAACTTAGAAACAACTAGAGGTAAATGGAATACACCAGAGATAGAAAGACATGGGAAAATATCAATGATATCATTAATCATTGACGTACCAGTGACATATTGGTTTAATAAACAATATGATATAGTGAGTCATGTAAGCCGTGAAACAAATGAAAGAATAACAACAGAAAAAATGAAGTACAAGGGAGAAACGAGAGATGTCACCAGAACAGAAATACTTATGAAGACAATGGTAGTCCGGACAATAAGGGCAACTGAGTTTCTGAACCATGGATAAACTAAATACCACACACCATCAAGAAAAGGGACGGATGTTATGATAACTGAATACAGCAAAAAACCATTTAAAAGAGAAGGAAAATAAGTATAATTGAGAAAAAATAATAAGAATAAAGAAACAAAACCAAGATTTAAGGAAGAATATTATTCGAGAAAATGAACAATACCAATGAAAATATGAGGAACTGAGCGATATTAGGAAAATCACCAAAAGCTCAACAATACTGGGTTTAGAAGAACATATAACAATTAAGAACTGTAATAAGGGAATTAGAATAACTTAAAAATTCTAAAAGAAAAGTAAGGTCAACTTACCAATTATTTACAGAATTTAATTTTGAATGGAAATATAATTACTAAATTCTAAAACTAAATAAGATAAACTTATATCAAGAATTTACAGGAATTAATTATGAAGAGAAAAAATATATATATAAATAAAACAACAAAATTCTAAAGGAAAAATAAGAACAACTTATATCAATAATATGAATAAACTAGTTTTGGAAAGAAAATATTAAAAAATTTATGAAATGCAGAAGGAAGTAAAGACCACTTAAATAATATAATGTTAATGAAATAATTTGGATGAAACCAAGAGCGAAATAATAATTTTTGAAGAAAAAAAAATATATAATATAACTGTCATCACTACTTTAATTTTAATTATAATAAGACCATTGGAAGAATGACTGTCATAACATAAAACCAGTAGAACAATTAATTAGAACCAAGATGAAAAACAAGAAAAAAAATGCTATTAATATTGATAACCAGAAAAAGATTATGCGAACAATAGAAGATAAAGAGGATTCAGATGAAAAAAGTTTACACCCAATAACTAGTGATAAATATATCAACAGAGCTTCCAATCATGAGAAAAATAAATATATCAGCAGAGCAATAAATCATTAGAAGAATAAATAATAAGAAGAATAAATTGAGATAGAAAGTATTAGTAAATCTGAGCAACCACAAAGTGAGGTATCCAAGGATGTTTTTTATTAGTCGAAAAATAAACTATTCTTGTATAATTTTTATTTAATGACTGTCTGTAGATGAATTCCAGCAGTATTATATTTTGAGCAGAGATGATGTTCCTCTGATCTCAAAAAAGTGTAGTATGGCCAGCAGAGTATATGTAGCCACAAGTGCCTCTCTGGACTGCCCCAGCTCACGTGTTAGGGAATGAATATCCCATGGATAAAGCACTAAGTAAAGGAAAAAATAAATATAATAATAATGATATAACTCAGATAACGATAACTATCGAATAAGAATAAATTCAATGAAAAAAAAAAACTAAAGCTCAATTATGAAGAAGCAGATATATAGAAGTAGGTAGGAAGACAAAGCATATAATGAACAATAAATATCATAAGCAATTATTTCACACATACTAAACGTATGATCTGAATTAATCACTTCTGGAGGAGAGCAATCTGTAGCGTGACAGAAAATCCACCTTATTATAATTTAAAAAATAATCAGGTATAGAATAAAAATAAAATGGCTTAAAGGAAAATTATTATAAAAAATTAATCAAGGACCAGAGTAAATTGAAATCATGGTTTCGAAGAAATAAAGTGAATTAAAAACAACCATCCAATATTTAATAAATTATAGGAAAATAGTGATAATCCAATGTATAGAGTAATTATACCGAGGTAGAATAGGAGCATGTAAGGAAATACCACGGTTAAACAAACCTCCATAATAAAAGGATAACTTTTGGAAAAAAACAAACACATTTATAAAAATAGAAACCCCCAAAAAAGATTAAATGTCCATAAGAAAAGTACAATACAATAAAATAAGAATAAATGTAAAGTAGAAGTAAGTAAAGTTTCTAGACATATGATTAACAGTGGACCAGTGCAATTTAGTTTTATGATGACAAGCAAATCTTGATGATCCCATGTAAGTGATATTCTTTATCTTACAAGACTAGATAAAATGAATAGAAATAAGATAAGAGAATGCAGTAAATAGTGAAGTGAACAAGGGTAAATCCCTAAACTAAAACAAAAACAGCAAAAGACTGCATAAAAATTAAGTTTAATAAATTATTTAAATAATAAAATAAAATAAAAAACAGATGTGTTTTGTTGATGTTAACAGTTCATTGAACTCAAGGCTTGAATGCTTGAGATTGAGTCTATTTTTGTTTTAATATAATATCTTTATTGTGTTTTAACGATATCAATTATAATAAACATTATTGTAATTAAGTAAGGGCAATTTAGTTAAGATTTCATAAGAATTGTATGTCAGAAAGTGTTTAGCAAGCTGAAATAATAATAAGCATTGTAATTGAACTAACATAAAATATAGGCCAAATGGTAAATATCACCAACCTTATAACTAGTAAATAAGTTAATGAAATTAATTAAATTGATGAAAATTGTTTAATGTAAATCAATAAATGTGTATAATAACTATAACAACACTTTGTGAAGGTACTGAAGGAATGTATAAAATATTATTAGAAAAAATGCAAGTGTAATAACACTGGAATCTAAGGAAAAGCCTAAATTGAAGATAACATTCAAATTAGTTAACCAAATCATAAAATTACTGAGAATTAAAGAAAACGAACCATTATAATTCAATCAATGATCTTGTTCAATGATAATTAGAATCTAACAGAAATTGTAAACCATTTAATGTGGCAGGAAATAAAATAGCTAAAGCCTACAACCAGATATACTGTAAATATGACCTTTTAAGTTAAAAAATACTATAAATTATATCATGTGTGGTATTAAATAACGCAGAAATAAATAAGGAAATTGATGATGTAATTAGTATTTAATAAGAATAAATAATAAGCAAAATTTAATTAATCATATAGTGTAAAAGTCAATTATTTAGTTCAACATATAATTAAGGCTGAAGTGACAGCTGATTAAAACAATGTGAATTTAATATTAAATCAGCCAGGACCTTTTGTATGAAGAAGAAAGAGAGTGAGTTGATTGTTAAACGTTGAGATAAACACATCTGAACGATCTCACACAAATTAAGAATAAAAAAAAAAAATAGGAGATATAATTTTGAAACAACTAAACCTATAAAAATAAAAAAGAACAATTTAAAAATATGAGTCACCAACACTGAGTTCAAGTGAAATAAATCAAATTAGTCGATTTATGAAGATTGGATGGTGTAAACCAGATATTAGAACAATATAAACGTTAATTCAGAATTTTATCGATATGAAATTTGCCATTGTAAAACCTTATGAACTATTGGAACCAGAACACATTTGAACACTGATTGCCGAGCCGAACAACTGATCACTAATCCAGAATAATTACACTGTTATGAAGAGAAATTAATCACTACTGCTTGGATGAGGAACACATAAAGAATCAACATTTTTTCGAAGGAATTCTGTCGTGAAGACTTCTCGTACATACGCAGCAAGGGAGTGGCCATCTTTGTTTGTAGCGAACCACACCAGCCAGCTGAGGTGACGTCAGAATATCGTCCAGATTTGTTGGTTCGAGAAATCTAATTTATTAACATTTTTATATTACGTACATATTATTTCTATTTTTATAATTAAGAACTTTTTTATTGTAAGTGTTGTACTTTTCAGCATTGCCCTTTCTCTGACTATTTAAATAACAGCTAAAAGAACCTGTAATTCAATATTAATAATTTATATAACAAAACCAATTTGCCCTGAGATATGAGTTTGCGAGCTGTGGATTAGCAGATCGATTCAAAGTCGATTAATTGCGATAACTTTAATAAATTCGTTTAATATTATAATTTTGAGTTTTATTTCTTGGTAAAAATATATATAGAAGAATTTCAGGTAATATTTGAAACCTGGACTCCCAGAAAAGAAGAGAAGAACATTGCGAAGAAGTTATAATCACTGAATAATTGAAAACCACTAATCGATTATTTCATTTTATAATCTATTTAACGTTGGGAAACAATTATTGCTATTCTAACATAATAAATCAAATCAATTACAGTAGTAATTAAAGGAATTAAGGACAAATAAATAATTAAGAAATTAATAAAGAGAAAAAAAAATTTTTTAATTTCATACAAAATTTTTTACCAAGTTAAATTATAATTTTTGTAACCCCGAAACTCAAACCCGAAAAAGTGTTTTGTTACAAAATTGACGCTACCGACGTGGGGCTTATTATATAATCAAACCCGAAAAATATATTTCGTTACAAAATTGGCATCCAACTTAAGGGGCTGAAATTAGTAATTGATAGGCCATAAGAGATAAAAATAATTGGCCAATTTCTAATTTTAGCTGGCAGCTGTTACAAGGTCGGAAGGGTAATAAAAATGCCAAAGAGAGCAACATCAAAGAAAAGGGCGGCAGAAGCCGAGAAAGAAATTGATATTGACGACAAAGAGGCAACTCCGGTTGAAGATATAGAAGGAAGGCTACCTCCTGCAGAACCGAACCAACCCGCACAACAAGAGGAACAACCCGAGAAACCTACACAAACAGGGGATGTCAATCTCCAGGAGAAAGAGTTAGAAAAATCCAACACAACAGAAAATCCTATTCTTGATAAGATGATGGAAATGTTCCGGCTTACAATGCAGATGATATTACCATAGAAATAATAAATGATAATAAATCGTGGAGGGAAGAATTAAGAAATGATAGGACCAAAGAAATAAAAAATGATAGCAAACCAGAAACAGAAGAAATACCAAACGATAAAACAAGGGAACAAGTAGCATTATTATCTGAAATTAAACCTAACAAAAACAAGGAAAATATTAAGCACAGGGAAATGAAGTCAAAGAAAATGAGACAAATGTATCCAAGGAAATTAATAAAAACATGGGAAGAGTTGGAGATGATGAACAATGGTTTAATTAATGTAAGTAATATCCCAATGACCAACGATAAAGAAATCATGAATTTCAGAGATTATAGGAGGAGGTTAAAAGAAATTTCAGTAATGATTTACAATAAAACAATATTTTACAACTTAGAAACAACTAGAGGTAAATGGAATACACCAGAGATAGAAAGACATGGGAAAATATCAATGATATCATTAATCATTGACGTACCAGTGACATATTGGTTTAATAAACAATATGATATAGTGAGTCATGTAAGCCGTGAAACAAATGAAAGAATAACAACAGAAAAAATGAAGTACAAGGGAGAAACGAGAGATGTCACCAGAACAGAAATACTTATGAAGACAATGGTAGTCCGGACAATAAGGGCAACTGAGTTTCTGAACCATGGATAAACTAAATACCACACACCATCAAGAAAAGGGACGGATGTTATGATAACTGAATACAGCAAAAAACCATTTAAAAGAGAAGGAAAATAAGTATAATTGAGAAAAAATAATAAGAATAAAGAAACAAAACCAAGAGTTAAGGAAGAATATTATTCGAGAAAATGAACAATACCAATGAAAATATGAGGAACTGAGCGATATTAGGAAAATCACCAAAAGCTCAACAATACTGGGTTTAGAAGAACATATAACAATTAAGAACTGTAATAAGGGAATTAGAATAACTTAAAAAATTTAAAAGAAAAGTAAGGTCAACTTACTCCAATTATTTACAGAATTTAATTTTGAATGGAAATATAATTACTAAATTCTAAAACTAAATAAGATAAACTTATATCAAGAATTTACAGGAATTATGAAGAGAAAAAAAATATATATAAATAAAACAACAAAATTCTAAAGGAAAAATAAGAACAACTTATATCAATAATATGAATAAACTAGTTTTGGAAAGAAAATATTAAAAAATTTATGAAATGCAAAAGGAAGTAAAGACCACTTAAATAATATAATGTTAATGAAATAATTTGGATGAAACCAAGAGCGAAATAATAATTTTTGAAGAAAAAAAAATATATAATATAACTGTCATCACTACTTTAATTTTAATTATAATAAGACCATTGGAAGAATGACTGTCATAACATAAAACCAGTAGAACAATTACTTAGAACCAAGATGAAAAACAAGAAAAAAAAATGCTATTAATATTGATAACCAGAAAAAGATTATGCGAACAATAGAAGATAAAGAGAATTCAGATGAAAAAAGTTTACACCCAATAACTAGTGATAAATATATCAACAGAGCTTCCAATCATGAGAAAAATAAATATATCAGCAGAGCAATAAATCATTAGAAGAATAAATAATAAGAAGAATAAATTGAGATAGAAAGTATTAGTAAATCTGAGCAACCACAAAGTGAGGTATCCAAGGATGTTTTTTATTAGTCGAAAAATAAACTATTCTTGTATAATTTTTATTTAATGACTGTCTGTAGATGAATTCCAGCAGTATTATATTTTGAGCAGAGATGATGTTCCTCTGATCTCAAAAAAGTGTAGTATGGCCAGCAGAGTATATGTAGCCACAAGTGCCTCTCTGGACTGCCCCAGCTCACGTGTTAGGGAATGAATATCCCATGGATAAAGCACTAAGTAAAGGAAAAAATAAATATAATAATAATGATATACCTCAGATAACGATAACTATCGAATAAGAATAAATTCAATGAAAAAAAAACTAAAGCTCAATTACAAAGAAGCAGATACATAGAAGTAGGTAGGAAGACAAAGCATATAATGAACAATAAATATCATAAGCAATTATTTCATACATACTAAACGTATGATCTGAATTAATCACTTCTGGAGGAGAGCAATCTGTAGCGTGACAGAAAATCCACCTTGTTATAATTTAAAAAATAATCAGGTATAGAATAAAAATAAAATGGCTTAAAGGAAAATTACTATAAAAAATTAATCAAGGACCAGAGTAAATTGAAATCATGGTTTCGAAGAAATAAAGTGAATTAAAAACAACCATCCAATATTTAATAAATTATAGGAAAATAGTGATAATCCAATGTATAGAGTAATTATACCGAGGTAGAATAGGAGCATGTAAGGAAATACCACGGTTAAACAAACCTCCATAATAAAAGGATAACTTTTGGAAAAAAACAAACACATTTATAAAAATAGAAACCCCCAAAAAAGATTAAATGTCCATAAGAAAAGTACAATACAATAAAATAAGAATAAATGTAAAGTAGAAGTAAGTAAAGTTTCTAGACATATGATTAACAGTGGACCAGTGCAATTTATTTTTATGATGACAAGCAAATCTTGATGATCCCATGTAAGTGATATTCTTTATCTTACAAGACTAGATAAAATGAATAGAAATAAGATAAGAGAATGCAGTAAATAGTGAAGTGAACAAGGGTAAATCCCTAAACTAAAACAAAAACAGCAAAAGACTGCATAAAAATTAAGTTTAATAAATTATTTAAATAATAAAATAAAATAAAAAACAGATGTGTTTTGTTGATGTTAACAGTTCATTGAACTCGAGGCTTGAATGCTTGAGATTGAGTCTATTTTTGTTTTAATATAATATCTTTATTGTGTTTTAATGATATCAATTATAATAAACATTATTGTAATTAAGTAAGGGCAATTTAGTTAAGATTTCATAAGAATTGTATGTCAGAAAGTGTTTAGCAAGCTGAAATAATAATAAGCATTGTAATTGAACTAACATAAAATATAGGCCAAATGGTAAATATCACCAACCTTATAACTAGTAAATAAGTTAATGAAATTAATTAAATTGATGAAAATTGTTTAATGTAAATCAATAAATGTGTATAATAACTATAACAACACTTTGTGAAGGTATTGAAGGAATGTATAAAATATTATTAGAAAAAATGCAAGTGTAATAACACTGGAATCTAAGGAAAAGCCTAAATTGAAGATAACATTCAAATTAGTTAACCAAATCATAAAATTACTGAGAATTAAAGAAAACGAACCATTATAATTCAATCAATGATCTTGTTCAATGATAATTAGAATCTAACAGAAATTGTAAACCATTTAATGTGGCAGGAAGTAAAATAGCTAAAGCCTACAACCAGATATACTGTAAATATGACCTTTTAAGTTAAAAAATACTATAAATTATATCATGTGTGGTATTAAATAACGCAGAAATAAATAAGGAAATTGATGATGTAATTAGTATTTAATAAGAATAAATAATAAGCAAAATGTAATTAATCATATAATGTAAAAGTCAATTATTTAGTTCAACATATAATTAAGGCTGAAGTGACAGCTGATTAAAACAATGTGAATTTAATATTAAATCAGCCAGGACCTTTTGTATGAAGAAGAAAGAGAGTGAGTTGATTGTTAAACGTTGAGATAAACACATCTGAACGATCTCACACAAATTAAGAATTAAAAAAAAAAAATAGGAGATATAATTTTGAAACAACTAAACCTATAAAAATAAAAAAGAACAATTTAAAAATATGAGTCACCAACACTGAGTTCAAGTGAAATAAATCAAATTAGTCGATTTATGAAGATTGGATGGTGTAAACCAGATATTAGAACAATATAAACAGAATTTTATCGATATGAAATTTGCCATTGTAAAACCTTATGAACTATTGGAACCAGAACACATTTGAACACTGATTGCCGAGCCGAACAACTGATCACTAATCCAGAATAATTACACTGTTATGAAGAGAAATTAATCACTACTGCTTGGATGAGGAACACATAAAGAATCAACATTTTTTCGAAGGACTTCTGTCGTGAAGACTTCTCGTACATACGCAGCAAGGGAGTGGCCATCTTTGTTTGTAGCGAACCAGACCAGCCAGCTGAGGTGACGTCAGAATATCGTCCAGATTTGTTGGTTCGAGAAATCTAATTTATTAACATTTTTATATTACGTACATATTATTTCTATTTTTATAATTAAGAACTTTTTTATTGTAAGTGTTGTACTTTTCAGCATTGCCCTTTCTCTGACTATTTAAATAACAGCTAAAAGAACCTGTAATTCAATATTAATAATTTATATAACAAAACCAATTTGCCCTGAGATATGAGTTTGCGAGCTGTGGGTTAGCAGATCGATTCAAAGTCGATTAATTGCGATAACTTTAATAAATTCGTTTAATATTATAATTTTGAGTTTTATTTCTTGGTAAAAATATATATAGAAGAATTTCAGGTAATATTTGAAACCTGGACTCCCAGAAAAGAAGAGAAGAACATTGCGAAGAAGTTATTATCACTGAATAACTGAAAACCACTAATCGATTATTACATTTTATAATCTATTTAACGTTGGGAAACAATTATTGCTATTCTAACATAATAAATCAAATCAATTACAGTAGTAATTAAAGGAATTAAGGACAAATAAATAATTAAGAAATTAATAAAGAGAAAAAAAAATTTGTAATTTCATACAAAATTTTTTACCAAGTTAAATTATAATTTTTGTAACCCCGAAACTCAAACCCGAAAAAGTGTTTTGTTACAAAATTGACACTACCGATGTGGCGCTTATTATATAATCAAACCCGAAAAATTTATTTTGTTACAAAATTGGCATCCAACTTAAGGGGCTGAAATTAGTAATTGATAGGCCATAAGAGATAAAAATAATTGCCCAATTTCTAATTTTAGCTGGCAGCTGTTACAAGGTCGGAAGGGTAATAAAAATGCCAAAGAGAGCAACATCAAAGAAAAGGGCGGCAGAAGCCGAGAAAGAAATTGATATTGACGACAAAGAGGCAACTCCGGTTGAAGATATAGAAGGAAGGCTACCTCCTGCGGAACCGAACCAACCCGCACAACAAGAGGAACAACCCGAGAAACCTACACAAACAGGGGATGTCAATCTCCAGGAGAAAGAGTTAGAAAAATCCAACACAACAGAAAATCCTATTCTGGATAAGATGATGGAAATGTTCCGGCTTATGATGCAGACAGTGGATGATATTACCATAGAAATAATAAATGATAATAAACCGTGGAGGGAAGAATTAAGAAATGATAGGACCAAAGAAATAAAAAATGATAGCAAACCAGAAACAGAAGAAATACCAAACGATAAAACAAGGGAACAAGTAGCATTATTATCTGAAATTAAACCTAACAAAAACAAGGAAAATATTAAGCACAGGGAAATGAAGTCAAAGAAAATGAGACAAATGTATCCAAGGAAATTAATAAAAACATGGGAAGAGCTGGAGATGATGAACAATGGTTTAATTAATGTAAGTAATATCCCAATGACCAACGATAAAGAAATCATGAATTTCAGAGATTATAGGAGGAGGTTAAAAGAAATGTCAGTAATGATTTACAATAAAACAATATTTTACAACTTAGAAACAACTAGAGGTAAATGGAATACACCAGAGATAGAAAGACATGGGAAAATATCAATGATATCATTAATCATTGACGTACCAGTGACATATTGGTTTAATAAACAATATGATATAGTGAGTCATGTAAGCCGTGAAACAAATGAAAGAATAACAACAGAAAAATGAAGTACAAGGGAGAAATGAGAGATGTCACCAGAACAGAAATACTTATGAAGACAATGGTAGTCCGGACAATAAGGGCAACTGAGTTTCTGAACCATGGATAAACTAAATACCACACACCATCAAGAAAAGGGACGGATGTTATGATAACTGAATACAGCAAAAAACCATTTAAAAGAGAAGGAAAATAAGTATAATTGAGAAAAAATAATAAGAATAAAGAAACAAAACCAAGAGTTAAGGAAGAATATTATTCGAGAAAATGAACAATACCAATGAAAATATGAGGAACTGAGCGATATTAGGAAAATCACCAAAAGCTCAACAATACTGGGTTTAGAAGAACATATAACAATTAAGAACTGTAATAAGGGAATTAGAATAACTTAAAAAATTTAAAAGAAAAGTAAGGTCAACTTACTCCAATTATTTACAGAATTTAATTTTGAATGGAAATATAATTACTAAATTCTAAAACTAAATAAGATAAACTTATATCAAGAATTTACAGGAATTATGAAGAGAAAAAAAATATATATAAATAAAACAACAAAATTCTAAAGGAAAAATAAGAACAACTTATATCAATAATATGAATAAACTAGTTTTGGAAAGAAAATATTAAAAAATTTATGAAATGCAAAAGGAAGTAAAGACCACTTAAATAATATAATGTTAATGAAATAATTTGGATGAAACCAAGAGCGAAATAATAATTTTTGAAGAAAAAAAAATATATAATATAACTGTCATCACTACTTTAATTTTAATTATAATAAGACCATTGGAAGAATGACTGTCATAACATAAAACCAGTAGAAAAATTACTTAGAACCAAGATGAAAAACAAGAAAAAAAAATGCTATTAATATTGATAACCAGAAAAAGATTATGCGAACAATAGAAGATAAAGAGAATTCAGATGAAAAAAGTTTACACCCAATAACTAGTGATAAATATATCAACAGAGCTTCCAATCATGAGAAAAATAAATATATCAGCAGAGCAATAAATCATTAGAAGAATAAATAATAAGAAGAATAAATTGAGATAGAAAGTATTAGTAAATCTGAGCAACCACAAAGTGAGGTATCCAAGGATGTTTTTTATTAGTCGAAAAATAAACTATTCTTGTATAATTTTTATTTAATGACTGTCTGTAGATGAATTCCAGCAGTATTATATTTTGAGCAGAGATGATGTTCCTCTGATCTCAAAAAAGTGTAGTATGGCCAGCAGAGTATATGTAGCCACAAGTGCCTCTCTGGACTGCCCCAGCTCACGTGTTAGGGAATGAATATCCCATGGATAAAGCACTAAGTAAAGGAAAAAATAAATATAATAATAATGATATACCTCAGATAACGATAACTATCGAATAAGAATAAATTCAATGAAAAAAAAACTAAAGCTCAATTACAAAGAAGCAGATACATAGAAGTAGGTAGGAAGACAAAGCATATAATGAACAATAAATATCATAAGCAATTATTTCATACATACTAAACGTATGATCTGAATTAATCACTTCTGGAGGAGAGCAATCTGTAGCGTGACAGAAAATCCACCTTGTTATAATTTAAAAAATAATCAGGTATAGAATAAAAATAAAATGGCTTAAAGGAAAATTACTATAAAAAATTAATCAAGGACCAGAGTAAATTGAAATCATGGTTTCGAAGAAATAAAGTGAATTAAAAACAACCATCCAATATTTAATAAATTATAGGAAAATAGTGATAATCCAATGTATAGAGTAATTATACCGAGGTAGAATAGGAGCATGTAAGGAAATACCACGGTTAAACAAACCTCCATAATAAAAGGATAACTTTTGGAAAAAAACAAACACATTTATAAAAATAGAAACCCCCAAAAAAGATTAAATGTCCATAAGAAAAGTACAATACAATAAAATAAGAATAAATGTAAAGTAGAAGTAAGTAAAGTTTCTAGACATATGATTAACAGTGGACCAGTGCAATTTATTTTTATGATGACAAGCAAATCTTGATGATCCCATGTAAGTGATATTCTTTATCTTACAAGACTAGATAAAATGAATAGAAATAAGATAAGAGAATGCAGTAAATAGTGAAGTGAACAAGGGTAAATCCCTAAACTAAAACAAAAACAGCAAAAGACTGCATAAAAATTAAGTTTAATAAATTATTTAAATAATAAAATAAAATAAAAAACAGATGTGTTTTGTTGATGTTAACAGTTCATTGAACTCGAGGCTTGAATGCTTGAGATTGAGTCTATTTTTGTTTTAATATAATATCTTTATTGTGTTTTAATGATATCAATTATAATAAACATTATTGTAATTAAGTAAGGGCAATTTAGTTAAGATTTCATAAGAATTGTATGTCAGAAAGTGTTTAGCAAGCTGAAATAATAATAAGCATTGTAATTGAACTAACATAAAATATAGGCCAAATGGTAAATATCACCAACCTTATAACTAGTAAATAAGTTAATGAAATTAATTAAATTGATGAAAATTGTTTAATGTAAATCAATAAATGTGTATAATAACTATAACAACACTTTGTGAAGGTATTGAAGGAATGTATAAAATATTATTAGAAAAAATGCAAGTGTAATAACACTGGAATCTAAGGAAAAGCCTAAATTGAAGATAACATTCAAATTAGTTAACCAAATCATAAAATTACTGAGAATTAAAGAAAACGAACCATTATAATTCAATCAATGATCTTGTTCAATGATAATTAGAATCTAACAGAAATTGTAAACCATTTAATGTGGCAGGAAGTAAAATAGCTAAAGCCTACAACCAGATATACTGTAAATATGACCTTTTAAGTTAAAAAATACTATAAATTATATCATGTGTGGTATTAAATAACGCAGAAATAAATAAGGAAATTGATGATGTAATTAGTATTTAATAAGAATAAATAATAAGCAAAATGTAATTAATCATATAATGTAAAAGTCAATTATTTAGTTCAACATATAATTAAGGCTGAAGTGACAGCTGATTAAAACAATGTGAATTTAATATTAAATCAGCCAGGACCTTTTGTATGAAGAAGAAAGAGAGTGAGTTGATTGTTAAACGTTGAGATAAACACATCTGAACGATCTCACACAAATTAAGAATTAAAAAAAAAAAATAATTTTTAACAACTAATAATTTTGAAACAACTAAACCTATAAAAATAAAAAAGAACAATTTAAAAATATGAGTCACCAACACTGAGTTCAAGTGAAATAAATCAAATTAGTCGATTTATGAAGATTGGATGGTGTAAACCAGATATTAGAACAATATAAACGTTAATTCAGAATTTTATCGATATGAAATTTGCCATTGTAAAACCTTATGAACTATTGGAACCAGAACACATTTGAACACTGATTGCCGAGCCGAACAACTGATCACTAATCCAGAATAATTACACTGTTATGAAGAGAAATTAATCACTACTGCTTGGATGAGGAACACATAAAGAATCAACATTTTTTCGAAGGAATTCTGTCGTGAAGACTTCTCGTACATACGCAGCAAGGGAGTGGCCATCTTTGTTTGTAGCGAACCAGACCAGCCAGCTGAGGTGACGTCAGAATATCGTCCAGATTTGTTGGTTCGAGAAATCTAATTTATTAACATTTTTATATTACGTACATATTATTTCTATTTTTATAATTAAGAACTTTTTTATTGTAAGTGTTGTACTTTTCAGCATTGCCCTTTCTCTGACTATTTAAATAACAGCTAAAAGAACCTGTAATTCAATATTAATAATTTATATAACAAAACCAATTTGCCCTGAGATATGAGTTTGCGAGCTGTGGATTAGCAGATCGATTCAAAGTCGATTAATTGCGATAACTTTAATAAATTCGTTTAATATTATAATTTTGAGTTTTATTTCTTGGTAAAAATATATATAGAAGAATTTCAGGTAATATTTGAAACCTGGACTCCCAGAAAAGAAGAGAAGAACATTGCGAAGAAGTTATAATCACTGAATAATTGAAAACCACTAATCGATTATTTCATTTTATAATCTATTTAACGTTGGGAAACAATTATTGCTATTCTAACATAATAAATCAAATCAATTACAGTAGTAATTAAAGGAATTAAGGACAAATAAATAATTAAGAAATTAATAAAGAGAAAAAAAAATTTTTTAATTTCATACAAAATTTTTTACCAAGTTAAATTATAATTTTTGTAACCCCGAAACTCAAACCCGAAAAAGTGTTTTGTTACAAAATTGACGCTACCGACGTGGGGCTTATTATATAATCAAACCCGAAAAATATATTTTGTTACAAAATTGGCATCCAACTTAAGGGGCTGAAATTAGTAATTGATAGGCCATAAGAGATAAAAATAATTGGCCAATTTCTAACTTTAGCTGGCAGCTGTTACAAGGTCGGAAGGGTAATAAAAATGCCAAAGAGAGCAACATCAAAGAAAAGGGCGGCAGAAGCCGAGAAAGAAATTGATATTGACGACAAAGAGGCAACTCCGGTTGAAGATATAGAAGGAAGGCTACCTCCTGCAGAACCGAACCAACCCGCACAACAAGAGGAACAACCCGAGAAACCTACACAAACAGGGGATGTCAATCTCCAGGAGAAAGAGTTAGAAAAATCCAACACAACAGAAAATCCTATTCTTGATAAGATGATGGAAATGTTCCGGCTTACAATGCAGATGATATTACCATAGAAATAATAAATGATAATAAATCGTGGAGGGAAGAATTAAGAAATGATAGGACCAAAGAAATAAAAAATGATAGCAAACCAGAAACAGAAGAAATACCAAACGATAAAACAAGGGAACAAGTAGCATTATTATCTGAAATTAAACCTAACAAAAACAAGGAAAATATTAAGCACAGGGAAATGAAGTCAAAGAAAATGAGACAAATGTATCCAAGGAAATTAATAAAAACATGGGAAGAGTTGGAGATGATGAACAATGGTTTAATTAATGTAAGTAATATCCCAATGACCAACGATAAAGAAATCATGAATTTCAGAGATTATAGGAGGAGGTTAAAAGAAATTTCAGTAATGATTTACAATAAAACAATATTTTACAACTTAGAAACAACTAGAGGTAAATGGAATACACCAGAGATAGAAAGACATGGGAAAATATCAATGATATCATTAATCACTGACGTACCAGTGACATATTGGTTTAATAAACAATATGATATAGTGAGTCATGTAAGCCGTGAAACAAATGAAAGAATAACAACAGAAAAAATGAAGTACAAGGGAGAAACGAGAGATGTCACCAGAACAGAAATACTTATGAAGACAATGGTAGTCCGGACAATAAGGGCAACTGAGTTTCTGAACCATGGATAAACTAAATACCACACACCATCAAGAAAAGGGACGGATGTTATGATAACTGAATACAGCAAAAAACCATTTAAAAGAGAAGGAAAATAAGTATAATTGAGAAAAAATAATAAGAATAAAGAAACAAAACCAAGAGTTAAGGAAGAATATTATTCGAGAAAATGAACAATACCAATGAAAATATGAGGAACTGAGCGATATTAGGAAAATCACCAAAAGCTCAACAATACTGGGTTTAGAAGAACATATAATAATTAAGAACTGTAATAAGGGAATTAGAATAACTTAAAAAATTTAAAAGAAAAGTAAGGTCAACTTACTCCAATTATTTACAGAATTTAATTTTGAATGGAAATATAATTACTAAATTCTAAAACTAAATAAGATAAACTTATATCAAGAATTTACAGGAATTAATTATGAAGAGAAAAAAATATATATAAATAAAACAACAAAATTCTAAAGGAAAAATAAGAACAACTTATATCAATAATATGAATAAACTAGTTTTGGAAAGAAAATATTAACAAATTTATGAAATGCAAAAGGAAGTAAAGACCACTTAAATAATATAATGTTAATGAAATAATTTGGATGAAACCAAGAGCGAAATAATAATTTTTGAAGAAAAAAAAATATATAATATAACTGTCATCACTACTTTAATTTTAATTATAATAAGACCATTGGAAGAATGACTGTCATAACATAAAACCAGTAGAACAATTACTTAGAACCAAGATGAAAAACAAGAAAAAAAAATGCTATTAATATTGATAACCAGAAAAAGATTATGCGAACAATAGAAGATAAAGAGAATTCAGATGAAAAAAGTTTACACCCAATAACTAGTGATAAAATATATCAACAGAGCTTCCAATCATGAGAAAAATAAATATATCAGCAGAGCAATAAATCATTAGAAGAATAAATAATAAGAAGAATAAATTGAGATAGAAAGTATTAGTAAATCTGAGCAACCACAAAGTGAGGTATCCAAGGATGTTTTTTATTAGTCGAAAAATAAACTATTCTTGTATAATTTTTATTTAATGACTGTCTGTAGATGAATTCCAGCAGTATTATATTTTGAGCAGAGATGATGTTCCTCTGATCTCAAAAAAGTGTAGTATGGCCAGCAGAGTATATGTAGCCACAAGTGCCTCTCTGGACTGCCCCAGCTCACGTGTTAGGGAATGAATATCCCATGGATAAAGCACTAAGTAAAGGAAAAAATAAATATAATAATAATGATATACCTCAGATAACGATAACTATCGAATAAGAATAAATTCAATGAAAAAAAAACTAAAGCTCAATTACAAAGAAGCAGATACATAGAAGTAGGTAGGAAGACAAAGCATATAATGAACAATAAATATCATAAGCAATTATTTCATACATACTAAACGTATGATCTGAATTAATCACTTCTGGAGGAGAGCAATCTGTAGCGTGACAGAAAATCCACCTTGTTATAATTTAAAAAATAATCAGGTATAGAATAAAAATAAAATGGCTTAAAGGAAAATTACTATAAAAAATTAATCAAGGACCAGAGTAAATTGAAATCATGGTTTCGAAGAAATAAAGTGAATTAAAAACAACCATCCAATATTTAATAAATTATAGGAAAATAGTGATAATCCAATGTATAGAGTAATTATACCGAGGTAGAATAGGAGCATGTAAGGAAATACCACGGTTAAACAAACCTCCATAATAAAAGGATAACTTTTGGAAAAAAACAAACACATTTATAAAAATAGAAACCCCCAAAAAAGATTAAATGTCCATAAGAAAAGTACAATACAATAAAATAAGAATAAATGTAAAGTAGAAGTAAGTAAAGTTTCTAGACATATGATTAACAGTGGACCAGTGCAATTTATTTTTATGATGACAAGCAAATCTTGATGATCCCATGTAAGTGATATTCTTTATCTTACAAGACTAGATAAAATGAATAGAAATAAGATAAGAGAATGCAGTAAATAGTGAAGTGAACAAGGGTAAATCCCTAAACTAAAACAAAAACAGCAAAAGACTGCATAAAAATTAAGTTTAATAAATTATTTAAATAATAAAATAAAATAAAAAACAGATGTGTTTTGTTGATGTTAACAGTTCATTGAACTCGAGGCTTGAATGCTTGAGATTGAGTCTATTTTTGTTTTAATATAATATCTTTATTGTGTTTTAATGATATCAATTATAATAAACATTATTGTAATTAAGTAAGGGCAATTTAGTTAAGATTTCATAAGAATTGTATGTCAGAAAGTGTTTAGCAAGCTGAAATAATAATAAGCATTGTAATTGAACTAACATAAAATATAGGCCAAATGGTAAATATCACCAACCTTATAACTAGTAAATAAGTTAATGAAATTAATTAAATTGATGAAAATTGTTTAATGTAAATCAATAAATGTGTATAATAACTATAACAACACTTTGTGAAGGTATTGAAGGAATGTATAAAATATTATTAGAAAAAATGCAAGTGTAATAACACTGGAATCTAAGGAAAAGCCTAAATTGAAGATAACATTCAAATTAGTTAACCAAATCATAAAATTACTGAGAATTAAAGAAAACGAACCATTATAATTCAATCAATGATCTTGTTCAATGATAATTAGAATCTAACAGAAATTGTAAACCATTTAATGTGGCAGGAAGTAAAATAGCTAAAGCCTACAACCAGATATACTGTAAATATGACCTTTTAAGTTAAAAAATACTATAAATTATATCATGTGTGGTATTAAATAACGCAGAAATAAATAAGGAAATTGATGATGTAATTAGTATTTAATAAGAATAAATAATAAGCAAAATGTAATTAATCATATAATGTAAAAGTCAATTATTTAGTTCAACATATAATTAAGGCTGAAGTGACAGCTGATTAAAACAATGTGAATTTAATATTAAATCAGCCAGGACCTTTTGTATGAAGAAGAAAGAGAGTGAGTTGATTGTTAAACGTTGAGATAAACACATCTGAACGATCTCACACAAATTAAGAATAAAAAAAAAAAATAGGAGATATAATTTTGAAACAACTAAACCTATAAAAATAAAAAAGAACAATTTAAAAATATGAGTCACCAACACTGAGTTCAAGTGAAATAAATCAAATTAGTCGATTTATGAAGATTGGATGGTGTAAACCAGATATTAGAACAATATAAACGTTAATTCAGAATTTTATCGATATGAAATTTGCCATTGTAAAACCTTATGAACTATTGGAACCAGAACACATTTGAACACTGATTGCCGAGCCGAACAACTGATCACTAATCCAGAATAATTACAGTGTTATGAAGAGAAATTAATCACTACTGCTTGGATGAGTAACACATAAAGAATCAACATTTTTTCGAAGGAATTCTGTCGTGAAGACTTCTCGTACATACGCAGCAAGGGAGTGGCCATCTTTGTTTGTAGCGAACCAGACCAGCCAGCTGAGGTGACGTCAGAATATCGTCCAGATTTGTTGGTTCGAGAAATCTAATTTATTAACATTTTTATATTACGTACATATTATTTCTATTTTTATAATTAAGAACTTTTTTATTGTAAGTGTTGTACTTTTCAGCATTGCCCTTTCTCTGACTATTTAAATAACAGCTAAAAGAACCTGTAATTCAATATTAATAATTTATATAACAAAACCAATTTGCCCTGAGATATGAGTTTGCGAGCTGTGGATTAGCAGATCGATTCAAAGTCGATTAATTGCGATAACTTTAATAAATTCATTTAATATTATAATTTTGAGTTTTATTTCTTGGTAAAAATATATATAGAAGAATTTCAGGTAATATTTGAAACCTGGACTCCCAGAAAAGAAGAGAAGAACATTGCGAAGGAGTTATAATCACTGAATAACTGAAAACCACTAATCGATTATTACATTTTATAATCTATTTAACGTTGGGAAACAATTATTGCTATTCTAACATAATAAATCAAATCAATTACAGTAGTAATTAAAGGAATTAAGGACAAATAAATAATTAAGAAATTAATAAAGAGAAAAAAAAATTTGTAATTTCATACAAAATTTTTTACCAAGTTAAATTATAATTTTTGTAACCCCGAAACTCAAACCCGAAAAAGTGTTTTGTTACAAAATTGACACTACCGATGTGGCGCTTATTATATAATCAAACCCGAAAAATTTATTTTGTTACAAAATTGGCATCCAACTTAAGGGGCTGAAATTAGTAATTGATAGGCCATAAGAGATAAAAATAATTGCCCAATTTCTAATTTTAGCTGGCAGCTGTTACAAGGCCGGAAGGGTAATAAAAATGCCAAAGAGAGCAACATCAAAGAAAAGGGCGGCAGAAGCCGAGAAAGAAATTGATATTGACGACAAAGAGGCAACTCCGGTTGAAGATATAGAAGGAAGGCTACCTCCTGCGGAACCGAACCAACCCGCACAACAAGAGGAACAACCCGAGAAACCTACACAAACAGGGGATGTCAATCTCCAGGAGAAAGAGTTAGAAAAATCCAACACAACAGAAAATCCTATTCTGGATAAGATGATGGAAATGTTCCGGCTTATGATGCAGACAGTGGATGATATTACCATAGAAATAATAAATGATAATAAACCGTGGAGGGAAGAATTAAGAAATGATAGGACCAAAGAAATAAAAAATGATAGCAAACCAGAAACAGAAGAAATACCAAACGATAAAACAAGGGAACAAGTAGCATTATTATCTGAAATTAAACCTAACAAAAACAAGGAAAATATTAAGCACAGGGAAATGAAGTCAAAGAAAATGAGACAAATGTATCCAAGGAAATTAATAAAAACATGGGAAGAGTTGGAGATGATGAACAATGGTTTAATTAATGTAAGTAATATCCCAATGACCAACGATAAAGAAATCATGAATTTCAGAGATTATAGGAGGAGGTTAAAAGAAATTTCAGTAATGATTTACAATAAAACAATATTTTACAACTTAGAAACAACTAGAGGTAAATGGAATACACCAGAGATAGAAAGACATGGGAAAATATCAATGATATCATTAATCATTGACGTACCAGTGACATATTGGTTTAATAAACAATATGATATAGTGAGTCATGTAAGCCGTGAAACAAATGAAAGAATAACAACAGAAAAAATGAAGTACAAGGGAGAAACGAGAGATATCACCAGAACAGAAATACTTATGAAGACAATGGTAGTCCGGACAATAAGGGCAACTGAGTTTCTGAACCATGGATAAACTAAATACCACACACCATCAAGAAAAGGGACGGATGTTATGATAACTGAATACAGCAAAAAACCATTTAAAAGAGAAGGAAAATAAGTATAATTGAGAAAAAATAATAAGAATAAAGAAACAAAACCAAGAGTTAAGGAAGAATATTATTCGAGAAAATGAACAATACCAATGAAAATATGAGGAACTGAGCGATATTAGGAAAATCACCAAAAGCTCAACAATACTGGGTTTAGAAGAACATATAACAATTAAGAACTGTAATAAGGGAATTAGAATAACTTAAAAATTCTAAAAGAAAAGTAAGGTCAACTTACCAATTATTTACAGAATTTAATTTTGAATGGAAATATAATTACTAAATTCTAAAACTAAATAAGATAAACTTATATCAAGAATTTACAGGAATTAATTATGAAGAGAAAAAATATATATATAAATAAAACAACAAAATTCTAAAGGAAAAATAAGAACAACTTATATCAATAATATGAATAAACTAGTTTTGGAAAGAAAATATTAACAAATTTATGAAATGCAAAAGGAAGTAAAGACCACTTAAATAATATAATGTTAATGAAATAATTTGGATGAAATCAAGAGCGAAATAATAATTTTTGAAGAAAAAAAAATATATAATATAACTGTCATCACTACTTTAATTTTAATTATAATAAGACCATTGGAAGAATGAGTGTCATAACATAAAACCAGTAGAACAATTAATTAGAACCAAGATGAAAAACATGAAAAAAAAATGCTATTAATATTGATAACCAGAAAAAGATTATGCGAACAATAGAAGATAAAGAGAATTCAGATGAAAAAAGTTTACACCCAATAACTAGTGATAAATATATCAACAGAGCTTCCAATCATGAGAAAAATAAATATATCAGCAGAGCAATAAATCATTAGAAGAATAAATAATAAGAAGAATAAATTGAGATAGAAAGTATTAGTAAATCTGAGCAACCACAAAGTGAGGTATCCAAGGATGTTTTTTATTAGTCGAAAAATAAACTATTCTTGTATAATTTTTATTTAATGACTGTCTGTAGATGAATTCCAGCAGTATTATATTTTGAGCAGAGATGATGTTCCTCTGATCTCAAAAAAGTGTAGTATGGCCAGCAGAGTATATGTAGCCACAAGTGCCTCTCTGGACTGCCCCAGCTCACGTGTTAGGGAATGAATATCCCATGGATAAAGCACTAAGTAAAGGAAAAAATAAATATAATAATAATGATATACCTCAGATAACGATAACTATCGAATAAGAATAAATTCAATGAAAAAAAAAACTAAAGCTCAATTATGAAGAAGCAGATATATAGAAGTAGGTAGGAAGACAAAGCATATAATGAACAATAAATATCATAAGCAATTATTTCATACATACTAAACGTATGATCTGAATTAATCACTTCTGGAGGAGAGCAATCTGTAGCGTGACAGAAAATCCACCTTGTTATAATTTAAAAAATAATCAGGTATAGAATAAAAATAAAATGGCTTAAAGGAAAATTACTATAAAAAATAAAAAATTAATCAAGGACCAGAGTAAATTGAAATCATGGTTTCGAAGAAATAAAGTGAATTAAAAACAACCATCCAATATTTAATAAATTATAGGAAAATAGTGATAATCCAATGTATAGAGTAATTATACCGAGGTAGAATAGGAGCATGTAAGGAAATACCACGGTTAAACAAACCTCCATAATAAAAGGATAACTTTTGGAAAAAAACAAACACATTTATAAAAATAGAAACCCCCAAAAAAGATTAAATGTCCATAAGAAAAGTACAATACAATAAAATAAGAATAAATGTAAAGTAGAAGTAAAGTTTCTAGACATATGATTAACAGGTGGACCAGTGCAATTTATTTTTATGATGACAAGCAAATCTTGATGATCCCATGTAAGTGATATTCTTTATCTTACAAGACTAGATAAAATGAAATAGAAATAAGATAAGAGAATGCAGTAAATAGTGAAGTGAACAAGGGTAAATCCCTAAACTAAAACAAAAACAGCAAAAGACTGCATAAAAATTAAGTTTAATAAATTATTTAAATAATAAAATAAAATAAAAAACAGATGTGTTTTGTTGATGTTAACAGTTCATTGAACTCCAAGGCTTGAATGCTTGAGATTGAGTCTATTTTTTGTTTTAATATAATATCTTTATTGTGTTTTAATGATATCAATTATAATAAACATTATTGTAATTAAGTAAGGGCAATTTAGTTAAGATTTCATAAGAATTGTATGTCAGAAAGTGTTTAGCAAGCTGAAATAATAATAAGCATTGTAATTGAACTAACATAAAATATAGGCCAAATGGTAAATATCACCAACCTTATAACTAGTAAATAAGTTAATGAAATTAATTAAATTGATGAAAATTGTTTAATGTAAATCAATAAATGTGTATAATAACTATAACACCACTTTGTGAAGGTACTGAAGGAATGTATAAAATATTATTAGAAAAAATGCAAGTGTAATCAACACTGGAATCTAAGGAAAAGCCTAAATTGAAGATAACATTCAAATTAGTTAACCAAATCATAAAATTACTGAGAATTAAAGAAAACGGACCATTATAATTCAATCAATGATCTTGTTCAATGATAATTAGAATCTAACAGAAATTGTAAACCATTTAATGTGGCAGGAAATAAAATAGCTAAAGCCTACAACCAGATATACTGTAAATATGACCTTTTAAGTTAAAAAATACTATAAATTATATCATGTGTGGTATTAAATAACGCAGAAATAAATAAGGAAATTGATGATGTAATTAGTATTTAATAAGAATAAATAATAAGCAAAATGTAATTAATCATATAATGTAAAAGTCAATTATTTAGTTCAACATATAATTAAGGCTGAAGTGACAGCTGATTAAAACAATGTGAATTTAATATTAAATCAGCCAGGACCTTTTGTATGAAGAAGAAAGAGAGTGAGTTGATTGTTAAACGTTGAGATAAACACATCTGAACGATCTCACACAAATTAAGAATAAAAAAAAAAAATAGGAGATATAATTTTGAAACAACTAAACCTATAAAAATAAAAAAGAACAATTTAAAAATATGAGTCACCAACACTGAGTTCAAGTGAAATAAATCAAATTAGTCGATTTATGAAGATTGGATGGTGTAAACCAGATATTAGAACAATATAAACGTTAATTCAGAATTTTATCGATATGAAATTTGCCATTGTAAAACCTTATGAACTATTGGAACCAGAACACATTTGAACACTGATTGCCGAGCCGAACAACTGATCACTAATCCAGAATAATTACAGTGTTATGAAGAGAAATTAATCACTACTGCTTGGATGAGTAACACATAAAGAATCAACATTTTTTCGAAGGAATTCTGTCGTGAAGACTTCTCGTACATACGCAGCAAGGGAGTGGCCATCTTTGTTTGTAGCGAACCAGACCAGCCAGCTGAGGTGACGTCAGAATATCGTCCAGATTTGTTGGTTCGAGAAATCTAATTTATTAACATTTTTATATTACGTACATATTATTTCTATTTTTATAATTAAGAACTTTTTTATTGTAAGTGTTGTACTTTTCAGCATTGCCCTTTCTCTGACTATTTAAATAACAGCTAAAAGAACCTGTAATTCAATATTAATAATTTATATAACAAAACCAATTTGCCCTGAGATATGAGTTTGCGAGCTGTGGATTAGCAGATCGATTCAAAGTCGATTAATTGCGATAACTTTAATAAATTCATTTAATATTATAATTTTGAGTTTTATTTCTTGGTAAAAATATATATAGAAGAATTTCAGGTAATATTTGAAACCTGGACTCCCAGAAAAGAAGAGAAGAACATTGCGAAGGAGTTATAATCACTGAATAACTGAAAACCACTAATCGATTATTACATTTTATAATCTATTTAACGTTGGGAAACAATTATTGCTATTCTAACATAATAAATCAAATCAATTACAGTAGTAATTAAAGGAATTAAGGACAAATAAATAATTAAGAAATTAATAAAGAGAAAAAAAAATTTGTAATTTCATACAAAATTTTTTACCAAGTTAAATTATAATTTTTGTAACCCCGAAACTCAAACCCGAAAAAGTGTTTTGTTACAAAATTGACACTACCGATGTGGCGCTTATTATATAATCAAACCCGAAAAATTTATTTTGTTACAAAATTGGCATCCAACTTAAGGGGCTGAAATTAGTAATTGATAGGCCATAAGAGATAAAAATAATTGCCCAATTTCTAATTTTAGCTGGCAGCTGTTACAAGGCCGGAAGGGTAATAAAAATGCCAAAGAGAGCAACATCAAAGAAAAGGGCGGCAGAAGCCGAGAAAGAAATTGATATTGACGACAAAGAGGCAACTCCGGTTGAAGATATAGAAGGAAGGCTACCTCCTGCGGAACCGAACCAACCCGCACAACAAGAGGAACAACCCGAGAAACCTACACAAACAGGGGATGTCAATCTCCAGGAGAAAGAGTTAGAAAAATCCAACACAACAGAAAATCCTATTCTGGATAAGATGATGGAAATGTTCCGGCTTATGATGCAGACAGTGGATGATATTACCATAGAAATAATAAATGATAATAAACCGTGGAGGGAAGAATTAAGAAATGATAGGACCAAAGAAATAAAAAATGATAGCAAACCAGAAACAGAAGAAATACCAAACGATAAAACAAGGGAACAAGTAGCATTATTATCTGAAATTAAACCTAACAAAAACAAGGAAAATATTAAGCACAGGGAAATGAAGTCAAAGAAAATGAGACAAATGTATCCAAGGAAATTAATAAAAACATGGGAAGAGTTGGAGATGATGAACAATGGTTTAATTAATGTAAGTAATATCCCAATGACCAACGATAAAGAAATCATGAATTTCAGAGATTATAGGAGGAGGTTAAAAGAAATTTCAGTAATGATTTACAATAAAACAATATTTTACAACTTAGAAACAACTAGAGGTAAATGGAATACACCAGAGATAGAAAGACATGGGAAAATATCAATGATATCATTAATCATTGACGTACCAGTGACATATTGGTTTAATAAACAATATGATATAGTGAGTCATGTAAGCCGTGAAACAAATGAAAGAATAACAACAGAAAAAATGAAGTACAAGGGAGAAACGAGAGATATCACCAGAACAGAAATACTTATGAAGACAATGGTAGTCCGGACAATAAGGGCAACTGAGTTTCTGAACCATGGATAAACTAAATACCACACACCATCAAGAAAAGGGACGGATGTTATGATAACTGAATACAGCAAAAAACCATTTAAAAGAGAAGGAAAATAAGTATAATTGAGAAAAAATAATAAGAATAAAGAAACAAAACCAAGAGTTAAGGAAGAATATTATTCGAGAAAATGAACAATACCAATGAAAATATGAGGAACTGAGCGATATTAGGAAAATCACCAAAAGCTCAACAATACTGGGTTTAGAAGAACATATAACAATTAAGAACTGTAATAAGGGAATTAGAATAACTTAAAAATTCTAAAAGAAAAGTAAGGTCAACTTACCAATTATTTACAGAATTTAATTTTGAATGGAAATATAATTACTAAATTCTAAAACTAAATAAGATAAACTTATATCAAGAATTTACAGGAATTAATTATGAAGAGAAAAAATATATATATAAATAAAACAACAAAATTCTAAAGGAAAAATAAGAACAACTTATATCAATAATATGAATAAACTAGTTTTGGAAAGAAAATATTAACAAATTTATGAAATGCAAAAGGAAGTAAAGACCACTTAAATAATATAATGTTAATGAAATAATTTGGATGAAATCAAGAGCGAAATAATAATTTTTGAAGAAAAAAAAATATATAATATAACTGTCATCACTACTTTAATTTTAATTATAATAAGACCATTGGAAGAATGAGTGTCATAACATAAAACCAGTAGAACAATTAATTAGAACCAAGATGAAAAACATGAAAAAAAAATGCTATTAATATTGATAACCAGAAAAAGATTATGCGAACAATAGAAGATAAAGAGAATTCAGATGAAAAAAGTTTACACCCAATAACTAGTGATAAATATATCAACAGAGCTTCCAATCATGAGAAAAATAAATATATCAGCAGAGCAATAAATCATTAGAAGAATAAATAATAAGAAGAATAAATTGAGATAGAAAGTATTAGTAAATCTGAGCAACCACAAAGTGAGGTATCCAAGGATGTTTTTTATTAGTCGAAAAATAAACTATTCTTGTATAATTTTTATTTAATGACTGTCTGTAGATGAATTCCAGCAGTATTATATTTTGAGCAGAGATGATGTTCCTCTGATCTCAAAAAAGTGTAGTATGGCCAGCAGAGTATATGTAGCCACAAGTGCCTCTCTGGACTGCCCCAGCTCACGTGTTAGGGAATGAATATCCCATGGATAAAGCACTAAGTAAAGGAAAAAATAAATATAATAATAATGATATACCTCAGATAACGATAACTATCGAATAAGAATAAATTCAATGAAAAAAAAAACTAAAGCTCAATTATGAAGAAGCAGATATATAGAAGTAGGTAGGAAGACAAAGCATATAATGAACAATAAATATCATAAGCAATTATTTCATACATACTAAACGTATGATCTGAATTAATCACTTCTGGAGGAGAGCAATCTGTAGCGTGACAGAAAATCCACCTTGTTATAATTTAAAAAATAATCAGGTATAGAATAAAAATAAAATGGCTTAAAGGAAAATTACTATAAAAAATAAAAAATTAATCAAGGACCAGAGTAAATTGAAATCATGGTTTCGAAGAAATAAAGTGAATTAAAAACAACCATCCAATATTTAATAAATTATAGGAAAATAGTGATAATCCAATGTATAGAGTAATTATACCGAGGTAGAATAGGAGCATGTAAGGAAATACCACGGTTAAACAAACCTCCATAATAAAAGGATAACTTTTGGAAAAAAACAAACACATTTATAAAAATAGAAACCCCCAAAAAAGATTAAATGTCCATAAGAAAAGTACAATACAATAAAATAAGAATAAATGTAAAGTAGAAGTAAGTAAAGTTTCTAGACATATGATTAACAGTGGACCAGTGCAATTTATTTTTATGATGACAAGCAAATCTTGATGATCCCATGTAAGTGATATTCTTTATCTTACAAGACTAGATAAAATGAATAGAAATAAGATAAGAGAATGCAGTAAATAGTGAAGTGAACAAGGGTAAATCCCTAAACTAAAACAAAAACAGCAAAAGACTGCATAAAAATTAAGTTTAATAAATTATTTAAATAATAAAATAAAATAAAAAACAGATGTGTTTTGTTGATGTTAACAGTTCATTGAACTCAAGGCTTGAATGCTTGAGATTGAGTCTATTTTTGTTTTAATATAATATCTTTATTGTGTTTTAATGATATCAATTATAATAAACATTATTGTAATTAAGTAAGGGCAATTTAGTTAAGATTTCATAAGAATTGTATGTCAGAAAGTGTTTAGCAAGCTGAAATAATAATAAGCATTGTAATTGAACTAACATAAAATATAGGCCAAATGGTAAATATCACCAACCTTATAACTAGTAAATAAGTTAATGAAATTAATTAAATTGATGAAAATTGTTTAATGTAAATCAATAAATGTGTATAATAACTATAACAACACTTTGTGAAGGTACTGAAGGAATGTATAAAATATTATTAGAAAAAATGCAAGTGTAATAACACTGGAATCTAAGGAAAAGCCTAAATTGAAGATAACATTCAAATTAGTTAACCAAATCATAAAATTACTGAGAATTAAAGAAAACGGACCATTATAATTCAATCAATGATCTTGTTCAATGATAATTAGAATCTAACAGAAATTGTAAACCATTTAATGTGGCAGGAAATAAAATAGCTAAAGCCTACAACCAGATATACTGTAAATATGACCTTTTAAGTTAAAAAATACTATAAATTATATCATGTGTGGTATTAAATAACGCAGAAATAAATAAGGAAATTGATGATGTAATTAGTATTTAATAAGAATAAATAATAAGCAAAATGTAATTAATCATATAATGTAAAAGTCAATTATTTAGTTCAACATATAATTAAGGCTGAAGTGACAGCTGATTAAAACAATGTGAATTTAATATTAAATCAGCCAGGACCTTTTGTATGAAGAAGAAAGAGAGTGAGTTGATTGTTAAACGTTGAGATAAACACATCTGAACGATCTCACACAAATTAAGAATAAAAAAAAAAAATAGGAGATATAATTTTGAAACAACTAAACCTATAAAAATAAAAAAGAACAATTTAAAAATATGAGTCACCAACACTGAGTTCAAGTGAAATAAATCAAATTAGTCGATTTATGAAGATTGGATGGTGTAAACCAGATATTAGAACAATATAAACGTTAATTCAGAATTTTATCGATATGAAATTTGCCATTGTAAAACCTTATGAACTATTGGAACCAGAACACATTTGAACACTGATTGCCGAGCCGAACAACTGATCACTAATCCAGAATAATTACAGTGTTATGAAGAGAAATTAATCACTACTGCTTGGATGAGTAACACATAAAGAATCAACATTTTTTCGAAGGAATTCTGTCGTGAAGACTTCTCGTACATACGCAGCAAGGGAGTGGCCATCTTTGTTTGTAGCGAACCAGACCAGCCAGCTGAGGTGACGTCAGAATATCGTCCAGATTTGTTGGTTCGAGAAATCTAATTTATTAACATTTTTATATTACGTACATATTATTTCTATTTTTATAATTAAGAACTTTTTTATTGTAAGTGTTGTACTTTTCAGCATTGCCCTTTCTCTGACTATTTAAATAACAGCTAAAAGAACCTGTAATTCAATATTAATAATTTATATAACAAAACCAATTTGCCCTGAGATATGAGTTTGCGAGCTGTGGATTAGCAGATCGATTCAAAGTCGATTAATTGCGATAACTTTAATAAATTCATTTAATATTATAATTTTGAGTTTTATTTCTTGGTAAAAATATATATAGAAGAATTTCAGGTAATATTTGAAACCTGGACTCCCAGAAAAGAAGAGAAGAACATTGCGAAGGAGTTATAATCACTGAATAACTGAAAACCACTAATCGATTATTACATTTTATAATCTATTTAACGTTGGGAAACAATTATTGCTATTCTAACATAATAAATCAAATCAATTACAGTAGTAATTAAAGGAATTAAGGACAAATAAATAATTAAGAAATTAATAAAGAGAAAAAAAAATTTGTAATTTCATACAAAATTTTTTACCAAGTTAAATTATAATTTTTGTAACCCCGAAACTCAAACCCGAAAAAGTGTTTTGTTACAAAATTGACACTACCGATGTGGCGCTTATTATATAATCAAACCCGAAAAATTTATTTTGTTACAAAATTGGCATCCAACTTAAGGGGCTGAAATTAGTAATTGATAGGCCATAAGAGATAAAAATAATTGCCCAATTTCTAATTTTAGCTGGCAGCTGTTACAAGGCCGGAAGGGTAATAAAAATGCCAAAGAGAGCAACATCAAAGAAAAGGGCGGCAGAAGCCGAGAAAGAAATTGATATTGACGACAAAGAGGCAACTCCGGTTGAAGATATAGAAGGAAGGCTACCTCCTGCGGAACCGAACCAACCCGCACAACAAGAGGAACAACCCGAGAAACCTACACAAACAGGGGATGTCAATCTCCAGGAGAAAGAGTTAGAAAAATCCAACACAACAGAAAATCCTATTCTGGATAAGATGATGGAAATGTTCCGGCTTATGATGCAGACAGTGGATGATATTACCATAGAAATAATAAATGATAATAAACCGTGGAGGGAAGAATTAAGAAATGATAGGACCAAAGAAATAAAAAATGATAGCAAACCAGAAACAGAAGAAATACCAAACGATAAAACAAGGGAACAAGTAGCATTATTATCTGAAATTAAACCTAACAAAAACAAGGAAAATATTAAGCACAGGGAAATGAAGTCAAAGAAAATGAGACAAATGTATCCAAGGAAATTAATAAAAACATGGGAAGAGTTGGAGATGATGAACAATGGTTTAATTAATGTAAGTAATATCCCAATGACCAACGATAAAGAAATCATGAATTTCAGAGATTATAGGAGGAGGTTAAAAGAAATTTCAGTAATGATTTACAATAAAACAATATTTTACAACTTAGAAACAACTAGAGGTAAATGGAATACACCAGAGATAGAAAGACATGGGAAAATATCAATGATATCATTAATCATTGACGTACCAGTGACATATTGGTTTAATAAACAATATGATATAGTGAGTCATGTAAGCCGTGAAACAAATGAAAGAATAACAACAGAAAAAATGAAGTACAAGGGAGAAACGAGAGATATCACCAGAACAGAAATACTTATGAAGACAATGGTAGTCCGGACAATAAGGGCAACTGAGTTTCTGAACCATGGATAAACTAAATACCACACACCATCAAGAAAAGGGACGGATGTTATGATAACTGAATACAGCAAAAAACCATTTAAAAGAGAAGGAAAATAAGTATAATTGAGAAAAAATAATAAGAATAAAGAAACAAAACCAAGAGTTAAGGAAGAATATTATTCGAGAAAATGAACAATACCAATGAAAATATGAGGAACTGAGCGATATTAGGAAAATCACCAAAAGCTCAACAATACTGGGTTTAGAAGAACATATAACAATTAAGAACTGTAATAAGGGAATTAGAATAACTTAAAAATTCTAAAAGAAAAGTAAGGTCAACTTACCAATTATTTACAGAATTTAATTTTGAATGGAAATATAATTACTAAATTCTAAAACTAAATAAGATAAACTTATATCAAGAATTTACAGGAATTAATTATGAAGAGAAAAAATATATATATAAATAAAACAACAAAATTCTAAAGGAAAAATAAGAACAACTTATATCAATAATATGAATAAACTAGTTTTGGAAAGAAAATATTAACAAATTTATGAAATGCAAAAGGAAGTAAAGACCACTTAAATAATATAATGTTAATGAAATAATTTGGATGAAATCAAGAGCGAAATAATAATTTTTGAAGAAAAAAAAATATATAATATAACTGTCATCACTACTTTAATTTTAATTATAATAAGACCATTGGAAGAATGAGTGTCATAACATAAAACCAGTAGAACAATTAATTAGAACCAAGATGAAAAACATGAAAAAAAAATGCTATTAATATTGATAACCAGAAAAAGATTATGCGAACAATAGAAGATAAAGAGAATTCAGATGAAAAAAGTTTACACCCAATAACTAGTGATAAATATATCAACAGAGCTTCCAATCATGAGAAAAATAAATATATCAGCAGAGCAATAAATCATTAGAAGAATAAATAATAAGAAGAATAAATTGAGATAGAAAGTATTAGTAAATCTGAGCAACCACAAAGTGAGGTATCCAAGGATGTTTTTTATTAGTCGAAAAATAAACTATTCTTGTATAATTTTTATTTAATGACTGTCTGTAGATGAATTCCAGCAGTATTATATTTTGAGCAGAGATGATGTTCCTCTGATCTCAAAAAAGTGTAGTATGGCCAGCAGAGTATATGTAGCCACAAGTGCCTCTCTGGACTGCCCCAGCTCACGTGTTAGGGAATGAATATCCCATGGATAAAGCACTAAGTAAAGGAAAAAATAAATATAATAATAATGATATACCTCAGATAACGATAACTATCGAATAAGAATAAATTCAATGAAAAAAAAAACTAAAGCTCAATTATGAAGAAGCAGATATATAGAAGTAGGTAGGAAGACAAAGCATATAATGAACAATAAATATCATAAGCAATTATTTCATACATACTAAACGTATGATCTGAATTAATCACTTCTGGAGGAGAGCAATCTGTAGCGTGACAGAAAATCCACCTTGTTATAATTTAAAAAATAATCAGGTATAGAATAAAAATAAAATGGCTTAAAGGAAAATTACTATAAAAAATAAAAAATTAATCAAGGACCAGAGTAAATTGAAATCATGGTTTCGAAGAAATAAAGTGAATTAAAAACAACCATCCAATATTTAATAAATTATAGGAAAATAGTGATAATCCAATGTATAGAGTAATTATACCGAGGTAGAATAGGAGCATGTAAGGAAATACCACGGTTAAACAAACCTCCATAATAAAAGGATAACTTTTGGAAAAAAACAAACACATTTATAAAAATAGAAACCCCCAAAAAAGATTAAATGTCCATAAGAAAAGTACAATACAATAAAATAAGAATAAATGTAAAGTAGAAGTAAGTAAAGTTTCTAGACATATGATTAACAGTGGACCAGTGCAATTTATTTTTATGATGACAAGCAAATCTTGATGATCCCATGTAAGTGATATTCTTTATCTTACAAGACTAGATAAAATGAATAGAAATAAGATAAGAGAATGCAGTAAATAGTGAAGTGAACAAGGGTAAATCCCTAAACTAAAACAAAAACAGCAAAAGACTGCATAAAAATTAAGTTTAATAAATTATTTAAATAATAAAATAAAATAAAAAACAGATGTGTTTTGTTGATGTTAACAGTTCATTGAACTCAAGGCTTGAATGCTTGAGATTGAGTCTATTTTTGTTTTAATATAATATCTTTATTGTGTTTTAATGATATCAATTATAATAAACATTATTGTAATTAAGTAAGGGCAATTTAGTTAAGATTTCATAAGAATTGTATGTCAGAAAGTGTTTAGCAAGCTGAAATAATAATAAGCATTGTAATTGAACTAACATAAAATATAGGCCAAATGGTAAATATCACCAACCTTATAACTAGTAAATAAGTTAATGAAATTAATTAAATTGATGAAAATTGTTTAATGTAAATCAATAAATGTGTATAATAACTATAACAACACTTTGTGAAGGTACTGAAGGAATGTATAAAATATTATTAGAAAAAATGCAAGTGTAATAACACTGGAATCTAAGGAAAAGCCTAAATTGAAGATAACATTCAAATTAGTTAACCAAATCATAAAATTACTGAGAATTAAAGAAAACGGACCATTATAATTCAATCAATGATCTTGTTCAATGATAATTAGAATCTAACAGAAATTGTAAACCATTTAATGTGGCAGGAAATAAAATAGCTAAAGCCTACAACCAGATATACTGTAAATATGACCTTTTAAGTTAAAAAATACTATAAATTATATCATGTGTGGTATTAAATAACGCAGAAATAAATAAGGAAATTGATGATGTAATTAGTATTTAATAAGAATAAATAATAAGCAAAATGTAATTAATCATATAATGTAAAAGTCAATTATTTAGTTCAACATATAATTAAGGCTGAAGTGACAGCTGATTAAAACAATGTGAATTTAATATTAAATCAGCCAGGACCTTTTGTATGAAGAAGAAAGAGAGTGAGTTGATTGTTAAACGTTGAGATAAACACATCTGAACGATCTCACACAAATTAAGAATAAAAAAAAAAAATAGGAGATATAATTTTGAAACAACTAAACCTATAAAAATAAAAAAGAACAATTTAAAAATATGAGTCACCAACACTGAGTTCAAGTGAAATAAATCAAATTAGTCGATTTATGAAGATTGGATGGTGTAAACCAGATATTAGAACAATATAAACGTTAATTCAGAATTTTATCGATATGAAATTTGCCATTGTAAAACCTTATGAACTATTGGAACCAGAACACATTTGAACACTGATTGCCGAGCCGAACAACTGATCACTAATCCAGAATAATTACAGTGTTATGAAGAGAAATTAATCACTACTGCTTGGATGAGTAACACATAAAGAATCAACATTTTTTCGAAGGAATTCTGTCGTGAAGACTTCTCGTACATACGCAGCAAGGGAGTGGCCATCTTTGTTTGTAGCGAACCAGACCAGCCAGCTGAGGTGACGTCAGAATATCGTCCAGATTTGTTGGTTCGAGAAATCTAATTTATTAACATTTTTATATTACGTACATATTATTTCTATTTTTATAATTAAGAACTTTTTTATTGTAAGTGTTGTACTTTTCAGCATTGCCCTTTCTCTGACTATTTAAATAACAGCTAAAAGAACCTGTAATTCAATATTAATAATTTATATAACAAAACCAATTTGCCCTGAGATATGAGTTTGCGAGCTGTGGATTAGCAGATCGATTCAAAGTCGATTAATTGCGATAACTTTAATAAATTCATTTAATATTATAATTTTGAGTTTTATTTCTTGGTAAAAATATATATAGAAGAATTTCAGGTAATATTTGAAACCTGGACTCCCAGAAAAGAAGAGAAGAACATTGCGAAGGAGTTATAATCACTGAATAACTGAAAACCACTAATCGATTATTACATTTTATAATCTATTTAACGTTGGGAAACAATTATTGCTATTCTAACATAATAAATCAAATCAATTACAGTAGTAATTAAAGGAATTAAGGACAAATAAATAATTAAGAAATTAATAAAGAGAAAAAAAAATTTGTAATTTCATACAAAATTTTTTACCAAGTTAAATTATAATTTTTGTAACCCCGAAACTCAAACCCGAAAAAGTGTTTTGTTACAAAATTGACACTACCGATGTGGCGCTTATTATATAATCAAACCCGAAAAATTTATTTTGTTACAAAATTGGCATCCAACTTAAGGGGCTGAAATTAGTAATTGATAGGCCATAAGAGATAAAAATAATTGCCCAATTTCTAATTTTAGCTGGCAGCTGTTACAAGGCCGGAAGGGTAATAAAAATGCCAAAGAGAGCAACATCAAAGAAAAGGGCGGCAGAAGCCGAGAAAGAAATTGATATTGACGACAAAGAGGCAACTCCGGTTGAAGATATAGAAGGAAGGCTACCTCCTGCGGAACCGAACCAACCCGCACAACAAGAGGAACAACCCGAGAAACCTACACAAACAGGGGATGTCAATCTCCAGGAGAAAGAGTTAGAAAAATCCAACACAACAGAAAATCCTATTCTGGATAAGATGATGGAAATGTTCCGGCTTATGATGCAGACAGTGGATGATATTACCATAGAAATAATAAATGATAATAAACCGTGGAGGGAAGAATTAAGAAATGATAGGACCAAAGAAATAAAAAATGATAGCAAACCAGAAACAGAAGAAATACCAAACGATAAAACAAGGGAACAAGTAGCATTATTATCTGAAATTAAACCTAACAAAAACAAGGAAAATATTAAGCACAGGGAAATGAAGTCAAAGAAAATGAGACAAATGTATCCAAGGAAATTAATAAAAACATGGGAAGAGTTGGAGATGATGAACAATGGTTTAATTAATGTAAGTAATATCCCAATGACCAACGATAAAGAAATCATGAATTTCAGAGATTATAGGAGGAGGTTAAAAGAAATTTCAGTAATGATTTACAATAAAACAATATTTTACAACTTAGAAACAACTAGAGGTAAATGGAATACACCAGAGATAGAAAGACATGGGAAAATATCAATGATATCATTAATCATTGACGTACCAGTGACATATTGGTTTAATAAACAATATGATATAGTGAGTCATGTAAGCCGTGAAACAAATGAAAGAATAACAACAGAAAAAATGAAGTACAAGGGAGAAACGAGAGATATCACCAGAACAGAAATACTTATGAAGACAATGGTAGTCCGGACAATAAGGGCAACTGAGTTTCTGAACCATGGATAAACTAAATACCACACACCATCAAGAAAAGGGACGGATGTTATGATAACTGAATACAGCAAAAAACCATTTAAAAGAGAAGGAAAATAAGTATAATTGAGAAAAAATAATAAGAATAAAGAAACAAAACCAAGAGTTAAGGAAGAATATTATTCGAGAAAATGAACAATACCAATGAAAATATGAGGAACTGAGCGATATTAGGAAAATCACCAAAAGCTCAACAATACTGGGTTTAGAAGAACATATAACAATTAAGAACTGTAATAAGGGAATTAGAATAACTTAAAAATTCTAAAAGAAAAGTAAGGTCAACTTACCAATTATTTACAGAATTTAATTTTGAATGGAAATATAATTACTAAATTCTAAAACTAAATAAGATAAACTTATATCAAGAATTTACAGGAATTAATTATGAAGAGAAAAAATATATATATAAATAAAACAACAAAATTCTAAAGGAAAAATAAGAACAACTTATATCAATAATATGAATAAACTAGTTTTGGAAAGAAAATATTAACAAATTTATGAAATGCAAAAGGAAGTAAAGACCACTTAAATAATATAATGTTAATGAAATAATTTGGATGAAATCAAGAGCGAAATAATAATTTTTGAAGAAAAAAAAATATATAATATAACTGTCATCACTACTTTAATTTTAATTATAATAAGACCATTGGAAGAATGACTGTCATAACATAAAACCAGTAGAACAATTAATTAGAACCAAGATGAAAAACAAGAAAAAAAAATGCTATTAATATTGATAACCAGAAAAAGATTATGCGAACAATAGAAGATAAAGAGAATTCAGATGAAAAAAGTTTACACCCAATAACTAGTGATAAATATATCAACAGAGCTTCCAATCATGAGAAAAATAAATATATCAGCAGAGCAATAAATCATTAGAAGAATAAATAATAAGAAGAATAAATTGAGATAGAAAGTATTAGTAAATCTGAGCAACCACAAAGTGAGGTATCCAAGGATGTTTTTTATTAGTCGAAAAATAAACTATTCTTGTATAATTTTTATTTAATGACTGTCTGTAGATGAATTCCAGCAGTATTATATTTTGAGCAGAGATGATGTTCCTCTGATCTCAAAAAAGTGTAGTATGGCCAGCAGAGTATATGTAGCCACAAGTGCCTCTCTGGACTGCCCCAGCTCACGTGTTAGGGAATGAATATCCCATGGATAAAGCACTAAGTAAAGGAAAAAATAAATATAATAATAATGATATACCTCAGATAACGATAACTATCGAATAAGAATAAATTCAATGAAAAAAAAAACTAAAGCTCAATTATGAAGAAGCAGATATATAGAAGTAGGTAGGAAGACAAAGCATATAATGAACAATAAATATCATAAGCAATTATTTCATACATACTAAACGTATGATCTGAATTAATCACTTCTGGAGGAGAGCAATCTGTAGCGTGACAGAAAATCCACCTTGTTATAATTTAAAAAATAATCAGGTATAGAATAAAAATAAAATGGCTTAAAGGAAAATTACTATAAAAAATAAAAAATTAATCAAGGACCAGAGTAAATTGAAATCATGGTTTCGAAGAAATAAAGTGAATTAAAAACAACCATCCAATATTTAATAAATTATAGGAAAATAGTGATAATCCAATGTATAGAGTAATTATACCGAGGTAGAATAGGAGCATGTAAGGAAATACCACGGTTAAACAAACCTCCATAATAAAAGGATAACTTTTGGAAAAAAACAAACACATTTATAAAAATAGAAACCCCCAAAAAAGATTAAATGTCCATAAGAAAAGTACAATACAATAAAATAAGAATAAATGTAAAGTAGAAGTAAGTAAAGTTTCTAGACATATGATTAACAGTGGACCAGTGCAATTTATTTTTATGATGACAAGCAAATCTTGATGATCCCATGTAAGTGATATTCTTTATCTTACAAGACTAGATAAAATGAATAGAAATAAGATAAGAGAATGCAGTAAATAGTGAAGTGAACAAGGGTAAATCCCTAAACTAAAACAAAAACAGCAAAAGACTGCATAAAAATTAAGTTTAATAAATTATTTAAATAATAAAATAAAATAAAAAACAGATGTGTTTTGTTGATGTTAACAGTTCATTGAACTCAAGGCTTGAATGCTTGAGATTGAGTCTATTTTTGTTTTAATATAATATCTTTATTGTGTTTTAATGATATCAATTATAATAAACATTATTGTAATTAAGTAAGGGCAATTTAGTTAAGATTTCATAAGAATTGTATGTCAGAAAGTGTTTAGCAAGCTGAAATAATAATAAGCATTGTAATTGAACTAACATAAAATATAGGCCAAATGGTAAATATCACCAACCTTATAACTAGTAAATAAGTTAATGAAATTAATTAAATTGATGAAAATTGTTTAATGTAAATCAATAAATGTGTATAATAACTATAACAACACTTTGTGAAGGTACTGAAGGAATGTATAAAATATTATTAGAAAAAATGCAAGTGTAATAACACTGGAATCTAAGGAAAAGCCTAAATTGAAGATAACATTCAAATTAGTTAACCAAATCATAAAATTACTGAGAATTAAAGAAAACGGACCATTATAATTCAATCAATGATCTTGTTCAATGATAATTAGAATCTAACAGAAATTGTAAACCATTTAATGTGGCAGGAAATAAAATAGCTAAAGCCTACAACCAGATATACTGTAAATATGACCTTTTAAGTTAAAAAATACTATAAATTATATCATGTGTGGTATTAAATAACGCAGAAATAAATAAGGAAATTGATGATGTAATTAGTATTTAATAAGAATAAATAATAAGCAAAATGTAATTAATCATATAATGTAAAAGTCAATTATTTAGTTCAACATATAATTAAGGCTGAAGTGACAGCTGATTAAAACAATGTGAATTTAATATTAAATCAGCCAGGACCTTTTGTATGAAGAAGAAAGAGAGTGAGTTGATTGTTAAACGTTGAGATAAACACATCTGAACGATCTCACACAAATTAAGAATAAAAAAAAAAAATAGGAGATATAATTTTGAAACAACTAAACCTATAAAAATAAAAAAGAACAATTTAAAAATATGAGTCACCAACACTGAGTTCAAGTGAAATAAATCAAATTAGTCGATTTATGAAGATTGGATGGTGTAAACCAGATATTAGAACAATATAAACGTTAATTCAGAATTTTATCGATATGAAATTTGCCATTGTAAAACCTTATGAACTATTGGAACCAGAACACATTTGAACACTGATTGCCGAGCCGAACAACTGATCACTAATCCAGAATAATTACACTGTTATGAAGAGAAATTAATCACTACTGCTTGGATGAGAAACACATAAAGAATCAACATTTTTTCGAAGGAATTCTGTCGTGAAGACTTCTCGTACATACGCAGCAAGGGAGTGGCCATCTTTGTTTGTAGCGAACCAGACCAGCCAGCTGAGGTGACGTCAGAATATCGTCCAGATTTGTTGGTTCGAGAAATCTAATTTATTAACATTTTTATATTACGTACATATTATTTCTATTTTTATAATTAAGAACTTTTTTATTGTAAGTGTTGTACTTTTCAGCATTGCCCTTTCTCTGACTATTTAAATAACAGCTAAAAGAACCTGTAATTCAATATTAATAATTTATATAACAAAACCAATTTGCCCTGAGATATGAGTTTGCGAGCTGTGGATTAGCAGATCGATTCAAAGTCGATTAATTGCGATAACTTTAATAAATTCGTTTAATATTATAATTTTGAGTTTTATTTCTTGGTAAAAATATATATAGAAGAATTTCAGGTAATATTTGAAACCTGGACTCCCAGAAAAGAAGAGAAGAACATTGCGAAGAAGTTATAATCACTGAATAACTGAAAACCACTAATCGATTATTACATTTTATAATCTATTTAACGTTGGGAAACAATTATTGCTATTCTAACATAATAAATCAAATCAATTACAGTAGTAATTAAAGGAATTAAGGACAAATAAATAATTAATAAATTAATAAAGAGAAAAAAAAAATTTGTAATTTCATACAAAAGTTTTTACCAAGTTAAATTATAATTTTTGTAACCCCGAAACTCAAACCCGAAAAAGTGTTTTGTTACAAAATTGACACTACCGATGTGGCGCTTATTATATAATCAAACCCAAAAAATTTATTTTGTTACAAAATTGGCATCCAACTTAAGGGGCTGAAATTAGTAATTGATAGGCCATAAGAGATAAAAATAATTGCCCAATTTCTAATTTTAGCTGGCAGCTGTTACAAGGTCGGAAGGGTAATAAAAATGCCAAAGAGAGCAACATCAAAGAAAAGGGCGGCAGAAGCCGAGAAAGAAATTGATATTGACGACAAAGAGGCAACTCCGGTTGAAGATATAGAAGGAAGGCTACCTCCTGCGGAACCGAACCAACCCGCACAACAAGAGGAACAACCCGAGAAACCTACACAAACAGGGGATGTCAATCTCCAGGAGAAAGAGTTAGAAAAATCCAACACAACAGAAAATCCTATTCTGGATAAGATGATGGAAATGTTCCGGCTTATGATGCAGACAGTGGATGATATTACCATAGAAATAATAAATGATAATAAACCGTGGAGGGAAGAATTAAGAAATGATAGGACCAAAGAAATAAAAAATGATAGCAAACCAGAAACAGAAGAAATACCAAACGATAAAACAAGGGAACAAGTAGCATTATTATCTGAAATTAAACCTAACAAAAACAAGGAAAATATTAAGCACAGGGAAATGAAGTCAAAGAAAATGAGACAAATGTATCCAAGGAAATTAATAAAAACATGGGAAGAGTTGGAGATGATGAACAATGGTTTAATTAATGTAAGTAATATCCCAATGACCAACGATAAAGAAATCATGAATTTCAGAGATTATAGGAGGAGGTTAAAAGAAATGTCAGTAATGATTTACAATAAAACAATATTTTACAACTTAGAAACAACTAGAGGTAAATGGAATACACCAGAGATAGAAAGACATGGGAAAATATCAATGATATCATTAATCATTGACGTACCAGTGACATATTGGTTTAATAAACAATATGATATAGTGAGTCATGTAAGCCGTGAAACAAATGAAAGAATAACAACAGAAAAAATGAAGTACAAGGGAGAAACGAGAGATGTCACCAGAACAGAAATACTTATGAAGACAATGGTAGTCCGGACAATAAGGGCAACTGAGTTTCTGAACCATGGATAAACTAAATACCACACACCATCAAGAAAAGGGACGGATGTTATGATAACTGAATACAGCAAAAAACCATTTAAAAGAGAAGGAAAATAAGTATAATTGAGAAAAAATAATAAGAATAAAGAAACAAAACCAAGAGTTAAGGAAGAATATTATTCGAGAAAATGAACAATACCAATGAAAATATGAGGAACTGAGCGATATTAGGAAAATCACCAAAAGCTCAACAATACTGGGTTTAGAAGAACATATAACAATTAAGAACTGTAATAAGGGAATTAGAATAACTTAAAAATTCTAAAAGAAAAGTAAGGTCAACTTACCAATTATTTACAGAATTTAATTTTGAATGGAAATATAATTACTAAATTCTAAAACTAAATAAGATAAACTTATATCAAGAATTTACAGGAATTAATTATGAAGAGAAAAAATATATATATAAATAAAACAACAAAATTCTAAAGGAAAAATAAGAACAACTTATATCAATAATATGAATAAACTAGTTTTGGAAAGAAAATATTAAAAAATTTATGAAATGCAAAAGGAAGTAAAGACCACTTAAATAATATAATGTTAATGAAATAATTTGGATGAAACCAAGAGCGAAATAATAATTTTTGAAGAAAAAAAAATATATAATATAACTGTCATCACTACTTTAATTTTAATTATAATAAGACCATTGGAAGAATGACTGTCATAACATAAAACCAGTAGAACAATTAATTAGAACCAAGATGAAAAACAAGAAAAAAAAATGCTATTAATATTGATAACCAGAAAAAGATTATGCGAACAATAGAAGATAAAGAGAATTCAGATGAAAAAAGTTTACACCCAATAACTAGTGATAAATATATCAACAGAGCTTCCAATCATGAGAAACATAAATATATCAGCAGAGCAATAAATCATTAGAAGAATAAATAATAAGAAGAATAAATTGAGATAGAAAGTATTAGTAAATCTGAGCAACCACAAAGTGAGGTATCCAAGGATGTTTTTTATTAGTCGAAAAATAAACTATTCTTGTATAATTTTTATTTAATGACTGTCTGTAGATGAATTCCAGCAGTATTATATTTTGAGCAGAGATGATGTTCCTCTGATCTCAAAAAAGTGTAGTATGGCCAGCAGAGTATATGTAGCCACAAGTGCCTCTCTGGACTGCCCCAGCTCACGTGTTAGGGAATGAATATCCCATGGATAAAGCACTAAGTAAAGGAAAAAATAAATATAATAATAATGATATACCTCAGATAACGATAACTATCGAATAAGAATAAATTCAATGAAAAAAAAAACTAAAGCTCAATTATGAAGAAGCAGATATATAGAAGTAGGTAGGAAGACAAAGCATATAATGAACAATAAATATCATAAGCAATTATTTCATACATACTAAACGTATGATCTGAATTAATCACTTCTGGAGGAGAGCAATCTGTAGCGTGACAGAAAATCCACCTTGTTATAATTTAAAAAATAATCAGGTATAGAATAAAAATAAAATGGCTTAAAGGAAAATTACTATAAAAAATTAATCAAGGACCAGAGTAAATTGAAATCATGGTTTCGAAGAAATAAAGTGAATTAAAAACAACCATCCAATATTTAATAAATTATAGGAAAATAGTGATAATCCAATGTATAGAGTAATTATACCGAGGTAGAATAGGAGCATGTAAGGAAATACCACGGTTAAACAAACCTCCATAATAAAAGGATAACTTTTGGAAAAAAACAAACACATTTATAAAAATAGAAACCCCCAAAAAAGATTAAATGTCCATAAGAAAAGTACAATACAATAAAATAAGAATAAATGTAAAGTAGAAGTAAGTAAAGTTTCTAGACATATGATTAACAGTGGACCAGTGCAATTTATTTTTATGATGACAAGCAAATCTTGATGATCCCATGTAAGTGATATTCTTTATCTTACAAGACTAGATAAAATGAATAGAAATAAGATAAGAGAATGCAGTAAATAGTGAAGTGAACAAGGGTAAATCCCTAAACTAAAACAAAAACAGCAAAAGACTGCATAAAAATTAAGTTTAATAAATTATTTAAATAATAAAATAAAATAAAAAACAGATGTGTTTTGTTGATGTTAACAGTTCATTGAACTCAAGGCTTGAATGCTTGAGATTGAGTCTATTTTTGTTTTAATATAATATCTTTATTGTGTTTTAATGATATCAATTATAATAAACATTATTGTAATTAAGTAAGGGCAATTTAGTTAAGATTTCATAAGAATTGTATGTCAGAAAGTGTTTAGCAAGCTGAAATAATAATAAGCATTGTAATTGAACTAACATAAAATATAGGCCAAATGGTAAATATCACCAACCTTATAACTAGTAAATAAGTTAATGAAATTAATTAAATTGATGAAAATTGTTTAATGTAAATCAATAAATGTGTATAATAACTATAACAACACTTTGTGAAGGTACTGAAGGAATGTATAAAATATTATTAGAAAAAATGCAAGTGTAATAACACTGGAATCTAAGGAAAAGCCTAAATTGAAGATAACATTCAAATTAGTTAACCAAATCATAAAATTACTGAGAATTAAAGAAAACGGACCATTATAATTCAATCAATGATCTTGTTCAATGATAATTAGAATCTAACAGAAATTGTAAACCATTTAATGTGGCAGGAAATAAAATAGCTAAAGCCTACAACCAGATATACTGTAAATATGACCTTTTAAGTTAAAAAATACTATAAATTATATCATGTGTGGTATTAAATAACGCAGAAATAAATAAGGAAATTGATGATGTAATTAGTATTTAATAAGAATAAATAATAAGCAAAATGTAATTAATCATATAATGTAAAAGTCAATTATTTAGTTCAACATATAATTAAGGCTGAAGTGACAGCTGATTAAAACAATGTGAATTTAATATTAAATCAGCCAGGACCTTTTGTATGAAGAAGAAAGAGAGTGAGTTGATTGTTAAACGTTGAGATAAACACATCTGAACGATCTCACACAAATTAAGAATAAAAAAAAAAAATAGGAGATATAATTTTGAAACAACTAAACCTATAAAAATAAAAAAGAACAATTTAAAAATATGAGTCACCAACACTGAGTTCAAGTGAAATAAATCAAATTAGTCGATTTATGAAGATTGGATGGTGTAAACCAGATATTAGAACAATATAAACGTTAATTCAGAATTTTATCGATATGAAATTTGCCATTGTAAAACCTTATGAACTATTGGAACCAGAACACATTTGAACACTGATTGCCGAGCCGAACAACTGATCACTAATCCAGAATAATTACACTGTTATGAAGAGAAATTAATCACTACTGCTTGGATGAGGAACACATAAAGAATCAACATTTTTTCGAAGGAATTCTGTCGTGAAGACTTCTCGTACATACGCAGCAAGGGAGTGGCCATCTTTGTTTGTAGCGAACCAGACCAGCCAGCTGAGGTGACGTCAGAATATCGTCCAGATTTGTTGGTTCGAGAAATCTAATTTATTAACATTTTTATATTACGTACATATTATTTCTATTTTTATAATTAAGAACTTTTTTATTGTAAGTGTTGTACTTTTCAGCATTGCCCTTTCTCTGACTATTTAAATAACAGCTAAAAGAACCTGTAATTCAATATTAATAATTTATATAACAAAACCAATTTGCCCTGAGATATGAGTTTGCGAGCTGTGGATTAGCAGATCGATTCAAAGTCGATTAATTGCGATAACTTTAATAAATTCGTTTAATATTATAATTTTGAGTTTTATTTCTTGGTAAAAATATATATAGAAGAATTTCAGGTAATATTTGAAACCTGGACTCCCAGAAAAGAAGAGAAGAACATTGCGAAGAAGTTATAATCACTGAATAACTGAAAACCACTAATCGATTATTACATTTTATAATCTATTTAACGTTGGGAAACAATTATTGCTATTCTAACATAATAAATCAAATCAATTACAGTAGTAATTAAAGGAATTAAGGACAAATAAATAATTAAGAAATTAATAAAGAGAAAAAAAAAATTTGTAATTTCATACAAAATTTTTTACCAAGTTAAATTATAATTTTTGTAACCCCGAAACTCAAACCCGAAAAAGTGTTTTGTTACAAAATTGACACTACCGATGTGGCGCTTATTATATAATCAAACCCAAAAAATTTATTTTGTTACAAAATTGGCATCCAACTTAAGGGGCTGAAATTAGTAATTGATAGGCCATAAGAGATAAAAATAATTGCCCAATTTCTAATTTTAGCTGGCCGCTGTTACAAGGTCGGAAGGGTAATAAAAATGCCAAAGAGAGCAACATCAAAGGAAAGGGCGGCAGAAGCCGAGAAAGAAATTGATATGGACGACAAAGAGGCAACTCCGGTTGAAGATATAGAAGGAAGGCTACCTCCTGCGGAACTGAACCAACCCGCACAACAAGAGGAACAACCCGAGAAACCTACACAAACAGGGGATGTCAATCTCCAGGAGAAAGAGTTAGAAAAATCCAACACAACAGAAAATCCTATTCTTGATAAGAGGATGGAAATGTTCCAGCTTACGATGCAGATGATATTACCATAGAAATAATAAATGATAATAAACCGTGGAGGGAAGAATTAAGAAATGATAGGACCAAAGAAATAAAAAATGATAGCAAACCAGAAACAGAAGAAATACCAAACGATAAAACAAGGGAACAAGTAGCATTATTATCTGAAATTAAACCTAACAAAAACAAGGAAAATATTAAGCACAGGGAAATGAAGTCAAAGAAAATGAGACAAATGTATCCAAGGAAATTAATAAAAACATGGGAAGAGTTGGAGATGATGAACAATGGTTTAATTAATGTAAGTAATATCCCAATGACCAACGATAAAGAAATCATGAATTTCAGAGATTATAGGAGGAGGTTAAAAGAAATTTCAGTAATGATTTACAATAAAACAATATTTTACAACTTAGAAACAACTAGAGGTAAATGGAATACACCAGAGATAGAAAGACATGGGAAAATATCAATGATATCATTAATCATTGACGTACCAGTGACATATTGGTTTAATAAACAATATGATATAGTGAGTCATGTAAGCCGTGAAACAAATGAAAGAATAACAACAGAAAAAATGAAGTACAAGGGAGAAACGAGAGATGTCACCAGAACAGAAATACTTATGAAGACAATGGTAGTCCGGACAATAAGGGCAACTGAGTTTCTGAACCATGGATAAACTAAATACCACACACCATCAAGAAAAGGGACGGATGTTATGATAACTGAATACAGCAAAAAACCATTTAAAAGAGAAGGAAAATAAGTATAATTGAGAAAAAATAATAAGAATAAAGAAACAAAACCAAGAGTTAAGGAAGAATATTATTCGAGAAAATGAACAATACCAATGAAAATATGAGGAACTGAGCGATATTAGGAAAATCACCAAAAGCTCAACAATACTGGGTTTAGAAGAACATATAACAATTAAGAACTGTAATAAGGGAATTAGAATAACTTAAAAATTCTAAAAGAAAAGTAAGGTCAACTTACCAATTATTTACAGAATTTAATTTTGAATGGAAATATAATTACTAAATTCTAAAACTAAATAAGATAAACTTATATCAAGAATTTACAGGAATTAATTATGAAGAGAAAAAATATATATATAAATAAAACAACAAAATTCTAAAGGAAAAATAAGAACAACTTATATCAATAATATGAATAAACTAGTTTTGGAAAGAAAATATTAAAAAATTTATGAAATGCAAAAGGAAGTAAAGACCACTTAAATAATATAATGTTAATGAAATAATTTGGATGAAACCAAGAGCGAAATAATAATTTTTGAAGAAAAAAAAATATATAATATAACTGTCATCACTACTTTAATTTTAATTATAATAAGACCATTGGAAGAATGACTGTCATAACATAAAACCAGTAGAACAATTAATTAGAACCAAGATGAAAAACAAGAAAAAAAAATGCTATTAATATTGATAACCAGAAAAAGATTATGCGAACAATAGAAGATAAAGAGAATTCAGATGAAAAAAGTTTACACCCAATAACTAGTGATAAATATATCAACAGAGCTTCCAATCATGAGAAAAATAAATATATCAGCAGAGCAATAAATCATTAGAAGAATAAATAATAAGAAGAATAAATTGAGATAGAAAGTATTAGTAAATCTGAGCAACCACAAAGTGAGGTATCCAAGGATGTTTTTTATTAGTCGAAAAATAAACTATTCTTGTATAATTTTTATTTAATGACTGTCTGTAGATGAATTCCAGCAGTATTATATTTTGAGCAGAGATGATGTTCCTCTGATCTCAAAAAAGTGTAGTATGGCCAGCAGAGTATATGTAGCCACAAGTGCCTCTCTGGACTGCCCCAGCTCACGTGTTAGGGAATGAATATCCCATGGATAAAGCACTAAGTAAAGGAAAAAATAAATATAATAATAATGATATACCTCAGATAACGATAACTATCGAATAAGAATAAATTCAATGAAAAAAAAAACTAAAGCTCAATTATGAAGAAGCAGATATATAGAAGTAGGTAGGAAGACAAAGCATATAATGAACAATAAATATCATAAGCAATTATTTCATACATACTAAACGTATGATCTGAATTAATCACTTCTGGAGGAGAGCAATCTGTAGCGTGACAGAAAATCCACCTTGTTATAATTTAAAAAATAATCAGGTATAGAATAAAAATAAAATGGCTTAAAGGAAAATTACTATAAAAAATTAATCAAGGACCAGAGTAAATTGAAATCATGGTTTCGAAGAAATAAAGTGAATTAAAAACAACCATCCAATATTTAATAAATTATAGGAAAATAGTGATAATCCAATGTATAGAGTAATTATACCGAGGTAGAATAGGAGCATGTAAGGAAATACCACGGTTAAACAAACCTCCATAATAAAAGGATAACTTTTGGAAAAAAACAAACACATTTATAAAAATAGAAACCCCCAAAAAAGATTAAATGTCCATAAGAAAAGTACAATACAATAAAATAAGAATAAATGTAAAGTAGAAGTAAGTAAAGTTTCTAGACATATGATTAACAGTGGACCAGTGCAATTTATTTTTATGATGACAAGCAAATCTTGATGATCCCATGTAAGTGATATTCTTTATCTTACAAGACTAGATAAAATGAATAGAAATAAGATAAGAGAATGCAGTAAATAGTGAAGTGAACAAGGGTAAATCCCTAAACTAAAACAAAAACAGCAAAAGACTGCATAAAAATTAAGTTTAATAAATTATTTAAATAATAAAATAAAATAAAAAACAGATGTGTTTTGTTGATGTTAACAGTTCATTGAACTCAAGGCTTGAATGCTTGAGATTGAGTCTATTTTTGTTTTAATATAATATCTTTATTGTGTTTTAATGATATCAATTATAATAAACATTATTGTAATTAAGTAAGGGCAATTTAGTTAAGATTTCATAAGAATTGTATGTCAGAAAGTGTTTAGCAAGCTGAAATAATAATAAGCATTGTAATTGAACTAACATAAAATATAGGCCAAATGGTAAATATCACCAACCTTATAACTAGTAAATAAGTTAATGAAATTAATTAAATTGATGAAAATTGTTTAATGTAAATCAGTAAATGTGTATAATAACTATAACAACACTTTGTGAAGGTACTGAAGGAATGTATAAAATATTATTAGAAAAAATGCAAGTGTAATAACACTGGAATCTAAGGAAAAGCCTAAATTGAAGATAACATTCAAATTAGTTAACCAAATCATAAAATTACTGAGAATTAAAGAAAACGGACCATTATAATTCAATCAATGATCTTGTTCAATGATAATTAGAATCTAACAGAAATTGTAAACCATTTAATGTGGCAGGAAATAAAATAGCTAAAGCCTACAACCAGATATACTGTAAATATGACCTTTTAAGTTAAAAAATACTATAAATTATATCATGTGTGGTATTAAATAACGCAGAAATAAATAAGGAAATTGATGATGTAATTAGTATTTAATAAGAATAAATAATAAGCAAAATGTAATTAATCATATAATGTAATAGTCAATTATTTAGTTCAACATATAATTAAGGCTGAAGTGACAGCTGATTAAAACAATGTGAATTTAATATTAAATCAGCCAGGACCTTTTGCATGAAGAAGAAAGAGAGTGAGTTGATTGTTAAACGTTGAGATAAACACATCTGAACGATCTCACACAAATTAAGAATAAAAAAAAAAAATAGGAGATATAATTTTGAAACAACTAAACCTATAAAAATAAAAAAGAACAATTTAAAAATATGAGTCACCAACACTGATTTCAAGTGAAATAAATCAAATTAGTCGATTTATGAAGATTGGATGGTGTAAACCAGATATTAGAACAATATAAACGTTAATTCAGAATTTTATCGATATGAAATTTGCCATTGTAAAACCTTATGAACTATTGGAACCAGAACACATTTGAACACTGATTGCCGAGCCGAACAACTGATCACTAATCCAGAATAATTACACTGTTATGAAGAGAAATTAATCACTACTGCTTGGATGAGGAACACATAAAGAATCAACATTTTTTCGAAGGAATTCTGTCGTGAAGACTTCTCGTACATACGCAGCAAGGGAGTGGCCATCTTTGTTTGTAGCGAACCAGACCAGCCAGCTGAGGTGACGTCAGAATATCATCCAGATTTGTTGGTTCGAGAAATCTAATTTATTAACATTTTTATATTACGTACATATTATTTCTATTTTTATAATTAAGAACTTTTTTATTGTAAGTGTTGTACTTTTCAGCATTGCCCTTTCTCTGACTATTTAAATAACAGCTAAAAGAACCTGTAATTCAATATTAATAATTTATATAACAAAACCAATTTGCCCTGAGATATGAGTTTGCGAGCTGTGGATTAGCAGATCGATTCAAAGTCGATTAATTGCGATAACTTTAATAAATTCGTTTAATATTATAATTTTGAGTTTTATTTCTTGGTAAAAATATATATAGAAGAATTTCAGGTAATATTTGAAACCTGGACTCCCAGAAAAGAAGAGAAGAACATTGCGAAGAAGTTATAATCACTGAATAATTGAAAACCACTAATCGATTATTACATTTTATAATCTATTTAACGTTGGGAAACAATTATTGCTATTCTAACATAATAAATCAAATCAATTACAGTAGTAATTAAAGGAATTAAGGACAAATAAATAATTAAGAAATTAATAAAGAGAAAAAAAAATTTGTAATTTCATACAAAATTTTTTACCAAGTTAAATTATAATTTTTGTAACCCCGAAACTCAAACCCGAAAAAGTGTTTTGTTACAAAATTGACACTACCGATGTGGCGCTTATTATATAATCAAACCCGAAAAATTTATTTTGTTACAAAATTGGCATCCAACTTAAGGGGCTGAAATTAGTAATTGATAGGCCATAAGAGATAAAAATAATTGCCCAATTTCTAATTTTAGCTGGCAGCTGTTACAAGGTCGGAAGGGTAATAAAAATGCCAAAGAGAGCAACATCAAAGAAAAGGGCGGCAGAAGCCGAGAAAGAAATTGATATTGACGACAAAGAGGCAACTCCGGTTGAAGATATAGAAGGAAGGCTACCTCCTGCGGAACCGAACCAACCCGCACAACAAGAGGAACAACCCGAGAAACCTACACAAACAGGGGATGTCAATCTCCAGGAGAAAGAGTTAGAAAAATCCAACACAACAGAAAATCCTATTCTGGATAAGATGATGGAAATGTTCCGGCTTATGATGCAGACAGTGGATGATATTACCATAGAAATAATAAATGATAATAAACCGTGGAGGGAAGAATTAAGAAATGATAGGACCAAAGAAATAAAAAATGATAGCAAACCAGAAACAGAAGAAATACCAAACGATAAAACAAGGGAACAAGTAGCATTATTATCTGAAATTAAACCTAACAAAAACAAGGAAAATATTAAGCACAGGGAAATGAAGTCAAAGAAAATGAGACAAATGTATCCAAGGAAATTAATAAAAACATGGGAAGAGTTGGAGATGATGAACAATGGTTTAATTAATGTAAGTAATATCCCAATGACCAACGATAAAGAAATCATGAATTTCAGAGATTATAGGAGGAGGTTAAAAGAAATTTCAGTAATGATTTACAATAAAACAATATTTTACAACTTAGAAACAACTAGAGGTAAATGGAATACACCAGAGATAGAAAGACATGGGAAAATATCAATGATATCATTAATCATTGACGTACCAGTGACATATTGGTTTAATAAACAATATGATATAGTGAGTCATGTAAGCCGTGAAACAAATGAAAGAATAACATCAGAAAAAATGAAGTACAAGGGAGAAACGAGAGATGTCACCAGAACAGAAATACTTATGAAGACAATGGTAGTCCGGACAATAAGGGCAACTGAGTTTCTGAACCATGGATAAACTAAATACCACACACCATCAAGAAAAGGGACGGATGTTATGATAACTGAATACAGCAAAAAACCATTTAAAAGAGAAGGAAAATAAGTATAATTGAGAAAAAATAATAAGAATAAAGAAACAAAACCAAGAGTTAAGGAAGAATATTATTCGAGAAAATGAACAATACCAATGAAAATATGAGGAACTGAGCGATATTAGGAAAATCACCAAAAGCTCAACAATACTGGGTTTAGAAGAACATATAACAATTAAGAACTGTAATAAGGGAATTAGAATAACTTAAAAATTCTAAAAGAAAAGTAAGGTCAACTTACCAATTATTTACAGAATTTAATTTTGAATGGAAATATAATTACTAAATTCTAAAACTAAATAAGATAAACTTATATCAAGAATTTACAGGAATTAATTATGAAGAGAAAAAATATGTATATAAATAAAACAACAAAATTCTAAAGGAAAAATAAGAACAACTTATATCAATAATATGAATAAACTAGTTTTGGAAAGAAAATATTAAAAAATTTATGAAATGCAAAAGGAAGTAAAGACCACTTAAATAATATAATGTTAATGAAATAATTTGGATGAAACCAAGAGCGAAATAATAATTTTTGAAGAAAAAAAAATATATAATATAACTGTCATCACTACTTTAATTTTAATTATAATAAGACCATTGGAAGAATGACTGTCATAACATAAAACCAGTAGAACAATTAATTAGAACCAAGATGAAAAACAAGAAAAAAAAATGCTATTAATATTGATAACCAGAAAAAGATTATGCGAACAATAGAAGATAAAGAGAATTCAGATGAAAAAAGTTTACACCCAATAACTAGTGATAAATATATCAACAGAGCTTCCAATCATGAGAAAAATAAATATATCAGCAGAGCAATAAATCATTAGAAGAATAAATAATAAGAAGAATAAATTGAGATAGAAAGTATTAGTAAATCTGAGCAACCACAAAGTGAGGTATCCAAGGATGTTTTTTATTAGTCGAAAAATAAACTATTCTTGTATAATTTTTATTTAATGACTGTCTGTAGATGAATTCCAGCAGTATTATATTTTGAGCAGAGATGATGTTCCTCTGATCTCAAAAAAGTGTAGTATGGCCAGCAGAGTATATGTAGCCACAAGTGCCTCTCTGGACTGCCCCAGCTCACGTGTTAGGGAATGAATATCCCATGGATAAAGCACTAAGTAAAGGAAAAAATAAATATAATAATAATGATATACCTCAGATAACGATAACTATCGAATAAGAATAAATTCAATGAAAAAAAAAACTAAAGCTCAATTATGAAGAAGCAGATATATAGAAGTAGGTAGGAAGACAAAGCATATAATGAACAATAAATATCATAAGCAATTATTTCATACATACTAAACGTATGATCTGAATTAATCACTTCTGGAGGAGAGCAATCTGTAGCGTGACAGAAAATCCACCTTGTTATAATTTAAAAAATAATCAGGTATAGAATAAAAATAAAATGGCTTAAAGGAAAATTACTATAAAAAATTAATCAAGGACCAGAGTAAATTGAAATCATGGTTTCGAAGAAATAAAGTGAATTAAAAACAACCATCCAATATTTAATAAATTATAGGAAAATAGTGATAATCCAATGTATAGAGTAATTATACCGAGGTAGAATAGGAGCATGTAAGGAAATACCACGGTTAAACAAACCTCCATAATAAAAGGATAACTTTTGGAAAAAAACAAACACATTTATAAAAATAGAAACCCCCAAAAAAGATTAAATGTCCATAAGAAAAGTACAATACAATAAAATAAGAATAAATGTAAAGTAGAAGTAAGTAAAGTTTCTAGACATATGATTAACAGTGGACCAGTGCAATTTATTTTTATGATGACAAGCAAATCTTGATGATCCCATGTAAGTGATATTCTTTATCTTACAAGACTAGATAAAATGAATAGAAATAAGATAAGAGAATGCAGTAAATAGTGAAGTGAACAAGGGTAAATCCCTAAACTAAAACAAAAACAGCAAAAGACTGCATAAAAATTAAGTTTAATAAATTATTTAAATAATAAAATAAAATAAAAAACAGATGTGTTTTGTTGATGTTAACAGTTCATTGAACTCAAGGCTTGAATGCTTGAGATTGAGTCTATTTTTGTTTTAATATAATATCTTTATTGTGTTTTAATGATATCAATTATAATAAATATTATTGTAATTAAGTAAGGGCAATTTAGTTAAGATTTCATAAGAATTGTATGTCAGAAAGTGTTTAGCAAGCTGAAATAATAATAAGCATTGTAATTGAACTAACATAAAATATAGGCCAAATGGTAAATATCACCAACCTTATAACTAGTAAATAAGTTAATGAAATTAATTAAATTGATGAAAATTGTTTAATGTAAATCAATAAATGTGTATAATAACTATAACAACACTTTGTGAAGGTACTGAAGGAATGTATAAAATATTATTAGAAAAAATGCAAGTGTAATAACACTGGAATCTAAGGAAAAGGCTAAATTGAAGATAACATTCAAATTAGTTAACCAAATCATAAAATTACTGAGAATTAAAGAAAACGAACCATTATAATTCAATCAATGATCTTGTTCAATGATAATTAGAATCTAACAGAAATTGTAAACCATTTAATGTGGCAGGAAATAAAATAGCTAAAGCCTACAACCAGATATACTGTAAATATGACCTTTTAAGTTAAAAAATACTATAAATTATATCATGTGTGGTATTAAATAACGCAGAAATAAATAAGGAAATTGATGATGTAATTAGTATTTAATAAGAATAAATAATAAGCAAAATGTAATTAATCATATAATGTAAAAGTCAATTATTTAGTTCAACATATAATTAAGGCTGAAGTGACAGCTGATTAAAACAATGTGAATTTAAAATTAAATCAGCCAGGACCTTTTGTATGAAGAAGAAAGAGAGTGAGTTGATTGTTAAACGTTGAGATAAACACATCTGAACGATCTCACACAAATTAAGAATAAAAAAAAAAAATAGGAGATATAATTTTGAAACAACTAAACCTATAAAAATAAAAAAGAACAATTTAAAAATATGAGTCACCAACACTGAGTTCAAGTGAAATAAATCAAATTAGTCGATTTATGAAGATTGGATGGTGTAAACCAGATATTAGAACAATATAAACGTTAATTCAGAATTTTATCGATATGAAATTTGCCATTGTAAAACCTTATGAACTATTGGAACCAGAACACATTTGAACACTGATTGCCGAGCCGAACAACTGATCACTAATCCAGAATAATTACACTGTTATGAAGAGAAATTAATCACTACTGCTTGGATGAGGAACACATAAAGAATCAACATTTTTTCGAAGGAATTCTGTCGTGAAGACTTCTCGTACATACGCAGCAAGGGAGTGGCCATCTTTGTTTGTAGCGAACCAGACCAGCCAGCTGAGGTGACGTCAGAATATCGTCCAGATTTGTTGGTTCGAGAAATCTAATTTATTAACATTTTTATATTACGTACATATTATTTCTATTTTTATAATTAAGAACTTTTTTATTGTAAGTGTTGTACTTTTCAGCATTGCCCTTTCTCTGACTATTTAAATAACAGCTAAAAGAACCTGTAATTCAATATTAATAATTTATATAACAAAACCAATTTGCCCTGAGATATGAGTTTGCGAGCTGTGGATTAGCAGATCGATTCAAAGTCGATTAATTGCGATAACTTTAATAAATTCGTTTAATATTATAATTTTGAGTTTTATTTCTTGGTAAAAATATATATAGAAGAATTTCAGGTAATATTTGAAACCTGGACTCCCAGAAAAGAAGAGAAGAACATTGCGAAGAAGTTATAATCACTGAATAATTGAAAACCACTAATCGATTATTACATTTTATAATCTATTTAACGTTGGGAAACAATTATTGCTATTCTAACATAATAAATCAAATCAATTACAGTAGTAATTAAAGGAATTAAGGACAAATAAATAATTAAGAAATTAATAAAGAGAAAAAAAAATTTGTAATTTCATACAAAATTTTTTACCAAGTTAAATTATAATTTTTGTAACCCCGAAACTCAAACCCGAAAAAGTGTTTTGTTACAAAATTGACACTACCGATGTGGCGCTTATTATATAATCAAACCCGAAAAATTTATTTTGTTACAAAATTGGCATCCAACTTAAGGGGCTGAAATTAGTAATTGATAGGCCATAAGAGATAAAAATAATTGCCCAATTTCTAATTTTAGCTGGCAGCTGTTACAAGGTCGGAAGGGTAATAAAAATGCCAAAGAGAGCAACATCAAAGAAAAGGGCGGCAGAAGCCGAGAAAGAAATTGATATTGACGACAAAGAGGCAACTCCGGTTGAAGATATAGAAGGAAGGCTACCTCCTGCGGAACCGAACCAACCCGCACAACAAGAGGAACAACCCGAGAAACCTACACAAACAGGGGATGTCAATCTCCAGGAGAAAGAGTTAGAAAAATCCAACACAACAGAAAATCCTATTCTGGATAAGATGATGGAAATGTTCCGGCTTATGATGCAGACAGTGGATGATATTACCATAGAAATAATAAATGATAATAAACCGTGGAGGGAAGAATTAAGAAATGATAGGACCAAAGAAATAAAAAATGATAGCAAACCAGAAACAGAAGAAATACCAAACGATAAAACAAGGGAACAAGTAGCATTATTATCTGAAATTAAACCTAACAAAAACAAGGAAAATATTAAGCACAGGGAAATGAAGTCAAAGAAAATGAGACAAATGTATCCAAGGAAATTAATAAAAACATGGGAAGAGTTGGAGATGATGAACAATGGTTTAATTAATGTAAGTAATATCCCAATGACCAACGATAAAGAAATCATGAATTTCAGAGATTATAGGAGGAGGTTAAAAGAAATTTCAGTAATGATTTACAATAAAACAATATTTTACAACTTAGAAACAACTAGAGGTAAATGGAATACACCAGAGATAGAAATACATGGGAAAATATCAATGATATCATTAATCATTGACGTACCAGTGACATATTGGTTTAATAAACAATATGATATAGTGAGTCATGTAAGCCGTGAAACAAATGAAAGAATAACATCAGAAAAAATGAAGTACAAGGGAGAAACGAGAGATGTCACCAGAACAGAAATACTTATGAAGACAATGGTAGTCCGGACAATAAGGGCAACTGAGTTTCTGAACCATGGATAAACTAAATACCACACACCATCAAGAAAAGGGACGGATGTTATGATAACTGAATACAGCAAAAAACCATTTAAAAGAGAAGGAAAATAAGTATAATTGAGAAAAAATAATAAGAATAAAGAAACAAAACCAAGAGTTAAGGAAGAATATTATTCGAGAAAATGAACAATACCAATGAAAATATGAGGAACTGAGCGATATTAGGAAAATCACCAAAAGCTCAACAATACTGGGTTTAGAAGAACATATAACAATTAAGAACTGTAATAAGGGAATTAGAATAACTTAAAAATTCTAAAAGAAAAGTAAGGTCAACTTACCAATTATTTACAGAATTTAATTTTGAATGGAAATATAATTACTAAATTCTAAAACTAAATAAGATAAACTTATATCAAGAATTTACAGGAATTAATTATGAAGAGAAAAAATATGTATATAAATAAAACAACAAAATTCTAAAGGAAAAATAAGAACAACTTATATCAATAATATGAATAAACTAGTTTTGGAAAGAAAATATTAAAAAATTTATGAAATGCAAAAGGAAGTAAAGACCACTTAAATAATATAATGTTAATGAAATAATTTGGATGAAACCAAGAGCGAAATAATAATTTTTGAAGAAAAAAAAATATATAATATAACTGTCATCACTACTTTAATTTTAATTATAATAAGACCATTGGAAGAATGACTGTCATAACATAAAACCAGTAGAACAATTAATTAGAACCAAGATGAAAAACAAGAAAAAAAAATGCTATTAATATTGATAACCAGAAAAAGATTATGCGAACAATAGAAGATAAAGAGAATTCAGATGAAAAAAGTTTACACCCAATAACTAGTGATAAATATATCAACAGAGCTTCCAATCATGAGAAAAATAAATATATCAGCAGAGCAATAAATCATTAGAAGAATAAATAATAAGAAGAATAAATTGAGATAGAAAGTATTAGTAAATCTGAGCAACCACAAAGTGAGGTATCCAAGGATGTTTTTTATTAGTCGAAAAATAAACTATTCTTGTATAATTTTTATTTAATGACTGTCTGTAGATGAATTCCAGCAGTATTATATTTTGAGCAGAGATGATGTTCCTCTGATCTCAAAAAAGTGTAGTATGGCCAGCAGAGTATATGTAGCCACAAGTGCCTCTCTGGACTGCCCCAGCTCACGTGTTAGGGAATGAATATCCCATGGATAAAGCACTAAGTAAAGGAAAAAATAAATATAATAATAATGATATACCTCAGATAACGATAACTATCGAATAAGAATAAATTCAATGAAAAAAAAAACTAAAGCTCAATTATGAAGAAGCAGATATATAGAAGTAGGTAGGAAGACAAAGCATATAATGAACAATAAATATCATAAGCAATTATTTCATACATACTAAACGTATGATCTGAATTAATCACTTCTGGAGGAGAGCAATCTGTAGCGTGACAGAAAATCCACCTTGTTATAATTTAAAAAATAATCAGGTATAGAATAAAAATAAAATGGCTTAAAGGAAAATTACTATAAAAAATTAATCAAGGACCAGAGTAAATTGAAATCATGGTTTCGAAGAAATAAAGTGAATTAAAAACAACCATCCAATATTTAATAAATTATAGGAAAATAGTGATAATCCAATGTATAGAGTAATTATACCGAGGTAGAATAGGAGCATGTAAGGAAATACCACGGTTAAACAAACCTCCATAATAAAAGGATAACTTTTGGAAAAAAACAAACACATTTATAAAAATAGAAACCCCCAAAAAAGATTAAATGTCCATAAGAAAAGTACAATACAATAAAATAAGAATAAATGTAAAGTAGAAGTAAGTAAAGTTTCTAGACATATGATTAACAGTGGACCAGTGCAATTTATTTTTATGATGACAAGCAAATCTTGATGATCCCATGTAAGTGATATTCTTTATCTTACAAGACTAGATAAAATGAATAGAAATAAGATAAGAGAATGCAGTAAATAGTGAAGTGAACAAGGGTAAATCCCTAAACTAAAACAAAAACAGCAAAAGACTGCATAAAAATTAAGTTTAATAAATTATTTAAATAATAAAATAAAATAAAAAACAGATGTGTTTTGTTGATGTTAACAGTTCATTGAACTCAAGGCTTGAATGCTTGAGATTGAGTCTATTTTTGTTTTAATATAATATCTTTATTGTGTTTTAATGATATCAATTATAATAAATATTATTGTAATTAAGTAAGGGCAATTTAGTTAAGATTTCATAAGAATTGTATGTCAGAAAGTGTTTAGCAAGCTGAAATAATAATAAGCATTGTAATTGAACTAACATAAAATATAGGCCAAATGGTAAATATCACCAACCTTATAACTAGTAAATAAGTTAATGAAATTAATTAAATTGATGAAAATTGTTTAATGTAAATCAATAAATGTGTATAATAACTATAACAACACTTTGTGAAGGTACTGAAGGAATGTATAAAATATTATTAGAAAAAATGCAAGTGTAATAACACTGGAATCTAAGGAAAAGGCTAAATTGAAGATAACATTCAAATTAGTTAACCAAATCATAAAATTACTGAGAATTAAAGAAAACGAACCATTATAATTCAATCAATGATCTTGTTCAATGATAATTAGAATCTAACAGAAATTGTAAACCATTTAATGTGGCAGGAAATAAAATAGCTAAAGCCTACAACCAGATATACTGTAAATATGACCTTTTAAGTTAAAAAATACTATAAATTATATCATGTGTGGTATTAAATAACGCAGAAATAAATAAGGAAATTGATGATGTAATTAGTATTTAATAAGAATAAATAATAAGCAAAATGTAATTAATCATATAATGTAAAAGTCAATTATTTAGTTCAACATATAATTAAGGCTGAAGTGACAGCTGATTAAAACAATGTGAATTTAATATTAAATCAGCCAGGACCTTTTGTATGAAGAAGAAAGAGAGTGAGTTGATTGTTAAACGTTGAGATAAACACATCTGAACGATCTCACACAAATTAAGAATAAAAAAAAAAAATAGGAGATATAATTTTGAAACAACTAAACCTATAAAAATAAAAAAGAACAATTTAAAAATATGAGTCACCAACACTGAGTTCAAGTGAAATAAATCAAATTAGTCGATTTATGAAGATTGGATGGTGTAAACCAGATATTAGAACAATATAAACGTTAATTCAGAATTTTATCGATATGAAATTTGCCATTGTAAAACCTTATGAACTATTGGAACCAGAACACATTTGAACACTGATTGCCGAGCCGAACAACTGATCACTAATCCAGAATAATTACACTGTTATGAAGAGAAATTAATCACTACTGCTTGGATGAGGAACACATAAAGAATCAACATTTTTTCGAAGGAATTCTGTCGTGAAGACTTCTCGTACATACGCAGCAAGGGAGTGGCCATCTTTGTTTGTAGCGAACCAGACCAGCCAGCTGAGGTGACGTCAGAATATCGTCCAGATTTGTTGGTTCGAGAAATCTAATTTATTAACATTTTTATATTACGTACATATTATTTCTATTTTTATAATTAAGAACTTTTTTATTGTAAGTGTTGTACTTTTCAGCATTGCCCTTTCTCTGACTATTTAAATAACAGCTAAAAGAACCTGTAATTCAATATTAATAATTTATATAACAAAACCAATTTGCCCTGAGATATGAGTTTGCGAGCTGTGGATTAGCAGATCGATTCAAAGTCGATTAATTGCGATAACTTTAATAAATTCGTTTAATATTATAATTTTGAGTTTTATTTCTTGGTAAAAATATATATAGAAGAATTTCAGGTAATATTTGAAACCTGGACTCCCAGAAAAGAAGAGAAGAACATTGCGAAGAAGTTATAATCACTGAATAATTGAAAACCACTAATCGATTATTACATTTTATAATCTATTTAACGTTGGGAAACAATTATTGCTATTCTAACATAATAAATCAAATCAATTACAGTAGTAATTAAAGGAATTAAGGACAAATAAATAATTAAGAAATTAATAAAGAGAAAAAAAAATTTGTAATTTCATACAAAATTTTTTACCAAGTTAAATTATAATTTTTGTAACCCCGAAACTCAAACCCGAAAAAGTGTTTTGTTACAAAATTGACACTACCGATGTGGCGCTTATTATATAATCAAACCCGAAAAATTTATTTTGTTACAAAATTGGCATCCAACTTAAGGGGCTGAAATTAGTAATTGATAGGCCATAAGAGATAAAAATAATTGCCCAATTTCTAATTTTAGCTGGCAGCTGTTACAAGGTCGGAAGGGTAATAAAAATGCCAAAGAGAGCAACATCAAAGAAAAGGGCGGCAGAAGCCGAGAAAGAAATTGATATTGACGACAAAGAGGCAACTCCGGTTGAAGATATAGAAGGAAGGCTACCTCCTGCGGAACCGAACCAACCCGCACAACAAGAGGAACAACCCGAGAAACCTACACAAACAGGGGATGTCAATCTCCAGGAGAAAGAGTTAGAAAAATCCAACACAACAGAAAATCCTATTCTGGATAAGATGATGGAAATGTTCCGGCTTATGATGCAGACAGTGGATGATATTACCATAGAAATAATAAATGATAATAAACCGTGGAGGGAAGAATTAAGAAATGATAGGACCAAAGAAATAAAAAATGATAGCAAACCAGAAACAGAAGAAATACCAAACGATAAAACAAGGGAACAAGTAGCATTATTATCTGAAATTAAACCTAACAAAAACAAGGAAAATATTAAGCACAGGGAAATGAAGTCAAAGAAAATGAGACAAATGTATCCAAGGAAATTAATAAAAACATGGGAAGAGTTGGAGATGATGAACAATGGTTTAATTAATGTAAGTAATATCCCAATGACCAACGATAAAGAAATCATGAATTTCAGAGATTATAGGAGGAGGTTAAAAGAAATTTCAGTAATGATTTACAATAAAACAATATTTTACAACTTAGAAACAACTAGAGGTAAATGGAATACACCAGAGATAGAAAGACATGGGAAAATATCAATGATATCATTAATCATTGACGTACCAGTGACATATTGGTTTAATAAACAATATGATATAGTGAGTCATGTAAGCCGTGAAACAAATGAAAGAATAACATCAGAAAAAATGAAGTACAAGGGAGAAACGAGAGATGTCACCAGAACAGAAATACTTATGAAGACAATGGTAGTCCGGACAATAAGGGCAACTGAGTTTCTGAACCATGGATAAACTAAATACCACACACCATCAAGAAAAGGGACGGATGTTATGATAACTGAATACAGCAAAAAACCATTTAAAAGAGAAGGAAAATAAGTATAATTGAGAAAAAATAATAAGAATAAAGAAACAAAACCAAGAGTTAAGGAAGAATATTATTCGAGAAAATGAACAATACCAATGAAAATATGAGGAACTGAGCGATATTAGGAAAATCACCAAAAGCTCAACAATACTGGGTTTAGAAGAACATATAACAATTAAGAACTGTAATAAGGGAATTAGAATAACTTAAAAATTCTAAAAGAAAAGTAAGGTCAACTTACCAATTATTTACAGAATTTAATTTTGAATGGAAATATAATTACTAAATTCTAAAACTAAATAAGATAAACTTATATCAAGAATTTACAGGAATTAATTATGAAGAGAAAAAATATGTATATAAATAAAACAACAAAATTCTAAAGGAAAAATAAGAACAACTTATATCAATAATATGAATAAACTAGTTTTGGAAAGAAAATATTAAAAAATTTATGAAATGCAAAAGGAAGTAAAGACCACTTAAATAATATAATGTTAATGAAATAATTTGGATGAAACCAAGAGCGAAATAATAATTTTTGAAGAAAAAAAAATATATAATATAACTGTCATCACTACTTTAATTTTAATTATAATAAGACCATTGGAAGAATGACTGTCATAACATAAAACCAGTAGAACAATTAATTAGAACCAAGATGAAAAACAAGAAAAAAAAATGCTATTAATATTGATAACCAGAAAAAGATTATGCGAACAATAGAAGATAAAGAGAATTCAGATGAAAAAAGTTTACACCCAATAACTAGTGATAAATATATCAACAGAGCTTCCAATCATGAGAAAAATAAATATATCAGCAGAGCAATAAATCATTAGAAGAATAAATAATAAGAAGAATAAATTGAGATAGAAAGTATTAGTAAATCTGAGCAACCACAAAGTGAGGTATCCAAGGATGTTTTTTATTAGTCGAAAAATAAACTATTCTTGTATAATTTTTATTTAATGACTGTCTGTAGATGAATTCCAGCAGTATTATATTTTGAGCAGAGATGATGTTCCTCTGATCTCAAAAAAGTGTAGTATGGCCAGCAGAGTATATGTAGCCACAAGTGCCTCTCTGGACTGCCCCAGCTCACGTGTTAGGGAATGAATATCCCATGGATAAAGCACTAAGTAAAGGAAAAAATAAATATAATAATAATGATATACCTCAGATAACGATAACTATCGAATAAGAATAAATTCAATGAAAAAAAAAACTAAAGCTCAATTATGAAGAAGCAGATATATAGAAGTAGGTAGGAAGACAAAGCATATAATGAACAATAAATATCATAAGCAATTATTTCATACATACTAAACGTATGATCTGAATTAATCACTTCTGGAGGAGAGCAATCTGTAGCGTGACAGAAAATCCACCTTGTTATAATTTAAAAAATAATCAGGTATAGAATAAAAATAAAATGGCTTAAAGGAAAATTACTATAAAAAATTAATCAAGGACCAGAGTAAATTGAAATCATGGTTTCGAAGAAATAAAGTGAATTAAAAACAACCATCCAATATTTAATAAATTATAGGAAAATAGTGATAATCCAATGTATAGAGTAATTATACCGAGGTAGAATAGGAGCATGTAAGGAAATACCACGGTTAAACAAACCTCCATAATAAAAGGATAACTTTTGGAAAAAAACAAACACATTTATAAAAATAGAAACCCCCAAAAAAGATTAAATGTCCATAAGAAAAGTACAATACAATAAAATAAGAATAAATGTAAAGTAGAAGTAAGTAAAGTTTCTAGACATATGATTAACAGTGGACCAGTGCAATTTATTTTTATGATGACAAGCAAATCTTGATGATCCCATGTAAGTGATATTCTTTATCTTACAAGACTAGATAAAATGAATAGAAATAAGATAAGAGAATGCAGTAAATAGTGAAGTGAACAAGGGTAAATCCCTAAACTAAAACAAAAACAGCAAAAGACTGCATAAAAATTAAGTTTAATAAATTATTTAAATAATAAAATAAAATAAAAAACAGATGTGTTTTGTTGATGTTAACAGTTCATTGAACTCAAGGCTTGAATGCTTGAGATTGAGTCTATTTTTGTTTTAATATAATATCTTTATTGTGTTTTAATGATATCAATTATAATAAATATTATTGTAATTAAGTAAGGGCAATTTAGTTAAGATTTCATAAGAATTGTATGTCAGAAAGTGTTTAGCAAGCTGAAATAATAATAAGCATTGTAATTGAACTAACATAAAATATAGGCCAAATGGTAAATATCACCAACCTTATAACTAGTAAATAAGTTAATGAAATTAATTAAATTGATGAAAATTGTTTAATGTAAATCAATAAATGTGTATAATAACTATAACAACACTTTGTGAAGGTACTGAAGGAATGTATAAAATATTATTAGAAAAAATGCAAGTGTAATAACACTGGAATCTAAGGAAAAGCCTAAATTGAAGATAACATTCAAATTAGTTAACCAAATCATAAAATTACTGAGAATTAAAGAAAACGAACCATTATAATTCAATCAATGATCTTGTTCAATGATAATTAGAATCTAACAGAAATTGTAAACCATTTAATGTGGCAGGAAATAAAATAGCTAAAGCCTACAACCAGATATACTGTAAATATGACCTTTTAAGTTAAAAAATACTATAAATTATATCATGTGTGGTATTAAATAACGCAGAAATAAATAAGGAAATTGATGATGTAATTAGTATTTAATAAGAATAAATAATAAGCAAAATGTAATTAATCATATAATGTAAAAGTCAATTATTTAGTTCAACATATAATTAAGGCTGAAGTGACAGCTGATTAAAACAATGTGAATTTAAAATTAAATCAGCCAGGACCTTTTGTATGAAGAAGAAAGAGAGTGAGTTGATTGTTAAACGTTGAGATAAACACATCTGAACGATCTCACACAAATTAAGAATAAAAAAAAAAAATAGGAGATATAATTTTGAAACAACTAAACCTATAAAAATAAAAAAGAACAATTTAAAAATATGAGTCACCAACACTGAGTTCAAGTGAAATAAATCAAATTAGTCGATTTATGAAGATTGGATGGTGTAAACCAGATATTAGAACAATATAAACGTTAATTCAGAATTTTATCGATATGAAATTTGCCATTGTAAAACCTTATGAACTATTGGAACCAGAACACATTTGAACACTGATTGCCGAGCCGAACAACTGATCACTAATCCAGAATAATTACACTGTTATGAAGAGAAATTAATCACTACTGCTTGGATGAGTAACACATAAAGAATCAACATTTTTTCGAAGGAATTCTGTCGTGAAGACTTCTCGTACATACGCAGCAAGGGAGTGGCCATCTTTGTTTGTAGCGAACCAGACCAGCCAGCTGAGGTGACGTCAGAATATCGTCCAGATTTGTTGGTTCGAGAAATCTAATTTATTAACATTTTTATATTACGTACATATTATTTCTATTTTTATAATTAAGAATTTTTTTATTGTAAGTGTTGTACTTTTCAGCATTGCCCTTTCTCTGACTATTTAAATAACAGCTAAAAGAACCTGTAATTCAATATTAATAATTTATATAACAAAACCAATTTGCCCTGAGATATGAGTTTGCGAGCTGTGGATTAGCAGATCGATTCAAAGTCGATTAATTGCGATAACTTTAATAAATTCGTTTAATATTATAATTTTGAGTTTTATTTCTTGGTAAAAATATATATAGAAGAATTTCAGGTAATATTTGAAACCTGGACTCCCAGAAAAGAAGAGAAGAACATTGCGAAGAAGTTATAATCACTGAATAATTGAAAACCACTAATCGATTATTACATTTTATAATCTATTTAACGTTGGGAAACAATTATTGCTATTCTAACATAATAAATCAAATCAATTACAGTAGTAATTAAAGGAATTAAGGACAAATAAATAATTAAGAAATTAATAAAGAGAAAAAAAAATTTGTAATTTCATACAAAATTTTTTACCAAGTTAAATTATAATTTTTGTAACCCCGAAACTCAAACCCGAAAAAGTGTTTTGTTACAAAATTGACACTACCGATGTGGCGCTTATTATATAATCAAACCCGAAAAATTTATTTTGTTACAAAATTGGCATCCAACTTAAGGGGCTGAAATTAGTAATTGATAGGCCATAAGAGATAAAAATAATTGGCCAATTTCTAATTTTAGCTGGCAGCTGTTACAAGGTCGGAAGGGTAATAAAAATGCCAAAGAGAGCAACATCAAAGAAAAGGGCGGCAGAAGCCGAGAAAGAAATTGATATTGACGACAAAGAGGCAACTCCGGTTGAAGATATAGAAGGAAGGCTACCTCCTGCGGAACCGAACCAACCCGCACAACAAGAGGAACAACCCGAGAAACCTACACAAACAGGGGATATCAATCTCCAGGAGAAAGAGTTAGAAAAATCCAACACAACAGAAAATCCTATTCTGGATAAGATGATGGAAATGTTCCGGCTTATGATGCAGACAGTGGTGATATTACCATAGAAATAATAAATGATAATAAACCGTGGAGGGAAGAATTAAGAAATGATAGGACCAAAGAAATAAAAAATGATAGCAAACCAGAAACAGAAGAAATACCAAACGATAAAACAAGGGAACAAGTAGCATTATTATCTGAAATTAAACCTAACAAAAACAAGGAAAATATTAAGCACAGGGAAATGAAGTCAAAGAAAATGAGACAAATGTATCCAAGGAAATTAATAAAAACATGGGAAGAGTTGGAGATGATGAACAATGGTTTAATTAATGTAAGTAATATCCCAATGACCAACGATAAAGAAATCATGAATTTCAGAGATTATAGGAGGAGGTTAAAAGAAATTTCAGTAATGATTTACAATAAAACAATATTTTACAACTTAGAAACAACTAGAGGTAAATGGAATACACCAGAGATAGAAATACATGGGAAAATATCAATGATATCATTAATCATTGACGTACCAGTGACATATTGGTTTAATAAACAATATGATATAGTGAGTCATGTAAGCCGTGAAACAAATGAAAGAATAACATCAGAAAAAATGAAGTACAAGGGAGAAACGAGAGATGTCACCAGAACAGAAATACTTATGAAGACAATGGTAGTCCGGACAATAAGGGCAACTGAGTTTCTGAACCATGGATAAACTAAATACCACACACCATCAAGAAAAGGGACGGATGTTATGATAACTGAATACAGCAAAAAACCATTTAAAAGAGAAGGAAAATAAGTATAATTGAGAAAAAATAATAAGAATAAAGAAACAAAACCAAGAGTTAAGGAAGAATATTATTCGAGAAAATGAACAATACCAATGAAAATATGAGGAACTGAGCGATATTAGGAAAATCACCAAAAGCTCAACAATACTGGGTTTAGAAGAACATATAACAATTAAGAACTGTAATAAGGGAATTAGAATAACTTAAAAATTCTAAAAGAAAAGTAAGGTCAACTTACCAATTATTTACAGAATTTAATTTTGAATGGAAATATAATTACTAAATTCTAAAACTAAATAAGATAAACTTATATCAAGAATTTACAGGAATTAATGATGAAGAGAAAAAATATATATATAAATAAAACAACAAAATTCTAAAGGAAAAATAAGAACAACTTATATCAATAATATGAATAAACTAGTTTTGGAAAGAAAATATTAAAAAATTTATGAAATGCAAAAGGAAGTAAAGACCACTTAAATAATATAATGTTAATGAAATAATTTGGATGAAACCAAGAGCGAAATAATAATTTTTGAAGAAAAAAAAATATATAATATAACTGTCATCACTACTTTAATTTTAATTATAATAAGACCATTGGAAGAATGACTGTCATAACATAAAACCAGTAGAACAATTAATTAGAACCAAGATGAAAAACAAGAAAAAAAATGCTATTAATATTGATAACCAGAAAAAGATTATGCGAACAATAGAAGATAAAGAGAATTCAGATGAAAAAAGTTTACACCCAATAACTAGTGATAAATATATCAACAGAGCTTCCAATCATGAGAAAAATAAATATATCAGCAGAGCAATAAATCATTAGAAGAATAAATAATAAGAAGAATAAATTGAGATAGAAAGTATTAGTAAATCTGAGCAACCACAAAGTGAGGTATCCAAGGATGTTTTTTATTAGTCGAAAAATAAACTATTCTTGTATAATTTTTATTTAATGACTGTCTGTAGATGAATTCCAGCAGTATTATATTTTGAGCAGAGATGATGTTCCTCTGATCTCAAAAAAGTGTAGTATGGCCAGCAGAGTATATGTAGCCACAAGTGCCTCTCTGGACTGCCCCAGCTCACGTGTTAGGGAATGAATATCCCATGGATAAAGCACTAAGTAAAGGAAAAAATAAATATAATAATAATGATATACCTCAGATAACGATAACTATCGAATAAGAATAAATTCAATGAAAAAAAAAACTAAAGCTCAATTATGAAGAAGCAGATATATAGAAGTAGGTAGGAAGACAAAGCATATAATGAACAATAAATATCATAAGCAATTATTTCATACATACTAAACGTATGATCTGAATTAATCACTTCTGGAGGAGAGCAATCTGTAGCGTGACAGAAAATCCACCTTGTTATAATTTAAAAAATAATCAGGTATAGAATAAAAATAAAATGGCTTAAAGGAAAATTACTATAAAAAATTAATCAAGGACCAGAGTAAATTGAAATCATGGTTTCGAAGAAATAAAGTGAATTAAAAACAACCATCCAATATTTAATAAATTATAGGAAAATAGTGATAATCCAATGTATAGAGTAATTATACCGAGGTAGAATAGGAGCATGTAAGGAAATACCACGGTTAAACAAACCTCCATAATAAAAGGATAACTTTTGGAAAAAAACAAACACATTTATAAAAATAGAAACCCCCAAAAAAGATTAAATGTCCATAAGAAAAGTACAATACAATAAAATAAGAATAAATGTAAAGTAGAAGTAAGTAAAGTTTCTAGACATATGATTAACAGTGGACCAGTGCAATTTATTTTTATGATGACAAGCAAATCTTGATGATCCCATGTAAGTGATATTCTTTATCTTACAAGACTAGATAAAATGAATAGAAATAAGATAAGAGAATGCAGTAAATAGTGAAGTGAACAAGGGTAAATCCCTAAACTAAAACAAAAACAGCAAAAGACTGCATAAAAATTAAGTTTAATAAATTATTTAAATAATAAAATAAAATAAAAAACAGATGTGTTTTGTTGATGTTAACAGTTCATTGAACTCAAGGCTTGAATGCTTGAGATTGAGTCTATTTTTGTTTTAATATAATATCTTTATTGTGTTTTAATGATATCAATTATAATAAATATTATTGTAATTAAGTAAGGGCAATTTAGTTAAGATTTCATAAGAATTGTATGTCAGAAAGTGTTTAGCAAGCTGAAATAATAATAAGCATTGTAATTGAACTAACATAAAATATAGGCCAAATGGTAAATATCACCAACCTTATAACTAGTAAATAAGTTAATGAAATTAATTAAATTGATGAAAATTGTTTAATGTAAATCAATAAATGTGTATAATAACTATAACAACACTTTGTGAAGGTACTGAAGGAATGTATAAAATATTATTAGAAAAAATGCAAGTGTAATAACACTGGAATCTAAGGAAAAGGCTAAATTGAAGATAACATTCAAATTAGTTAACCAAATCATAAAATTACTGAGAATTAAAGAAAACGAACCATTATAATTCAATCAATGATCTTGTTCAATGATAATTAGAATCTAACAGAAATTGTAAACCATTTAATGTGGCAGGAAATAAAATAGCTAAAGCCTACAACCAGATATACTGTAAATATGACCTTTTAAGTTAAAAAATACTATAAATTATATCATGTGTGGTATTAAATAACGCAGAAATAAATAAGGAAATTGATGATGTAATTAGTATTTAATAAGAATAAATAATAAGCAAAATGTAATTAATCATATAATGTAAAAGTCAATTATTTAGTTCAACATATAATTAAGGCTGAAGTGACAGCTGATTAAAACAATGTGAATTTAATATTAAATCAGCCAGGACCTTTTGTATGAAGAAGAAAGAGAGTGAGTTGATTGTTAAACGTTGAGATAAACACATCTGAACGATCTCACACAAATTAAGAATAAAAAAAAAAAATAGGAGATATAATTTTGAAACAACTAAACCTATAAAAATAAAAAAGAACAATTTAAAAATATGAGTCACCAACACTGAGTTCAAGTGAAATAAATCAAATTAGTCGATTTATGAAGATTGGATGGTGTAAACCAGATATTAGAACAATATAAACGTTAATTCAGAATTTTATCGATATGAAATTTGCCATTGTAAAACCTTATGAACTATTGGAACCAGAACACATTTGAACACTGATTGCCGAGCCGAACAACTGATCACTAATCCAGAATAATTACACTGTTATGAAGAGAAATTAATCACTACTGCTTGGATGAGTAACACATAAAGAATCAACATTTTTTCGAAGGAATTCTGTCGTGAAGACTTCTCGTACATACGCAGCAAGGGAGTGGCCATCTTTGTTTGTAGCGAACCAGACCAGCCAGCTGAGGTGACGTCAGAATATCGTCCAGATTTGTTGGTTCGAGAAATCTAATTTATTAACATTTTTATATTACGTACATATTATTTCTATTTTTATAATTAAGAATTTTTTTATTGTAAGTGTTGTACTTTTCAGCATTGCCCTTTCTCTGACTATTTAAATAACAGCTAAAAGAACCTGTAATTCAATATTAATAATTTATATAACAAAACCAATTTGCCCTGAGATATGAGTTTGCGAGCTGTGGATTAGCAGATCGATTCAAAGTCGATTAATTGCGATAACTTTAATAAATTCGTTTAATATTATAATTTTGAGTTTTATTTCTTGGTAAAAATATATATAGAAGAATTTCAGGTAATATTTGAAACCTGGACTCCCAGAAAAGAAGAGAAGAACATTGCGAAGAAGTTATAATCACTGAATAATTGAAAACCACTAATCGATTATTACATTTTATAATCTATTTAACGTTGGGAAACAATTATTGCTATTCTAACATAATAAATCAAATCAATTACAGTAGTAATTAAAGGAATTAAGGACAAATAAATAATTAAGAAATTAATAAAGAGAAAAAAAAATTTTTTAATTTCATACAAAATTTTTTACCAAGTTAAATTATAATTTTTGTAACCCCGAAACTCAAACCCGAAAAAGTGTTTTGTTACAAAATTGACGCTACCGACGTGGGGCTTATTATATAATCAAACCCGAAAAATATATTTTGTTACAAAATTGGCATCCAACTTAAGGGGCTGAAATTAGTAATTGATAGGCCATAAGAGATAAAAATAATTGGCCAATTTCTAATTTTAGCTGGCAGCTGTTACAAGGTCGGAAGGGTAATAAAAATGCCAAAGAGAGCAACATCAAAGAAAAGGGCGGCAGAAGCCGAGAAAGAAATTGATATTGACGACAAAGAGGCAACTCCGGTTGAAGATATAGAAGGAAGGCTACCTCCTGCAGAACCGAACCAACCCGCACAACAAGAGGAACAACCCGAGAAACCTACACAAACAGGGGATGTCAATCTCCAGGAGAAAGAGTTAGAAAAATCCAACACAACAGAAAATCCTATTCTTGATAAGATGATGGAAATGTTCCGGCTTACGATGCAGATGATATTACCATAGAAATAATAAATTATAATAAACCGTGGAGGGAAGAATTAAGAAATGATAGGACCAAAGAAATAAAAAATGATAGCAAACCAGAAACAGAAGAAATACCAAACGATAAAACAAGGGAACAAGTAGCATTATTATCTGAAATTAAACCTAACAAAAACAAGGAAAATATTAAGCACAGGGAAATGAAGTCAAAGAAAATGAGACAAATGTATCCAAGGAAATTAATAAAAACATGGGAAGAGTTGGAGATGATGAACAATGGTTTAATTAATGTAAGTAATATCCCAATGACCAACGATAAAGAAATCATGAATTTCAGAGATTATAGGAGGAGGTTAAAAGAAATTTCAGTAATGATTTACAATAAAACAATATTTTACAACTTAGAAACAACTAGAGGTAAATGGAATACACCAGAGATAGAAAGACATGGGAAAATATCAATGATATCATTAATCATTGACGTACCAGTGACATATTGGTTTAATAAACAATATGATGTAGTGAGTCAAATAAGCCTTGAAACAAATGAAAGAATAACAACAGAAAAAATGAAGTACAAGGGAGAAACGAGAGATGTCACCAGAACAGAAATACTTATGAAGACAATGGTAGTCCGGACAATAAGGGCAACTGAGTTTCTGAACCATGGATAAACTAAATACCACACACCATCAAGAAAAGGGACGGATGTTATGATAACTGAATACAGCAAAAAACCATTTAAAAGAGAAGGAAAATAAGTATAATTGAGAAAAAATAATAAGAATAAAGAAACAAAAGCAAGATTTAAGGAAGAATATTATTCGAGAAAATGAACAATACCAATGAAAATATGAGGAACTGAGCGATATTAGGAAAATCACCAAAAGCTCAACAATACTGGGTTTAGAAGAACATATAACAATTAAGAACTGTAATAAGGGAATTAGAATTAACTTAAAAATTCTAAAAGAAAAGTAAGGTCAACTTACACCAATTATTTACGGGACTTAATTTTGAATTGAAGTATAAAACTTAAAAATTTTAAAAGAAAAGTAAGGTCAACTTACACCAATTATTTACAGAATTTAATTTTGAATGGAAATATAATTACTAAATTCTAAAACTAAATAAGATCAACTTATATCTAGAATTTACAGGAATTAATTATGAAGAGAAAAAATATATATATAAATAAAACAACAAAATTCTAAAGGAAACATAAGAACAACTTATATCAATAATATGAATAAACTAGTTTTGGAAATAAAATATTAAAAAATTTATGAAATGCAAAAGGAAGTAAAGACCACTTAAATAATATAATGTTAATGAAATAATTTGGATGAAACCAAGAGCGAAATAATAATTTTTGAAGAAAAAAAATATATAATATAACTGTCATCACTACTTTAATTTTAATTATAATAAGAACCATTGGAAGAATGACTGTCATAACATAAAACCAGTAGAACAATTAATTAGAACCAAGATGAAAAACAAGAAGAAAAATGCTATTAATATTGATAACCAGAAAAAGATTATGCGAACAATAGAAGATAAAGAGAATTCAGATGAAAAAAGTTTACACCCAATAACTAGTGATAAATATATCAACAGAGCTTCCAATCATGAGAAAAATAAATATATCAGCAGAGCAATAAATCATTAGAAGAATAAATAATAAGAAGAATAAATTGAGATAGAAAGTATTAGTAAATCTGAGCAACCACGAAGTGAGGTATCCAAGGATGTTTTTTATTAGTCGAAAAATAAACTATTCTTGTATAATTTTTATTTAATGACTGTCTGTAGATGAATCCAGCAGTATTATATTTTGAGCAGAGATGATGTTCCTCTGATCTCAAAAAAGTGTAGTATGGCCAGCAGAGTATATGTAGCCACAAGTGCCTCTCTGGACTGCCCCAGCTCACGTGTTAGGGAATGAATATCCCATGGATAAAGCACTAAGTAAAGGAAAAAATGAATATAATAATAATGATATACCTCAGATAACGATAACTATCGAATAAGAATAAATTCAATGAAAAAAAAAACTTAAGCTCAATTACGAAGAAGCAGATATATAGAAGTAGGTAGGAAGACAAAGCATATAATGAACAATAAATATCATAAGCAATTATTTCATACATACTAAACGTATGATCTGAATTAATCACTTCTGGAGGAGAGCAATCTGCAGTGTGACAGAAAATCCACCTTGTTATAATTTAAAAAATAATCAGGTATAGAATAAAAATAAAATGGCTTAAAGGAAAATTACTATAAAAAATTAATCAAGGACCACAGTAAATTGAAATCATGGTTTCGAAGAAATAAAGTGAATTAAAAACAACCATCCAATATTTAATAAATTATAGGAAAATAGTGATAATCCAATGTATAGAGTAATTATACCGAGGTAGAATAGGAGCATGTAAGGAAATACCACGGTTAAACAAACCTCTATAATAAAAGGATAACTTTTGGAAAAAAACAAACACATTTATAAAAATAGAAACCCCCAAAAAAGATTAAATGTCCATAAGAAAAGTACAATACAATAAAATAAGAATAAATGTAAAGTAGAAGTAAGTAAAGTTTCTAGACATATGATTAACAGTGGACCAGTGGAATTTATTTTTATGATGACAAGCAAATCTTGATGATCCCATGTAAGTGATATTCTTTATCTTACAAGACTAGATAAAATGAATAGAAATAAGATAAGAGAATGCAGTAAATAGTGAAGTGAACAAGGGTAAATCCCTAAACTAAAACAAAAACAGCAAAAGACTGCATAAAAATTAAGTTTAATAAATTATTTAAATAATAAAATAAAATAAAAAACAGATGTGTTTTGTTGATGTTAACAGTTCATTGAACTCAAGGCTTGAATGCTTGAGATTGAGTCTATTTTTGTTTTAATATAATATCTTTATTGTGTTTTAATGATATCAATTATAATAAACATTATTGTAATTAAGTAAGGGCAATTTAGTTAAGATTTCATAAGAATTGTTTGTCAGAAAGTGTTTAGCAAGCTGAAATAATAATAAGCATTGTAATTGAACTAACATAAAATATAGGCCAAATGGTAAATATCACCAACCTTATAACTAGTAAATAAGTTAATGAAATTAATTAAATTGATGAAAATTGTTTAATGTAAATCAATAAATGTGTATAATAACTATAACAACACTTTGTGAAGGTATTGAAGGAATGTATAAAATATTATTAGAAAAAATGCAAGTGTAATAACACTGGAATCTAAGGAAAAGCCTAAATTGAAGATAACATTCAAATTAGTTAACCAAATCATAAAATTACTGAGAATTAAAGAAAACGAACCATTATAATTCAATCAATGATCTTGTTCAATGATAATTAGAATCTAACAGAAATTGTAAACCATTTAATGTGGCAGGAAGTAAAATAGCTAAAGCCTACAACCAGATATACTGTAAATATGACCTTTTAAGTTAAAAAATACTATAAATTATATCATGTGTGGTATTAAATAACACAGAAATAAATAAGGAAATTGATGATGTAATTAGTATTTAATAAGAATAAATAAGAAGCAAAATGTAATTAATCATATAATGTAAAAGTCAATTATTTAGTTCTACATATAATTAAGGCTGAAGTGACAGCTGATTAAAACAATGTGAATTTAATATTAAATCAGCCAGGACCTTTTGTATGAAGAAGAAAGAGAGTGAGTTGATTGTTAAACATTGAGATCAACACATCTGAACGATCTCACACAAATTAAGAATAAAAAAAAAAAAATAGCAGATATAATTTTGAAACAACTAAACCTATAAAAATAAAAAAGAATAATTTAAAAATATGAGTCACCAACACTGAGTTCAAGTGAAATAAATCAAATTAGTCGATTTATGAAGATTGGATGGTGTAAACCAGATATTAGAACAATATAAACGTTAATTCAGAATTTTATCGATATGAAATTTGCCATTGTAAAACCTTATGAACTATTGGAACCAGAACACATTTGAACACTGATTGCCGAGCCGAACAACTGATCACTAATCCAGAATAATTACACTGTTATGAAGAGAAATTAATCACTACTGCTTGGATGAGGAACACATAAAGAATCAACATTTTTTCGAAGGAATTCTGTCGTGAAGACTTCTCGTACATACGCAGCAAGGGAGTGGCCATCTTTGTTTGTAGCGAACCAGACCAGCCAGCTGAGGTGACGTCAGAATATCGTCCAGATTTGTTGGTTCGAGAAATCTAATTTATTAACATTTTTATATTACGTACATATTATTTCTATTTTTATAATTAAGAACTTTTTTATTGTAAGTGTTGTACGTTTCAGCATTGCCCTTTCTCTGACTATTTAAATAACAGCTAAAAGAACCTGTAATTCAATATTAATAATTTATATAACAAAACCAATTTGCCCTGAGATATGAGTTTGCGAGCTGTGGATTAGCAGATCGATTCAAAGTCGATTAATTGCGATAACTTTAATAAATTCATTTAATATTATAATTTTGAGTTTTATTTCTTGGTAAAAATATATATAGAAGAATTTCAGGTAATATTTGAAACCTGGACTCCCAGAAAAGAAGAGAAGAACAATGCGAAGAAGTATAATCACTGAATAACTGAAAACCACTAATCGATTATTACATTTTATAATCTATTTAACGTTGGGAAACAATTATTGCTATTCTAACATAATAAATCAAATCAATTACAGTAGTAATTAAAGGAATTGAGGACAAATAAATAATTAAGAAATTAATAAAGAGAAAAACAATTTTTTAATTTCATACAAAATTTTTTACCAAGTTAAATTATAATTTTTGTAACCCCGAAACTCAAACCCGAAAAAGTGTTTTGTTACAAAATTGACGCTACTGACGTGGGGCTTATTATATAATCAAACCCGAAAAATATATTTTGTTACAAAATTGGCATCCAACTTAAGGGGCTGAAATTAGTAATTGATAGGCCATAAGAGATAAAAATAATTGCCCAATTTCTAATTTTAGCTGGCAGCTGTTACAAGGTCGGAAGGGTAATAAAAATGCCAAAGAGAGCAACATCAAAGAAAAGGGCGGCAGAAGCCGAGAAAGAAATTGATATGGACGACAAAGAGGCAACTCCGGTTGAAGATATAGAAGGAAGGCTACCTCCTGCGGAACTGAACCAACCCGCACAACAAGAGGAACAACCCGAGAAACCTACACAAACAGGGGATGTCAATCTCCAGGAGAAAGAGTTAGAAAAATCCAACACAACAGACAATCCTATTCTTGATAAGAGGATGGAAATGTTCCAGCTTACGATGCAGATGATATTACCATAGAAATAATAAATGATAATAAACCGTGGAGGAAAGAATTAAGAAATGATAGGACCAAAGAAATAAAAAATGATAGCAAACCAGAAACAGAAGAAATACCAAACGATAAAACAAGGGAACAAGTAGCATTATTATCTGAAATTAAACCTAACAAAAACAAGGAAAATATTAAGCACAGGGAAATGAAGTCAAAGAAAATGAGACAAATGTATCCAAGGAAATTAATAAAAACATGGGAAGAGTTGGAGATGATGAACAATGGTTTAATTAATGTAAGTAATATCCCAATGACCAACGATAAAGAAATCATGAATTTCAGAGATTATAGGAGGAGGTTAAAAGAAATTTCAGTAATGATTTACAATAAAACAATATTTTACAACTTAGAAACAACTAGAGGTAAATGGAATACACCAGAGATAGAAAGACATGGGAAAATATCAATGATATCATTAATCATTGACGTACCAGTGACATATTGGTTTAATAAACAATATGATATAGTGAGTCAAATAAGCCTTGAAACAAATGAAAGAATAACAACAGAAAAAATGAAGTACAAGGGAGAAACGAGAGATGTCACCAGAACAGAAATACTTATGAAGACAATGGTAGTCCGGACAATAAGGGCAACTGAGTTTCTGAACCATGGATAAACTAAATACCACACACCATCAAGAAAAGGGACGGATGTTATGATAACTGAATACAGCAAAAAACCATTTAAAAGAGAAGGAAAATAAGTATAATTGAGAAAAAATAATAAGAATAAAGAAACAAAACCAAGATTTAAGGAAGAATATTATTCGAGAAAATGAACAATACCAATGAAAATATGAGGAACTGAGCGATATTAGGAAAATCACCAAAAGCTCAACAATACTGGGTTTAGAAGAACATATAACAATTAAGAACTGTAATAAGGGAATTAGAATTAACTTAAAAATTCTAAAAGAAAAGTAAGGTCAACTTACACCAATTATTTACGGGACTTAATTTTGAATTGAAGTATAAAACTTAAAAATTTTAAAAGAAAAGTAAGGTCAACTTACACCAATTATTTATAGAATTTAATTTTGAATGGAAATATAATTACTAAATTCTAAAACTAAATAAGATCAACTTATATCAAGAATTTACAGGAATTAATTATGAAGAGAAAAAATATATATATAAATAAAACAACAAAATTCTAAAGCAAAAATAAGAACAACTTATATCAATAATATGAATAATTTTGGAAAGAAAATATTAAAAAATTTATGAAATGCAAAAGGAAGTAAAGACCACTTAAATAATATAATGTTAATGAAATAATTTGGATGAAACCAAGAGCGAAATAATAATTTTTGAAGAAAAAAAATATATAATATAACTGTCATCACTACTTTAATTTTAATTATAATAAGAACCATTGGAAGAATGACTGTCATAACATAAAACCAGTAGAACAATTAATTAGAACCAAGATGAAAAACAAGAAGAAAAATGCTATTAATATTGATAACCAGAAAAAGATTATGCGAACAATAGAAGATAAAGAGAATTCAGATGAAAAAAGTTTACACCCAATAACTAGTGATAAATATATCAACAGAGCTTCCAATCATGAGAAAAATAAATATATCAGCAGAGCAATAAATCATTAGAAGAATAAATAATAAGAAGAATAAATTGAGATAGAAAGTATTAGTAAATCTGAGCAACCACGAAGTGAGGTATCCAAGGATGTTTTTTATTAGTCGAAAAATAAACTATTCTTGTATAATTTTTATTTAATGACTGTCTGTAGATGAATCCAGCAGTATTATATTTTGAGCAGAGATGATGTTCCTCTGATCTCAAAAAAGTGTAGTATGGCCAGCAGAGTATATGTAGCCACAAGTGCCTCTCTGGACTGCCCCAGCTCACGTGTTAGGGAATGAATATCCCATGGATAAAGCACTAAGTAAAGGAAAAAATAAATATAATAATAATGATATACCTCAGATAACGATTACTATCGAATAAGAATAAATTCAATGAAAAAAAAAACTTAAGCTTAATTACGAAGAAGCAGATATATAGAAGTAGGTAGGAAGACAAAGCATATAATGAACAATAAATATCATAAGCAATTATTTCATACATACTAAACGTATGATCTGAATTAATCACTTCTGGAGGAGAGCAATCTGTAGCGTGACAGAAAATCCACCTTGTTATAATTTAAAAAATAATCAGGTATAGAATAAAAATAAAATGGCTTAAAGGAAAATTACTATAAAAAATTAATCAAGGACCACAGTAAATTGAAATCATGGTTTCGAAGAAATAAAGTGAATTAAAAACAACCATCCAATATTTAATAAATTATAGGAAAATAGTGATAATCCAATGTATAGAGTAATTATACCGAGGTAGAATAGGAGCATGTAAGGAAATACCACGGTTAAACAAACCTCCATAATAAAAGGATAACTTTTGGAAAAAAACAAACACATTTATAAAAATAGAAACCCCCAAAAAAGATTAAATGTCCATAAGAAAAGTACAATACAATAAAATAAGAATAAATGTAAAGTAGAAGTAAGTAAAGTTTCTAGACATATGATTAACAGTGGACCAGTGCAATTTATTTTTATGATGACAAGCAAATCTTGATGATCCCATGTAAGTGATATTCTTTATCTTACAAGACTAGATAAAATGAATAGAAATAAGATAAGAGAATGCAGTAAATAGTGAAGTGAACAAGGGTAAATCCCTAAACTAAAACAAAAACAGCAAAAGACTGCATAAAAATTAAGTTTAATAAATTATTTAAATAATAAAATAAAATAAAAAACAGATGTGTTTTGTTGATGTTAACAGTTCATTGAACTCAAGGCTTGAATGCTTGAGATTGAGTCTATTTTTGTTTTAATATAATATCTTTATTGTGTTTTAATGATATCAATTATAATAAACATTATTGTAATTAAGTAAGGGCAATTTAGTTATGATTTCATAAGAATTGTTTGTCAGAAAGTGTTTAGCAAGCTGAAATAATAATAAGCATTGTAATTGAACTAACATAAAATATAGGCCAAATGGTAAATATCACCAACCTTATAACTAGTAAATAAGTTAATGAAATTAATTAAATTGATGAAAATTGTTTAATGTAAATCAATAAATGTGTATAATAACTATAACAACACTTTGTGAAGGTATTGAAGGAATGTATAAAATATTATTAGAAAAAATGCAAGTGTAATAACACTGGAATCTAAGGAAAAGGCTAAATTGAAGATAACATTCAAATTAGTTAACCAAATCATAAAATTACTGAGAATTAAAGAAAACGAACCATTATAATTCAATCAACGATCTTGTTCAATGATAAATAGAATCTAACAGAAATTGTAAACCATTTAATGTGGCAGGAAGTAAAATAGCTAAAGCCTACAACCAGATATACTGTAAATATGACCTTTTAAGTTAAAAAATACTATAAATTATATCATGTGTGGTATTAAATAACACAGAAATAAATAAGGAAATTGATGATGTAATTAGTATTTAATAAGAATAAATAAGAAGCAAAATGTAATTAATCATATAATGTAAAAGTCAATTATTTAGTTCTACATATAATTAAGGCTGAAGTGACAGCTGATTAAAACAATGTGAATTTAATATTAAATCAGCCAGGACCTTTTGTATGAAGAAGAAAGAGAGTGAGTTGATTGTTAAACATTGAGATCAACACATCTGAACGATCTCACACAAATTAAGAATAAAAAAAAAAAAATAGCAGATATAATTTTGAAACAACTAAACCTATAAAAATAAAAAAGAACAATTTAAAAATATGAGTCACCAACACTGAGTTCAAGTGAAATAAATCAAATTAGTCGATTTATGAAGATTGGATGGTGTAAACCAGATATTAGAACAATATAAACGTTAATTCAGAATTTTATCGATATGAAATTTGCCATTGTAAAACCTTATGAACTATTGGAACCAGAACACATTTGAACACTGATTGCCGAGCCGAACAACTGATCACTAATCCAGAATAATTACACTGTTATGAAGAGAAATTAATCACTACTGCTTGGATGAGGAACACATAAAGAATCAACATTTTTTCGAAGGAATTCTGTCGTGAAGACTTCTCGTACATACGCAGCAAGGGAGTCTTTGTTTGTAGCGAACCAGACCAGCCAGCTGAGGTGACGTCAGAATATCGTCCAGATTTGTTGGTTCGAGAAATCTAATTTATTAACATTTTTATATTACGTACATATTATTTCTATTTTTATAATTAAGAACTTTTTTATTGTAAGTGTTGTACGTTTCAGCATTGCCCTTTCTCTGACTATTTAAATAACAGCTAAAAGAACCTGTAATTCAATATTAATAATTTATATAACAAAACCAATTTGCCCTGAGATATGAGTTTGCGAGCTGTGGATTAGCAGATCGATTCAAAGTCGATTAATTGCGATAACTTTAATAAATTCGTTTAATATTATAATTTTGAGTTTTATTTCTTGGTAAAAATATATATAGAAGAATTTCAGGTAATATTTGAAACCTGGACTCCCAGAAAAGAAGAGAAGAACAATGCGAAGAAGTATAATCACTGAATAACTGAAAACCACTAATCGATTATTACATTTTATAATCTATTTAACGTTGGGAAACAATTATTGCTATTCTAACATAATAAATCAAATCAATTACAGTAGTAATTAAAGGAATTAAGGACAAATAAATAATTAAGAAATTAATAAAGAGAAAAACAATTTTTTAATTTCATACAAAATTTTTTACCAAGTTAAATTATAATTTTTGTAACCCCGAAACTCAAACCCGAAAAAGTGTTTTGTTACAAAATTGACGCTACTGACGTGGGGCTTATTATATAATCAAACCCGAAAAATATATTTTGTTACAAAATTGGCATCCAACTTAAGGGGCTGAAATTAGTAATTGATAGGCCATAAGAGATAAAAATAATTACCCAATTTCTAATTTTAGCTGGCAGCTGTTACAAGGTCGGAAGGGTAATAAAAATGCCAAAGAGAGCAACATCAAAGAAAAGGGCGGCAGAAGCCGAGAAAGAAATTGATATTGACGACAAAGAGGCAACTCCGGTTGAAGATATAGAAGGAAGGCTACCTCCTGCGGAACTGAACCAACCCGCACAACAAGAGGAACAACCCGAGAAACCTACACAAACAGGGGATGTCAATCTCCAGGAGAAAGAGTTAGAAAAATCCAACACAACAGAAAATCCTATTCTTGATAAGAGGATGGAAATGTTCCAGCTTACGATGCAGATGATATTACCATAGAAATAATAAATGATAATAAACCGTGGAGGAAAGAATTAAGAAATGATAGGACCAAAGAAATAAAAAATGATAGCAAACCAGAAACAGAAGAAATACCAAACGATAAAACAAGGGAACAAGTAGCATTATTATCTGAAATTAAACCTAACAAAAACAAGGAAAATATTAAGCACAGGGAAATGAAGTCAAAGAAAATGAGACAAATGTATCCAAGGAAATTAATAAAAACATGGGAAGAGTTGGAGATGATGAACAATGGTTTAATTAATGTAAGTAATATCCCAATGACCAACGATAAAGAAATCATGAATTTCAGAAATTATAGGAGGAGGTTAAAAGAAATTTCAGTAATGATTTACAATAAAACAATATTTTACAACTTAGAAACAACTAGAGGTAAATGGAATACACCAGAGATAGAAAGACATGGGAAAATATCAATGATATCATTAATCATTGACGTACCAGTGACATATTGGTTTAATAAACAATATGATATAGTGAGTCAAATAAGCCTTGAAACAAATGAAAGAATAACAACAGAAAAAATGAAGTACAAGGGAGAAACGAGAGATGTCACCAGAACAGAAATACTTATGAAGACAATGGTAGTCCGGACAATAAGGGCAACTGAGTTTCTGAACCATGGATAAACTAAATACCACACACCATCAAGAAAAGGGACGGATGTTATGATAACTGAATACAGCAAAAAACCATTTAAAAGAGAAGGAAAATAAGTATAATTGAGAAAAAATAATAAGAATAAAGAAACAAAACCAAGATTTAAGGAAGAATATTATTCGAGAAAATGAACAATACCAATGAAAATATGAGGAACTGAGCGATATTAGGAAAATCACCAAAAGCTCAACAATACTGGGTTTAGAAGAACATATAACAATTAAGAACTGTAATAAGGGAATTAGAATTAACTTAAAAATTCTAAAAGAAAAGTAAGGTCAACTTACACCAATTATTTACGGGACTTAATTTTGAATTGAAGTATAAAACTTAAAAATTTTAAAAGAAAAGTAAGGTCAACTTACACCAATTATTTATAGAATTTAATTTTGAATGGAAATATAATTACTAAATTCTAAAACTAAATAAGATCAACTTATATCAAGAATTTACAGGAATTAATTATGAAGAGAAAAAATATATATATAAATAAAACAACAAAATTCTAAAGCAAAAATAAGAACAACTTATATCAATAATATGAATAATTTTGGAAAGAAAATATTAAAAAATTTATGAAATGCAAAAGGAAGTAAAGACCACTTAAATAATATAATGTTAATGAAATAATTTGGATGAAACCAAGAGCGAAATAATAATTTTTGAAGAAAAAAAAATATATAATATAACTGTCATCACTACTTTAATTTTAATTATAATAAGAACCATTGGAAGAATGACTGTCATAACATAAAACCAGTAGAACAATTAATTAGAACCAAGATGAAAAACAAGAAAAAAAATGCTATTAATATTGATAACCAGAAAAAGATTATGCGAACAATAGGAGATAAAGAGAATTCAGATGAAAAAAGTTTACACCCAATAACTAGTGATAAATATATCAACAGAGCTTCCAATCATGAGAAAAATAAATATATCAGCAGAGCAATAAATCATTAGAAGAATAAATAATAAGAAGAATAAATTGAGATAGAAAGTATTAGTAAATCTGAGCAACCACGAAGTGAGGTATCCAAGGATGTTTTTTATAAGTCGAAAAATAAACTATTCTTGTATAATTTTTATTTAATGACTGTCTGTAGATGAATTCCAGCAGTATTATATTTTGAGCAGAGATGATGTTCCTCTGATCTCAAAAAAGTGTAGTATGGCCAGCAGAGTATATGTAGCCACAAGTGCCTCTCTGGACTGCCCCAGCTCACGTGTTAGGGAATGAATATCCCATGGATAAAGCACTAAGTAAAGGAAAAAATAAATATAATAATAATGATATACCTCAGATAACGATAACTATCGAATAAGAATAAATTCAATGAAAAAAAAAACTTAAGCTCAATTACGAAGAAGCAGATATATAGAAGCAGGTAGGAAGACAAAGCATATAATGAACAATAAATATCATAAGCAATTATTTCATACATACTAAACGTATGATCTGAATTAATCACTTCTGGAGGAGAGCAATCTGTAGCGTGACAGAAAATCCACCTTGTTATAATTTAAAAAATAATCAGGTATAGAATAAAAATAAAATGGCTTAAAGGAAAATTACTATAAAAAATTAATCAAGGACCACAGTAAATTGAAATCATGGTTTCGAAGAAATAAAGTGAATTAAAAACAACCATCCAATATTTAATAAATTATAGGAAAATAGTGATAATCCAATGTATAGAGTAATTATACCGAGGTAGAATAGGAGCATGTAAGGAAATACCACGGTTAAACAAACCTCCATAATAAAAGGATAACTTTTGGAAAAAAACAAACACATTTATAAAAATAGAAACCCCCAAAAAAGATTAAATGTCCATAAGAAAAGTACAATACAATAAAATAAGAATAAATGTAAAGTAGAAGTAAGTAAAGTTTCTAGACATATGATTAACAGTGGACCAGTGCAATTTATTTTTATGATGACAAGCAAATCTTGATGATCCCATGTAAGTGATATTCTTTATCTTACAAGACTAGATAAAATGAATAGAAATAAGATAAGAGAATGCAGTAAATAGTGAAGTGAACAAGGGTAAATCCCTAAACTAAAACAAAAACAGCAAAAGACTGCATAAAAATTAAGTTTAATAAATTATTTAAATAATAAAATAAAATAAAAATAACAACACTTTGTGAAGGTATTGAAGGAATGTATAAAATATTATTAGAAAAAATGCAAGTGTAATAACACTGGAATCTAAGGAAAAGCCTAAATTGAAGATAACATTCAAATTAGTTAACCAAATCATAAAATTACTGAGAATTAAAGAAAACGAACCATTATAATTCAATCAATGATCTTGTTCAATGATAATTAGAATCTAACAGAAATTGTAAACCATTTAATGTGGCAGGAAGTAAAATAGCTAAAGCCTACAACCAGATATACTGTAAATATGACCTTTTAAGTTAAAAAATACTATAAATTATATCATGTGTGGTATTAAATAACACAGAAATAAATAAGGAAATTGATGATGTAATTAGTATTTAATAAGAATAAATAAGAAGCAAAATGTAATTAATCATATAATGTAAAAGTCAATTATTTAGTTCTACATATAATTAAGGCTGAAGTGACAGCTGATTAAAACAATGTGAATTTAATATTAAATCAGCCAGGACCTTTTGTATGAAGAAGAAAGAGAGTGAGTTGATTGTTAAACATTGAGATCAACACATCTGAACGATCTCACACAAATTAAGAATAAAAAAAAAAAAATAGCAGATATAATTTTGAAACAACTAAACCTATAAAAATAAAAAAGAACAATTTAAAAATATGAGTCACCAACACTGAGTTCAAGTGAAATAAATCAAATTAGTCGATTTATGAAGATTGGATGGTGTAAACCAGATATTAGAACAATATAAACGTTAATTCAGAATTTTATCGATATGAAATTTGCCATTGTAAAACCTTATGAACTATTGGAACCAGAACACATTTGAACACTGATTGCCGAGCCGAACAACTGATCACTAATCCAGAATAATTACACTGTTATGAAGAGAAATTAATCACTACTGCTTGGATGAGGAACACATAAAGAATCAACATTTTTTCGAAGGAATTCTGTCGTGAAGACTTCTCGTACATACGCAGCAAGGGAGTCTTTGTTTGTAGCGAACCAGACCAGCCAGCTGAGGTGACGTCAGAATATCGTCCAGATTTGTTGGTTCGAGAAATCTAATTTATTAACATTTTTATATTACGTACATATTATTTCTATTTTTATAATTAAGAACTTTTTTATTGTAAGTGTTGTACTTTTCAGCAGTGCCCTTTCTCTGACTATTTAAATAACAGCTAAAAGAACCTGTAATTCAATATTAATAATTTATATAACAAAACCAATTTGCCCTGAGATATGAGTTTGCGAGCTGTGGATTAGCAGATCGATTCAAAGTCGATTAATTGCGATAACTTTAATAAATTCATTTAATATTATAATTTTGAGTTTTATTTCTTGGTAAAAATATATATAGAAGAATTTCAGGTAATATTTGAAACCTGGACTCCCAGAAAAGAAGAGAAGAACATTGTGAAGAAGTATAATCACTGAATATCTGAAAACCGCTAATCGATTATTACATTTTATAATCTATTTAACGTTGGGAAACAATTATTGCTATTCTAACATAATAAATCAAATCAATTACAGTAGTAATTAAAGGAATTAAGGACAAATAAATAATTAAGAAATTAATAAAGAGAAAAACAATTTTTTAATTTCATACAAAATTTTTTACCAAGTTAAATTATAATTTTTGTAACCCCGAAACTCAAACCCGAAAAAGTGTTTTGTTACAAAATTGACGCTACCGACGTGGGGCTTATTATATAATCAAACCCGAAAAATATATTTTGTTACAAAATTGGCATCCAACTTAAGGGGCTGAAATTAGTAATTGATAGGCCATAAGAGATAAAAATAATTGCCCAATTTCTAATTTTAGCTGGCAGCTGTTACAAGGTCGGAAGGGTAATAAAAATGCCAAAGAGAGCAACATCAAAGAAAAGGGCGGCAGAAGCCGAGAAAGAAATTGATATGGACGACAAACAGGCAACTCCGGTTGAAGATATAGAAGGAAGGCTACCTCCTGCGGAACCGAACCAACCCGCACAACAAGAGGAACAACCCGAGAAACCTACACAAACAGGGGATGTCAATCTCCAGGAGAAAGAGTTAGAAAAATCCAACACAACAGAAAATCCGATTCTGGATAAGATGATGGAAATGTTCCGGCTTATGATGCAGACAATGGATGATATTACCATAGAAATAATAAATGATAATAAACCATGGAGGAAAGAATTAAGAAATGATAGGACCAAAGAAATAAAAAATGATAGCAAACCAGAAACAGAAGAAATACCAAACGATAAAACAAGGGAACAAGTAGCATTATTAGCTGAAATTAAACCTAACAAAAACAAGGAAAATATTAAGCACATGGAAATGAAGTCAAAGAAAATGAGACAAATTTATCCAAGGAAATTAATAAAAACACGGGAAGAGTTGGAGATGATGAACAATGGTTTAATTAATGTAAGTAATATCCCAATGACCAACGATAAAGAAATCATGAATTTCAGAGATTATAGGAGGAGGTTAAAAGAAATTTCAGTAATGATTTACAATAAAACAATATTTTACAACTTAGAAACAACTAGAGGTAAATGGAATACACCAGAGATAGAAAGACATGGGAAAATATCAATGATATCATTAATCATTGACGTACCAGTGACATATTGGTTTAATAAACAATATGATATAGTGAGTCAAATAAGCCTTGAAACAAATGAAAGAATAACAACAGAAAAAATGAAGTACAAGGGAGAAACGAGAGATGTCACCAGAACAGAAATAATTATGAAAACAATGGTAGTCCGGACAATAAGGGCAACTGAGTTTCTGAACCATGGATAAACTAAATACCACACACCATCAAGAAAAGGGACGGATGTTATGATAACTGAATACTGCAAAAAACCATTTAAAAGAGAAGGAAAATAAGTATAATTGAGAAAAAATAATAAGAATAAAGAAACAAAACAAGATTTAAGGAAGAATATTATTTGAGAAAATGAACAATACCAATGAAAATATGAGGAACTGAGTGATATTAGGAAAATCACCAAAAGCTCAACAATACTGGGTTTAGAAGAACATATAACAATTAAGAACTGTAATAAGGGAATTAGAATTAACTTAAAAATTCTAAAAGAAAAGTAAGGTCAACTTACACCAGTTATTTACGGGACTTAATTTTGAATTGAAGTATAAAACTTAAAAATTCTAAAAGAAAAGTAAGGTCAACTTACACCAATTATTTACAGAATTTAATTTTGAGTGGAAATATAATTACTAAATTCTAAAACTAAATAAGATCAACTTATATCAAGAATTTACAGGAATTAATTATGAAGAGAAAAAATATATATATAAATAAAACAACAAAATTCTAAAGGAAAAATAAGAACAACTTATATCAATAATATGAATAAACTAGTTTTGGAAAGAAAATATTAAAAAATTTATGAAATGCAAAAGAAAGTAAAGACCACTTAAATAATATAATGTTAATGAAATAATTTGGATGAAACCAAGAGCGAATAATAATTTTTGAAGAAAAAAAAATATAATATAACTGTCATCACTACTTTAATTTTAATTATAATAAGAACCATTGGAAGAATGACTGTCATAACATAAAACCAGTAGAACAATTAATTAGAACCAAGATGAAAAACAAGAAAAAAAAATGCTATTACTATTGATAACCAGAAAAAGATTATGCGAACAATAGAAGATAAAGAGAATTCAGATGAAAAAAGTTTACACCCAATAACTAGTGATAAATATATCAACAGAGCTTCCAATCATGAGAAAAATAAATATATCAGCAGAGCGATAAAACATTAGAAGAATAAATAATAAGAAGAATAAATGAGATAGAAAGTATTAGCAAATCTGAGCAACCACGAAGTGAGGTATCCAAGGATGTTTTTTATTAGTCGAAAAATAGACTATGCTTGTATAATTTTTATTTAATGACTGTCTGTAGATGAATTCCAGCAGTATTATATTTTGAGCAGAGATGATGTTCCTCTGATCTCAAAAAAGTGTAGTATGGCCAGCAGAGTATATGCAGCCACAAGTGCCTCTCTGGACTCCACCAGCTCACGTGTTAGGGAATGAATATCCCATGGATAAAGCACTAAGTAAAGGAAAAAATAAATATAATAATAATGATATACCTCAGATAACGATAACTATCGAATAAGAATAAATTCAATGAAAAAAAAACTAAAGCTCAATTACGAAGAAGCAGATATAGAAGTAGGTAGGAAGACAAAGCATATAATGAACAATAAATATCATAAGCAATTATTTCATACATACTAAACGTATGATCTGAATTAATCACTTCTGGAGGAGAGCAATCTGTAGTGTAACAGAAAATCCACCTTGTTATAATTTAAAAAATAATCAGGTATAGAATAAAAATAAAATGGCTTAAAGGAAAATTACTATAAAAAATTAATCAAGGACCACAGTAAATTGAAATCATGGTTTCGTAGAAATAAAGTGAATTAAAAACAACCATCCAATATTTAATAAATTATAGGAAAATAGTGATAATCCAATGTATAGAGTAATTATACCGAGGTAGAATAGGAGCATGTAAGGAAATACCTCGGTTAAACAAACCTCCATAATAAAAGGATAACTTTTGGAAAAAACAAACACATATTATAAAAATAGAAACCCCCAAAAAAGATTAAATGTCCATAAGAAAAGTACAATACAATAAAATAAGAATAAATGTAAAGTAGATGTAAGTAAAGTTTCTAGACTTATGATTAACAGTGGACCAGTGCAATTTATTTTTATGATGACAAGCAAATCTTGATGATCCCATGTAAGTGATATTCTTTATCTTACAAGACTAGATAAAATGAATAGAAATAATATAAGAGAATGCAGTAAATAGTGAAGTGAACAAGGGTAAATCCCTAAACTAAAACAAAAACAGCAAAAGACGGCATAAAATTAAGTTTAATAAACTATTTAAATAATAAAATAAAATAAAAAACAGATGTGTTTTGTTGATGTTAACGGTTTGTGACGATTTTAAATGTATAAAAAATCGCACAGATTAAAATTTTTTAATTTTAATAAGTAAGAGTATCATACACCCTTACCTATACCCAGATTCCTGAATCAACTTGAAACCTTCCAGTACCAACACGCCAAGAAAAGTATTAAGTAGTAAATAATAATAATAATTACTTAAATAATTAAAAAATGCGACTAGAGAAATAAAGAAATCCCTAAGTCATAATCAAATAAACATAAAGTATTTATCTTCTAATTAATGAATAAATAATAATAGGAAAAGTACGAACTATTTTCTTAGTGTGTAAATACGCACTAGCTTACTGAGCCCTCTCCCCTAAACCGTACGCGCATTCGGCCGTAGAACGTCGCAATGAGTAGACGTGAGTTTTGGTGTTGTACACATATACGTATGTATATGTTCTCTAGAAGTATATCCAGCGTGAAATCTTGTTATTGTGAATAATGTAGTGTCTAGAGTTTGTGAGAAAATATATAAATAAAATAGAAAAAGGTAGCCAACACATCTCTTAACAACAAAATCAAATGTAAGTGTAACATAGTTAACTACTAGACTGTAGTACTGCAAAGTGAGAACTATAACTGTAATTAAAATAAAGAAAATGTGAACTACAAGAATCTGCACTAAGAAAAGTGAAATTACAACATTTGGAACTTCAAGTAAACAACCTATCTTCGAGAGCTTCAAGTTAACAAAAAATCAACCCGATGTAGACACACCAAGAACAACGTACTCAACCCGTAGAAGACAACTGGAGATGTCCCAAGAATACAACAACAACCTCAGGTGATATCAAACCACAACTTTTGTAAATTTCCCCTTAATAAGAAGTAACAAAGAACTTTAAAGAACTTTTGCAATGTAATGAACAAATTATCAGATTTGTATATTTTGTAATTTTGTAAGAAGTAATAGTAACCGTAATGTATATATTGATAAATTAATAATTTTGAGAAAATTGAGACCCGGATCCATGGTATTAAAAGCAACAGTAATATGAATAAATTTTGATATAACAAGAATAATATAATTAAGATCTTTGAAGCAGTAAAAGCACTATTTACTAAAATAACTTTCTTTAAAATCAGGAATAATGTTTGATTAATATTTCAATAGCAATAAAGAGATGTTTTAGCTAATACCTAGTGAGTGAATAAGTTTATGCAAACCTTGTCAGTTTCCTATATCATACTTGTTTTGTAATTTGTTAGTAAGAGTTTTACTAACAACGGCAGCTAGTTTAGTTTACTGGTAAAGAATTAAACTAGTTCCCGATTTTTGTGTTGTCTTGCCAAGGGGCGGCACAAAATTGCGCCACTCTGCTGAATTTAAAATTGTGTAATTTACTTGGTAAAAAAAAAAAAAAAAAAAAATATTGCTTACAGAGTGTCACGTACAGAAAATTGCAACATAATTATGTAATTGTTGTTGTGTAAGTTTATAAGTCGTTAACGGTAAAAAAGGACAAACATAAATTTATTCACTCAGAAAAAAAAATAAAATAAATAAATGAGTAAAATTTTAATTATATAATAATAATATTAGTATCTCGAGTTTGCCGTGTTAAGCAAGTAATAGCTGGTAGGGAATCAATTCCAAACAAGTCAATTCCAAGCCAGTTGGTTCATGTTAAATATGTGTTGAGGAATGTAAACTCTCCCCTTTGTAAGAACCCATCTCATTCATAACCCCTCCTCCCTAAAGCAAACAAAGCCACGTTAGACAAGCTCTTTCCTGTTTTTGTATTGTTCTGAATTACCACCCTATGCAACTAGACGACACCCCAAAACAGCTGATTCTTTGTGCTGTTTGTTAAATCAATGAACTTTCCGTATATGAAATTTCTCTCTACTAAAATAGTATTATCGTTTTGTTTTGATTAATTATATATGTCAATACTGAGAATTTAATTGTTGTGAAATAAGTTATGTTGATTAATTAAGATAAGATTACATCCCAAAGCTTAATATGAAATAAGATATATGTGTATGTGTTTAAATGAATTAATGTTATCTATTTTTAAACATTGAGAAAACGAAGTAAAGTAAGTGACATAAGATTTGTCGTTCGTAATACGTCGTGTGTTTAAAGTGGTTATTATCAAAAATGACTCAATTTAACCCCGATTTCTTGTTGAAAGACGAATTAACCTATGAAGCATTATGGCGTGGTCTCCCCTACTCTAATGTAACTGTCGCGGAACTTCGCAAGACGTTACGCGAAAATAAACCGGACAAACCTTCATTATTAAGTCGTTTGAGTGTTTTAGATTTCAATAGCGAAAAAGAAACGTGTTATCGTAAGTATACAGAACTAACTTCGTACGCACAAACCCTGCGTGATGAAAAATCCCCCGCAGTAATATTACGCACCACCCAAAGAATTGAGCATCTATACCGTCGTATCACCAATTTGTTGACCTGGCCCGGTGATAAAGATATCCCTCCTGATGTAAAAAAATTCGCCGAGGAAGCATTAAAACAATTACCTGAGATAATACGCGAATTACGTAGACGATCCGAATTGTTTAGATTAGACGAAATCGAAGAAGCAATGACGAAATTAAATATTTCACCTACCCAATCGCCGACTCAAGAACAACCAAGCGGTACTGCAAAAATTCAGATTCTGCAGGAATCCAATATAGATCCATTCAAGGAACGGTTAAGTGGTTGTCAAGTAAATATTCAAGCAGTAAACGTTACGTCACTCTCTAATGAACTAGAAAATATGACCCATACCTACGAATTACCTTCTCATGCGCGGACTAATCAACCTGCGGAAAATCCTAGAATGATGAGCCAAATAAATTTAACTCCCGAGCTCTATGGAAAAATAACCCACCCTGTAGAAAGTATTTTGTCCAATATACAAATCACTGATGGGCTGAATATTACAAAGCTCCTTAATTTTATCAAACATATCTTAGAATTAAAGGAACTGCAACAACTAAGAGATAACCAGATTTTGCAAGTTATTTTACCTAAGTGTAGATCTCCATTAAAAGATAGAGTGTTAGAATCCCTAAGGTATAATCAATCGATAGAAGAACTTCATACCACACTAATAAGACATTTCATTCCCACCGGTATCTACGAAGAATTGAAGCGAAACTTAGTACTTCGTGCACAAGGTACATACGAGAGACTAGCTCATTATATTTCTGAAGTAAGAGAATCTGCTTTATTGTTACAAGTTAAATGGAGCGAACAACAGTTAGTAGACAATATCATAGTAAGACTATCCCCCGAGGAGCGATCTCGACTAGCACTCGTGAAGCCACCTACAACTTTTACGGAACTAGAACTATGTTGTATACATTCGTCCGACGTCTGGTATTCTGACCAGAATAGAAGTGTTTCTATGTCCCAGAGTCAACAAAGAAATTCATTCCAAACTAGACCTATTGGAAATGATACCCGAAACTACCGCGATAAGCGATTCGTAAGTACACATAAAACCCAAAACTATCCCCATGTTTCATACTCTAAACCAAAATCCCGACAACCTACGAGCGAAGTAAGTGAGGAAAGAAGATGTTATAACTGTGGAAAGGCCGGACATATTAGCAAGTTATGTAAACAAAATCGTTATCTACAGAAAACCGACCAATCAAAAAAATGTGTGAAGCTGGAAGACCGAAAATCCTACGTCTTCCGAAGCACCCGAAGGAAAGGTAACAACAATACTAAGCGTCAAATAAAGATGAGTAAAAATAAACGCAGAGATCCTTATTTAACAAAATTTATCGAGAAGTGCAACTCTATTGGTGCATGTAAAACAAGTATATGCCAACTACCCTATGTACAGATAGACCTTGGAGCAACGAAAACCCTTGGTTTAATTGATTCAGGATCTACCCGTAGTATAATTAGTAAACAGTTAGCCACCTTATTAGCTAATCATAAACTGATTAAACGTAGCCAAATGGTGAACATAAAGTGTACCACCGCAAATAAACAAAACCTAAAGATATCTCACAGTATTACGGTGAAATTAAAAATTCAGAATTTTACTTGGTACATTCCCCTACTAGTAGCTGAAGAGTTAGGACAGAACTTAATATTAGGCGCGGATTTTATAAGAAAAACTGCTTTAATCCTTGATATATATGCAAAACAATATTTTTTCAGATTTGATCGTACTCAAAAATATCAGTTCGACTCCGAATTAAGTAACGACACTGTTAGTGAAACCGCAAATATTCATTCAGAACCTAATGAATCGAGTCTAAGTCATTTAAAAGGAAATGAGAGACTAAGAATCCAAAAGTTAATAAAAGATTTTTCTGCTGTACTCACCCCCAAGTTAGGATTAACTCATTTAATTGAATATAAAATAAATCTTAGTGACAACAAAGTAATACGACTCCACCCATACAAACTATCTCCGCCCAAGATGGAAATCATGAGAAACCACATTAACAAACTCCTTGATCAGCACGTCATTGAACCATCAACGTCTCCATATTCATCGCCTGCATTCCTAGTACCAAAAGGAACTGACAAACATAGACTAGTCGTGGATTATAGACAACTAAATAAGAGTATAGAATTTGAATCGATACCACTGCCAGACATACACAGTGCGTTTCACTATTTTACAAAAGCGAAAATCTTCACCATAATGGATCTTAACCAAGCATTCCATCAAATTCCACTAGCTGAGGAATCAAAACATTTAACTGGTTTTGCTGTCCCATTTAATCTATATCAATTTACGAGAGTACCATTCGGTATATCACAAGGAAGTTCAGTATGCAGTCGACTGTTAGAAAAAATTTTCCATGATGTTAAATTTAAATTTGTATATCATTATCTCGACGATATAGTAGTATATAGTGAGTCAATGGATCAACATATTGATCACTTGCGTGAAGTATTATCCCGGTTAAAGAAAGCCGGACTGACCGTAAACCCTAGTAAAGTTAATTTCGCAGTGAAACAATTCTCATTTTTAGGTCACATAGTATCAGCCGAAGGTAAGGTTACCATCGATCCCGAACGTACACGCGCAATCCGAGAATTTTTACCTCCCAGAGAAGTCAAAGGTATAGCTAGATTTTTAGGTATGATTAATTATTTTCATAAGTACATACCCCACTTAGCAGATATAGCAGCCCCATTGAATGCCTTAAGAAAGAAAGGAACGAAATTCGAGTGGACTACTCAACATCAAGAAGCGTTTGAAACACTTAAAGAAAGTATTATATCCCCACCTGTATTGCAGTTAGCGGATTTCAGTAAACCATTTATCGTACAGACCGATAGTTCAAGTGTAGCATTAGGAGCCGTAATATACCAGGAAATAAATAATACTAGACTCCCGATCAGTTATGCATCCCGGACACTGACCGAGCAAGAAAGGAAGTTCTCAGCCTATGAACTTGAATGTTTAGCCGTAGTATTTGCTTTTGATAAATTCAAACCATTTTTGGAACACAAAGAATTTCTACTAGAAACTGATAATCAAGCTTTATCATGGTTATTAAATCACCCAAAGCAATTAGGTCGTATCGGACGATGGGTGTTAAGATTAAATTGCTACAAGTTCAAAGTGCAACATATTCGTGGAACTCAAAATGTAGTGGCCGATACTCTATCCCGCATGTTCCAACTACCCAATACAAGATCTGGAGAAGACAATATTAAAACCACTATCGTTAATACACTAATTACTAATTTTCCCCTTGCATTTAAGGATATAGCATATCACCAACAACAAGATCCGAAATTGTGCAAAATAATCGAACAAATAGAAAAAGGAAATAACTCTGACAAATATATCTTGAGTAAAAGAGTACTTTGTTTTAAGAAGGCAAACGGAAAATTACTAAGAATAATCGCCCCGGAAATAATCAAACCCATGTTAATGGAGTACTACCATTCATCTACAATTGGAGCTCATATGGGAATTAGGAAAACGATACATCGTATTCGCAAGGAATACCACTGGGAAAACATGAATAGTGAAATAAAAAAGTTCGTGAAAGAATGCGAAATTTGTGCGCTGAGCAAACCAGCAAGAACCAGTCAAGTCGGAAAATTAATCTCCGAAATACCTACTACTCCCTTCTCGAAAATATACATCGACTATTCTGGACCTTATCCCCGCTCTAAATCCGGAAATACTATGCTGTTAATTTGTGTAGACTCATTCACTAAATTCGTGTGGATGTATCCTATGCGTCGTGCATTAGCATCTACGACAATTAAAATTCTACAAGAACAACTATTTAAAGACTATGGCACTCCTTTAAGCTTAATATCTGACAATGGACCCCAGTTTAAATCGAAAGAATTTAATGACATGTGTTTTAAATTAGGTATAAATCATATTACCGTGACCGAGTACAGACCGCAAGGAAATATAGCAGAAAGATACTTGCGTAACTTAAAATCAGCATTAATATCTTATCATGCTAAAGACCAGACAACCTGGGATCAAAATATTTCGTGGATACAATTTGCATTCAATTCAGCGTATCACGAAGGTCATAAATCAACACCATTTGATTTACTGTACAAGTACAAACCCAACCATCCTTTAACCACAAAGTGGAAAATCAATGAGTTATTACCCCGCGACGTGAATGGGAATAACATACGAAAAATATGGAACGAAGCTCGTGCAAATCTGAGAGCTAATTTAAAGAAATCAAGGAAGTATCATGAGAATAATAATAAGCTAATAAAGTATAAAATAGGTGATTTAGTCATGTATAAAACTCATCCTATGAGTAAAGCAGTTGATAAGATCACTTCGAAACTATCTTATCGATGGTGTGGCCCCTACCAAATTCGTAAGTTCATCACCCCCGTTACTGTAGCTCTGTATGAACCCAATACAGAAAATTACGTTCGCAGAAGTCATTTGTCTCAAATAAAAAAATGTTTTTCGTGTCAAGATACAGAAGGAAGACTACGAGAAAGATAGAAAACCTAGAATACTATCTAAGTATTAAGAATAAAATATGTTGTATAGACTTATACCGAAATAGGATAAGATTGTGTAACATCCTATACTATAGGTAACTATAAACTCAAAACCCCCTCGTACGAATACAAGCGAGGCCTGATCAACCTTAGCTAATGTCCTGCGAGAATGGTATTATACATGAGAAATCTGATGACAAGTATAATGAAGATGAAGAGAAAGAAAGAAAGAAAAATAATCTTTAGCGCTGTAAACTAAAAGTAATTCTATTGTTCTTACAATACGGTATTATTATTAGTAAAATACTCATGAGTATAACTCCGTAAAACGAGTGAGCAATTCAAGAAAAAAACCGGTAGTAGATATAAGAATTAAAATAAGGTAGATTTACGTTTTGTGTATTTTATATAGTAGATGTAGTAGAATTTAGATGTGACATAAGTACAAGATAATCGATTGATGAATAGAAATAAGCTGAGAGAGAGAAATTTCAGTATGAAATATAATTGTTTATTAGAATTATATTATTACACCCCCCCGTTTTTCATAGTTAAGTGCAGGAGGATGTGACGATTTTAAATGTATAAAAAATCGCACAGATTAAAATTTTTTAATTTTAATAAGTAAGAGTATCATACACCCTTACCTATACCCAGATTCCTGAATCAACTTGAAACCTTCCAGTACCAACACGCCAAGAAAAGTATTAAGTAGTAAATAATAATAATAATTACTTAAATAATTAAAAAATGCGACTAGAGAAATAAAGAAATCCCTAAGTCATAATCAAATAAACATAAAGTATTTATCTTCTAATTAATGAATAAATAATAATAGGAAAAGTACGAACTATTTTCTTAGTGTGTAAATACGCACTAGCTTACTGAGCCCTCTCCCCTAAACCGTACGCGCATTCGGCCGTAGAACGTCGCAATGAGTAGACGTGAGTTTTGGTGTTGTACACATATACGTATGTATATGTTCTCTAGAAGTATATCCAGCGTGAAATCTTGTTATTGTGAATAATGTAGTGTCTAGAGTTTGTGAGAAAATATATAAATAAAATAGAAAAAGGTAGCCAACACATCTCTTAACAACAAAATCAAATGTAAGTGTAACATAGTTAACTACTAGACTGTAGTACTGCAAAGTGAGAACTATAACTGTAATTAAAATAAAGAAAATGTGAACTACAAGAATCTGCACTAAGAAAAGTGAAATTACAACATTTGGAACTTCAAGTAAACAACCTATCTTCGAGAGCTTCAAGTTAACAAAAAATCAACCCGATGTAGACACACCAAGAACAACGTACTCAACCCGTAGAAGACAACTGGAGATGTCCCAAGAATACAACAACAACCTCAGGTGATATCAAACCACAACTTTTGTAAATTTCCCCTTAATAAGAAGTAACAAAGAACTTTAAAGAACTTTTGCAATGTAATGAACAAATTATCAGATTTGTATATTTTGTAATTTTGTAAGAAGTAATAGTAACCGTAATGTATATATTGATAAATTAATAATTTTGAGAAAATTGAGACCCGGATCCGTGGTATTAAAAGCAACAGTAATATGAATAAATTTTGATATAACAAGAATAATATAATTAAGATCTTTGAAGCAGTAAAAGCACTATTTACTAAAATAACTTTCTTTAAAATCAGGAATAATGTTTGATTAATATTTCAATAGCAATAAAGAGATGTTTTAGCTAATACCTAGTGAGTGAATAAGTTTATGCAAACCTTGTCAGTTTCCTATATCATACTTGTTTTGTAATTTGTTAGTAAGAGTTTTACTAACAATGGCAGCTAGTTTAGTTTACTGGTAAAGAATTAAACTAGTTCCCGATTTTTGTGTTGTCTTGCCAAGGGGCGGCACAAAATTGCGCCACTCTGCTGAATTTAAAATTGTGTAATTTACTTGGTAAAAAAAAAAAAAAAAAAAAAAATATTGCTTACAGAGTGTCACGTACAGAAAATTGCAACATAATTATGTAATTGTTGTTGTGTAAGTTTATAAGTCGTTAACGGTAAAAAAGGACAAACATAAATTTATTCACTCAGAAATAAAAAAAAAATAAATAAATGAGTAAAATTTTAATTATATAATAATAATATTAGTATCTCGAGTTTGCCGTGTTAAGCAAGTAATAGCTGGTAGGGTATCAATTCCAAACAAGTCAATTCCAAGCCAGTTGGTTCATGTTAAATATGTGTTGAGGAATGTAAACTCTCCCCTTTGTAAGAACCCATCTCATTCATAACCCCTCCTCCCTAAAGCAAACAAAGCCACGTTAGACAAGCTCTTTCCTGTTTTTGTATTGTTCTGAATTACCACCCTATGCAACTAGACGACACCCCAAAACAGCTGATTCTTTGTGCTGTTTGTTAAATCAATGAACTTTCCGTATATGAAATTTCTCTCTACTAAAATAGTATTATCGTTTTGTTTTGATTAATTATATATGTCAATACTGAGAATTTAATTGTTGTGAAATAAGTTATGTTGATTAATTAAGATAAGATTACATCCCAAAGCTTAATATGAAATAAGATATATGTGTATGTGTTTAAATGAATTAATGTTATCTATTTTTAAACATTGAGAAAACGAAGTAAAGTAAGTGACATAAGATTTGTCGTTCGTAATACGTCGTGTGTTTAAAGTGGTTATTATCAAAAATGACTCAATTTAACCCCGATTTCTTGTTGAAAGACGAATTAACCTATGAAGCATTATGGCGTGGTCTCCCCTACTCTAATGTAACTGTCGCGGAACTTCGCAAGACGTTACGCGAAAATAAACCGGACAAACCTTCATTATTAAGTCGTTTGAGTGTTTTAGATTTCAATAGCGAAAAAGAAACGTGTTATCGTAAGTATACAGAACTAACTTCGTACGCACAAACCCTGCGTGATGAAAAATCCCCCGCAGTAATATTACGCACCACCCAAAGAATTGAGCATCTATACCGTCGTATCACCAATTTGTTGACCTGGCCCGGTGATAAAGATATCCCTCCTGATGTAAAAAAATTCGCCGAGGAAGCATTAAAACAATTACCTGAGATAATACGCGAATTACGTAGACGATCCGAATTGTTTAGATTAGACGAAATCGAAGAAGCAATGACGAAATTAAATATTTCACCTACCCAATCGCCGACTCAAGAACAACCAAGCGGTACTGCAAAAATTCAGATTCTGCAGGAATCCAATATAGATCCATTCAAGGAACGGTTAAGTGGTAGTCAAGTAAATATTCAAGCAGTAAACGTTACGTCACTCTCTAATGAACTAGAAAATATGACCCATACCTACGAATTACCTTCTCATGCGCGGACTAATCAACCTGCGGAAAATCCTAGAATGATGAGCCAAATAAATTTAACTCCCGAGCTCTATGGAAAAATAACCCACCCTGTAGAAAGTATTTTGTCCAATATACAAATCACTGATGGGCTGAATATTACAAAGCTCCTTAATTTTATCAAACATATCTTAGAATTAAAGGAACTGCAACAACTAAGAGATAACCAGATTTTGCAAGTTATTTTACCTAAGTGTAGATCTCCATTAAAAGATAGAGTGTTAGAATCCCTAAGGTATAATCAATCGATAGAAGAACTTCATACCACACTAATAAGACATTTCATTCCCACCGGTATCTACGAAGAATTGAAGCGAAACTTAGTACTTCGTGCACAAGGTACATACGAGAGACTAGCTCATTATATTTCTGAAGTAAGAGAATCTGCTTTATTGTTACAAGTTAAATGGAGCGAACAACAGTTAGTAGACAATATCATAGTAAGACTATCCCCCGAGGAGCGATCTCGACTAGCACTCGTGAAGCCACCTACAACTTTTACGGAACTAGAACTATGTTGTATACATTCGTCCGACGTCTGGTATTCTGACCAGAATAGAAGTGTTTCTATGTCCCAGAGTCAACAAAGAAATTCATTCCAAACTAGACCTATTGGAAATGATACCCGAAACTACCGCGATAAGCGATTCGTAAGTACACATAAAACCCAAAACTATCCCCATGTTTCATACTCTAAACCAAAATCCCGACAACCTACGAGCGAAGTAAGTGAGGAAAGAAGATGTTATAACTGTGGAAAGGCCGGACATATTAGCAAGTTATGTAAACAAAATCGTTATCTACAGAAAACCGACCAATCAAAAAAATGTGTGAAGCTGGAAGACCGAAAATCCTACGTCTTCCGAAGCACCCGAAGGAAAGGTAACAACAATACTAAGCGTCAAATAAAGATGAGTAAAAATAAACGCAGAGATCCTTATTTAACAAAATTTATCGAGAAGTGCAACTCTATTGGTGCATGTAAAACAAGTATATGCCAACTACCCTATGTACAGATAGACCTTGGAGCAACGAAAACCCTTGGTTTAATTGATTCAGGATCTACCCGTAGTATAATTAGTAAACAGTTAGCCACCTTATTAGCTAATCATAAACTGATTAAACGTAGCCAAATGGTGAACATAAAGTGTACCACCGCAAATAAACAAAACCTAAAGATATCTCACAGTATTACGGTGAAATTAAAAATTCAGAATTTTACTTGGTACATTCCCCTACTAGTAGCTGAAGAGTTAGGACAGAACTTAATATTAGGCGCGGATTTTATAAGAAAAACTGCTTTAATCCTTGATATATATGCAAAACAATATTTTTTCAGATTTGATCGTACTCAAAAATATCAGTTCGACTCCGAATTAAGTAACGACACTGTTAGTGAAACCGCAAATATTCATTCAGAACCTAATGAATCGAGTCTAAGTCATTTAAAAGGAAATGAGAGACTAAGAATCCAAAAGTTAATAAAAGATTTTTCTGCTGTACTCACCCCCAAGTTAGGATTAACTCATTTAATTGAATATAAAATAAATCTTAGTGACAACAAAGTAATACGACTCCACCCATACAAACTATCTCCGCCCAAGATGGAAATCATGAGAAACCACATTAACAAACTCCTTGATCAGCACGTCATTGAACCATCAACGTCTCCATATTCATCGCCTGCATTCCTAGTACCAAAAGGAACTGACAAACATAGACTAGTCGTGGATTATAGACAACTAAATAAGAGTATAGAATTTGAATCGATACCACTGCCAGACATACACAGTGCGTTTCACTATTTTACAAAAGCGAAAATCTTCACCATAATGGATCTTAACCAAGCATTCCATCAAATTCCACTAGCTGAGGAATCAAAACATTTAACTGGTTTTGCTGTCCCATTTAATCTATATCAATTTACGAGAGTACCATTCGGTATATCACAAGGAAGTTCAGTATGCAGTCGACTGTTAGAAAAAATTTTCCATGATGTTAAATTTAAATTTGTATATCATTATCTCGACGATATAGTAGTATATAGTGAGTCAATGGATCAACATATTGATCACTTGCGTGAAGTATTATCCCGGTTAAAGAAAGCCGGACTGACCGTAAACCCTAGTAAAGTTAATTTCGCAGTGAAACAATTCTCATTTTTAGGTCACATAGTATCAGCCGAAGGTAAGGTTACCATCGATCCCGAACGTACACGCGCAATCCGAGAATTTTTACCTCCCAGAGAAGTCAAAGGTATAGCTAGATTTTTAGGTATGATTAATTATTTTCATAAGTACATACCCCACTTAGCAGATATAGCAGCCCCATTGAATGCCTTAAGAAAGAAAGGAACGAAATTCGAGTGGACTACTCAACATCAAGAAGCGTTTGAAACACTTAAAGAAAGTATTATATCCCCACCTGTATTGCAGTTAGCGGATTTCAGTAAACCATTTATCGTACAGACCGATAGTTCAAGTGTAGCATTAGGAGCCGTAATATACCAGGAAATAAATAATACTAGACTCCCGATCAGTTATGCATCCCGGACACTGACCGAGCAAGAAAGGAAGTTCTCAGCCTATGAACTTGAATGTTTAGCCGTAGTATTTGCTTTTGATAAATTCAAACCATTTTTGGAACACAAAGAATTTCTACTAGAAACTGATAATCAAGCTTTATCATGGTTATTAAATCACCCAAAGCAATTAGGTCGTATCGGACGATGGGTGTTAAGATTAAATTGCTACAAGTTCAAAGTGCAACATATTCGTGGAACTCAAAATGTAGTGGCCGATACTCTATCCCGCATGTTCCAACTACCCAATACAAGATCTGGAGAAGACAATATTAAAACCACTATCGTTAATACACTAATTACTAATTTTCCCCTTGCATTTAAGGATATAGCATATCACCAACAACAAGATCCGAAATTGTGCAAAATAATCGAACAAATAGAAAAAGGAAATAACTCTGACAAATATATCTTGAGTAAAAGAGTACTTTGTTTTAAGAAGGCAAACGGAAAATTACTAAGAATAATCGCCCCGGAAATAATCAAACCCATGTTAATGGAGTACTACCATTCATCTACAATTGGAGCTCATATGGGAATTAGGAAAACGATACATCGTATTCGCAAGGAATACCACTGGGAAAACATGAATAGTGAAATAAAAAAGTTCGTGAAAGAATGCGAAATTTGTGCGCTGAGCAAACCAGCAAGAACCAGTCAAGTCGGAAAATTAATCTCCGAAATACCTACTACTCCCTTCTCGAAAATATACATCGACTATTCTGGACCTTATCCCCGCTCTAAATTCGGAAATACTATGCTGTTAATTTGTGTAGACTCATTCACTAAATTCGTGTGGATGTATCCTATGCGTCGTGCATTAGCATCTACGACAATTAAAATTCTACAAGAACAACTATTTAAAGACTATGGCACTCCTTTAAGCTTAATATCTGACAATGGACCCCAGTTTAAATCGAAAGAATTTAATGACATGTGTTTTAAATTAGGTATAAATCATATTACCGTGACCGAGTACAGACCGCAAGGAAATATAGCAGAAAGATACTTGCGTAACTTAAAATCAGCATTAATATCTTATCATGCTAAAGACCAGACAACCTGGGATCAAAATATTTCGTGGATACAATTTGCATTCAATTCAGCGTATCACGAAGGTCATAAATCAACACCATTTGATTTACTGTACAAGTACAAACCCAACCATCCTTTAACCACAAAGTGGAAAATCAATGAGTTATTACCCCGCGACGTGAATGGGAATAACATACGAAAAATATGGAACGAAGCTCGTGCAAATCTGAGAGCTAATTTAAAGAAATCAAGGAAGTATCATGAGCATAATAATAAGCTAATAAAGTATAAAATAGGTGATTTAGTCATGTATAAAACTCATCCTATGAGTAAAGCAGTTGATAAGATCACTTCGAAACTATCTTATCGATGGTGTGGCCCCTACCAAATTCGTAAGTTCATCACCCCCGTTACTGTAGCTCTGTATGAACCCAATACAGAAAATTACGTTCGCAGAAGTCATTTGTCTCAAATAAAAAAATGTTTTTCGTGTCAAGATACAGAAGGAAGACTACGAGAAAGATAGAAAACCTAGAATACTATCTAAGTATTAAGAATAAAATATGTTGTATAGACTTATACCGAAATAGGATAAGATTGTGTAACATCCTATACTATAGGTAACTATAAACTCAAAACCCCCTCGTACGAATACAAGCGAGGCCTGATCAACCTTAGCTAATGTCCTGCGAGAATGGTATTATACATGAGAAATCTGATGACAAGTATAATGAAGATGAAGAGAAAGAAAGAAAGAAAAATAATCTTTAGCGCTGTAAACTAAAAGTAATTCTATTGTTCTTACAATACGGTATTATTATTAGTAAAATACTCATGAGTATAACTCCGTAAAACGAGTGAGCAATTCAAGAAAAAAACCGGTAGTAGATATAAGAATTAAAATAAGGTAGATTTACGTTTTGTGTATTTTATATAGTAGATGTAGTAGAATTTAGATGTGACATAAGTACAAGATAATCGATTGATGAATAGAAATAAGCTGAGAGAGAGAAATTTCAGTATGAAATATAATTGTTTATTAGAATTATATTATTACACCCCCCCGTTTTTCATAGTTAAGTGCAGGAGGATGTGACGATTTTAAATGTATAAAAAATCGCACAGATTAAAATTTTTTAATTTTAATAAGTAAGAGTATCATACACCCTTACCTATACCCAGATTCCTGAATCAACTTGAAACCTTCCAGTACCAACACGCCAAGAAAAGTATTAAGTAGTAAATAATAATAATAATTACTTAAATAATTAAAAAATGCGACTAGAGAAATAAAGAAATCCCTAAGTCATAATCAAATAAACATAAAGTATTTATCTTCTAATTAATGAATAAATAATAATAGGAAAAGTACGAACTATTTTCTTAGTGTGTAAATACGCACTAGCTTACTGAGCCCTCTCCCCTAAACCGTACGCGCATTCGGCCGTAGAACGTCGCAATGAGTAGACGTGAGTTTTGGTGTTGTACACATATACGTATGTATATGTTCTCTAGAAGTATATCCAGCGTGAAATCTTGTTATTGTGAATAATGTAGTGTCTAGAGTTTGTGAGAAAATATATAAATAAAATAGAAAAAGGTAGCCAACACATCTCTTAACAACAAAATCAAATGTAAGTGTAACATAGTTAACTACTAGACTGTAGTACTGCAAAGTGAGAACTATAACTGTAATTAAAATAAAGAAAATGTGAACTACAAGAATCTGCACTAAGAAAAGTGAAATTACAACATTTGGAACTTCAAGTAAACAACCTATCTTCGAGAGCTTCAAGTTAACAAAAAATCAACCCGATGTAGACACACCAAGAACAACGTACTCAACCCGTAGAAGACAACTGGAGATGTCCCAAGAATACAACAACAACCTCAGGTGATATCAAACCACAACTTTTGTAAATTTCCCCTTAATAAGAAGTAACAAAGAACTTTAAAGAACTTTTGCAATGTAATGAACAAATTATCAGATTTGTATATTTTGTAATTTTGTAAGAAGTAATAGTAACCGTAATGTATATATTGATAAATTAATAATTTTGAGAAAATTGAGACCCGGATCCATGGTATTAAAAGCAACAGTAATATGAATAAATTTTGATATAACAAGAATAATATAATTAAGATCTTTGAAGCAGTAAAAGCACTATTTACTAAAATAACTTTCTTTAAAATCAGGAATAATGTTTGATTAATATTTCAATAGCAATAAAGAGATGTTTTAGCTAATACCTAGTGAGTGAATAAGTTTATGCAAACCTTGTCAGTTTCCTATATCATACTTGTTTTGTAATTTGTTAGTAAGAGTTTTACTAACAACGGCAGCTAGTTTAGTTTACTGGTAAAGAATTAAACTAGTTCCCGATTTTTGTGTTGTCTTGCCAAGGGGCGGCACAAAATTGCGCCACTCTGCTGAATTTAAAATTGTGTAATTTACTTGGTAAAAAAAAAAAAAAAAAAAAATATTGCTTACAGAGTGTCACGTACAGAAAATTGCAACATAATTATGTAATTGTTGTTGTGTAAGTTTATAAGTCGTTAACGGTAAAAAAGGACAAACATAAATTTATTCACTCAGAAAAAAAAAAATAAAATAAATGAGTAAAATTTTAATTATATAATAATAATATTAGTATCTCGAGTTTGCCGTGTTAAGCAAGTAATAGCTGGTAGGGAATCAATTCCAAACAAGTCAATTCCAAGCCAGTTGGTTCATGTTAAATATGTGTTGAGGAATGTAAACTCTCCCCTTTGTAAGAACCCATCTCATTCATAACCCCTCCTCCCTAAAGCAAACAAAGCCACGTTAGACAAGCTCTTTCCTGTTTTTGTATTGTTCTGAATTACCACCCTATGCAACTAGACGACACCCCAAAACAGCTGATTCTTTGTGCTGTTTGTTAAATCAATGAACTTTCCGTATATGAAATTTCTCTCTACTAAAATAGTATTATCGTTTTGTTTTGATTAATTATATATGTCAATACTGAGAATTTAATTGTTGTGAAATAAGTTATGTTGATTAATTAAGATAAGATTACATCCCAAAGCTTAATATGAAATAAGATATATGTGTATGTGTTTAAATGAATTAATGTTATCTATTTTTAAACATTGAGAAAACGAAGTAAAGTAAGTGACATAAGATTTGTCGTTCGTAATACGTCGTGTGTTTAAAGTGGTTATTATCAAAAATGACTCAATTTAACCCCGATTTCTTGTTGAAAGACGAATTAACCTATGAAGCATTATGGCGTGGTCTCCCCTACTCTAATGTAACTGTCGCGGAACTTCGCAAGACGTTACGCGAAAATAAACCGGACAAACCTTCATTATTAAGTCGTTTGAGTGTTTTAGATTTCAATAGCGAAAAAGAAACGTGTTATCGTAAGTATACAGAACTAACTTCGTACGCACAAACCCTGCGTGATGAAAAATCCCCCGCAGTAATATTACGCACCACCCAAAGAATTGAGCATCTATACCGTCGTATCACCAATTTGTTGACCTGGCCCGGTGATAAAGATATCCCTCCTGATGTAAAAAAATTCGCCGAGGAAGCATTAAAACAATTACCTGAGATAATACGCGAATTACGTAGACGATCCGAATTGTTTAGATTAGACGAAATCGAAGAAGCAATGACGAAATTAAATATTTCACCTACCCAATCGCCGACTCAAGAACAACCAAGCGGTACTGCAAAAATTCAGATTCTGCAGGAATCCAATATAGATCCATTCAAGGAACGGTTAAGTGGTAGTCAAGTAAATATTCAAGCAGTAAACGTTACGTCACTCTCTAATGAACTAGAAAATATGACCCATACCTACGAATTACCTTCTCATGCGCGGACTAATCAACCTGCGGAAAATCCTAGAATGATGAGCCAAATAAATTTAACTCCCGAGCTCTATGGAAAAATAACCCACCCTGTAGAAAGTATTTTGTCCAATATACAAATCACTGATGGGCTGAATATTACAAAGCTCCTTAATTTTATCAAACATATCTTAGAATTAAAGGAACTGCAACAACTAAGAGATAACCAGATTTTGCAAGTTATTTTACCTAAGTGTAGATCTCCATTAAAAGATAGAGTGTTAGAATCCCTAAGGTATAATCAATCGATAGAAGAACTTCATACCACACTAATAAGACATTTCATTCCCACCGGTATCTACGAAGAATTGAAGCGAAACTTAGTACTTCGTGCACAAGGTACATACGAGAGACTAGCTCATTATATTTCTGAAGTAAGAGAATCTGCTTTATTGTTACAAGTTAAATGGAGCGAACAACAGTTAGTAGACAATATCATAGTAAGACTATCCCCCGAGGAGCGATCTCGACTAGCACTCGTGAAGCCACCTACAACTTTTACGGAACTAGAACTATGTTGTATACATTCGTCCGACGTCTGGTATTCTGACCAGAATAGAAGTGTTTCTATGTCCCAGAGTCAACAAAGAAATTCATTCCAAACTAGACCTATTGGAAATGATACCCGAAACTACCGCGATAAGCGATTCGTAAGTACACATAAAACCCAAAACTATCCCCATGTTTCATACTCTAAACCAAAATCCCGACAACCTACGAGCGAAGTAAGTGAGGAAAGAAGATGTTATAACTGTGGAAAGGCCGGACATATTAGCAAGTTATGTAAACAAAATCGTTATCTACAGAAAACCGACCAATCAAAAAAATGTGTGAAGCTGGAAGACCGAAAATCCTACGTCTTCCGAAGCACCCGAAGGAAAGGTAACAACAATACTAAGCGTCAAATAAAGATGAGTAAAAATAAACGCAGAGATCCTTATTTAACAAAATTTATCGAGAAGTGCAACTCTATTGGTGCATGTAAAACAAGTATATGCCAACTACCCTATGTACAGATAGACCTTGGAGCAACGAAAACCCTTGGTTTAATTGATTCAGGATCTACCCGTAGTATAATTAGTAAACAGTTAGCCACCTTATTAGCTAATCATAAACTGATTAAACGTAGCCAAATGGTGAACATAAAGTGTACCACCGCAAATAAACAAAACCTAAAGATATCTCACAGTATTACGGTGAAATTAAAAATTCAGAATTTTACTTGGTACATTCCCCTACTAGTAGCTGAAGAGTTAGGACAGAACTTAATATTAGGCGCGGATTTTATAAGAAAAACTGCTTTAATCCTTGATATATATGCAAAACAATATTTTTTCAGATTTGATCGTACTCAACAATATCAGTTCGACTCCGAATTAAGTAACGACACTGTTAGTGAAACCGCAAATATTCATTCAGAACCTAATGAATCGAGTCTAAGTCATTTAAAAGGAAATGAGAGACTAAGAATCCAAAAGTTAATAAAAGATTTTTCTGCTGTACTCACCCCCAAGTTAGGATTAACTCATTTAATTGAATATAAAATAAATCTTAGTGACAACAAAGTAATACGACTCCACCCATACAAACTATCTCCGCCCAAGATGGAAATCATGAGAAACCACATTAACAAACTCCTTGATCAGCACGTCATTGAACCATCAACGTCTCCATATTCATCGCCTGCATTCCTAGTACCAAAAGGAACTGACAAACATAGACTAGTCGTGGATTATAGACAACTAAATAAGAGTATAGAATTTGAATCGATACCACTGCCAGACATACACAGTGCGTTTCACTATTTTACAAAAGCGAAAATCTTCACCATAATGGATCTTAACCAAGCATTCCATCAAATTCCACTAGCTGAGGAATCAAAACATTTAACTGCTTTTGCTGTCCCATTTAATCTATATCAATTTACGAGAGCACCATTCGGTATATCACAAGGAAGTTCAGTATGCAGTCGACTGTTAGAAAAAATTTTCCATGATGTTAAATTTAAATTTGTATATCATTATCTCGACGATATAGTAGTATATAGTGAGTCAATGGATCAACATATTGATCACTTGCGTGAAGTATTATCCCGGTTAAAGAAAGCCGGACTGACCGTAAACCCTAGTAAAGTTAATTTCGCAGTGAAACAATTCTCATTTTTAGGTCACATAGTATCAGCCGAAGGTAAGGTTACCATCGATCCCGAACGTACACGCGCAATCCGAGAATTTTTACCTCCCAGAGAAGTCAAAGGTATAGCTAGATTTTTAGGTATGATTAATTATTTTCATAAGTACATACCCCACTTAGCAGATATAGCAGCCCCATTGAATGCCTTAAGAAAGAAAGGAACGAAATTCGAGTGGACTACTCAACATCAAGAAGCGTTTGAAACACTTAAAGAAAGTATTATATCCCCACCTGTATTGCAGTTAGCGGATTTCAGTAAACCATTTATCGTACAGACCGATAGTTCAAGTGTAGCATTAGGAGCCGTAATATACCAGGAAATAAATAATACTAGACTCCCGATCAGTTATGCATCCCGGACACTGACCGAGCAAGAAAGGAAGTTCTCAGCCTATGAACTTGAATGTTTAGCCGTAGTATTTGCTTTTGATAAATTCAAACCATTTTTGGAACACAAAGAATTTCTACTAGAAACTGATAATCAAGCTTTATCATGGTTATTAAATCACCCAAAGCAATTAGGTCGTATCGGACGATGGGTGTTAAGATTAAATTGCTACAAGTTCAAAGTGCAACATATTCGTGGAACTCAAAATGTAGTGGCCGATACTCTATCCCGCATGTTCCAACTACCCAATACAAGATCTGGAGAAGACAATATTAAAACCACTATCGTTAATACACTAATTACTAATTTTCCCCTTGCATTTAAGGATATAGCATATCACCAACAACAAGATCCGAAATTGTGCAAAATAATCGAACAAATAGAAAAAGGAAATAACTCTGACAAATATATCTTGAGTAAAAGAGTACTTTGTTTTAAGAAGGCAAACGGAAAATTACTAAGAATAATCGCCCCGGAAATAATCAAACCCATGTTAATGGAGTACTACCATTCATCTACAATTGGAGCTCATATGGGAATTAGGAAAACGATACATCGTATTCGCAAGGAATACCACTGGGAAAACATGAATAGTGAAATAAAAAAGTTCGTGAAAGAATGCGAAATTTGTGCGCTGAGCAAACCAGCAAGAACCAGTCAAGTCGGAAAATTAATCTCCGAAATACCTACTACTCCCTTCTCGAAAATATACATCGACTATTCTGGACCTTATCCCCGCTCTAAATCCGGAAATACTATGCTGTTAATTTGTGTAGACTCATTCACTAAATTCGTGTGGATGTATCCTATGCGTCGTGCATTAGCATCTACGACAATTAAAATTCTACAAGAACAACTATTTAAAGACTATGGCACTCCTTTAAGCTTAATATCTGACAATGGACCCCAGTTTAAATCGAAAGAATTTAATGACATGTGTTTTAAATTAGGTATAAATCATATTACCGTGACCGAGTACAGACCGCAAGGAAATATAGCAGAAAGATACTTGCGTAACTTAAAATCAGCATTAATATCTTATCATGCTAAAGACCAGACAACCTGGGATCAAAATATTTCGTGGATACAATTTGCATTCAATTCAGCGTATCACGAAGGTCATAAATCAACACCATTTGATTTACTGTACAAGTACAAACCCAACCATCCTTTAACCACAAAGTGGAAAATCAATGAGTTATTACCCCGCGACGTGAATGGGAATAACATACGAAAAATATGGAACGAAGCTCGTGCAAATCTGAGAGCTAATTTAAAGAAATCAAGGAAGTATCATGAGAATAATAATAAGCTAATAAAGTATAAAATAGGTGATTTAGTCATGTATAAAACTCATCCTATGAGTAAAGCAGTTGATAAGATCACTTCGAAACTATCTTATCGATGGTGTGGCCCCTACCAAATTCGTAAGTTCATCACCCCCGTTACTGTAGCTCTGTATGAACCCAATACAGAAAATTACGTTCGCAGAAGTCATTTGTCTCAAATAAAAAAATGTTTTTCGTGTCAAGATACAGAAGGAAGACTACGAGAAAGATAGAAAACCTAGAATACTATCTAAGTATTAAGAATAAAATATGTTGTATAGACTTATACCGAAATAGGATAAGATTGTGTAACATCCTATACTATAGGTAACTATAAACTCAAAACCCCCTCGTACGAATACAAGCGAGGCCTGATCAACCTTAGCTAATGTCCTGCGAGAATGGTATTATACATGAGAAATCTGATGACAAGTATAATGAAGATGAAGAGAAAGAAAGAAAGAAAAATAATCTTTAGCGCTGTAAACTAAAAGTAATTCTATTGTTCTTACAATACGGTATTATTATTAGTAAAATACTCATGAGTATAACTCCGTAAAACGAGTGAGCAATTCAAGAAAAAAACCGGTAGTAGATATAAGAATTAAAATAAGGTAGATTTACGTTTTGTGTATTTTATATAGTAGATGTAGTAGAATTTAGATGTGACATAAGTACAAGATAATCGATTGATGAATAGAAATAAGCTGAGAGAGAGAAATTTCAGTATGAAATATAATTGTTTATTAGAATTATATTATTACACCCCCCCGTTTTTCATAGTTAAGTGCAGGAGGATGTGACGATTTTAAATGTATAAAAAATCGCACAGATTAAAATTTTTTAATTTTAATAAGTAAGAGTATCATACACCCTTACCTATACCCAGATTCCTGAATCAACTTGAAACCTTCCAGTACCAACACGCCAAGAAAAGTATTAAGTAGTAAATAATAATAATAATTACTTAAATAATTAAAAAATGCGACTAGAGAAATAAAGAAATCCCTAAGTCATAATCAAATAAACATAAAGTATTTATCTTCTAATTAATGAATAAATAATAATAGGAAAAGTACGAACTATTTTCTTAGTGTGTAAATACGCACTAGCTTACTGAGCCCTCTCCCCTAAACCGTACGCGCATTCGGCCGTAGAACGTCGCAATGAGTAGACGTGAGTTTTGGTGTTGTACACATATACGTATGTATATGTTCTCTAGAAGTATATCCAGCGTGAAATCTTGTTATTGTGAATAATGTAGTGTCTAGAGTTTGTGAGAAAATATATAAATAAAATAGAAAAAGGTAGCCAACACATCTCTTAACAACAAAATCAAATGTAAGTGTAACATAGTTAACTACTAGACTGTAGTACTGCAAAGTGAGAACTATAACTGTAATTAAAATAAAGAAAATGTGAACTACAAGAATCTGCACTAAGAAAAGTGAAATTACAACATTTGGAACTTCAAGTAAACAACCTATCTTCGAGAGCTTCAAGTTAACAAAAAATCAACCCGATGTAGACACACCAAGAACAACGTACTCAACCCGTAGAAGACAACTGGAGATGTCCCAAGAATACAACAACAACCTCAGGTGATATCAAACCACAACTTTTGTAAATTTCCCCTTAATAAGAAGTAACAAAGAACTTTAAAGAACTTTTGCAATGTAATGAACAAATTATCAGATTTGTATATTTTGTAATTTTGTAAGAAGTAATAGTAACCGTAATGTATATATTGATAAATTAATAATTTTGAGAAAATTGAGACCCGGATCCGTGGTATTAAAAGCAACAGTAATATGAATAAATTTTGATATAACAAGAATAATATAATTAAGATCTTTGAAGCAGTAAAAGCACTATTTACTAAAATAACTTTCTTTAAAATCAGGAATAATGTTTGATTAATATTTCAATAGCAATAAAGAGATGTTTTAGCTAATACCTAGTGAGTGAATAAGTTTATGCAAACCTTGTCAGTTTCCTATATCATACTTGTTTTGTAATTTGTTAGTAAGAGTTTTACTAACAACGGCAGCTAGTTTAGTTTACTGGTAAAGAATTAAACTAGTTCCCGATTTTTGTGTTGTCTTGCCAAGGGGCGGCACAAAATTGCGCCACTCTGCTGAATTTAAAATTGTGTAATTTACTTGGTAAAAAAAAAAAAAAAAAAAAATATTGCTTACAGAGTGTCACGTACAGAAAATTGCAACATAATTATGTAATTGTTGTTGTGTAAGTTTATAAGTCGTTAACGGTAAAAAAGGACAAACATAAATTTATTCACTCAGAAAAAAAAAAATAAAATAAATGAGTAAAATTTTAATTATATAATAATAATATTAGTATCTCGAGTTTGCCGTGTTAAGCAAGTAATAGCTGGTAGGGAATCAATTCCAAACAAGTCAATTCCAAGCCAGTTGGTTCATGTTAAATATGTGTTGAGGAATGTAAACTCTCCCCTTTGTAAGAACCCATCTCATTCATAACCCCTCCTCCCTAAAGCAAACAAAGCCACGTTAGACAAGCTCTTTCCTGTTTTTGTATTGTTCTGAATTACCACCCTATGCAACTAGACGACACCCCAAAACAGCTGATTCTTTGTGCTGTTTGTTAAATCAATGAACTTTCCGTATATGAAATTTCTCTCTACTAAAATAGTATTATCGTTTTGTTTTGATTAATTATATATGTCAATACTGAGAATTTAATTGTTGTGAAATAAGTTATGTTGATTAATTAAGATAAGATTACATCCCAAAGCTTAATATGAAATAAGATATATGTGTATGTGTTTAAATGAATTAATGTTATCTATTTTTAAACATTGAGAAAACGAAGTAAAGTAAGTGACATAAGATTTGTCGTTCGTAATACGTCGTGTGTTTAAAGTGGTTATTATCAAAAATGACTCAATTTAACCCCGATTTCTTGTTGAAAGACGAATTAACCTATGAAGCATTATGGCGTGGTCTCCCCTACTCTAATGTAACTGTCGCGGAACTTCGCAAGACGTTACGCGAAAATAAACCGGACAAACCTTCATTATTAAGTCGTTTGAGTGTTTTAGATTTCAATAGCGAAAAAGAAACGTGTTATCGTAAGTATACAGAACTAACTTCGTACGCACAAACCCTGCGTGATGAAAAATCCCCCGCAGTAATATTACGCACCACCCAAAGAATTGAGCATCTATACCGTCGTATCACCAATTTGTTGACCTGGCCCGGTGATAAAGATATCCCTCCTGATGTAAAAAAATTCGCCGAGGAAGCATTAAAACAATTACCTGAGATAATACGCGAATTACGTAGACGATCCGAATTGTTTAGATTAGACGAAATCGAAGAAGCAATGACGAAATTAAATATTTCACCTACCCAATCGCCGACTCAAGAACAACCAAGCGGTACTGCAAAAATTCAGATTCTGCAGGAATCCAATATAGATCCATTCAAGGAACGGTTAAGTGGTAGTCAAGTAAATATTCAAGCAGTAAACGTTACGTCACTCTCTAATGAACTAGAAAATATGACCCATACCTACGAATTACCTTCTCATGCGCGGACTAATCAACCTGCGGAAAATCCTAGAATGATGAGCCAAATAAATTTAACTCCCGAGCTCTATGGAAAAATAACCCACCCTGTAGAAAGTATTTTGTCCAATATACAAATCACTGATGGGCTGAATATTACAAAGCTCCTTAATTTTATCAAACATATCTTAGAATTAAAGGAACTGCAACAACTAAGAGATAACCAGATTTTGCAAGTTATTTTACCTAAGTGTAGATCTCCATTAAAAGATAGAGTGTTAGAATCCCTAAGGTATAATCAATCGATAGAAGAACTTCATACCACACTAATAAGACATTTCATTCCCACCGGTATCTACGAAGAATTGAAGCGAAACTTAGTACTTCGTGCACAAGGTACATACGAGAGACTAGCTCATTATATTTCTGAAGTAAGAGAATCTGCTTTATTGTTACAAGTTAAATGGAGCGAACAACAGTTAGTAGACAATATCATAGTAAGACTATCCCCCGAGGAGCGATCTCGACTAGCACTCGTGAAGCCACCTACAACTTTTACGGAACTAGAACTATGTTGTATACATTCGTCCGACGTCTGGTATTCTGACCAGAATAGAAGTGTTTCTATGTCCCAGAGTCAACAAAGAAATTCATTCCAAACTAGACCTATTGGAAATGATACCCGAAACTACCGCGATAAGCGATTCGTAAGTACACATAAAACCCAAAACTATCCCCATGTTTCATACTCTAAACCAAAATCCCGACAACCTACGAGCGAAGTAAGTGAGGAAAGAAGATGTTATAACTGTGGAAAGGCCGGACATATTAGCAAGTTATGTAAACAAAATCGTTATCTACAGAAAACCGACCAATCAAAAAAATGTGTGAAGCTGGAAGACCGAAAATCCTACGTCTTCCGAAGCACCCGAAGGAAAGGTAACAACAATACTAAGCGTCAAATAAAGATGAGTAAAAATAAACGCAGAGATCCTTATTTAACAAAATTTATCGAGAAGTGCAACTCTATTGGTGCATGTAAAACAAGTATATGCCAACTACCCTATGTACAGATAGACCTTGGAGCAACGAAAACCCTTGGTTTAATTGATTCAGGATCTACCCGTAGTATAATTAGTAAACAGTTAGCCACCTTATTAGCTAATCATAAACTGATTAAACGTAGCCAAATGGTGAACATAAAGTGTACCACCGCAAATAAACAAAACCTAAAGATATCTCACAGTATTACGGTGAAATTAAAAATTCAGAATTTTACTTGGTACATTCCCCTACTAGTAGCTGAAGAGTTAGGACAGAACTTAATATTAGGCGCGGATTTTATAAGAAAAACTGCTTTAATCCTTGATATATATGCAAAACAATATTTTTTCAGATTTGATCGTACTCAAAAATATCAGTTCGACTCCGAATTAAGTAACGACACTGTTAGTGAAACCGCAAATATTCATTCAGAACCTAATGGATCGAGTCTAAGTCATTTAAAAGGAAATGAGAGACTAAGAATCCAAAAGTTAATAAAAGATTTTTCTGCTGTACTCACCCCCAAGTTAGGATTAACTCATTTAATTGAATATAAAATAAATCTTAGTGACAACAAAGTAATACGACTCCACCCATACAAACTATCTCCGCCCAAGATGGAAATCATGAGAAACCACATTAACAAACTCCTTGATCAGCACGTCATTGAACCATCAACGTCTCCATATTCATCGCCTGCATTCCTAGTACCAAAAGGAACTGACAAACATAGACTAGTCGTGGATTATAGACAACTAAATAAGAGTATAGAATTTGAATCGATACCACTGCCAGACATACACAGTGCGTTTCACTATTTTACAAAAGCGAAAATCTTCACCATAATGGATCTTAACCAAGCATTCCATCAAATTCCACTAGCTGAGGAATCAAAACATTTAACTGCTTTTGCTGTCCCATTTAATCTATATCAATTTACGAGAGCACCATTCGGTATATCACAAGGAAGTTCAGTATGCAGTCGACTGTTAGAAAAAATTTTCCATGATGTTAAATTTAAATTTGTATATCATTATCTCGACGATATAGTAGTATATAGTGAGTCAATGGATCAACATATTGATCACTTGCGTGAAGTATTATCCCGGTTAAAGAAAGCCGGACTGGCCGTAAACCCTAGTAAAGTTAATTTCGCAGTGAAACAATTCTAATTTTTAGGTCACATAGTATCAGCCGAAGGTAAGGTTACCATCGATCCCGAACGTACACGCGCAATCCGAGAATTTTTACCTCCCAGAGAAGTCAAAGGTATAGCTAGATTTTTAGGTATGATTAATTATTTTCATAAGTACATACCCCACTTAGCAGATATAGCAGCCCCATTGAATGCCTTAAGAAAGAAAGGAACGAAATTCGAGTGGACTACTCAACATCAAGAAGCGTTTGAAACACTTAAAGAAAGTATTATATCCCCACCTGTATTGCAGTTAGCGGATTTCAGTAAACCATTTATCGTACAGACCGATAGTTCAAGTGTAGCATTAGGAGCCGTAATATACCAGGAAATAAATAATACTAGACTCCCGATCAGTTATGCATCCCGGACACTGACCGAGCAAGAAAGGAAGTTCTCAGCCTATGAACTTGAATGTTTAGCCGTAGTATTTGCTTTTGATAAATTCAAACCATTTTTGGAACACAAAGAATTTCTACTAGAAACTGATAATCAAGCTTTATCATGGTTATTAAATCACCCAAAGCAATTAGGTCGTATCGGACGATGGGTGTTAAGATTAAATTGCTACAAGTTCAAAGTGCAACATATTCGTGGAACTCAAAATGTAGTGGCCGATACTCTATCCCGCATGTTCCAACTACCCAATACAAGATCTGGAGAAGACAATATTAAAACCACTATCGTTAATACACTAATTACTAATTTTCCCCTTGCATTTAAGGATATAGCATATCACCAACAACAAGATCCGAAATTGTGCAAAATAATCGAACAAATAGAAAAAGGAAATAACTCTGACAAATATATCTTGAGTAAAAGAGTACTTTGTTTTAAGAAGGCAAACGGAAAATTACTAAGAATAATCGCCCCGGAAATAATCAAACCCATGTTAATGGAGTACTACCATTCATCTACAATTGGAGCTCATATGGGAATTAGGAAAACGATACATCGTATTCGCAAGGAATACCACTGGGAAAACATGAATAGTGAAATAAAAAAGTTCGTGAAAGAATGCGAAATTTGTGCGCTGAGCAAACCAGCAAGAACCAGTCAAGTCGGAAAATTAATCTCCGAAATACCTACTACTCCCTTCTCGAAAATATACATCGACTATTCTGGACCTTATCCCCGCTCTAAATCCGGAAATACTATGCTGTTAATTTGTGTAGACTCATTCACTAAATTCGTGTGGATGTATCCTATGCGTCGTGCATTAGCATCTACGACAATTAAAATTCTACAAGAACAACTATTTAAAGACTATGGCACTCCTTTAAGCTTAATATCTGACAATGGACCCCAGTTTAAATCGAAAGAATTTAATGACATGTGTTTTAAATTAGGTATAAATCATATTACCGTGACCGAGTACAGACCGCAAGGAAATATAGCAGAAAGATACTTGCGTAACTTAAAATCAGCATTAATATCTTATCATGCTAAAGACCAGACAACCTGGGATCAAAATATTTCGTGGATACAATTTGCATTCAATTCAGCGTATCACGAAGGTCATAAATCAACACCATTTGATTTACTGTACAAGTACAAACCCAACCATCCTTTAACCACAAAGTGGAAAATCAATGAGTTATTACCCCGCGACGTGAATGGGAATAACATACGAAAAATATGGAACGAAGCTCGTGCAAATCTGAGAGCTAATTTAAAGAAATCAAGGAAGTATCATGAGAATAATAATAAGCTAATAAAGTATAAAATAGGTGATTTAGTCATGTATAAAACTCATCCTATGAGTAAAGCAGTTGATAAGATCACTTCGAAACTATCTTATCGATGGTGTGGCCCCTACCAAATTCGTAAGTTCATCACCCCCGTTACTGTAGCTCTGTATGAACCCAATACAGAAAATTACGTTCGCAGAAGTCATTTGTCTCAAATAAAAAAATGTTTTTCGTGTCAAGATACAGAAGGAAGACTACGAGAAAGATAGAAAACCTAGAATACTATCTAAGTATTAAGAATAAAATATGTTGTATAGACTTATACCGAAATAGGATAAGATTGTGTAACATCCTATACTATAGGTAACTATAAACTCAAAACCCCCTCGTACGAATACAAGCGAGGCCTGATCAACCTTAGCTAATGTCCTGCGAGAATGGTATTATACATGAGAAATCTGATGACAAGTATAATGAAGATGAAGAGAAAGAAAGAAAGAAAAATAATCTTTAGCGCTGTAAACTAAAAGTAATTCTATTGTTCTTACAATACGGTATTATTATTAGTAAAATACTCATGAGTATAACTCCGTAAAACGAGTGAGCAATTCAAGAAAAAAACCGGTAGTAGATATAAGAATTAAAATAAGGTAGATTTACGTTTTGTGTATTTTATATAGTAGATGTAGTAGAATTTAGATGTGACATAAGTACAAGATAATCGATTGATGAATAGAAATAAGCTGAGAGAGAGAAATTTCAGTATGAAATATAATTGTTTATTAGAATTATATTATTACACCCCCCCGTTTTTCATAGTTAAGTGCAGGAGGATGTGACGATTTTAAATGTATAAAAAATCGCACAGATTAAAATTTTTTAATTTTAATAAGTAAGAGTATCATACACCCTTACCTATACCCAGATTCCTGAATCAACTTGAAACCTTCCAGTACCAACACGCCAAGAAAAGTATTAAGTAGTAAATAATAATAATAATTACTTAAATAATTAAAAAATGCGACTAGAGAAATAAAGAAATCCCTAAGTCATAATCAAATAAACATAAAGTATTTATCTTCTAATTAATGAATAAATAATAATAGGAAAAGTACGAACTATTTTCTTAGTGTGTAAATACGCACTAGCTTACTGAGCCCTCTCCCCTAAACCGTACGCGCATTCGGCCGTAGAACGTCGCAATGAGTAGACGTGAGTTTTGGTGTTGTACACATATACGTATGTATATGTTCTCTAGAAGTATATCCAGCGTGAAATCTTGTTATTGTGAATAATGTAGTGTCTAGAGTTTGTGAGAAAATATATAAATAAAATAGAAAAAGGTAGCCAACACATCTCTTAACAACAAAATCAAATGTAAGTGTAACATAGTTAACTACTAGACTGTAGTACTGCAAAGTGAGAACTATAACTGTAATTAAAATAAAGAAAATGTGAACTACAAGAATCTGGACTAAGAAAAGTGAAATTACAACATTTGGAACTTCAAGTAAACAACCTATCTTCGAGAGCTTCAAGTTAACAAAAAATCAACCCGATGTAGACACACCAAGAACAACGTACTCAACCCGTAGAAGACAACTGGAGATGTCCCAAGAATACAACAACAACCTCAGGTGATATCAAACCACAACTTTTGTAAATTTCCCCTTAATAAGAAGTAACAAAGAACTTTAAAGAACTTTTGCAATGTAATGAACAAATTATCAGATTTGTATATTTTGTAATTTTGTAAGAAGTAATAGTAACCGTAATGTATATATTGATAAATTAATAATTTTGAGAAAATTGAGACCCGGATCCGTGGTATTAAAAGCAACAGTAATATGAATAAATTTTGATATAACAAGAATAATATAATTAAGATCTTTGAAGCAGTAAAAGCACTATTTACTAAAATAACTTTCTTTAAAATCAGGAATAATGTTTGATTAATATTTCAATAGCAATAAAGAGATGTTTTAGCTAATACCTAGTGAGTGAATAAGTTTATGCAAACCTTGTCAGTTTCCTATATCATACTTGTTTTGTAATTTGTTAGTAAGAGTTTTACTAACAATGGCAGCTAGTTTAGTTTACTGGTAAAGAATTAAACTAGTTCCCGATTTTTGTGTTGTCTTGCCAAGGGGCGGCACAAAATTGCGCCACTCTGCTGAATTTAAAATTGTGTAATTTACTTGGTAAAAAAAAAAAAAAAAAAAAAATATTGCTTACAGAGTGTCACGTACAGAAAATTGCAACATAATTATGTAATTGTTGTTGTGTAAGTTTATAAGTCGTTAACGGTAAAAAAGGACAAACATAAATTTATTCACTCAGAAATAAAAAAAAAATAAATAAATGAGTAAAATTTTAATTATATAATAATAATATTAGTATCTCGAGTTTGCCGTGTTAAGCAAGTAATAGCTGGTAGGGAATCAATTCCAAACAAGTCAATTCCAAGCCAGTTGGTTCATGTTAAATATGTGTTGAGGAATGTAAACTCTCCCCTTTGTAAGAACCCATCTCATTCATAACCCCTCCTCCCTAAAGCAAACAAAGCCACGTTAGACAAGCTCTTTCCTGTTTTTGTATTGTTCTGAATTACCACCCTATGCAACTAGACGACACCCCAAAACAGCTGATTCTTTGTGCTGTTTGTTAAATCAATGAACTTTCCGTATATGAAATTTCTCTCTACTAAAATAGTATTATCGTTTTGTTTTGATTAATTATATATGTCAATACTGAGAATTTAATTGTTGTGAAATAAGTTATGTTGATTAATTAAGATAAGATTACATCCCAAAGCTTAATATGAAATAAGATATATGTGTATGTGTTTAAATGAATTAATGTTATCTATTTTTAAACATTGAGAAAACGAAGTAAAGTAAGTGACATAAGATTTGTCGTTCGTAATACGTCGTGTGTTTAAAGTGGTTATTATCAAAAATGACTCAATTTAACCCCGATTTCTTGTTGAAAGACGAATTAACCTATGAAGCATTATGGCGTGGTCTCCCCTACTCTAATGTAACTGTCGCGGAACTTCGCAAGACGTTACGCGAAAATAAACCGGACAAACCTTCATTATTAAGTCGTTTGAGTGTTTTAGATTTCAATAGCGAAAAAGAAACGTGTTATCGTAAGTATACAGAACTAACTTCGTACGCACAAACCCTGCGTGATGAAAAATCCCCCGCAGTAATATTACGCACCACCCAAAGAATTGAGCATCTATACCGTCGTATCACCAATTTGTTGACCTGGCCCGGTGATAAAGATATCCCTCCTGATGTAAAAAAATTCGCCGAGGAAGCATTAAAACAATTACCTGAGATAATACGCGAATTACGTAGACGATCCGAATTGTTTAGATTAGACGAAATCGAAGAAGCAATGACGAAATTAAATATTTCACCTACCCAATCGCCGACTCAAGAACAACCAAGCGGTACTGCAAAAATTCAGATTCTGCAGGAATCCAATATAGATCCATTCAAGGAACGGTTAAGTGGTAGTCAAGTAAATATTCAAGCAGTAAACGTTACGTCACTCTCTAATGAACTAGAAAATATGACCCATACCTACGAATTACCTTCTCATGCGCGGACTAATCAACCTGCGGAAAATCCTAGAATGATGAGCCAAATAAATTTAACTCCCGAGCTCTATGGAAAAATAACCCACCCTGTAGAAAGTATTTTGTCCAATATACAAATCACTGATGGGCTGAATATTACAAAGCTCCTTAATTTTATCAAACATATCTTAGAATTAAAGGAACTGCAACAACTAAGAGATAACCAGATTTTGCAAGTTATTTTACCTAAGTGTAGATCTCCATTAAAAGATAGAGTGTTAGAATCCCTAAGGTATAATCAATCGATAGAAGAACTTCATACCATACTAATAAGACATTTCATTCCCACCGGTATCTACGAAGAATTGAAGCGAAACTTAGTACTTCGTGCACAAGGTACATACGAGAGACTAGCTCATTATATTTCTGAAGTAAGAGAATCTGCTTTATTGTTACAAGTTAAATGGAGCGAACAACAGTTAGTAGACAATATCATAGTAAGACTATCCCCCGAGGAGCGATCTCGACTAGCACTCGTGAAGCCACCTACAACTTTTACGGAACTAGAACTATGTTGTATACATTCGTCCGACGTCTGGTATTCTGACCAGAATAGAAGTGTTTCTATGTCCCAGAGTCAACAAAGAAATTCATTCCAAACTAGACCTATTGGAAATGATACCCGAAACTACCGCGATAAGCGATTCGTAAGTACACATAAAACCCAAAACTATCCCCATGTTTCATACTCTAAACCAAAATCCCGACAACCTACGAGCGAAGTAAGTGAGGAAAGAAGATGTTATAACTGTGGAAAGGCCGGACATATTAGCAAGTTATGTAAACAAAATCGTTATCTACAGAAAACCGACCAATCAAAAAAATGTGTGAAGCTGGAAGACCGAAAATCCTACGTCTTCCGAAGCACCCGAAGGAAAGGTAACAACAATACTAAGCGTCAAATAAAGATGAGTAAAAATAAACGCAGAGATCCTTATTTAACAAAATTTATCGAGAAGTGCAACTCTATTGGTGCATGTAAAACAAGTATATGCCAACTACCCTATGTACAGATAGACCTTGGAGCAACGAAAACCCTTGGTTTAATTGATTCAGGATCTACCCGTAGTATAATTAGTAAACAGTTAGCCACCTTATTAGCTAATCATAAACTGATTAAACGTAGCCAAATGGTGAACATAAAGTGTACCACCGCAAATAAACAAAACCTAAAGATATCTCACAGTATTACGGTGAAATTAAAAATTCAGAATTTTACTTGGTACATTCCCCTACTAGTAGCTGAAGAGTTAGGACAGAACTTAATATTAGGCGCGGATTTTATAAGAAAAACTGCTTTAATCCTTGATATATATGCAAAACAATATTTTTTCAGATTTGATCGTACTCAAAAATATCAGTTCGACTCCGAATTAAGTAACGACACTGTTAGTGAAACCGCAAATATTCATTCAGAACCTAATGGATCGAGTCTAAGTCATTTAAAAGGAAATGAGAGACTAAGAATCCAAAAGTTAATAAAAGATTTTTCTGCTGTACTCACCCCCAAGTTAGGATTAACTCATTTAATTGAATATAAAATAAATCTTAGTGACAACAAAGTAATACGACTCCACCCATACAAACTATCTCCGCCCAAGATGGAAATCATGAGAAACCACATTAACAAACTCCTTGATCAGCACGTCATTGAACCATCAACGTCTCCATATTCATCGCCTGCATTCCTAGTACCAAAAGGAACTGACAAACATAGACTAGTCGTGGATTATAGACAACTAAATAAGAGTATAGAATTTGAATCGATACCACTGCCAGACATACACAGTGCGTTTCACTATTTTACAAAAGCGAAAATCTTCACCATAATGGATCTTAACCAAGCATTCCATCAAATTCCACTAGCTGAGGAATCAAAACATTTAACTGCTTTTGCTGTCCCATTTAATCTATATCAATTTACGAGAGCACCATTCGGTATATCACAAGGAAGTTCAGTATGCAGTCGACTGTTAGAAAAAATTTTCCATGATGTTAAATTTAAATTTGTATATCATTATCTCGACGATATAGTAGTATATAGTGAGTCAATGGATCAACATATTGATCACTTGCGTGAAGTATTATCCCGGTTAAAGAAAGCCGGACTGGCCGTAAACCCTAGTAAAGTTAATTTCGCAGTGAAACAATTCTAATTTTTAGGTCACATAGTATCAGCCGAAGGTAAGGTTACCATCGATCCCGAACGTACACGCGCAATCCGAGAATTTTTACCTCCCAGAGAAGTCAAAGGTATAGCTAGATTTTTAGGTATGATTAATTATTTTCATAAGTACATACCCCACTTAGCAGATATAGCAGCCCCATTGAATGCCTTAAGAAAGAAAGGAACGAAATTCGAGTGGACTACTCAACATCAAGAAGCGTTTGAAACACTTAAAGAAAGTATTATATCCCCACCTGTATTGCAGTTAGCGGATTTCAGTAAACCATTTATCGTACAGACCGATAGTTCAAGTGTAGCATTAGGAGCCGTAATATACCAGGAAATAAATAATACTAGACTCCCGATCAGTTATGCATCCCGGACACTGACCGAGCAAGAAAGGAAGTTCTCAGCCTATGAACTTGAATGTTTAGCCGTAGTATTTGCTTTTGATAAATTCAAACCATTTTTGGAACACAAAGAATTTCTACTAGAAACTGATAATCAAGCTTTATCATGGTTATTAAATCACCCAAAGCAATTAGGTCGTATCGGACGATGGGTGTTAAGATTAAATTGCTACAAGTTCAAAGTGCAACATATTCGTGGAACTCAAAATGTAGTGGCCGATACTCTATCCCGCATGTTCCAACTACCCAATACAAGATCTGGAGAAGACAATATTAAAACCACTATCGTTAATACACTAATTACTAATTTTCCCCTTGCATTTAAGGATATAGCATATCACCAACAACAAGATCCGAAATTGTGCAAAATAATCGAACAAATAGAAAAAGGAAATAACTCTGACAAATATATCTTGAGTAAAAGAGTACTTTGTTTTAAGAAGGCAAACGGAAAATTACTAAGAATAATCGCCCCGGAAATAATCAAACCCATGTTAATGGAGTACTACCATTCATCTACAATTGGAGCTCATATGGGAATTAGGAAAACGATACATCGTATTCGCAAGGAATACCACTGGGAAAACATGAATAGTGAAATAAAAAAGTTCGTGAAAGAATGCGAAATTTGTGCGCTGAGCAAACCAGCAAGAACCAGTCAAGTCGGAAAATTAATCTCCGAAATACCTACTACTCCCTTCTCGAAAATATACATCGACTATTCTGGACCTTATCCCCGCTCTAAATCCGGAAATACTATGCTGTTAATTTGTGTAGACTCATTCACTAAATTCGTGTGGATGTATCCTATGCGTCGTGCATTAGCATCTACGACAATTAAAATTCTACAAGAACAACTATTTAAAGACTATGGCACTCCTTTAAGCTTAATATCTGACAATGGACCCCAGTTTAAATCGAAAGAATTTAATGACATGTGTTTTAAATTAGGTATAAATCATATTACCGTGACCGAGTACAGACCGCAAGGAAATATAGCAGAAAGATACTTGCGTAACTTAAAATCAGCATTAATATCTTATCATGCTAAAGACCAGACAACCTGGGATCAAAATATTTCGTGGATACAATTTGCATTCAATTCAGCGTATCACGAAGGTCATAAATCAACACCATTTGATTTACTGTACAAGTACAAACCCAACCATCCTTTAACCACAAAGTGGAAAATCAATGAGTTATTACCCCGCGACGTGAATGGGAATAACATACGAAAAATATGGAACGAAGCTCGTGCAAATCTGAGAGCTAATTTAAAGAAATCAAGGAAGTATCATGAGAATAATAATAAGCTAATAAAGTATAAAATAGGTGATTTAGTCATGTATAAAACTCATCCTATGAGTAAAGCAGTTGATAAGATCACTTCGAAACTATCTTATCGATGGTGTGGCCCCTACCAAATTCGTAAGTTCATCACCCCCGTTACTGTAGCTCTGTATGAACCCAATACAGAAAATTACGTTCGCAGAAGTCATTTGTCTCAAATAAAAAAATGTTTTTCGTGTCAAGATACAGAAGGAAGACTACGAGAAAGATAGAAAACCTAGAATACTATCTAAGTATTAAGAATAAAATATGTTGTATAGACTTATACCGAAATAGGATAAGATTGTGTAACATCCTATACTATAGGTAACTATAAACTCAAAACCCCCTCGTACGAATACAAGCGAGGCCTGATCAACCTTAGCTAATGTCCTGCGAGAATGGTATTATACATGAGAAATCTGATGACAAGTATAATGAAGATGAAGAGAAAGAAAGAAAGAAAAATAATCTTTAGCGCTGTAAACTAAAAGTAATTCTATTGTTCTTACAATACGGTATTATTATTAGTAAAATACTCATGAGTATAACTCCGTAAAACGAGTGAGCAATTCAAGAAAAAAACCGGTAGTAGATATAAGAATTAAAATAAGGTAGATTTACGTTTTGTGTATTTTATATAGTAGATGTAGTAGAATTTAGATGTGACATAAGTACAAGATAATCGATTGATGAATAGAAATAAGCTGAGAGAGAGAAATTTCAGTATGAAATATAATTGTTTATTAGAATTATATTATTACACCCCCCCGTTTTTCATAGTTAAGTGCAGGAGGATGTGACGATTTTAAATGTATAAAAAATCGCACAGATTAAAATTTTTTAATTTTAATAAGTAAGAGTATCATACACCCTTACCTATACCCAGATTCCTGAATCAACTTGAAACCTTCCAGTACCAACACGCCAAGAAAAGTATTAAGTAGTAAATAATAATAATAATTACTTAAATAATTAAAAAATGCGACTAGAGAAATAAAGAAATCCCTAAGTCATAATCAAATAAACATAAAGTATTTATCTTCTAATTAATGAATAAATAATAATAGGAAAAGTACGAACTATTTTCTTAGTGTGTAAATACGCACTAGCTTACTGAGCCCTCTCCCCTAAACCGTACGCGCATTCGGCCGTAGAACGTCGCAATGAGTAGACGTGAGTTTTGGTGTTGTACACATATACGTATGTATATGTTCTCTAGAAGTATATCCAGCGTGAAATCTTGTTATTGTGAATAATGTAGTGTCTAGAGTTTGTGAGAAAATATATAAATAAAATAGAAAAAGGTAGCCAACACATCTCTTAACAACAAAATCAAATGTAAGTGTAACATAGTTAACTACTAGACTGTAGTACTGCAAAGTGAGAACTATAACTGTAATTAAAATAAAGAAAATGTGAACTACAAGAATCTGCACTAAGAAAAGTGAAATTACAACATTTGGAACTTCAAGTAAACAACCTATCTTCGAGAGCTTCAAGTTAACAAAAAATCAACCCGATGTAGACACACCAAGAACAACGTACTCAACCCGTAGAAGACAACTGGAGATGTCCCAAGAATACAACAACAACCTCAGGTGATATCAAACCACAACTTTTGTAAATTTCCCCTTAATAAGAAGTAACAAAGAACTTTAAAGAACTTTTGCAATGTAATGAACAAATTATCAGATTTGTATATTTTGTAATTTTGTAAGAAGTAATAGTAACCGTAATGTATATATTGATAAATTAATAATTTTGAGAAAATTGAGACCCGGATCCGTGGTATTAAAAGCAACAGTAATATGAATAAATTTTGATATAACAAGAATAATATAATTAAGATCTTTGAAGCAGTAAAAGCACTATTTACTAAAATAACTCTTTAAAATCAGGAATAATGTTTGATTAATATTTCAATAGCAATAAAGAGATGTTTTAGCTAATACCTAGTGAGTGAATAAGTTTATGCAAACCTTGTCAGTTTCCTATATCATACTTGTTTTGTAATTTGTTAGTAAGAGTTTTACTAACAACGGCAGCTAGTTTAGTTTACTGGTAAAGAATTAAACTAGTTCCCGATTTTTGTGTTGTCTTGCCAAGGGGCGGCACAAAATTGCGCCACTCTGCTGAATTTAAAATTGTGTAATTTACTTGGTAAAAAAAAAAAAAAAAAAAATATTGCTTACAGAGTGTCACGTACAGAAAATTGCAACATAATTATGTAATTGTTGTTGTGTAAGTTTATAAGTCGTTAACGGTAAAAAAGGACAAACATAAATTTATTCACTCAGAAATAAAAAAAATAAAATAAATGAGTAAAATTTTAATTATATAATAATAATATTAGTATCTCGAGTTTGCCGTGTTAAGCAAGTAATAGCTGGTAGGGAATCAATTCCAAACAAGTCAATTCCAAGCCAGTTGGTTCATGTTAAATATGTGTTGAGGAATGTAAACTCTCCCCTTTGTAAGAACCCATCTCATTCATAACCCCTCCTCCCTAAAGCAAACAAAGCCACGTTAGACAAGCTCTTTCCTGTTTTTGTATTGTTCTGAATTACCACCCTATGCAACTAGACGACACCCCAAAACAGCTGATTCTTTGTGCTGTTTGTTAAATCAATGAACTTTCCGTATATGAAATTTCTCTCTACTAAAATAGTATTATCGTTTTGTTTTGATTAATTATATATGTCAATACTGAGAATTTAATTGTTGTGAAATAAGTTATGTTGATTAATTAAGATAAGATTACATCCCAAAGCTTAATATGAAATAAGATATATGTGTATGTGTTTAAATGAATTAATGTTATCTATTTTTAAACATTGAGAAAACGAAGTAAAGTAAGTGACATAAGATTTGTCGTTCGTAATACGTCGTGTGTTTAAAGTGGTTATTATCAAAAATGACTCAATTTAACCCCGATTTCTTGTTGAAAGACGAATTAACCTATGAAGCATTATGGCGTGGTCTCCCCTACTCTAATGTAACTGTCGCGGAACTTCGCAAGACGTTACGCGAAAATAAACCGGACAAACCTTCATTATTAAGTCGTTTGAGTGTTTTAGATTTCAATAGCGAAAAAGAAACGTGTTATCGTAAGTATACAGAACTAACTTCGTACGCACAAACCCTGCGTGATGAAAAATCCCCCGCAGTAATATTACGCACCACCCAAAGAATTGAGCATCTATACCGTCGTATCACCAATTTGTTGACCTGGCCCGGTGATAAAGATATCCCTCCTGATGTAAAAAAATTCGCCGAGGAAGCATTAAAACAATTACCTGAGATAATACGCGAATTACGTAGACGATCCGAATTGTTTAGATTAGACGAAATCGAAGAAGCAATGACGAAATTAAATATTTCACCTACCCAATCGCCGACTCAAGAACAACCAAACGGTACTGCAAAAATTCAGATTCTGCAGGAATCCAATATAGATCCATTCAAGGAACGGTTAAGTGGTAGTCAAGTAAATATTCAAGCAGTAAACGTTACGTCACTCTCTAATGAACTAGAAAATATGACCCATACCTACGAATTACCTTCTCATGCGCGGACTAATCAACCTGCGGAAAATCCTAGAATGATGAGCCAAATAAATTTAACTCCCGAGCTCTATGGAAAAATAACCCACCCTGTAGAAAGTATTTTGTCCAATATACAAATCACTGATGGGCTGAATATTACAAAGCTCCTTAATTTTATCAAACATATCTTAGAATTAAAGGAACTGCAACAACTAAGAGATAACCAGATTTTGCAAGTTATTTTACCTAAGTGTAGATCTCCATTAAAAGATAGAGTGTTAGAATCCCTAAGGTATAATCAATCGATAGAAGAACTTCATACCACACTAATAAGACATTTCATTCCCACCGGTATCTACGAAGAATTGAAGCGAAACTTAGTACTTCGTGCACAAGGTACATACGAGAGACTAGCTCATTATATTTCTGAAGTAAGAGAATCTGCTTTATTGTTACAAGTTAAATGGAGCGAACAACAGTTAGTAGACAATATCATAGTAAGACTATCCCCCGAGGAGCGATCTCGACTAGCACTCGTGAAGCCACCTACAACTTTTACGGAACTAGAACTATGTTGTATACATTCGTCCGACGTCTGGTATTCTGACCAGAATAGAAGTGTTTCTATGTCCCAGAGTCAACAAAGAAATTCATTCCAAACTAGACCTATTGGAAATGATACCCGAAACTACCGCGATAAGTGATTCGTAAGTACACATAAAACCCAAAACTATCCCCATGTTTCATACTCTAAACCAAAATCCCGACAACCTACGAGCGAAGTAAGTGAGGAAAGAAGATGTTATAACTGTGGAAAGGCCGGACATATTAGCAAGTTATGTAAACAAAATCGTTATCTACAGAAAACCGACCAATCAAAAAAATGTGTGAAGCTGGAAGACCGAAAATCCTACGTCTTCCGAAGCACCCGAAGGAAAGGTAACAACAATACTAAGCGTCAAATAAAGATGAGTAAAAATAAACGCAGAGATCCTTATTTAACAAAATTTATCGAGAAGTGCAACTCTATTGGTGCATGTAAAACAAGTATATGCCAACTACCCTATGTACAGATAGACCTTGGAGCAACGAAAACCCTTGGTTTAATTGATTCAGGATCTACCCGTAGTATAATTAGTAAACAGTTAGCCACCTTATTAGCTAATCATAAACTGATTAAACGTACCCAAATGGTGAACATAAAGTGTACCACCGCAAATAAACAAAACCTAAAGATATCTCACAGTATTACGGTGAAATTAAAAATTCAGAATTTTACTTGGTACATTCCCCTACTAGTAGCTGAAGAGTTAGGACAGAACTTAATATTAGGCGCGGATTTTATAAGAAAAACTGCTTTAATCCTTGATATATATGCAAAACAATATTTTTTCAGATTTGATCGTACTCAAAAATATCAGTTCGACTCCGAATTAAGTAACGACACTGTTAGTGAAACCGCAAATATTCATTCAGAACCTAATGAATCGAGTCTAAGTCATTTAAAAGGAAATGAGAGACTAAGAATCCAAAAGTTAATAAAAGATTTTTCTGCTGTACTCACCCCCAAGTTAGGATTAACTCATTTAATTGAATATAAAATAAATCTTAGTGACAACAAAGTAATACGACTCCACCCATACAAACTATCTCCGCCCAAGATGGAAATCATGAGAAACCACATTAACAAACTCCTTGATCAGCACATCATTGAACCATCAACGTCTCCATATTCATCGCCTGCATTCCTAGTACCAAAAGGAACTGACAAACATAGACTAGTCGTGGATTATAGACAACTAAATAAGAGTATAGAATTTGAATCGATACCACTGCCAGACATACACAGTGCGTTTCACTATTTTACAAAAGCGAAAATCTTCACCATAATGGATCTTAACCAAGCATTCCATCAAATTCCACTAGCTGAGGAATCAAAACATTTAACTGCTTTTGCTGTCCCATTTAATCTATATCAATTTACGAGAGTACCATTCGGTATATCACAAGGAAGTTCAGTATGCAGTCGACTGTTAGAAAAAATTTTCCATGATGTTAAATTTAAATTTGTATATCATTATCTCGACGATATAGTAGTATATAGTGAGTCAATGGATCAACATATTGATCACTTGCGTGAAGTATTATCCCGGTTAAAGAAAGCCGGACTGACCGTAAACCCTAGTAAAGTTAATTTCGCAGTGAAACAATTCTCATTTTTAGGTCACATAGTATCAGCCGAAGGTAAGGTTACCATCGATCCCGAACGTACACGCGCAATCCGAGAATTTTTACCTCCCAGAGAAGTCAAAGGTATAGCTAGATTTTTAGGTATGATTAATTATTTTCATAAGTACATACCCCACTTAGCAGATATAGCAGCCCCATTGAATGCCTTAAGAAAGAAAGGAACGAAATTCGAGTGGACTACTCAACATCAAGAAGCGTTTGAAACACTTAAAGAAAGTATTATATCCCCACCTGTATTGCAGTTAGCGGATTTCAGTAAACCATTTATCGTACAGACCGATAGTTCAAGTGTAGCATTAGGAGCCGTAATATACCAGGAAATAAATAATACTAGACTCCCGATCAGTTATGCATCCCGGACACTGACCGAGCAAGAAAGGAAGTTCTCAGCCTATGAACTTGAATGTTTAGCCGTAGTATTTGCTTTTGATAAATTCAAACCATTTTTGGAACACAAAGAATTTCTACTAGAAACTGATAATCAAGCTTTATCATGGTTATTAAATCACCCAAAGCAATTAGGTCGTATCGGACGATGGGTGTTAAGATTAAATTGCTACAAGTTCAAAGTGCAACATATTCGTGGAACTCAAAATGTAGTGGCCGATACTCTATCCCGCATGTTCCAACTACCCAATACAAGATCTGGAGAAGACAATATTAAAACCACTATCGTTAATACACTAATTACTAATTTTCCCCTTGCATTTAAGGATATAGCATATCACCAACAACAAGATCCGAAATTGTGCAAAATAATCGAACAAATAGAAAAAGGAAATAACTCTGACAAATATATCTTGAGTAAAAGAGTACTTTGTTTTAAGAAGGCAAACGGAAAATTACTAAGAATAATCGCCCCGGAAATAATCAAACCCATGTTAATGGAGTACTACCATTCATCTACAATTGGAGCTCATATGGGAATTAGGAAAACGATACATCGTATTCGCAAGGAATACCACTGGGAAAACATGAATAGTGAAATAAAAAAGTTCGTGAAAGAATGCGAAATTTGTGCGCTGAGCAAACCAGCAAGAACCAGTCAAGTCGGAAAATTAATCTCCGAAATACCTACTACTCCCTTCTCGAAAATATACATCGACTATTCTGGACCTTATCCCCGCTCTAAATCCGGAAATACTATGCTGTTAATTTGTGTAGACTCATTCACTAAATTCGTGTGGATGTATCCTATGCGTCGTGCATTAGCATCTACGACAATTAAAATTCTACAAGAACAACTATTTAAAGACTATGGCACTCCTTTAAGCTTAATATCTGACAATGGACCCCAGTTTAAATCGAAAGAATTTAATGACATGTGTTTTAAATTAGGTATAAATCATATTACCGTGACCGAGTACAGACCGCAAGGAAATATAGCAGAAAGATACTTGCGTAACTTAAAATCAGCATTAATATCTTATCATGCTAAAGACCAGACAACCTGGGATCAAAATATTTCGTGGATACAATTTGCATTCAATTCAGCGTATCACGAAGGTCATAAATCAACACCATTTGATTTACTGTACAAGTACAAACCCAACCATCCTTTAACCACAAAGTGGAAAATCAATGAGTTATTACCCCGCGACGTGAATGGGAATAACATACGAAAAATATGGAACGAAGCTCGTGCAAATCTGAGAGCTAATTTAAAGAAATCAAGGAAGTATCATGAGAATAATAATAAGCTAATAAAGTATAAAATAGGTGATTTAGTCATGTATAAAACTCATCCTATGAGTAAAGCAGTTGATAAGATCACTTCGAAACTATCTTATCGATGGTGTGGCCCCTACCAAATTCGTAAGTTCATCACCCCCGTTACTGTAGCTCTGTATGAACCCAATACAGAAAATTACGTTCGCAGAAGTCATTTGTCTCAAATAAAAAAATGTTTTTCGTGTCAAGATACAGAAGGAAGACTACGAGAAAGATAGAAAACCTAGAATACTATCTAAGTATTAAGAATAAAATATGTTGTATAGACTTATACCGAAATAGGATAAGATTGTGTAACATCCTATACTATAGGTAACTATAAACTCAAAACCCCCTCGTACGAATACAAGCGAGGCCTGATCAACCTTAGCTAATGTCCTGCGAGAATGGTATTATACATGAGAAATCTGATGACAAGTATAATGAAGATGAAGAGAAAGAAAGAAAGAAAAATAATCTTTAGCGCTGTAAACTAAAAGTAATTCTATTGTTCTTACAATACGGTATTATTATTAGTAAAATACTCATGAGTATAACTCCGTAAAACGAGTGAGCAATTCAAGAAAAAAACCGGTAGTAGATATAAGAATTAAAATAAGGTAGATTTACGTTTTGTGTATTTTATATAGTAGATGTAGTAGAATTTAGATGTGACATAAGTATAAGATAATCGATTGATGAATAGAAATAAGCTGAGAGAGAGAAATTTCAGTATGAAATATAATTGTTTATTAGAATTATATTATTACACCCCCCCGTTTTTCATAGTTAAGTGCAGGAGGATGTGACGATTTTAAATGTATAAAAAATCGCACAGATTAAAATTTTTTAATTTTAATAAGTAAGAGTATCATACACCCTTACCTATACCCAGATTCCTGAATCAACTTGAAACCTTCCAGTACCAACACGCCAAGAAAAGTATTAAGTAGTAAATAATAATAATAATTACTTAAATAATTAAAAAATGCGACTAGAGAAATAAAGAAATCCCTAAGTCATAATCAAATAAACATAAAGTATTTATCTTCTAATTAATGAATAAATAATAATAGGAAAAGTACGAACTATTTTCTTAGTGTGTAAATACGCACTAGCTTACTGAGCCCTCTCCCCTAAACCGTACGCGCATTCGGCCGTAGAACGTCGCAATGAGTAGACGTGAGTTTTGGTGTTGTACACATATACGTATGTATATGTTCTCTAGAAGTATATCCAGCGTGAAATCTTGTTATTGTGAATAATGTAGTGTCTAGAGTTTGTGAGAAAATATATAAATAAAATAGAAAAAGGTAGCCAACACATCTCTTAACAACAAAATCAAATGTAAGTGTAACATAGTTAACTACTAGACTGTAGTACTGCAAAGTGAGAACTATAACTGTAATTAAAATAAAGAAAATGTGAACTACAAGAATCTGCACTAAGAAAAGTGAAATTACAACATTTGGAACTTCAAGTAAACAACCTATCTTCGAGAGCTTCAAGTTAACAAAAAATCAACCCGATGTAGACACACCAAGAACAACGTACTCAACCCGTAGAAGACAACTGGAGATGTCCCAAGAATACAACAACAACCTCAGGTGATATCAAACCACAACTTTTGTAAATTTCCCCTTAATAAGAAGTAACAAAGAACTTTAAAGAACTTTTGCAATGTAATGAACAAATTATCAGATTTGTATATTTTGTAATTTTGTAAGAAGTAATAGTAACCGTAATGTATATATTGATAAATTAATAATTTTGAGAAAATTGAGACCCGGATCCGTGGTATTAAAAGCAACAGTAATATGAATAAATTTTGATATAACAAGAATAATATAATTAAGATCTTTGAAGCAGTAAAAGCACTATTTACTAAAATAACTTTCTTTAAAATCAGGAATAATGTTTGATTAATATTTCAATAGCAATAAAGAGATGTTTTAGCTAATACCTAGTGAGTGAATAAGTTTATGCAAACCTTGTCAGTTTCCTATATCATACTTGTTTTGTAATTTGTTAGTAAGAGTTTTACTAACAACGGCAGCTAGTTTAGTTTACTGGTAAAGAATTAAACTAGTTCCCGATTTTTGTGTTGTCTTGCCAAGGGGCGGCACAGGTTCATATATATGTAGACGTATTTACTAGATATCCGTCGTGCGACTTCGTTTTTCTTGTCCTTTATGACGAGTTTCGGCTACAAATTGCCATATTCAGAAAACTTGATCACTCATTAGAGATCGTAAAAAATTAAAATACTAAAATCATTACAGTAAAAGTGCACTTTTACGACAGCGGAAATTCACATACGCGAACATGAAATTTTATGTTTCTCGCGTGGACATTATCAATCGACTGATTCACTGTTTATATATCCACTGATAAAACTGTTTTGTTTATTATAGCCCGTGTGTACTGTAACTTTCTATTTACTGGCGCCCGTGTGCAAGTATTGCCGTGTCGTACAATATGTTATGTGAAAATGTAAGTTTATCGTTCAATACATAATCACTATTGATTTTGACGGCTTTATATATTTCATACTCCTCAAGTGCGTCCATGTATTTTCCTTTCCTGCAGCAATGCATGGGCTGGAAATTTGTCTCAAAATCACTGTAGTTATGATTAAATAGCATCAGGTGTCTGGCAAAATTTGATGTTGTTTTATGCAATTCCCTTCTGGGAAGATGTTCTTTATATCTTTCTTCAAACGGTCTGCCTGTTTGGCCTATGTAGAACATATCGCATGAGCTGCAATTCATCTTGTATACGCCGGTTCTTTTTCTTTCTGGTATACTGTTCTTCCGGCTAAGAAATCTCTGAATGCTGTTATTTGTACAGAAAATTACAATTACATGGTGTTTCTTGAGTTTGTTAACTAAAATATTTGGTAAAATATTTGTGTAATCTGCAGATATGTATTTATTAACTGGAAGTGTGTTATCATTGTTCGACTTTTTTAATTTCTTCTCTTTGTGTTTTCTTATTAATTTATCCACTAATGAACTTTTATATCCGTTAGCCACTGCTATGTACTTGATGGTGTTAACCTCTTCATTCTAGTCTTTTTCACTTAACGGTATAGTTAGCAATCTGTGCACAAAACTATTGTAAGCTGCCATTTTATGCGAGGTGGGATGATATGAATCGGCATGAATTGTGATGTCCGTTGTTGTGGCCTTTCTATAGATTTTAAATTAAAGTTTACCTTCGTTTTTTAAAATGGTTAAATCTAAGAAATATAAACGATTTTCTTCTTCTATTTCTGACGTAAATTCAATCTTATGGTGTATGCTATTTATGTGACTATTTAAGTTTTGTATTTGTCTGGTTGTTCCATTAAATATCATAAACGTATCATCGACGTATCAATTAACGGTTCATTGAACTCAAGGCTTGAATGCTTGAGATTGAGTCTATTTTTTTTTTTAGTATAATATCTTTATTGTGTTTTAATGACATCAATTAATAATAAACATTATTGTAATTAAGTAAGGGCAATTTAGTTAAGATTTCATAAGAATTGTCTGTCAGAAAGGGTATTAGCAAGCTGAAATAATAATAAGCATTGTAATTGAACTGACATAAAATATAGGCCAAATGGTAGATATCGCCAACCTTATAACTAGTAAATTAGTTAATGAAATTAATTAAATTGATGAAAATTGTTTAATGTAAATCAATAATTGTGTATAATAACTATATAACAACACTTTGTGAAGGTATTGAAGGAATGTATAAAATATTATTAGAAAAAATGCAAGTGTAATAACACTGGAATCTAAGGAAAATGCCTAAATTGAAGGTAATATTCAAATTAGTTAACCAAATCATAAAATTACTGAGAATTAAAGAAAACGAACCATTATAATTCAATCAATGACCTTGTTCAATGATAATTAGAATCTAACAGAAATTGTAAACCATTTAATGTGGCAGGAAGTAAAATAGCTAAAGCCTACAACCAGATATACTGTAAATATGACCTTTTAAGTTAAAAAATACTATAAATTATATCATGTGTGGTATTAAATAACACAGAAATAAATAAGGAAATTGATGATGTAATTAGTATTTAATAAGAATAAATAAGAAGCAAAATGTAATTAATCATATAATGTAAAAGTCAATTATTTAGTTCTACATATAATTAAGGCTGAAGTGACAGCTGATTAAAACAATGTGAATTTAATATTAAATCAGCCAGGACCTTCTTTTGTATGAAGAAGAAAGAGAGTGACTTGATTGTTAAACGTTGAGATAAACACACCGTAACGATCTCACAAAAAAAAAAGGAGATATAATTTTGAAACAACTAAACCTATAAAAATAAAAAAGAACAATTTAAAAATATGAGTCACCAACACTGAGTTCAAGTGAAATAAATCAAATTAGTCGATTTGTGAAGATAGGAAGGTGTAAACCAGTTATTAGAACAATATAAACGTTAATTCAGAATTTTAACGATACGAAATTTGCCATTGTAAAACCTTATGAACTATTGGAACCAGAACACATTTGAACACTGATTGCCGAGCCGAACAACTGATCACTAATCCAGAATAATTACACTGTTATGAAGAGAAATTAATCACTACTGCTTGGATGAGGAACACACAAAGAATCAACATTTATTCGAAGGAATTCTGTCGTGAAGACTTCTCGTACATATGCAGCAAGGGAGCGGCCATCTTTGTTTGTAGAGTGGGCTGGGAGCATGTCAAGATATGTTGAGGCTGGTCTAAGCCGGTGTTCGTCCTCATTACTGTGCTTGGTTATGAGTTAATGATGATCATTTAATAACATATAAATCAAATACAAAATTAAAAATTTTTTTATGCATTATTTTGAGTTGGTTGGGAACGCAAGTTCGGGTGTTTGGTATACATGACAAGTGTGCAAGCTTTAGTGGACAGTACATTAATTATTTTGAATATCTATGGTTCTCGCCCAAGAATGGAGATCTGACCACAGCTTGGTGTGCTGCCACCGTCACCAGCTATGAACCACTGAAACTTCGTCTGCAACCGAGGAGGAAGGACTAGCTGTCACCAACATGATGGAATCGCCCGCTTCATATGAGGTGATATAAACTCTTTTTATTTTATCCTGGCCCGCTGAACATCCCATGTGAGGTGTTGATGACATTCTTTCCATTTATTTACTAGACATTGGTGGGTCAGCTATTAGATGTTTCTATATCACAGGGCGATAAAGGAATAATATACAGGCGGGCCGTGGGGCGTTTGAGTATGATGATGTATGAGTTGTAACTGTGATTTTGTGAAAATTAATTGTGATGTCAGAGGCTGTTATGTGTTCTGGAGAGGGAGTGATAAATGTGTAAATAAAAGTACCTTTTTATAATGTCGAGATTTAAAAAAAAAAAGAAAAGAAAAAAATTTGTTGAGTTATGATCATGATCAGTTCAGATTGAAGGGAGATATATATATATATATATATATAAATGTATTATGTTTGACTTTTATGTTTGTTATTAATGTGTTATAAACAGGGGCTATATATGTATGCTTATGTGATTTTGGACATTATGGGGTTTTGGAATTGTGATACATGTTTGTGTTTTGTGATACAGAATTTGCTGCGAGCGCACGAGCAGGTCCGACGACGATATAATCAGGGGCGAATTCCTAACCCCTTTCAGACCGGAGACTGGGTCTACTGTCAAAGCCATCCGATCAGCTCAGCTGTGGACAAGAGAGCCGCTAAGTTATGCTATCACTGGTCGTGGCCATATCGTATCCTGGGGTTCGCGTCGCCGGTGACGGCTCGGTTGGGCGAACCGGGAAGTGATTCCAAGGAAATCACAACACATATTTCGAAGCTGAAGCTCTGTCGGAAAGGGTAGACGGGCTGATGTAGGAAGGGGGGGGCGAAAATTGGTGGTCTCCAGATATATGGGGGATTGTGTCACTATAAAGGGGTGTGCTCTGGGGGTGTGCAAGAGAATGTTAAGGTAGCGGGTAGATGTTCCCCACGGTCCCGGTGGGTTTCGTCTACATCAGGGATGCGCCCCTGCCTGCGCGAGCCTTGGTTTTCTCAGTTCTTCCTTATTTCTGGAGGGAGCCATGTCCTTACCTTTCGTCCCAGGTCTTGACCTTTCAATGATCCTTGCCCTTTCCTTCTTCCCGATTTTCTTAACTTTCCCCTTAGAAAAACAAAATATAAAAAAAAAAATCAAAAAATTAGAAAAGGAATAAAAATAAAAAATAGGAGTTGGAGGAGTGACACCTACGGAGTGGGCGAGGTCGGTTGTGAATTTCGTGTACTCTGTAAGTTTTGGCATGCCCTTGGAGCACACATGTAATTTGGTTGTAGGTTAGGTAAATAACATATTGATGGGTTGCATTGAATTTGCGTGCTATCGAGAATTTGGAGCATCGCATCATGGAGGCCATCCCCCCCTTAGTCCTGTGGGATTGGACTATATCGTGGAGATAATGTTGTTGTTTTGTTTCGGGGTTAGACCCTCCCGTGTAAATATAGGGCATGTGGCCCTGTTAAGGTAGCATTGGTGTCTCAAGCGTGAGTGAACAAGCCTCAGGAGGTCAGAACTCAGGGAGCTCCCGAACTTTTCTTTCTTCTTTTCTTCTCTGTCCCTTCTTGCTGTGGGTTGGCCCTGATCAGGTCAGCGTGCAGTGCCAGCACACTTACACACTACACGTCTTCTTTCTGCTCTTTCGTTTTCCTTCTGAGCCTCCGTTCTCCTGAGAGCAAGGACCACTGAGATTACCATTGAAATTCGTGTTTCTAAGACTATGGGGGTACACTGCAGGGTACCCCTGAGTTCAAGTGTGGGGCAACCAGGTTGCCCCTTTGGGGTGGGGGTGTGCCGGAGTTACACAATCTGGCGTTTGATGAAATGGAATCTTAGTTTTCTGATTCGGATAATTGTCAAAGTATTAGTTAGCAAGCGCAATTTAGGTGGCAATGTTTCGACGGCGAACGCTATCTAGCGGCGAGTTCGGGGTTCGGTTTTGAGCACATGCCAACTGATCAGTTCCGGCCCTGCTCTCACTGAATAAACAACTCAGCCCGTCTTCCTTGGTAGCTGTTCTTTTGTGTGTAGTCTTCCTCATCTTTATGGCAGGCTAATTGCTTAAGACTCACCGGTAAGTGGATTATATACATATACATAATAATCGCTTGCAAGAAATTTTAAATTCAAAACTTATTCATTCCAGTTGTGAACATGTAGAATGCATGTGGTGTGATCAGATGTGTGTGAGTATGGTGAGATATTTAATTTATATTGTTGTATTTGAATACTGCCTGTAATTGTATTATCTATTGTTCATTCAGCCTGGTATAAAGACGTAACCGAGTTAAGTAATTTAGTGAAAACTGTATCTTGTTAAAGATGGATGAACGCACATGGGAAACCGGAAGTGTGGACGTACTTTGAGTAATTCATTTAATTGTAAACTCTAAGACCGCCCTAGATGAAGTACTGTGTATCTATTAATTGTCTGTACCTGATGGGCCTTTAATGTATTCGTTATCTGCAAAAATTGTGATTGAATGTAACGACACGTGGCCAGTGGGCTGGGAGCATGTCAAGATATGTTGAGGCTGGTCTAAGCCGGTGTTCGTCCTCATTACTGTGCTTGGTTATGAGTTAATGATGATCGTTTAATAACATATAAATCAAATACAAAATTTAAAATTTTTTTATGCATTATTTTGAGTTGGTTGGGAACGCTAGTTCGGGTGTTTGGTGTACATGACAAGTGTGCAAGCTTTAGTGGACAGTACATTAATTATTTTGAATATCTATGGTTCTCGCCTAAGAATGGAGATCTGACCACAGCTTGGTGTGCTGCCACCGTCACCAGCTATGAACCACTGAAGCTTCGTCTGCAACCGAGGAGGAAGGACTAGCTGTCACCAACATGATGGAATCGCCCGCTTCATATGAGGTGATATAAACTCTTTTTATTTTATCCTGGCCCGCTGAACATCCCATGTGAGGTGTTTGTGCTATAGCAGATTAACTTTATTCAGCGACATGGTTAAATCGAGGGTGTGTCGGCAAGACAATTTCTATGTAAATTAAACTTGATAATACAGTACAACCACTGCAATTGTGAGCTGACCTGTGGGAGGGTCCCAGAGCTGTTTTCGTATGTATTATGGGTGCAAAAGTTGTAAGGAAAAATTTTTCTAAATTAAGTACAAAGGTATGATTTTCTTGATTCCGAACCGGCTGGTTCGGATGTCTTTCTTAGATTATTACTGGGGTTTCATATTTAATTATTTTTCCTGTATGCAAGGGCTGGGGGTTTTTGTTTTTATTCTGTTTCCGGGTGTTATTTTATAAATGGGTTTTCTGTTCACAAGGTAGGCACCTGTTGGTGCCATTTCATGCAGGTTTTCTACGGGTCATATTTTGTCAGGTCAGGCCTGTTCTGGTACACTCCTACAGCCGCACGTATACAGCATGTTTTTTATTTTATATATGCACAGATGGGTGAAATTAACTTTTCTATTTCTTTAAGGCCTATATATTTAATATTTTGAGATTATCAAATTTTACATGGAATGAAATATACAGGCGGTACTTATATTTTGTAACTTAGATTTTCTGGCCATTATATGCTAAACCTGTTTTGTTAATTTTGGTTATTATCAAATCCTTATGGTTAAATAATGACTGGTATATAATTCAATAAATGAATAATTTCTAAACATTTAACATTCTTATAACAGTTTTTTAGAAAGGTTTGGTGCATTATATAGATCAACAAGTATCACATTTTGCCTATCATTATAGCAAGCTTTACTTATCATTATATTTTTTTAATTACCAGCCATAACAAATGTTTTCTCAAGTTATAATGTATATTTGTATCTGACAAGGAATTGTTACATTTCGTAGTTAATTATGCGGGCTGCCCGACATTATAAAAACGTTTAAGGGGGGGGGGTCTTGGTCGATGACATTCTTTCCATTTATTTACTAGATATTGGCGGGTCAGTTATTAGATGTTTCTATATCACACGGCGATAAAGGAATAATATACAGGCGGGCCGTGGGTCGTTTGAGTATGATGGTGTATGAGTTGTAACTGTGATTTTGTGAAAATTAATTGTGATGTCAGAGGCCGTTATGTGTTCTGGAGAGGGAGTGATAAATGTGTAAATAAAAGTACCTTTTTATAATGTTGAGATTTAAAAAAAAAAGAAAATAAAAAAATTTGTTGAGTTATGATCATGATCAGTTCAGATTGAAGGGATATATATATAAATGTATTATGTTTGACTTTTATGTTTGTTATTAATGTGTTATAAACAGGGGCTATATACGTATGCTTATGTGATTTTGGACATTATGGGGTTTTGGAATTGTGATACATGTAATTTTACTCAATAAATGCTGTTATTGTTGGTTACCAGAGAGTTTAATTGCAAGTCCCATCTCACTGGACCCAGCGCATTTTTTGCTTCTCTAGGCCTTCTGCCTAGTTTTAAATATCTAGTGGGCCCTCTTAAAAAAAAAAAAAAGGTATTAAAAAATAAAGAGGGGTTACATTTGGTAGCAAAGCGTGGTTGTATCTAGGGTTCTATCCTTGGGTCCTCGGGTGTGACGGGGCTTGCAAACTCAGAAAACATTTGGGGCAAAATGAAACTTCAAAAAAAAGAGGTTAACACATTGGTCAATGTTATATCTTGTTTAATGTTTTATATGTGTATGTGAATGTATAATTGTTAGCTTGTTTGACTTGTGAGTCTGATCGCACCACGAGTCAGGCATTCGTAGTTAGAAAATTTTGAGATGTTGAACTGCTGGGGGTCTCAGGCGTTGCATGGGATAGAAGGTATTAGTAATTCGATGTCGAATTATAGCGCGTGGGATTAGCGGAATGCGGTATGGCCCGATCGGAAGTCTGTACCGTCACCGACTTAATTCATGTATTGAGAATTTTCGGAATTTAATGCCGATTGATGGTTGTTAGCTACGTGTTGGTGAGGCGTTGGATGTCGTGATTGGTGTTAGGTGTTGTGTATTTTATGTACATGTTAGTTGTTGCTTGTTCTCTTCGGTGATGTCAACGAGGTTGGTTCAGGAGTGGGTCAGGTCTCCGCAGCGCTAGGGAACCCGGGGGTCTGTTCGAAGGAAGGATCAGTACTCGAAGTTTTCCGATTTGATTTCTTGTTAATTATTGTTGCGTGTTTTGTGGGTGTCATATTATTCGAGCGGTTTAGGGATGAGCGGAATTAATCCAGACCTGTTTCTCAAGCACGAGCTTGAGTTCGAGATTAAGTTCCGGGGTGGGAGGCCCCAAGGGGATATCGCTTCCTTGAGGAAGCAGCGAAGGGACGCCCTCTCCGCCGGAGGAGCGACGTCCATTGTTAAAGTTACCTATGTGACGGCGGAAATGGAACTATGCTAGGAGAAGTGTGGGGGAGTTGCGGGAGGTGATGGAGGATCTGGAGTCGGCCCCATCCACCCTGAGGGCGAGGCAGAGAGTGCAGCAGCGGGTGAAACACCTACAACACCGACTCGAGAACTTGTCCGCCCAGACGACGATCGCCGAAGTCAGCGCTATACTGAAGTTGCTTACGGACCAGGTGGTGAAGGCATTGCGGAATTTTGAGCCGGGGCAATCTCACACTCCCGTGGACTCTCCTCAGCGTCCTGAGTTGGACATGGAGCAGACGCCGAGTCCGCCGGCTCAGTTGCCTGCTTTCTCGGGCTGGTCAGGCGTTGCTTATAATAAATTACCGAATCCCCTTTCCACGATTATCCAGCAGCTACCGGTCGTAGATGGCCTGGATGTGGACAAGCTGATGTTGTTTTTTAAAATCTTGTTCCAGCTGTCTGACTTCCCGGGCATGTCAGACTGCACTCTCCTTGAGCTCGTGTATCCCTACTGTCGTGGGTCCAAGGCTCAGCGGGCCGCACAGACTATACGATGTGGCGGCAGTGTGACGTCTTTCAATCGGGGGGTGTTGGACGCATGCGTGCCTGGTAGATTGCGGGAACAACTGCGATATCGACATTGTTATCGGGTACAAGCAAATGGGGAGAGTTTCGCTGAGTTTGTGCTCAGCATCCGTGAGTCTGTAAGAATCTTAGGGTTGGGACTGCCTGAGGAGGAGGTCGTACAAATGATTTTCGAAGGGGTCACTCCCCAGGAGAGGTCACGTTTACTTTTTGCCGAGCGGCCGCGCAGTTTTGAAGATCTGAACAAGCTGTGTGTGTTATCCCGGGCCATACAGGCGAATGATGAGTCAGGGCGTAAGGGCTAGTCAGTGCGAGTTTCGAGGGGAGGAGTGACGTGCAGTTCAGTCCCAACCCCGACCGGAAAGAACCGCTGGCGATCGAGGCGGACTTTTGAGAGGTGTAGTTTGTTTTCGCTGTAGAAGACAGGGGCATGTTGCCCACAGTTGTCCGGAGGGTGGTGTGCGTCCGACGCTTCCCCCGAGGGTCCGGTCTTCAAAAAACTAAATAGCCAGGGGAAGACAGGTCGGAGGTTGTCTTCCCCTCGCACTAAGTCTTTTCTGTGTCCTACTACCTCCAGGCCAAGGATAGGTCCCGACTCTTCTGACATCAAGGTCCTCGCTACTGTCCCGCAACAGGCTTTTATATGCCCCTTCCTGTCGCTCGAGGTAAAAAGTGGTCAGCTCAGGGCGTTAGTTGACTCCGGTTCAGCCCGATCTATTATCTCATCTCGAGTGTGTGCGGACCTTGAGAAGCTGGGCTTAATAAAGAGATCGGATCGGTCGTCCGTAGTATGCTGGACTGCGTGACGGGAAATCCTGCCCATCTCCCGGGTGATTTCCTTTAAGTTCAAAATCGACGGTTTTTCTTGGGTGTGGCCTTTTCTAGTTTCTCCGGCTCTGGGAGTTGATTGTATCGTTGGTGCAGACTTCATCGCTAAAAGTGGTCTCGTGTTGGACATCCATGGGCACCAATGTTATTTCAAGTTTAATCGGGGAGTCGTTATTCCGTTCCTTGGATACCAGGGAGCCAATGGAGGTATCCAAGAGGTGGCTTGTCCCGATTCTGCACGAGACCATCTCACTCCGTCCCAGCAGAAGGCCTTAGACCAACTGTGTGAGGAATTTCCCTAGGTGTTAACTCCTACCTTGGGACTCACACATTTGTTGGAGTACAAAATTCGTCTTACTGACTCCAAAATAGTGAGGTCACACCCTTATAAATTCGCCCCTCCGAAAATGGCCGTTCTAAGGGAGAAGGTTCAAGAGCTGTAAGAGCAAGGGGTCATTGAACCTTCCAATTCCAGTTATGCAAGTCCAGCGTTTCTGGTACCCAAGCCTGGGGGTAAGCACCGCATGGTGATAGATTACAGAAAATTAAATGCAAACATTGAAGTGGATTCGGTTCCCCTTCCGGATCTCCACTCGGCTTTTGACTGGTTTAGTGAGGCTAAGTACTTCACCGTGATTGACCTCAATGCTGCATATCACCAGATCCCTTTATCCAAGGAAAGCAGACCTTACACGGCGTTCTGTGTGCCGTGGAATTTAAGTCAGTATACTCGAGTTCCTATGGGTCTGGCAGTGGGCGCCCAAACCCTCACGCATCTACTCGACCGGGTATTTCAGGATGTTAAATTTAAATTCATTTTCAATTACTTAGATGACTTGCTAGTGTACAGCAAGACGTATGAAGAACACCTATGTCATCTAAGGGAGGTGATGTGCAGATTGAGGAGCGTGGGCCTCACGGTTAATCCCGAGAAAGTGCGGTTCGCACAGGAGAGTATTTCATTTTTGGGGCATCTGGTCTTGCATCGGGGTGTCACAGTGGACCCTGAAAGGACACAGGGCATCCGGGACTTTCCACCTCTTAGGGATGCCAAAGGCATTGCTAGGTTTGTCGGCATGGTAAATTTTTACAGGAGGTTTATTCCGAATGCAGCAGAGATAGCTGCACCATTGAATGAATTGAGAAAGAAAGGGACCAAATTTGTGTGGGGTGAGAGACAGCAGAAGGCCTTTGAGACCTTGAAGGAGGCTATCATCTCCCCACCGGTGCTACGGATGTCAGATTTTTCACAACCGTTTATCCTGCAGACGGACGCGAGTTCGGTGGCGCTCGGGGCGGTTCTGTCCCAAGTCTTTGATGGTGCTAGGCAGCCTGTGGCTTTTATTTCCTGAACGTTGACCCAGCAAGAACAAAAGTCTTCAGTGTATGAGCTAGAGTGTTTAGCTGTGGCGTACGCTCTAGACAAGTTCAGGCATTTCTTGGAACATGCTGAGTTCCTGCTCGAGACAGTGAAGTCCAATCTGAGCAATCCTGTTCCGTTCTGCTAGACTTTCCGTTAGCCTTCATTGATGTGTTACCCCATCAGTTGAATGACGAAGAGCTGGGTCCTATCATCCAGAACATAAAGGAGGGTAACGTACAGGCCCCTTACTTCTTGTCCAAGGGCGTCCTGTGCTGTAGAGAGAGAAAGGGATGCCCCTAAGATCGTGCTGCCTAGCAAGTTAGTGCCCATGGTCTTCAGTTATTACCATAATTCCCCAGTAGGAGGCCACAAGGGAATTTCTAAGACCATTTCCAGCATTAGGCGACACTTCATCTGGAAGGGCATGGATAGGGACATCGCAACGAGGCTTAAGAGTTGTCATCTATGTGGCTTGAGCAAGCCTGCCCAGAACACCAAGTTAGGGTTGTTGTCATCGGACGTGGCGAGCAGACCGATGGAGATGTTATTCATAGACTACGTGGGACCTCTCCCGTGTAGCAAGTCAGGTAATTCTTACCTGCTTGTTTGTGTGGATGCTTTTTCGAAGTTTGCCTGGCTATTGCCCTTATGGCAGGCAACGGCTCGTTTGACCATAAGCGCGCTCCAGAATCATATTTTTCAGCATTTCGGTCTTCCGACCATCATTGTCTCTGACAATGGTCCCCAGTTCATTTCGGGTGAGTTCCGGCGGATGTGTTTTGCCAGTGGGATCAAACACGTAACCACTTCTCCTTATTACCCACAGCCGTCCCATGCGGAGAGATTCAATAGGAATCTCAGGTCCGCACTCATTGCTTATCATGCTGAGCAACAGACCACCTGGGACCAGAATCTGAAGTGGTTACAGCTAGCCTTTAATACGGCCCTACATGATAGTCATCAGGCCGTTCCCTTTGAAATTATGTTTTGATTCTCGCCCGCACTCCCGTTGACCATTTCGTTATCATCATCAAAAATATACTCCTTCTCTACACACCAATTGATTCTAGTATCGATATTTTTCTCACCTACTCGTTTTTTCAATAGCTTTACCCCAGTTGTTTTGATTTTATCTAACACCCGTTCAAAATTAACTCTTACTGACCGGTCACCCCCGTCTAATTCTATCACCTGTTCTTTAAAATTTATCACCGCTCTATTCCTTTGTAAAAAATCGTTACCTAAAATAATGTCCAAACTCAAACCCTTAACTACCAAGAATGTACTATCAAAATCTATACCATTTATCAAAAAGTTCAAATGTATCTGTTTCGTCACACGCTTACTCCTTACCCCTGTAACTCCTATCACCATAACCCCTGCTACTGGCAACACTGGAATGTTTTTATTAAATTCTCTCAATTCGGTTAAAATATTTTCTGCTATCACTGAAATTTCGCTCCCTGTATCTACCAGTGTTCTATAATGCTTACCTTCTATATTTACCTGAATTTCTGTTAATCCTGCTCTCCCTTCCGTCAAAGTGTGGTTCTCCTCTTCTAATAAATCCTTTACTATGTCTGCTTGGATTACGTTGCTGGAGATGTCTTCTGTTGGTTGGACCTCATGCGCTTCTCTGAACAGTGGTTGGGTCCTGGCTACCACTGTCGCTTCTAGTTTTCCGGCTGTCTTCTACTATTTCTCATTTCCTGTTGTTGTTGTTGATCGTTAGGTCGTCCTTGCCTGTGGTTGGATGTTCCACTGGTACTTGGTCCTCCTTTATCGGTTGATGTGTACTGTTTCATATGTTCTCTCCTCCTGTGTTCTTCTTTAGGCAATAGGCATTTGAAACATTGTCGTCGGTGGGCGTAGTTCCTTCTTCCGCACCTGGAACAGTTCCACTCACCTGTCTGCTGAAAATTATTTCTGGGTCCATACCTATTCTCGTGGTTGCTGTTTCCTTGATAGTTGCTCTTGTGTAGATTAAATTCTATGTTCTTGTCATGGTGATTTGTCGATATAGGCCGCCTAATTATTTCACGGTCCCTAATACTTTGTAAAATATCCAAAGTCCTCTCCAACTCACTTAAACTCTCTATCTCCTTCGTCATTAAAGTCACCTGTGCTTCCCTGGGTAGATGTTTACTTACATATCTGACGAACGATTGAAATGGTATTGGCGGTTCGAGATACTTTGCCTCATTATACAACTTCGTCACGTACATGGTTATGTTACTTTGTCCTACAAAACTACCGACTCCCATAATATGACTTCTCAAACTCTCCTGCTCCTCTTCCGGCCAAAATTTATTTTTAAACGCCCTCTCAAATGTTTCGAAACTGTCCCACTCTACTCTATGCGCCTCTACCCATATAATAGAATTACCCTTAAAACATCTGACAATTTTCGTTAGCTGTATCTCCCAATTGTGGTTACTAAAACGGCTGTACTCACGCGCCTGGTTTAAAAATCTCATGGGGTGTATTATTTTATTTTCGTAGTCAAAATTCTCTAGCTCAATTTCCCCGTACGCGTCCCTGGTTACAATTATTCTTTCCGTAATACCGGTACAACTTTTGTGAATCTCCCCTCGTAACTCATTCCGCACTTTCATTAAATCATTTTCAATCACATTACATTTAACATGCACATTATTATCATTTTGTATAACTAGGTTATCTATCTCTTTAATTTTATTCTGTAACATGCTCATTCTCTCGCTTGTGTTATTCTCATTTTTGATACTATTTTGTCTACTGTTTCAAAATGTTTGGTTATGTTTACTACATCTAATTCGCATTTCTCTATCTTGTTCAGTAAAATACTAGTTTTCATTTCTATTTGTTTATTTGTTTCAAAATTATCAGTACTCTGTATCTGTTTACTAACTGTAGTTAAACATTTGTTTTCTATTTTTTCACATTGTATCTCTATTTGATTCTGAACTGTCTCATTAATTCGTTTAATTTTGTCGTCTAATTGACTTATTTTATTAGTAAATTGCTCATTATCATTTTCTGTTTGTTTTTGTATACTACCACACTGTATTTCTATTTCATTTATTCTCTCATCACATCTACAGCTCTGTTTTTTAATTTCTTTTTTGATATCACTCAATTGTACATCGAATTGATCAAATTTGACGCTCTGCTCATTGAAAAGCAGTTTCATCATTTTTATTATGTCATTTTCTTCCACTCTGGTATTTACTATAGGCATTGAGTTCGCCTGTGGCGTGCTCAACATCAATGATTCTGTGTTTGTATTTTCTACGTTAATGCTTTCGTTATCTGCCATTTTATCGTACTGATGGTACTAAACTTTGTTTTATTTGTTGTGTACGTCTTTTTATACTATAGGTAATCTCTATAGATAACGTCTCTTTTATGTTTATTTCTTTACCCTTCCACCTCTGCTTTTCTGCTTATTTACATATTTTTATTTATATATAAAGTCCAAGTTCGGGCTGCCATCTGTTAAGTTTCTACTTATTGTAATACAAATACTTCTTAATACTGATTGTATGATAGTTAATATTTATGTAATTTGCATAATAAATCTTATCACCGGAATAACACGTGCTTAGCTCAGTTACATGCATTAGGCTTTTGGTCCAGAATTGCGTTAAGCAGACAGCGGCAGAGGTCGCTGGGTATAGAAATAACATAACACATTAGATAACTGTAACGAATTTTGATTTTATTTCAGCATATACGTGGTAAATTAATATAAGCATAACCCCTGTTAATGATTCGAATTTCAAAATGGCGGCTATAATATTCCGCCCTTGACCTTACACAAGGTTAATTGTGTACACTTTATGATTCTATGTAAATGACTTCTTTTATATATGTGATTATCATCATTGAACAAAATTTTAGTTTTGATTTCTTTAATACTTTACTCTTAATACTGATTAAACATGATCACAAACCAACACCTCATTTTAATATTGGGTTGATCAACACCGGGTTACACACTCGCTTCCTCTCTCTCCCTCTCTCACTTGAACTTAAACAAATTTTATAGAAATTGAGCTCATTTTTCTAATTTTTGAATTTAGGTAATGAAATGTAGGGCTTTCCTGAATAGACGTGGTGTAGCTCCCTCCTCAGCGGCTCCATGCGGTTGGCAGGCGTTCGTCCAGTTTGATGGTATTCATTTTTCACTGACTCTATTTTTAATACGGTACATGTTTTGCAAAGTTCACTGATTCTAGTAAATGCTAGTGTTTACTGTGGTATTGATTAAATCATTTTAAGCAGTAAATGTTACATTTTGATGGCAGAAAACTGCCCACTACTGTTAGAGCGTATATGCTCTCTGAGTTACTTTTGAAGACTGAGGCTGGGTTAGACGTAATTGTTATGTAAGTGGTCGTGCATCTGACGTCATTGTCTATTGTTTTCCAACCACCGCCTTGGTTAATACGTAATGGTTTTATATCGTCATTGTGTTTTTGGTGACGATTCGTTACAATGGACCAATAGAAAGTCAGTATTGTCAATTTTTAGCGCCTGAAACGGCCATTATCGTTGTTTCACTTCACTCGTACGCCGCTGACCTTGGATCGGCTCCCCTCTGGTGAATTGGCGTATTACTGGGACTTGTGTCAAAACTAACTTGCCCTGGTTAGACTTCATGATTATAATAAAATTTACAATAAAAATATCCCTACATACCATTATTCTGGTATGGCTAATTCTGTACTGTTACAAATTGACATTTGAGTGTATCTGACAGTTAGATGTTTTTATAGCCAAGATTAGCTATGATGGTTTTTGGTGGATTTCTTTTAAATTACATTTTGAATTCAGCCTGATGGGCTTCACTTAGTTATCATATTTGTTTGTGTTGTGTGTTCATCCTGTTTGTGTTTTAATTGCTATTTAATACAGCTTTCATTACACATATTTTAAAATATAACAATTAGGCTTGTGGACTGCAAGTTCCCTTCAGCCATATCCTCTTCATAACATTGAACCAAACTATTCTTTACAAGTTACTAGTTATTGTTAGTTTTAACATTAATTTCTTTCTTTTGTTACTACTTTAAGTGATAAACATCATCACTCCTTGCAAATTTATGAAAGTTATTTCCCCTTTCAACATGGGGTGTTTTATTCATTGTAGTCTTAATTTTAAAACAAAACCTTATTTCTATACTACTATTTCCTCCATACCATGTTAATACAAACTGTTTTTGTCTGGGCTTTCTCCCTGAATAATTTTACATGCTTCTTTTACATCTATTTGAAATATTACTTTTAATTATTTTTAATTATTGCTACGACAGCACAGAACAATCTACGCGTTTATCGAATGCGCCAGAAAGATCTCGACGTAAGCGTGTGGTGTACGTGCTACTAAACGCATTTTGCGAGAATTTTCTCGACTGTGCCAGGCTCCGCTCGGGCGCTCGGACTGTGTCAAGGCCGTAGCAATTTACGTAGTTCGCGAGAGATAAGACGCAGTTTGGAAGCTTCTGGTGTGTGAGCGTAACTATAAATACATCGCGTCGCGGCCTTAGTTTTCAGTTCAATGCGAGATTTTTGACTGTGCGGTTCGAGAGTATTAGTGCGATATATTTACAGAGCGGTTCGGGTTATTACGGTGTACGTTCAAGTAGTTATTAGTGAAGTGTTGCGTTTTATATTCGGACGGTATAATTGTAATACAGTTGAGTTTTAATATTAGTGGACATTTTATTGCGTATGAACAATTTCATTTGATTTGTTGTAGACACTGTGTTGTTAATTACGAACTGTTTTACTATAACAATTAAAGGTGTGATTAGTGACTTAATTGGTGGCTTGTACTTATTTTGTTTCCACTGTACCTACGACGATCGAGTAGACCGTCGTAACAGTGGTGTCAGAAGTGGGATAGAACGGTTAACAGTGGAAACAGTGGACGCTTTGTACAAGACGAGTGTGATTCGTAATTAAATCGGTAAACATGGATCCCAGTCAGATGATGGAAACTTTACAAACACTGCTGCGGCAGACACAGGAAGAAGCAGAAAGACGACAAAAAGAAGAACGAAGACAAGAAAGAGAAGAAGCTGAGGAACGTCAGAAAGCACTAATGCTAGAAACAGAAGAAAGACAGGATGAAAAACGTAAGCAAGAAGCAGATAAAACGGAAGCTCTCTTTGAAGTTATGCAGAAACAGTTGCAAGAACACACTACCGCAGAATTGGGTCTCCTACGTGGTGACGTAGGTGAATTACGAGGTGAGCTCAACAATCAGATTACCAGTAGGTCGGCATCTATTTGTCTTTGTTCATCTTGGTTAACTTCCGAAACTTTTCGTAACTATTTAAAGTAAAATTTCAATCATCACAATTTTGCGTGCCGCTTACCCACGCGTCATTTCTTCAAGTCTCATAAATTTAACGGAAAATTAGCCTTCAACGGCCCGTTACTATGGTAACATCACTCCTTGGATTGGTTAATTCCTCTTTCAAAATCATTGTTAAGAGATTTGAATTTTTATTCAAATTTATTAAGTATTTTCCTAATGGTTTTATTCCTTTATAGCTCCTTTGGGGTAATAAATGATATCACTATTATCTTTCTTTCCTTTCAAAGTTTACAATGATACCTCATAAGGTCATATTCTGTTATACATTAACTTTAGTCTAAATATTTGACATTTGATAACTTACATATCTTTCTTAAATTAAACTTTTATAATAACATTTCTGTTTTAAAATGATTTACATATAATTACTGGCCATTTACTGGTCTTAGATTAGTAAAGTTTTTTGCGAAATTGTTACAATTGACATTTGAGTGTATCTGACAGTTAGATGTTTTCATAGCCAAGATTAGCCATGATGGTTTTTGGTGGATTTCTTTTAAATTACATTTTGAATTCAGCCTGATGGGCTTCACGTAGTTATCATATTTGTTTGTGTTGTGTGTTCATCCTGTTTGTGTTTTAATTGCTATTTAATACAGCTTTCATTACACATATTTTAAAATATAACAATTAGGCTTGTGGACTGCAAGTTCCCTTCAGCCATATCCTCTTCATAACATTGAACCAAACTATTCTTTACAAGTTACTAGTTATTGTTAGTTTTAACATTAATTTCTTTCTTTTGTTACTACTTTAAGTGATAAACATCATCACTCCTTGCAAATTTATGAAAGTTATTTCCCCTTTCAACATGGGGTGTTTTATTCATTGTAGTCTTAATTTTAAAACAAAACCTTATTTCTATACTACTATTTCCTCCATACCATGTTAATACAAACTGTTTTTGTCTGGGCTTTCTCCCTGAATAATTTTACATGCTTCTTTTACATCTATTTGAAATATTACTTTTAATTATTTTTAATTATATAAACATGTACAAGATCACTCAAATCATTGATTGTTTATCAATGCTTTATAAAGTGTTTTCTTACTTATCATTACATTTTTATTGCTTAACATAACTATTTCCCTGTATCACATTCACCTTTAATTAACAGAGGTTCATCACTGATACACTTTCACTATTTTTAGGGTATTTACGCTTTCACTATTGCACTTTACTTTGGTTCACTGTTTGTATTGAGTGTTATTTAATGGGTAATCCCTATACTTTTCTCCTTTATTTCTCACTATTTCTTTACAGCATAATATTTATTATTAATAATATTAGGTTATTTATTTTTTGTTAAATCTAACCTTCCTAATTGTGTTAGTGTACTTTTCTACACTACTTTACTTTACAATCGTCTTGTGTCTTTAAAATAGGTACATAAGTTATTTCAATTATAATAATACTATTTGTTTCATTAATGGATAATTATTTGGGGTTTATTTACAGTATTCTATCCTTGAGTCTACTATTTTTTCCCTTTATATGTGTGTTAGTTTCCCCTTGGGTTTAATCTGTCTCCTCTTCATTCTTCCTCTTCTTCAATTGTCTTCATCTTGGTTCGGTTCTCCTCTTCTCATCTGGTTTAATTTCTGTTTAGTTGCAGGAATTTGTTCCCTTCCTTTGATTCTTCTTTAGTTCTGGTTTCTTATAATTGTTTGGTCAATCACCTTTTTTTCTTGAGTATGTTACGTTGTTCCCTTCTTTGTGTTTTTGTTGTTGGGTCAATCACTTGGGTTGGGTAATATCGTCGTTCGTCGTGTCATAATGTTTATATTTTATTCATTTTTAAACATTTTATTTTATATGAAGTATTTTTATATTAAGAATTATCTTTTTTATCCCTGGTACGGGATTTGACTTATTTGTGTTGTAACATAATGCCTCTCCTCTAAAATTGATCATTTTAATAAAACACTAGCATAGTTTTTTATGAAATTATCAGTTATAGATAACCTTTTTCCTTTTCTTTCTTGTTTGTTTCTCCATTCTTTATTTCTCTTCTTACTTAATTCATTCCATTTTATTTGGATCTGTTTTTATTCATTTCCATTGGTGCATTTTCCCTCATACACAATTTTTTCCCTAACTTTATAGTAGTTGGTTTCTCCCATTACTACTCATTTTTCTGAGACCAGAGGCACATCATCTCTGCTCAGTTTATTTGGATTGCTGGACTTTTCAACAGTCAATCTTAAATACCTTTTTTGTCAACTTGTGACTTAAATCAATAATAATATAATATAATAATATACTTTGGAATTGTCCACCTTGTGGTTTGTTTTTAGATCACTTTGGCCCTTTACTCATTCTTCCTTCCACTAAACCTTAACTATACACTATAATCTACTCATACACTTGATTGTTTTTATATTTATTCATATGTTAATTTCATCATATCTCACTTTTCATTATTTTGTTTTCAATGCTCGTTGTGATCATTTTAATTGTCTTAGACATTTTTTATTCTTTTCTTAGTCATTTTGCAAGATTGTGCTTTAGCCATATTTGTATTTTTTTTTTTATACAATTTCTCTTTCTTCCTTGTACCAGTTCACATTTTTTTTTCTTAGAATACTTTTGATTCATTATAATTTCAGGTATTTATCTCAGTAATTTGAGCTTGATTTTATTTTTTGTTTATTTTATTCTGTATTAAATATCATTTTTGATAATTCTTTGGTAAGTTAATTGTCTTACCTTAAAGGAATGTTTGTAGCGTATTCCTTTTTAGTTATTTTTTGTTTAATTATAATAGTAAGTTTGTGATTCTTACATTTTTATTATATAGGAATGTATGTAACTTATTCCTTATTATCTCACTTTTTTACTTCATACTTCATATATCAATCTTTTATTAGACTGTAAATTGATTTAAATTGAAAAGCATTTGTGCAACTGATTCCTTTGTTTTTTACATTATTATTCATTTATATTAATTCTTTTTATTCCGCATATATCATCTAAATAGGGTAGTAAGCTGCTCTTACAATCTCTTTTGGAATTTTGAAATATGTTTCATTTCATAATGGTTCTATTCTTCTTCGTAAAACTTTTTTATCGAAGTTTGGTTATAAACTCCCTTTATTTTTCTTGTATTTATATTGCTTATCTGGTAAGTATTATTACCATTATCTTTTGTGATAACGTACGGGTCTGTATATAGCAATAATAATTTCTTTGCTATACCTTCCATTGTACTTTGCAGTTCACGATTTTTAATTAATATTTTTTCTCCCTCTTTATATATGATTATTTTGGGTTGGTTTTTTGCATATTTGGCCTTTTGTTTCTCAATCTTTTCCATTATTAGGCTGTACCATTTGTTTTTATCATACGGGTCTTCTGGTTTTTTTGGGAATTCTATTATCTCTTGGATCTCTCTATTTGGCTTCCTCTCGAACATCATTAAGTATGGTGTATTTTCAGTAAATTGGTGATAGCTGATATTTAAAAACACTTCGGTTGAAGATAAATATTTGTACCATTCTCTCTGGTTATTATGATAATAAGTTCGCAAAATGCGTCCCACCTCTCTCAACATTCTTTCTGCTAGATTACTACTAGGGTGGTATACTGAAGTTTTATATGTTTTAATGTTTAGTTTTAGTAATTCTTCTCTCCACCTTCTTCCCTTAAACTGTGTTCCATGATCGGTTATTATCATGTACGGTTTTCCAATCTCTGACATGTATTTATTTTTAATAATATCTAATATTTTCTCTGTTATGGCTCTGTTTATAGCGTATAATTTGGTGTACTTGGTGTAATGGTCAAGTATGATCACAATGAACTTGTATCCATGTCTTCCTCCGCTACGTGGGAATGGTCCACATATGTCGAGGAACACCTTCTCTAGTTTGGCACTTGATGTGATGGGTATCATCGTTCCATTCTTCCTTTCGTTATTGGTTTTGACCATCTGACACAATGTGCAGGTTTTTATGTTTTTATTCACTTTTCTTGTAAGGTTTTTTATGAACAAATCTTCCTCTAAAGCTTTTACCATTTTAATTGTTCCCATGTGGCCGTATCTCACATGGTAATCTTTGATAATTTGATTTTCTAATGATTGAGGAATTACTAGTTTCCATGTGTCTTGGTTCTTTTTTGTTTTTATAAATAAGATATCATTGTATACACAGTAAAATTTGTTAATAATTGCTTCAGATTCCATCAGTCTCTTTCTGATGTTGGATATTTTGGTATCTTGCTCTTGTTGCAACACTATTTGGTTTACAATATTTTCCAGGTCTTTCCTATCTTTCAATATATAATACACTTTTGCTATCTTCCCCTTTTCTCCTTCAAATGTCTGATTTACTACATTTATTCTGGATATTTTTTTAAGTTTGTTTATTATAGTTTAATTTTTTCTTATTTAAATCGTCTTGGTCGTTGTCATTTCTTGTCATGGTGATTTTTATTGGTCTAATTTAACTTTCCTTCTATTCCATTGGGTTGCTTGGTCAGTAACTTGAAGATCAGTCCCTTTTCTTGGTGTATGGTATCTTCATTTAGTTTACCCATGGTCCATCAGTTTCTCTGCCCTTATGGTTCGGATAACTCTGGCATGTAGAACTGTTTTCTTCCTTGCAACATAGGTCTCCTTCGTCTTGTACCATAATTCCTCTAATACCATATGTTCTGTAGTATTTATGTTTACCTCAAACATTTGATTACTTTGTCGATTAATCAGAGAAGTTAATTGTGCCTCTCTCATTAATGTTACTTTTGCTTTTTTATTCGGTATTTCCGTTTCTGGTGTGTTCCAGTGTTTCATTGACCTTCTTGATTTGTTATACTCTGTTTTGTTGTCAGTTATTTCTATTTCTGGCATCTTCCATCTAAGCATAGATTTGCTGAAATTTTCATCCACTGGTTGGTTGTGAATTCCTTTTATAATTTCCCTCAGAGTCCTCCTACAATCTTTATACTTTATTAATTTGCTTTGGTAGGTAAGGGGCAAATTAAATACATCGATGCTCATCATCTCCACGTCTTCTCGTGTTTTGATGAGTTTCCTTTTATATACCTTTCTCATTTCCTCTGTTTTCTTAATCTTCTTAATGATTCGATTCTTCTTTACTCTTCTACTGTTGGTTTTTATGTGCTTAATTTTCTTGGTGTCATGGTTATCGGTATGTTCAGAAAACAGTATATTTGTTTCTTCTACAGTTTCCATCTCCTTCTGTGTTATTTTCTGATTCCCCGGTTCCATGTTCTCATTCAACGTTTCTTTGATACTTTCAGAAGTGCTGTCTAGTGTTTCATTCAATTGTTTGAAATCACTAACTACTGTTTCTTGAAGTCGATCTACTGGGTAACTTGTTTCTTCCCATCTCTTGTTCATCCCTGTTTTCGTCCGTTTGACTTCTTCACGAAACTCTACTAGCATGAATCTTAACTCTTCTCTGTTCTTCTCACCATCTTCCTCCATTTGTCGTAGGAGTGTTTCATTACCATTTTCCATCTTTTTATTTACTATTTCCAGATCCTCCTTGATCTGTTTCTTCAGCTCCTCGCTCTTCTTTTCCAATGCCTCCTGACTTCTCTTCAAGTCTTCATGGTTGCTCTCTATTTTGTTATTCAGAAATTCTATGCTCTCCTTCATTTGCTTCTTCAATTCTTCACTGTTTAGGTCCAGTTTTCCAATTTTTTATTCAAATCTTCCTTGTCTTCCTTTCTTCCCTCTTGCAATGATTCCAATTTTTTATTCAATTCTTCCTTGCTGACTCTAATTTTTTATTTGTTTCCCTTGAAAGTTCTGCTATGAAATTCATCAGGTCTTGCATGCTCGGACCTCCCTTTGCTGTTTCATGGTCTCCAGCCCGTTGTTCTCTCTCACTATCTTGAATTGGTTTTTCCGGGTGGTTGTTTGCCATGGCTTCTGCTTCTATTTCTGGTTCAGGTGGGTTCGGATTTTCCAGTTGGTCCTCCTGTGGATTCTCTTCCAACAATTCTCCAGTCGTTTCCTCAACTTCTACTTCCTCAACTTCTTCCATTTCTTCTTGGTTTAATGCTGCCTTACCTTTGAGCCTCGTAACCATACCGTGTCTATTCATAACCGCCGCTAGTTATCCTTTCTAGCCTCACGTTACTGGTCGCCAATATGTAACGAGAAAATCGGGACTTCCTTTATTTTTAAAGCCCCGCGTTGGGTTCGTCAATATGTAACGAGAAAACGAAGTTGTACCTTAAAAAATGTGTTCACACTTGTTTATTATGTGTATTAGTGTGAATGTAGTGTGTTTGCCTCACACCGGTTGTTACATTAATCGAAGTCACTACTGGGGTCTGTAGCGTTGTCAAAATTACCAGTACAACCTACCTGTTAATTCATAGGGGTTGCGAATCCCGGGTGGCACCAAATTGTTTCTATCAAAACAATTAAAATAGTTAAATTATAAGATGATACGTGCTATTAGCGTTGACGGCTGGAGCGTTCGAATGGTTCCCGCCGCTATACAGGTTGCCGTCTTGACTACTCGAGACGAGCGCTAGTTGGTTATTGAATAAAACTTGCTAACACACATATACTCTACAACGTCCTATGAAATAAAAAGATAGTAATACTCTGTACTGTGATTTTAATACAAATTCAGTCATTAATTAATATGACAAAAGGATTATAAATGTTTTGATAACAAATTGCTCCGGTTTATAACATGAAACACAAATATCTCAAGGTTGGCAAATCGATCTGAAAACAAATTATTTCTCTGTCGCTATGGCTACAGTTACATACAATATATTAATCTGTTTAAAATCTGGTGTTCTTTGGATTATGAAATAAGACATAAACGTTGGTTACATTAAAAAAGTACACTACCATACCTTATATGTACTTAGAAAGTATAATGTGTTTTTACAAATTGTTCGGTAGTGTCGTATTTTTGTTACAAAGTTGCACTCTTATGCGAGGTTATATTTTGATTAATAAAATGTTTTTACGTAAGTAAATTATGCATTAAAACCTTTGAAAGAAAATGATATTTGTTCAATAGTGAGAAATTTGATCATTTGAAAAATATTTAAAGTAATTTGGTTTTTTGGGATTAAGGAATTTATTCGATACTTATCAGTTCAGATAGTGTTGATATGTTGTCATCTGGGGTAGTGGATATTCTGCAAATTTGGACTGGTTTTAAGCTTCGAACATCTTTTTCAATCTTGTCTTGGGATTTCTGTTAACTAATTTATTGGTATTTGGTTCCAGGACATCATTAATTCATGGTAGGTCGGCATCTATTTGTCTTTGTTCATCTTGGTTAACTTCCGAAACTTTTCGTAACTATTTAAAGTAAAATTTCAATCATCACAATTTTGCGTGCCGCTTACCCACGCGTCATTTCTTCAAGTCTCATAAATTTAACGGAAAATTAGCCTTCAACGGCTTGTTACTATGGTAACATCACTCCTTGGATTGGTTAATTCCTCTTTCAAAAGCATTGTTAAGAGATTTGAATTTTTATTCAAATTTATTAAGTATTTTCCTAATGGTTTTATTCCTTTATAGTTCCTTTGGGGTAATAAATGATATCACTATTATCTTTCTTTCCTTTCAAAGTTTACAATGATACCTCATAAGGTCATATTCTGTTATACATTAACTTTAGTGTAAATATTTGACATTTGATAACTTACATATCTTTCTTAAATTAAACGTTTATAATAACATTTCTGTTTTAAAATGATTTACATATAATTACTGGCCATTTACTGGTCTTAGATTAGTAAAGTTTTTTGCGAAATTGTTACAATTGACATTTGAGTGTATCTGACAGTTAGATGTTTTCATAGTCAAGATTAGCCATGATGGTTTTTTGGTGGATTTCATTTAAATTACATTTTGAATTCAGCCTGATGGGCTTCACTTAGTTATCATATTTGTTTGTGTTGTGTGTTCATCCTGTTTGTGTTTTAATTGCTATTTAATACAGCTTTCATTACACATATTTTAAAATATAACAATTAGGCTTGTGGACTGCAAGTTCCCTTCAGCCATATCCTCTTCATAACATTGAACCAAACTATTCTTTACAAGTTACTAGTTATTGTTAGTTTTAACATTAATTTCTTTCTTTTGTTACTACTGTAAGTGATAAACATCATCACTCCTTGCAAATTTATGAAAGTTATTTCCCCTTTCAACATGGGGTGTTTTATTCATTGTAGTCTTAATTTTAAAACAAAACCTTATTTCTATACTACTATTTCCTCCATACCATGTTAATACAAACTGTTTTTGTCTGGGCTTTCTCCCTGAATAATTTTACATGCTTCTTTTACATCTATTTGAAATATTACTTTTAATTATTTTTAATTATATAAACATGTACAAGATCACTCAAATCATTGATTGTTTATCAATGCTTTATAAAGTGTTTTCTTACTTATCATTACATTTTTATTGCTTAACATAACTATTTCCCTGTATCACATTCACCTTTAATTAACAGAGGTTCATCACTGATACACTTTCACTATTTTTAGGGTATTTACGCTTTCACTATTGCACTTTACTTTGGTTCACTGTTTGTATTGAGTGTTATTTAATGGGTAATCCCTATACTTTTCTCCTTTATTTCTCACTATTTCTTTACAGCATAATATTTATTATTAATAATATTAGGTTATTTATTTTTTGTTAAATCTAACCTTCCTAATTGTGTTAGTGTACTTTTCTACACTACTTTACTTTACAATCGTCTTGTGTCTTTAAAATAGGTACATAAGTTATTTCAATTATAATAATACTATTTGTTTCATTAATGGATAATTATTTGGGGTTTATTTACAGTATTCTATCCTTGAGTCTACTATTTTTTCCCTTTATATGTGTGTTAGTTTCCCCTTGGGTTTAATCTGTCTCCTCTTCATTCTTCCTCTTCTTCTTCATCTTCTTCAATTGTCTTCATCTTGGTTCGGTTCTCCTCTTCTCATCTGGTTTAATTTCTATTTAGTTGCAGGAATTTGTTCCCTTCCTTTGATTCTTCTTTAGTTCTGGTTTCTTATAATTGTTTGGTCAATCACCTTTTTTTCTTGAGTATGTTACGTGGTTCCCTTCTTTGTGTTTTTGTTGTTGGGTCAATCACTTGGGTTGGGTAATATTGTCGTTCGTCATGTCATAATGTTTATATTTTATTCATTTTTAAACATTTTATTTTATATGAAGTATTTTTATATTAAGAATTACCTTTTTTATCCCTGGTATGGGATTTGGCTTATTTGTGTTGTAACAATATAATTCAATAAATGAATAATTTCTAAATATTTAACATTCTTATGACAGTTTTTTAGAAAGGTTATATAGATCAACAAGTTTCACATTTTGCCTATCATTATAGCAAGCTTTACTTATCATTATATTTTTTTAATTACCAGCCATTACAAATGTTTTCTCAAGTTATAATATATATTTGTATCTGACAAGGAATTGTTACATTTCGTAGTTAATTATGCGGGCTGCCCGACATTATAAAAACGTATAAGGGGGGGGTCTTGGTCGATGACATTCTTTCCATTTATTTACTAGATATTGGTGGGTCAGTTATTAGATGTTTCTATATCACAGGGAGATAAAGGAATAATATACAGGCGGGCCGTGGGGCGTTTAAGTATGATGATGTATGAGTTGTAACTGTGATTTTGTGAAAATTAATTGTGATGTCAGAGGCTGTTATGTGTTCTGGAGAGGGAGTGATAAATGTGTAAATAAAAGTACCTTTTTATAATGTCGAGATTTAAAAAAAAAAAAGAAAATAAAAAAATTTGTTGAGTTATGATCATGATCAGTTCAGATTGAAGGGATATATATATATATATAAATAAATGTATTATGTTTGACTTTTATGTTTGTTATTAATGTGTTATAAACAGGGGCTATATATGTATGCTTATGTGATTTTGGACATTATGGGGTTTTGGAATTGTGATACATGTAATTTTACTCAGTAAATGCTGTTATTGTTGGTTACCAGAGAGTTTAATTGCAAGTCCCGTCTCACTGGACCCAGCGCATTTTTTGCTTCTCTAGGCCTTCTGCCTAGTTTTAAATATCTACTGGCCCCTCTTAAAAAAAAAAAAGGTATTAAAAAATAAAGAGGGGTTACATTTGGTAGCAGAGCGTGGTTGTATCTAGGGTTCTATCCTTGGGTCCTCGGGTGTGACGGGGCTTGAAACCTCAGAAAACATTTGGGGCAAAATGAAACTTCAAAATAAAAGAGGTTAACACATTGGTCAATGTTATATCTTGTTTAATGTTTTATATGTGTATGTGAATGTATAATTGTTAGCTTGTTTGACTTGTGAGTCTGATCGCACCACGAGTCAGGCATTCGTAGTTAGAAAATTTTGAGATGTTGAACTGCTGGGGGTCTCAGGCGTTGCATGGGATAGAAGGTATTAGTAATTCGATGTCGAATTATAGCGCGTGGGATTAGCGGGATGCAGTATGGCCCGATCGGAAGTCAGTACCATCACCGACTTAATTCATGTATTGAGAATTTTCGGAATTTAATGCCGATTGATGGTTGTTAGCTACGTGTTGGTGAGGCGTTGGATGTCGTGATTGGTGTTAGGTGTTGTGTATTTTATGTACATGTTAGTTGTTGCTTGTTCTCTTCGGTGATGTCAACGAGGTTGGTTCAGGAGTGGGTCAGGTCTCCGCAGCGCTAGGGAACCCGGGGGTCTGTTCGAAGGAAGGATCAGTACTCGAAGTTTTCCGATTTGATTTCTTGTTAATTATTGTTGCGTGTTTTGTGGGTCATATTATTCGAGCGGATTAGGGATGAGCGGAATTAATCCAGACCTGTTTCTCAAGCACGAGCTTGAGTTCGAGATTAAGTTCCGGGGTGGGAGGCCCCAAGGGGATGTCGCTTCCTTGAGGAAGCAGCTAAGGGACGCCCTCTCCGCCGGAGGAGCGACGTCCATTGTTAAAGTTACCTATGTGACGGCGGAAATGGAACTATGCCAGGAAAAGTGGGGGGAGTTGCGGGAGGTGATGGAGGATCTGGAGTCGGCACCATCCACCCTGAGGGCGAGGCAGAGAGTGCGGCAGCGGGTGGAACACCTACAACACCGACTCGAGATCTTGTCCGCCCAGACGACGATCGCCGAAGTCAGCGCTATACTGAAGTTGCTTACGGACCAGGTGGTGAAGGCATTGCGGAATTTTGAGCCGGGGCAATCTCACACTCCCGTGGACTCTCCTCAGCGTCCTGAGTTGGACATGGAGCAGACGCCAAGTCCGCCGGCTCAGTTGCCTGCTTTCTCGGGCGGGTCAGGCGTTGCTTATAATAAATTACCGAATCCCCTTTCCACGATTATCCAGCAGCTACCGGTCATAGATGGCGTGGATGTGGACAAGCTGATGTTGTTTTTTAAAATCTTGTTCCAGCTGTCTGACTTCCCGGGCATGTCAGACTGCACTCTCCTTGAGCTCGTGTATCCCTACTGTCGTGGGTCCATGGCTGAGCGGGCCACACAGACTATACGATGTGGCGGCAGTGTGACGTCTTTCAATCGGGGGGTGTTGGACGCATGCGTGCCTGGTAGATTGCGGGAACAACTGCGATATCGACATTGTTATTGGGTACAAGGAAACGGGGAGAGTTTCGCTGAGTTTGTGCTCAGCATCCGTGAGTCTGTAAGAATCTTAGGGTTGGGACTGCCTGAGGAGGAGGTCGTACAAATGATTTTCGAAGGGGTCACTCCCCAGGAGAGGTCACGTTTACTTTTTGCCGAGTGGCCGCGCAGTTTTGAAGATCTGAACAAGCTGTGTGTGTTATCCCGGGCCATACAGGCGAATGATGAGTCCCGAGGGCCCATAAGGGCTAGTCAGTGCGAGTTTCGAGGGGAGGAGCGACGTGCAGTTCAGTCCCAACCCCGACCGGAAAGAACCGCTGGCGATCGAGGCGGACTTTTGAGAGGTGTAATTTGTTTTCGCTGTAGAAGACAGGGGCATGTTGCCCGCAGTTGTCCGGAGGGTGGTGTGCGTCCGACGCTTCCCCCGAGGGTCCAGTCTTCAAAAAACTAAATAGCCAGGGGAAGACAGGTCGGAGGTTGTCTTCCCCTCGCACTAAGTCTTTTCTGTGTCCTACTACCTCCAGGCCAAGGATAGGTCCCGACTCTTCTGACATCAAGGTCCTCGCTACTGTCCCGCAACAGGCTTCTATATGCCCCTTCCTGTCGCTCGAGGTAAAAAGTGGTCATATCAGGGCATTAGTTGACTCCGGTTCAGCCCGATCTATTATCTCATCTCGAGTGTGTGCGGACCTTGAGAAGCTGGGCTTAATAAAGAGGTCGGATCGGTCGTCCGTAGTATGCTGGACTGCGTCACGGGAAATCCTGCCCATCTCCCGGGTGATTTCCTTTAAGTTCAAAATCGACGGTTTTTCTTTGGTGTGGCCTTTTCTAGTTTCTTCGGCTCTGGGAGTTGATTGTGTCGTTGGTGCAGACTTCATCGCTAAAAGTGGTCTCGTGTTGGACATCCATGGGCACCAATGTTATTTCAAGTTTAATCGGGGAGTCGTTATTCCGTTCCTTGGATACCAGGGAGCCAAGGGAGGTATCCAAGAGGTGGCTTGTCCCGATTCTGCACGAGACCATCTCACTGCGTCCCAGCAGAAGGCCTTAGACCAACTGTGTGAGGAATTTCCCTCGGTGTTAACTCCTACCTTGAGACTCACACATTTGTTGGAGTACAAAATTCGTCTTACTGACTCCAAAATAGTGAGGTCACACCCTTATAAATTCGCCCCTCCGAAAATGGCCGTTCTAAGGGAGAAGGTTCAAGAGCTGTTAGAGCAAGGGGTCATTGAACCTTCCAATTCCAGTTATGCAAGTCCAGCGTTTCTGGTACCCAAGCCTGGGGGTAAGCACCGCATGGTGATAGATTACAGAAAATTAAATGCAAACATTGAAGTGGATTCGGTTCCCCTTCCGGATCTCCACTCGGCTTTTGACTGGTTTAGTGAGGCTAAGTACTTCACCGTGATTGACCTCAATGCTGCATATCACCAGATCCCTTTATCCAAGGAAAGCAGACCTTACACGGCGTTCTGTGTGGCATGGAATTTATATCAGTATACTCGAGTTCCTATGGGTCTCGCAGTGGGCGCCCAAATCCTCACGCATCTACTCGACCGGGTATTTCAGGATGTTAAATTTAAATTCATTTTCAATTACTTAGATGACTGCTAGTGTACAGCAAGACGTATGAAGAACACCTATGTCATCTAAGGGAGGTGATGTGCAGATTGAGGAGCGTGGGCCTCACGGTTAATCCCGAGAAAGTCCGGTTCGCACAGGAGAGTATTTCATTTTTGGGGCATCTGGTCTTGCATCAGGGTGTCACAGTGGACCCTGAAAGGACACAGGGCATCCGGGACTTTCCACCTCCTAGGAATACCAAAGGCATTGCTAGGTTTGTCGGCATGGTAAATTTTTACAGGAGGTTTATTCCGAATGCAGCAGAGATAGCTGCACCATTGAATGAATTGAGAAAGAAAGGGACCAAATTTGTGTGGGGTGAGAAACAGCAGAAGGCCTTTGAGACCTTGAAGGAGGCTATCATCTCCCCACCGGTGCTACGGATGCCAGATTTTTCACAACCGTTTATCCTGCAGACGGACGCGAGTTCGGTGGCGCTCGGGGCGGTTCTGTCCCAAGTCTTTGATGGTGCTAGGCAGCCTGTGGCTTTTATTTCCTGAACGTTGACCCAGCAAGAACAAAAGTCTTCAGTGTATGAGCTAGAGTGTTTAGCTGTGGTGTACGCTCTAGACAAGTTCAGGCATTTCTTGGAACATGCTGAGTTCCTGCTCGAGACCGACAATCAGGCTCTCTCTTGGCTTCTTGCTCATCCCCGGCAACTGGGTAAAATTGGTAGATGGGTGGTCAAGATCTCATCCTTCAAGTTCAAGGTGCAACACGTTAGGGGAACTCAAAATGTGGTTGCAGATTCTTTGTCACGCATGTTTTCCCAGCCCAGTGAAGTCCAATCTGAGCAACCCTGTTCCGTTCTGCTAGACTTTCCGTTAGCCTTCACTGATGTGTTACCCCATCAGTTGAACGATGAAGAGCTGGGTCCTATCATCCAGAACATAAAGGAGGGTAACGTACAGGCCCCTTACTTCTTGTCCAAGGGCGTCCTGTGCTGTAGAGAGAGAAAGGGATGCCCCTAAGATCGTGCTGCCTAGCAAGTTAGTGCCCATGGTCTTCAGTTATTACCATAATTCCCCAGTAGGAGGCCACAAGGGAATTTCTAAGACCATTTCCAGCATTAGGCGACACTTCATCTGGAAAGGCATGGATAGGGACATCGCAACGAGGGTTAGGAGTTGTCATCTATGTGGCTTGAGCAAGCCTGCCCAGAACACCAAGTTAGGGTTGTTGTCATCGGACGTGGCGAGCAGACCGATGGAGATGTTATTCATAGACTACGTGGGACCTCTCCCGTGTAGCAAGTCAGGTAATTCTTACCTGCTTGTTTGTGTGGATGCTTTTTCGAAGTTTGCCTGGGTATTGCCCTTACGGCAGGCAACGGCTCGTTTGACCATAAGCGCGCTCCAGAATCATATTTTTCAGCATTTCGGTCTTCCGACCATCATTGTCTCTGACAATGGTCCCCGGTTCATTTCGGGTGAGTTCCGGCGGATGTGTTTTGCCAGTGGGATCAAACACGTAACCACTTCTCCTTATTACCCACAGCCGTCCCATGCGGAGAGATTCAATAGGAATCTCAGGTCCGCACTCATTGCTTATCATGCTGAGCAACAGACCACCTGGGACCAGAATCTGAAGTGGTTACAGCTAGCCTTTAATACGGCCCTACATGATAGTCATCAGGCCGTTCCCTTTGAAATTATGTTTTGATTCTCGCCCGCACTCCCGTTGACCAACTTGTGGAACATTGAGGATCTTCTACCACGGGAGCCAGATAATGGAACAGCAGAGAGGTGGAAGGAGGCTCGGAAGAATTTGCTGCGAGTGCACGAGCAGGTCTGTCGATAATATAATCAGGGGCGAATTCCTAACCCCTTTCAGACCGGAGACTGGGTCTACTGTCAAAGCCATCCGATCAGCTCATCTGTGGACAAGAGAGCCGCTAAGTTATGCTATCGCTGGTCGTGGCCATATTGTATCCTGGGGTTCGCGTCGCCGGTGACGGCTCGGTTGGGCGAACCGGGAAGTGATTCCAAGGAAATCACAACACATATTTCGAAGCTGAAGCTCTGTCGGAAAGGGTAGACGGGCTGATGTAGGGAAGGGGGGCGAAAATTGGTGGTCTCCAGATATATGGGGGATTGTGTCACTATAAAGGGGTGTGCTCTGGGGGTGTGCAAGAGAATGTTAAGGTAGCGGGTAGATGTTCCCCACGGCCCCGGTGGGTTTCGTCTACATCAGGGATGCGCCCCTGCCTGCGCGAGCCTTGGTTTTCTCCGTTCTTCCTTATTTCTGGAGGGAGCCATGTCCTTACCTTTCGTCCCAGGTCTTGACCTTTCAATGATCCTTGCCCTTTCCTTCTTCCCGATTTTCTTAACTTTCCCCTTAGAAAAACATAAAATATAAAAAAAAAATCAAAAAATTAGAAAAGGAATAAAAATTAAAAAAAAAAAGGAGTTGGAGGAGTGAAACCTACCGAGTGGGCGAGGTCGGTTGTGAACTTCGTGCACTCTGTAAGTTTATTCATGCCCTTGGAGCACACATGTAATTTGGTTGTAGGTTAGGTAAATAACATATTGATAGGTTGCATTGCATTTGCGTGCTATCGAGAATTTGGAGCATCGCATCATGGAGGCCATCCTCCCCCCCTTAGTCCTGTGGGATGTGGACTATATCGTGGAGATAATGTTGTTGTTTTGTTTCGGGGTTAGACCCTCCCGTGTAAATATAGGGCATGTGGCCCTGCTAAGGTAGCATTGGTGTCTCAAGCGTGAGTGAACAAGCCTCAGGAGGTCAGAACTCAGGGAGCTCCCGAACTTTTCTTTCTTCTTTTCTTCTCTGTCCCTTCTTGCTGTGGGTTGGCCCTGATCAGGTCAGCGTGCAGTGCCAGCACACTTAGACACTACACGCCGTCTTTCTGCTCTTTCGTTTGCCTTCTGAGCCTCCGTTCTCCTGAGAGCAAGGACCACTGAGATTACCATTGAAATTCGTGTTTCTAAGACTATGGGGGTACACTGCAGGGTTCCCCTGAGTTCAAGTGTGGGGCAACCAGGTTGCCCTTTTGGGGTGGGGGTGTGCCGGAGTTGCACAATCTGGCGTTTGAGGAAATGCACTCTTAGTTTTCTGATTCGGATAATTGTCAAAGTATTAGTTAGCAAGCGCAATTTCGGTGGCAATGTTTCGACGGCGAACGCTATCTAGCGGCGAGTTCGGGGTTCGGTTTTGAGCACATGCCAACTGATCAGTTCCGGCCCTGCTCTCACTGAATAAACAACTCAGCCCGTCTTCCTTGGTAGCTGTTTTTTTGTGTGTAGTCTTCCTCATCTTTATGGCAGGCTAATTGCTTAAGACTCACCGGTAAGTGGATTATATTGCTACGACAGCACAGAACAATCTACGCGTTTATCGAATGTGCCAGAAAGATCTCGATGTAAGCGTGTGGTGTACGTGCTACTAGACGCATTTTGCGGGAATTTTCTCGACTGTGCCGGGCTTCGCTCGGGCGCTCGGACTGTGTCAAGACCGTAGTAATTACGTAGTTCACGAGAGATAAGACGCAGTTTGGAAGCTTCTGGTGTGTGAGCGTGACTATAAATACATCGGGTAGCGGCCTTAGTTTTCAGTTCAATGCGAGATATTTGATAGTGCGGTTCGAGAGTATTAGTGCGATATATTTACAGAGCGGTTCGGGTTATTACTGTGTACGTGCAAGTAGTTAGTAGTGAAGTGTTGCGTTTTATATTCGGACGGTATAATTGTAATACAATTGAGTTTTAATATTTGTGGACATTTTATTGCGTGTTTACAATTTTCATTTGATTTGTTGTAGAGACTGTGTTGTTAATTACGAACTGTTTTACTGTAACAATTAAAGGTGTGATTAGTGACTTAATTGGTGTCTTGTACTTATACTGTTTCCACTGTACCTACGACGATCGAATAGACCGTCGTAACAGTAGTGTCAGAACTGGGATAGAACGGTTAACAGTGGACACTTTGTACAAGACGACTGTAGTTCGTAAATTAATAAAATGGATCCCAGTCAGATGATGGAAGCTTTACAAACACTGCTTCGGCAAACACAGGAAGAAGCAGAGAAACGACAGGATGAGAAACGCAGGCAGGAAAGAGAAGAAGCTGAGGAACGTCAGAAAGCACTAATGCTAGAAACAGAAGAAAGACAAAAAGATAAAACGGAAGCTCTCTTTGAAACTATGCAGAAACAGTTGCAAGAACACAGTACCGCAGAATTGGGTATCCTACGAGGTGAGCTTAATAAACAAGTTACTAAAATATCGGAGGTACAAGAGTCAATGACATTAAAAATAGCTGAAGTAGAAAAATCTGTCTTGATTGTTGAAGAATCGATGTCTACAAAAATATCTGTTATAGAAGAATCTGTGTCAAATAAAATATCTGCAGTAGAAAACTCAATGGCAAACATAAGAGAACAAATTATAAGTGAAGTCGAACAGTGCATGAAGATTCAACCAAAACAAATTTCTGAACAGACTGTACCAGTGATAAAGACAGAAAAAGACACAGAAAATAAGTTAATAGAGAAAGTCACTTTGCCTGCAGTCCTGCAGTAGGGACAGTTCATGTCAAAGCTCCAACCTTTGACGGAAACAGTCACTGGGGAACGTACCTCCGCCAATTTGAAGCTCTCGTTCTCGTTCTCTCGTTCTCTCATTAAAAGGACCCGCAGCAGAACTACTACAGAAAGTGCCACCTGACAGCCAGAACATCTATGCCGAGTTGGTAAAAGCTCTAGAATTACGGTATGGTGATAAACATTTGCGAGATGTGTACTGCACCCACTTGAGAGCAAGGCGACAGCATTCCGGAGAGAGTCTTCAAGAGTTTGAAGCAAGTATCGACAGACTAATTAGACTGGCCTATCCTGAAGTGCCAGAAGATTTTCGAACGCATTTTGCGATGCAGACATTTACTGCCGGTGTCCGAGATAACGAACTACAGCAAGTGTTACGAATGGCAAGACACCAGAACAGTGCGGACGCCCTGGTACATGCTTTGCAATTTGAGGCCGCCAAATCAGCGTCTGGTTGGACAAGTCATAAATTGCGCGCGCTAAAAGATCGCGACGGCACAGACGATGAGGAAGAAGAACAGGGAACAGAGACTCGACGGTCAGCGCCACAGAATAAAATAAGAAAGGATGGAAGACCGAAGTGTTATAGGTGTGGGAAACCTGGACATCTACAACGAGATTGTCGGGTTAAAATTCAGCAGCAGGGAAACGAGCAGTAGTCGGTACAACGGGGCGTGTGCTGACTAACTGGAGGAACGAAGCCCCTAGACAATACGCAATTTCTACACTTCAGAAAAACAGTGGGAGCTTGGTAGTTACCGGATTTGTTCAAGAAAGGCCAACCTCGATTACAGTTGACACAGCCGCAACAGTTTCTGTTGTGCGCCCCGACGTGGTGAAAGATCTCAAGCCAATCTGGTGCTCTTGCAGCTTGCTAACAGCTACTGGACGGCCTGTAAAAGTGTATGGAAAAGTGGAGATACACCTACGCCTCGGTAGACTTGAGTTTAATCATCAAGTACTTGTTGCAGACATTGTGGATGAAGCAATTCTTGGTGTGGACGTCATGAACGCATACGGATTTATAGTCGACTTCAAAAACAATGTCTTGAGAATCGGAGGCGAAGAGGTAATGCTATCAACAATGACGACAGCAGAAAAATCGATGGACGTCATAAACCAAGTGGCCGTAACTGTTTCGCCAAACTCCGAAAAGATCATCATGGTTAGAACTGCGGTAGATACTAGGGGCAATCAGTGCTCTATATTCGAACCCCAGGTAGTCAGCACACCGGGCATACTAATTGCCAGAAGTTTAGTAAAACCTGACGAAACCGGAAATGTACCTATTAGAGTGGCGAATATTTTGGATCAAGCTATCACTTTACAAAGCAATACGCTCCTAGGCAAATTGACTCCTGTGGCCTGGGTAGCCGGAATAACGCAACGAAGACCCAGTTCTTCGGATACTTCTAAATTACCAGAGGAACTGCAAGACTTATTGAACAGATCTTCTAACGACCTCTCAAGTGGTGAGGTAAAAGAACTCGGACAGTTTTTACACGAATTCAAAGATTGTTTTGCAGTTCGGGGACAGTCACTGGGAAGAACCTCTCTTGTACAACATCGCATCAATACCGGGGACACAACACCGATATGCCAACCTCCTCGAAGGCCTTCATTATCTAAACAAGAGGAGGTGTCTTGGTTAGTACAGGACATGTTGACAGAGGGAGTAATCGAACCTTCGTCAAGTGCTTGGTCTTCCCCTGTAGTGCTGGTAGCAAAGAAGGATGGTGGATTGCGTTTCTGCGTAGACTACCGGAGGTTAAATGACGTTACAAAGAAAGACTGCTATACATTACCTCGCGTTGACGATACACTCGACACGTTGTCCGGAGCACAGTGGTTTTCCACATTGGACCTGAAGAGTAGATATTGGCAAGTGGGTCTTCATCAAGAAGACAAGGAAAAGACCGCTTTCTCGACCCCAAGTGGCTTATTCCAATTCAACGTCATGCCATTTGGACTCTGTAATGCACCGGCAACATTTGAGAGATTGATGGACCTGATACTCCGAGGCCTGACGTGGAAAACTTGCCTTGTTTACTTAGACGATGTCATAGTGATCGGGAAGACTTTCAAAGATCATTTGGAAAACCTTAAGGAAGTTCTAACTAGAATTCACGGTGCACAACTGAAGCTGAGCCTGAAGAAGTGTTCTCTATTCCAGAAGGAAGTACAGTATTTGGGCCATCTGGTTTCGGCTGCGGGTGTTAGCATGGATCCTAATAAAGTATACACCGTAAGAGACTGGCCAGTTCCGAAGAATAAACACGAAGTTCGGAGTTTCCTGGGGTTATGCTCATATTACCGACGTTTTGTGAAAGGCTTCGCTACTATTGCTAAACCACTATATGAGCTAATGGAAAATAAACGAAACTTCTAATGGTCGAGAGAGTGAACAAGCATTTAGAACATTGAAGATTGCATTATGTTCGCAGCCAATTCTCACTTTTCCAGCTTCCGAAGGGAAGTACATCGTAGACACAGACGCAAGCAATACTAGTCTAGGAGCAGTTTTATCTCAAGTGCAGAACGGTGAAGAACGAGTAATAGCGTATTACAGCAAGACGCTTTCTAAACCAGAGAGAAATTATTGTGTTACAAGAAGAGAGTTGTTGGCAATTGTCAGAGCTTTGGAGCACTTCCATAAATACCTCTATGGGAGAGAGTTTTCACTACGTACTGACCATGCTGCACTTGCATGGCTCTTGAGATTTAAAAATCCGGAAGGACAGTTGGCAAGGTGGCTCGAACGTCTGCAAGAGTACAATTTCAAGGTACAACATCGGCGGGGCCGCCTGCGCGGTAATGCAGATGGCTTATCACGAAGACCGTGCCCGGAAGACTGCCGACATTGCCACAGAAAGGAAGAACAAAACTCAAGCGAACATGTTGAAGCCATCACTGTAGATTTCCTGGCTGACGGCTGGACAACACAAGACTGTCGACAAGAACAGATGACTGATGAAGACATTGGACCGATCTTGACAGCAAAAGAGGAAGGTTGCCGCCCGGATTGGCAAGATATCTGCCATGGTTCCGAAGTGCTGAAGGGCTACTGGGCACAATGGGAATCTCTCACCTTAGAAAACGGATTGCTGAAAAGGGCTTGGGAAAGTGCAGATGGACGAGACGTGGTCATGCAGTTGATAGTTCCCCGAAGTAAAGTGCAGTCTGTTTTGAAGGAGATGCATGATGGAACATCTGGAGGCCATCTTGGCGTTAACAAAACCCTTGACAAAATACGGAAGCGATTCTATTGGCTTCATCTTCGCCACGACGTAGAGGAATGGGTTCGGACGTGTGAAATATGTGCTGCAAGCAAGGGCCCACAAACCAGAAGCAGGGGAAAAATGAGACAGTATAACGTTGGACAACCTTTCAAGAGAATTGCCATAGACATTGCTGGACCATTCCCAGTCACTGACGATGGAAACCGGTACATCATGGTTGTAGGTGACTACTTTACTAAGTGGGTGGAAGCCTACACAATTCCAAATCAGGAGGTTACCACTGTGGCAAAGAAGTTAGTTCACAACTTCTGTTGCCGTTATGGAGCCCCTATGGAAATACATACGGATCAAGGGAGGAATTTCGAATCAGGAGTGTTTAAAGAATTATGCCGTCTACTCGGAATTCGAAAGACCAGGACAACGCCTCTGCATCCTCAGTCGGACGGGATGGTTGAGAGATTCAACAGGACACTTGAGCAGCATCTTTCGAAAGTTGTTGACGAGAACCAAACAGACTGGGACCAACGTATACCACTATTCCTTACGGCGTATAGGTCATCAGTACATGACACAACCGGCATGACTCCAGCAAAATTGGTGTTTGGGCGGGAGATTCGTCTTCCTGGGGACTTGATGTTTGGATCACCTGAGACTCAGTCCCAAGAGCCAAAGAACTATTCCTCACAATTAGAAAACCAACTGCGAGAAATGAATCGCTTGGTAAGAGGACGGCTGAAGATTGCCAGTGATAAAATGAAAACTCGGTATGACATTCGCAGCAATAGTGTGGGTTTCCAAGAAGGAGATCAGGTCTGGTTGTTCAATCCAAAGCGCCGTAGTGGTCGCTCACCTAAGCTTCAGTCTAACTGGGAAGGACCCTACACTGTAAAAAAAAGAATTAACAATGTTGTTTATCGGATTCAACAGGAGGGACAGCGAAAGTTCAAGGTCGTCCACCTAGATCTCCTGGCTAAATACAAATTTAGAGACGCTTTGCCAGTTCGGGACGAACAGGCTTAAGGAGGAGGCGGTGCTACGACAGCACAGAACAATCTACGCGTTTATCGAATGTGCCAGAAAGATCTCGATGTAAGCGTGTGGTGTACGTGCTACTAGATGCATTTTGCGAGAATTTTCTCGACTGTGCCGGGCTTCGCTCGGGCGCTCGGACTGTGTCAAGGCCGTAGTAATTACGTAGTTCACGAGAGATAAGACGCAGTTTGGAAGCTTCTGGTGTGTGAGTGTGACTATAAATACATCGGGTAGCGGCCTTAGTTTTCAGTTCAATGCAAGATATTTGACAGTGCGGTTCGAGAGTATTAGTGCGATATATTTACAGAGCGGTTCGGGTTATTACTGTGTACGTGCAAGTAGTTAGTAGTGAAGTGTTGCGTTTTATATTCGGACGGTAAAATTGTAATACAATTGAGTTTTAATATTTGTGGACATTTTATTGCGTGTTTACAATTTTCATTTGATTTGTTGTAGAGACTGTGTTGTTAATTACGAACTGTTTTACTGTAACAATTAAAGGTGTGATTAGTGACTTAATTGGTGTCTTGTACTTATACTGTTTCCACTGTACCTACGACGATCGAATAGACCGTCGTAACAGTAGTGTCAGAACTGGGATAGAACGGTTAACAGTGGACACTTTGTACAAGACGACTTTAGTTCGTAAATTAATAAAATGGATCCCAGTCAGATGATGGAAGCTTTACAAACACTGCTTCGGCAAACACAGGAAGAAGCAGAGAAACGACAGGATGAGAAACGCAGGCAGGAAAGAGAAGAAGCTGAGGAACGTCAGAAAGCACTAATGCTAGAAACAGAAGAAAGACAAAAAGATAAAACGGAAGCTCTCTTTGAAACTATGCAGAAACAGTTGCAAGAACACAGTACCGCAGAATTGGGTATCCTACGAGGTGAGCTTAATAAACAAGTTACTAAAATATCGGAGGTACAAGAGTCAATGACATTAAAAATAGCTGAAGTAGAAAAATCTGTCTTGATTGTTGAAGAATCGATGTCTACAAAAATATCTGTTATAGAAGAATCTGTGTCAAATAAAATATCTGCAGTAGAAAACTCAATGGCAAACATAAGAGAACAAATTATAAGTGAAGTCGAACAGTGCATGAAGATTCAACCAAAACAAATTTCTGAACAGACTGTACCAGTGATAAAGACAGAAAAAGACACAGAAAATAAGTTAATAGAGAAAGTCACTTTGCCTGCAGTCCTGCAGTAGGGACAGTTCATGTCAAAGCTCCAACCTTTGACGGAAACAATCACTGGGGAACGTACCTCCGCCAATTTGAAGCTGCTGCGATTGTTGAAGAAACGATGTCTACAAAAATATCATGTCTAATTGTGGTACATGTAATTTTACTCAATAAATGCTGTTATTGTTGTTTACCAGAGAGTTTAATTGCAAGTCCCATCTCACTGGACCCAGTGCATTTTTTGCTTCTCTATGCCTTCTGCCTAATTTTAAATATCTAGTGGCCCCTCTTAAAAAAAAAAAGAAAAAAGGTATTAAAAAATAAAGAGGGGTTACAACGGGAAGAGTTGGAGATGATGAACAATGGTTTAATTAATGTAAGTAATATCCCAATGACCAACGATAAAGAAATCATGAAATTCAGAGATTATAGGAGGAGGTTAAAAGAAATTTCAGTAAGCACTTACAATATAACAGTATTTTACAACCCAGAAAAAACAAGAGGTAAATGGAATACACCAGACATAGAAATACATGGGAAAATATCAATGATGTCATTAATCATTGACGTACCAGTGACATATTGGTTTAATAAACAACATGATATAGTGAGTCAAATAAGCCTTGAAACAAATGAAAGAATAACAACAGAAAAAATGAAGTACAAGGGAGAAACGAGAGATGTCACCAGAACAGAAATAATTATGAAGACAATGGTAGTCCGGATAATAAGGGCAACTGAGTTTCTGGACCATGGATAAACTAAATACCACACACCATCAAGAAAAGGGACGGATGTTATGATAACTGAATACAGCAAAAAACCATTTAAAAGAGAAGGAAAATAAGTATAATTGAGAAAAAATAATAAGAATAAAGAAACAAAACCAAGATTTAAGGAAGAATATTATTCGAGAAAATGAACAATACCAATGAAAAAATGAGGAACTGAGCGATATTAGGAAAATCACCAAAAGATCAACAATACTGGGTTTAGAAGAACATATAACAATTAAGAACTGTAATAAGGGAATTAGAATTAACTTAAAAGTTCTAAAAGAAAAGTAAGGTCAACTTACATCAATTATTTACGGTACTTAATTTTGAATTGAAGTATAAAACTTAAAAATTCTAAAAGAAAAATCAACAGAGATCCAAAATAATTTGGATGAAACCAAGAGCGAAATAATAATTTTTGAAGAAAAAAATATATATAATATAACTATCATCACTACTTTAATTTTAATTATAATAAGAACCATTGGAAGAATGACTGTCATAACATAAAACCAGTAGAACAATTAATTAGAACCAAGATGAAACACAAGAGAAAAAATGATATTACTATTGATAACCAGAAGAAGATTATGCGAACAATAGAAGATATAAAGAAAATTCAGACGAAAAAGTTTACACCCAATAACTAGTGATAAATATATCAACGGAGCTTCCAATCATGAGAAAAATAAATATATCAGCAGAGCGATAAAACATTAGAAGAATAAATAATAACAAGAATAAATGAGATAGAAAGTATTAGCAAATCTGAGCAACCACGAAGTGAGGTATCCAAGGATGTTTTTTATTAATCGAAAAATAGACTATTCTTGTATAATTTTTATTTAATGACTGTCTGTAGATGAATTCCAGCAGTATTATATTTTGAGCAGAGATGATGTTCCTCTGATCTCAAAAAAGTGTAGTATGGCCAGCAGAGTATATGTAGCCACAAGTGCCTCTCTGGACTGCCCCAGCTCACTTGTTAGGGAATGAATATCCCATGGATAAAGCACTAAGTAAAGGAAAAAATAAATATAATAATAATGATATACCTCAGATAACGATAACTATCGAATAAGAATAAATTCAATGAAAAAAAATAACTAAAGCTCAATTAAGTAGAAGCAGATATAGAAGTAGGTAGGAAGACAAAGCATATAATGAACAATAAATATCATAAGCAATTATTTCATACATACTAAATGTATGATTTGAATTAATCACTTCTGGAGGAGAGCAATCTGTAGCGTGACAGAAAATCCACCTTGTTATAATTTAAAAAATAGTCAGGTATAGAATAAAAATAAAATGGCTTAAAGGAAAATTACTATAAAAAATTAATGAAGGACCACAGTAAATTGAAATCATGGTTTCGAAGAAATAAAGGGAATTAAAAATAACCATCCAATATTTAATAAATTATAGGAAAATAGTGATAATCCAATGTATAGAGTAATTATACCCAGGTAGAATAGGAGCATGTAAGGAAATACCATGGATAAACAAACCTCCATAATAAAAGGATAACTTTTGGAAAAAAAACTAACACATATTATAAAAATAGAAACCCCCAAAAAAGATTAAATGTCCATAAGAAAAGTACAATACAATAAAATAAGAATAAATGTAAAGTAGATGTAAGTAAAGTTTCTAGACATATGATTAACAGTGGACCAGTGCAATTTATTTTTATGATGACAAGCAAATCTTGATGATCCCATGTAAGTGATATTCTTTATCTTACAAGACTAGATAAAATGAATAGAAATAAGATAAGAGAATGCAGTAAATAGTGAAGTGAACAAGGGTAAATCCCTAAACTAAAACAAAAACAGCAAAAGACTGCATAAAAATTAAGTTTAATAAACTATTTAAATAATAAAATAAAATAAAAAACAGATGTGTTTTGTTGATGTTAACAGTTCATTGAACTCAAGGCGTGAATGCTTGAGATTGAGCCTATTTTTTTTTTAATATAATATCTTTATTGTGTTTTAATGATATCAATTAATAATAAACATTATTGTAATTAAGTAAGGGCAATTTAGTTAAGATTTCATAAGAATTGTATGTCAGAAAGGTTATTAGCAAGCTGAAATAATAATAAGCATTGTAATTGAACTAACATAAAATATAGGCCAAATGGTAAATATCGCCAACCTTATAACTAGTTAATTAGTTAATGAAATTAATTAAATTGATGAAAATTGTTTAATGTAAATCAATAACTGTGTATAATAACTATAACAACACTTTGTGAAGGTATTGAAGGAATGTATAAAATATTATTAGAAAAAATGCAAGTGTAATAACACTGGAATCTAAGGAAAAGCCTAAATTGAAGACAATATTCAAATTAGTTAACCAAATCATAAAATTACTGAGAATTAAAGAAAACAAACCATTATAATTCAATCAATGATCTTGTTCAATGATAATTAGAATCTAACAGAAATTGTAAACCATTTAATGTGGCAGGAAGTAAAATAGCTAAAGCCTACAACCAGATATACTGTAAATATGACCTTTTAAGTTAAAAAATACTATAAAGTATATCATGTGTGGTATTAAATAACGCAGAATTAAATAAGGAAATTGATGATGTAATTAGTATTTAATAAGAATAAATAATAAGCAAAATGTAATTAATCATATAATGTAAAAGTCAATTATTTAGTTCAACATATAATTAAGGCTGAAGTGACAGCTGATTAAAACAATGTGAATTTAATATTAAATCAGCCAGGACCTTTTGTATGAAGAAGAAAGAGAGTGAGTTGATTGTTAAACGTTGAGATAAACACATCTGAACGATCTCACACAAATTAAGAATTAAAAAAAAAAAATAGGAGATATAATTTTGAAACAACTAAACCTATAAAAATAAAAAAGAACAATTTAAAAATATGAGTCACCAACACTAAGTTCAAGTGAAATAAATCAAATTAGTCAAATTATGAAGACTGGAAGGTGTAAACCAGATATTAGAACAATATAAACGTTAATTCAGAATTTTATCAATTCGAAATTTGCCATTGTAAAACCTTATGAACTATTGGAACCAGAACACATTTGAACACTGATTGCCGAGCCGAACAACTGATCACTAATCCAGAATAATTACACTGTTATGAAGAGAAATTAATCACTACTGCTTGGATGAGGAACACATAAATAATCAACATTTATTCGAAGGAATTCTGTCGTGAAGACTTCTTGTACATACGCAGCAAGGGAGCGGCCATCTTTGTTTGTAGCGAACCAGACCAGCCAGCTGTGGTGACGTCAGAACATCTTCCAGATTTGTTGGTTTGAGAAATCTAATTTATTAACATTTTTATATTACATATTATTTCTATTTTTATAATTAAGAACTTTTTTATTGTAAGTGTTGTACTTTTCAGCATTGCCCTTTCTCTGACTATTTAAATAACAGCTAAAATAACCTGTAATTCAATATTAATAATTTATATAATGAAACCAATTTGCCCTGAGATATAAGTTTGCGAGCTGTGGATTAGCAGATCCATTAAAAGTCGGTTAATTTCGATAACTTTAATAAATTCATTCAATATTATAATTTTGAGTTTATTTCTTGGTAAAAATGTATATAAAAGAGTTTCAGGTAATATTTGAAACCTGGACTCCCAGAAAAGAAGAGAAGAACATTGCGAAGAAGTATAATCACTGAATAACTGGAAACCACTAATCGATTATTACATTTTATAATCTATTTAACGTTGGGAAACAATTATTGCTATTCTAACATAATAAATCAAATCAATTACAGTAGTAATTAAAGGAATTAAGGACAAATAAATAAATAAATAATTAAGAAATTAATAAATAATAAAAAAAAAGAGAAAACAAATTTTTTTATTTTCAAACAACATTTTTTACCAAGTTATATTATAATTTTTGTAACCCCGAAACTCAAACCCGAAAAAGTGTTTTGTTACAAAATTGACGCTACCGACGTGGGGCTTATTATATAATCAAACCCAAAAAATTTATTTTGTTACAAAATTGGCATCCAACTTAAGGGGCTGAAATTAGTAATTGATAGGCCATAAGAGATAAAAATAATTGTCCAATTTCTAATTTTAGCTGACAGCTGTTACAAGGTCAGAAGGGTAATAAAAATGCCAAAGAGAGCAACATCAAAGAAAAGGGCGGCAGAAGCCGAGAAAGAAATTGATATGGATGACAAAGAGGCAACTCCGGTTGAAGATATAGAAGGAAGGCTACCTCCTGCAGAACCGAACCAACCCGCACAACAAGAGGAACACCCCTAGAAACCTACACAAACAGGGGATGTCAATCTCCAGGAGAAAGAGTTAGAGAAATCCAACACAACAGAAAATCCGATTCTGGATAAGATGATGGAAATGTTCCGGCTTATGATGCAGACAATGGATGATATTACCATAGAAATAATAAATGATAATAAACCGTGGAGGGAAGAATTAAGAAATGATAGGACCAAAGAAATAAAAAATGATAGCAAACCAGAAACAGAAGAAATACCAAACGATAAAACAAGGGAACAAGTAGCATTATTATCTGAAATTAAACCTAACAAAAACAAAGAAAATATTAAGCACAGGGAAATGAAGTCAAAGAAAATGAGACAAATGCATCCAAGGAAATTAATAAAAACACGGGAAGAGTTGGAAATGATGAACAATGGTTTAATTAATGTAAGTAATATCCCAATGACCAATGATAAAGAAATCATGAATTTCAGAGATTATAGGAGGAGGTTAAAAGAAATTTCAGTAATGACTTACAATAAAACAGTATTTTACAACTTAGAAAAAACTAGAGGTAAATGGACTACACCAGAGATAGAAATACATGGGAGAATATCAATGATATCATTAATCATTGACGTGCCAGTGACATATTGGTTTAATAAACAATATGATATAGTGAGTCAAATAAGCCTTGAAACAAATGAAAGAATAACAACAGAAAAAATGAAGTACAAGGGAGAAACGAGAGATGTCACCAGAACAGAAATAATTATGAAGACAATGGTAGTCCGGACAATAAGGGCAATTGAGTCTCTGGACCATGGATAAACTAAATACCACACACCATCAAGAAAAGGGACGGATGTTATGATAACTGAATACAGCAAAAAACCATTTAAAAGAGAAGGAAAATAAGTATAATTGAGAAAAAATAATAAGAATAAAGAAACAAAACAAGATTTAAGAAAGAATATTATTCGAGAAAATGAACAATACCAATGAAAATATGAGGAACTGAGCGATATTAGGAAAATCACCAAGAGATCGACAATACTGGGTTTAGAAGAACATATAACAATTAAGAACTGTAATAAGGGAATTAGAATTAACTTAAAAATTCTAAAAGAAAAGTAAGGTCAACTTACACCAATTATTATGGGACTTAATTTTGAATTGAAGTATAAAACTTAAAAATTCTAAAAGAAAAGTAAGGTCAACTTACACCAATTATTTACAAAATTTAATTTTGAATGGAAATATAATTACTAAATTCTAAAACTAAATAAGATCAACTTATATCAAGAATTTACAGGAATTAATTATGAAGAGAAAAAAATATGTATATAAATAAAACAACAAAATTCTATAGGAAAAATAAGAACAACTTATATCAATAATATGAATAAACTAGTTTTGGAAAGAAAATATTAAAAAATTTACGAAATGCAAAAGGAAGTAAAGACCACTTAAATAATATAATGTTAATTAAATAATTTGGATGAAACCAAAAGTGAAATAATAATTTTTGAAGAAAAAAAATATATAATATAACTATCATCACTACTTTAATTTTAATTATAATAAGAACCATTGGAAGAATGACTGTCATAACATAAAACCAGTAGAACAATTAATTAGAACCAAGATGAAAAACAAGAGAAAAAAATGCTATTAATATTGATAACCAGAAGAAGATTATGCGAACAATAGAAGATATAAAGAGAATTCAGACGAAAAAAGTTTACACCCAATAACTAGTGTATATTGTATTGGGTGCAACTAGTATATACACACTAGTTATTGGGTGTATCATATATCAACAGAGCTTCCAATCTTGAGAAAAATAAATATATCAGCAGAGCGATAAAACATTAGAAGAATAAATAATAAGAAGAATAAATGAGATAGAAAGTATTAGCAAATCTGAGCAACCACGAAGTGAGGTATCCAAGGATGTTTTTTATTAGTCAAAAATAGACTATTCTTGTATAATTTTTATTTAATGACTGTCTGTAGATGAATTCCAGCAGTATTATATTTTGAGCAGAGATGATGTTCCTCTGATCTCAAAAAAGTGTAGTATGGCCAGCAGAGTATGTAGCCACAAGTGCCTCTCTGGACTGCCCCAGCTCACTTGTTAGGGAATGAATATCCCATGGATAAAGCACTAAGTAAAGGTAAAAAAATTGGCCGTCACGGGACGCCCAGCAGATGTGAAACATCAAAGTTGATGGTAGAATTTATAATTAATGAAAACCAATAAAGAAATATGGAGTAAAATAAATTTAAAAAAACATAGAGTTTTGTTAATAAAATCAATATATTTTTCTTATTATTCTAATTATAATAATAATTACAGAATATAAATACAAGAGTTTCGTTAATAAAATCAATATATTTGTCTTATTATTCTAATTATAATAATAATTACAGAATATAAATACAAGAGAAGTAAATATTTTTAATATAGACTGTTTTACAATGCAGTTACGGAATATTATTTGACGTATCTTCTGTGATTTCTGTAATAGTAGCTGTTGAAGGTGTTTTAGACGGTATTAAAGAAATGATTGGCCGATGATAACTGAAGTATGTAACAAAAGTAGTAGACGTGATGTTATCAAAGTATCTTGAAAATACAGCATCGATTGTCGTTCCATATCTAGTTGTTGGTTCAGTTGGCTTATTATTGATTTTCAAATCGAATGTTTGCTCAAGGAATGTTGTCAAAGGGATTGAATCGTTTGTTGCAAAATTAACATTAAAATCTCCTGCTAAAATCATCGGAAGTTCATCTAAATTATCTCCTAAAATCCTTGAACCTTCGCGACTATACGAGGGTTATTCGGAAAGTAAGGTCCGATTTCTTATAAAAAATAAACCATCACAGATTTTTTCAAAAAACTTTTTTTATTTAATTCCTTACATCTTTCTCTATTTTTCTACATAGTTTCCATTTTTGTTTAAACATTTGTCATAACGTTCTACAAGCTTTTGTATGCCGAAGTCATAGAAGTCTGCCGCCTGTGAGGATAACCAGTCTTTAACTGCTTCTTTCACCTCGTCATCTGTGGCGAAGCGCTTGCCGCCGAGAAACTCCTTTAGGTAGCGGAACAAGTGAAAATCGCTCGGCGCCAAGTCTGGACTGTACGGTGGGTGGTCAATCTGTTCCCATCCAAAAGATCTGATCAGATTTTGGGTTTGAATGGCAGAATGGGGTCTGGCATTGTCATGCAGCAACAAAACTCCAGACGTCAGAAGGCCACGTCGCTTATTCTGTATTGCACGTCGAAGTTTAGTCAGGGTAGCGCAGTAAGCGGCTGCATTTATTGTTGTCCCTTGCTGCATAAACTCGACTAACAAGACTCCATGTCTATCCCAAAACACGGTTGCCATACCTTGCGTGTTGAGATTGTCTGCTTGGCCTTGACTTTGACTGGTGATGTCATGTGACGCCATTCCATTGACAATGTGCTGTCCCCTGTGACAATGTTCTCTAAAAGTTGATCACCTTCCTTATGATATCGGTCCAAAAAATCAAGAGCACAAGCCATTCTTTTCATTTGGTGTTCCTCAGTAAGCAGCCTGGGAACCCAACGTGAGCACAATTTGCGAAATTGCAAATTTTCAGAGACAATTTTGTGCAAAGTTGTTCTACCCACATTCGGAAATTCCAATGCTAAAGTTGAAATTGTGACTCGCCGGTCTTCACGAATTTTTTCGTCCACGGCATTGACCAAATCTTCTGTGATCACTGATGGTCGGCCTGATCGCGGTTCATCATGGACATTTTCCCGTCCGTCCTTGAAAGCTCTCACCCACTTCGCACTTTGCTGTCACTCATTGCATTGGGGCTGTACACTTCACTAATCTGTCAATGAATTTCCGCTGGTGAAACGTTCCTTGCTGTCAAAAACCGAATCACTGAACGTATTTCACAGTCGGCGGGCTGATCAATTGTTTTAAACATTTTGAACTGACACTGTAAACAGCACACTGCAACAATACCAATGCAAATGGCGTCGTTTGACGCGCAAGGCATGCCGGGAGTCGGTGCGCATTCGCATTTCAATGTTCGCGCGTCATTCGATTAGCTACGGCGATTCGGACCTTACTTTCTGAATAACCCTCGTGTATGAGTAAACAACGGCATAAAAATTTTATGATTTCTATGACTTTTTGATTTGGTGAAATATACACAACAACCATAAGGAATTCTCTCCCATCATCCATTTTAACTTGAGAAGCACATATATCACCAATAGCTGCTTCGGTAACATTAAGTTCACGTGTATTTCGTATTGTAAGTTCTATATTCGTCGTAGTAATTCGGGCTATGTTTTTGTTTTGATATATCGCAACTCCCGCAGCTCTAACATCTTCCCGTTTAAATTTTACTATGCAATCGAAATCAAGTAGTTGAACGTCTTTTTCATTAGAAAGGCATGTTTCTGATGATAATAATAAATAAAACACGTGGATGTATATTGTAGCATGACAGATATTCCACCAATAATTAATTCATTTAAGATCATAAATGTCAAATGAAATTCAATTACACTTCAAAGGAAAACACCACTATAAAAGAAAAACAATAATTAAATAATAAAAATACAATTAAAAGTCAAAGAAAGAATTAAAGAAAACTCATATTAAAAAATCAGGAGATTACCCAGGAGAATAGGAGCAGGAGATGAACAAGATACCCCAAAATCAAGAAAAAAGAATAAGATTAGGAGTAGGTGATAAACAAAATACCCCAAACACAAGAAGAAGGAAGAGTAAGGTTTAATATCAGGTAATAAACAAGATACCCTGAAACCAAGAAAGAAGAGTAAAGTCAGTATCAGATAATAAAGAAGATACTCCGAACCAACCATCAGACAAGATAACACTGAGTACCTTGGTTTACCCAAGAATGAACACAAGAAGGAAGACGAGAAGAAAGCAAGAAATAGGATGGAAGAACTACAATAAAAACCTATTATTAACTACCATGAACCCCAAACCAAATGAAACAATTAAAGAAAGTATAACATCCGAAAACCTTATGAAATTGTAATAATTTATAAACAAAAGTGTTGTGTAGTATGATAAGAAGTGCACCAACTAAAGTTATTATATGATGAAAAATAAACAAATCTTCACAGTCCATTATGACTAAAGGTCTGGTCTGATAATAGTAAAACTCAAATATAAGCAAGAACCAACAGTGAAAGTGTACTAGTGTAAGTGTTTTGAAATGTAATAAACTTCAAGTTGTAGTGTATCTATAACTTAAATAATATGCTATAAAATAACTTTTATATTTTATAATTAACAAATAACGAAATATTAAAATGGAAGGTATTTCCAATATTTCATTAAATAAGGTCACTTTGTTATCTCAAGACATTCGTAGGAATGACAATAACAACTAAAGTATGGGTGGAAATGTTTACTGTATAAAGGGATGTTAGATAATAGTAGTAGAATCAGAAAGGACTGGAAATAGTTTAAGTTTTAATAGAATTAAGAAGTTTAAATGGTTGATATTGTTCAAAGCCATGAACTCCATATTCTTAAAAGAGTTCTAATAGAATAAGGTTTATATGTTTAGAGTAAGTTGTATTAGTACTATCACAGCATACATACAAATTAAAATGTTTCAGTATGGATGCTGTATTAATTTACAAATGAGTTAAATGTATATTCAAAACAGTTTCAGCAAACATGTCCAACTTTAAAGACTGCTGATTAATGTTAATTATTATTTTTGTAACAGTAGCATGAATTAGATGCTACACATCTCAATAATTATGTATACAATTTTATTTTATGTCATGTTAACTATTAAGAGTCAGAGGAGGAGTAGAATTAAATTTATTGGAAAAAACCATACATGTAAAATACTAAACTCTAGGCCAAATAATGAATTCACAAAAATTAATATAAACCAGTTAATTCACCAATGAACCATGTAAACTGACAAGATTTAGGTAAGGTAGATCAATTAACAACTACTGTAAATGAACCTATGATTTAAAAGAGTAATATAGAAAAATATCTTAAATTATTGAAAATTTTTGAAATGTATAAAATAACTATTTTTAAAGAGGAATGGTAAATTCAGAAATTATCACTAAAAAACAGTTCAAATGTTAATTTTATAAGTAATTAAGGAAAGGAAAAGGATTTGTGACCATTTGAAATTTATTATAATTAAATTAATAACACTTAAAATAGCTGTAAAAGTGTGGAAGGACGGAAACAGTTTTTTTGGGCCTAGATTTCCAAAAAGACAGAAATTTGGTAATTTTAACAAAAATCTCAACAAATATGGACTATGACATATCAAAGTAAACAGAATGAGATAAATAAACCAATTATATGGTTAATAGTTCATGAAAGCGAACAATAAACTAAAATTATTCCATATATAATGTACTTTGGAATTATGTACATGGGAAGTGAAAATTATTTTAACAATACTTTTCTAATATTAACTTGGCAAGATATTTCCTAAAGTGGAGGAAGTAAGTTAGTTCTTTGTTAACATTCAAACGGAACAGTCGATGCGGAATCGCGTTCTTAAAACCGTATAATGGAGTGCAAAGGTTAAAGCCTAAAATCAGTGGAAAAACGGGAGTTACATAAATTAACACTTTTCGAGTAAAAACTAATGACATACTCCACGACAACAGTGAAAACGAACAATACACCACATAATACAAGTGATTTAAAACATTGAAACTACATAATATTAATAATTCACTCTACAACAGATTAACAATTCTTCATCACGAACAGACAAAGTGAACACCTCTAATAGCAAACAATTAACACCAGTGGACACTGAACACTCATCCAGAATACCTCAAACAACATACTAGACAGTATACACAATGTCGGAGATCCATAAAACAATTATAACGGTGAATTTATTGTGAGATTTTCCTGTGACCAAAATACATATAACCTCATCAATTCAGCTAGCCGCCATGATGGTCCCAAGATGCACTGCAACCTTTCTCTACTGATTTCATAGAAGCAGCATTGGTTTGAGAATTCAAATATATTAAACATTTTATATATTATTCACAAATTGTTAAATATTAATTATTAAGGTTATTTCTTGTAAATGTTATACTTCCTAAGCCTGCCCTTCTCTGACTATTATAAAATAATCGTTGAAAGAACCTTTTTTAATAATTATATAAAATTTTAACCTGTATTCACATATCGATATATCCCTGTGACGGAGTCGAACAATTGCTCTAAATCGATTTAAAATCGATTATTATTAATAATTGTCAATAAATCAATTTATTTCAACTGTGTGAATTATAAAATTATTTCACATTTTATTTTAGGTGTTTAATTAACCACGAGACTTCCTGGAAGACGAGAAATATTAACGAAAGGTGAGATACTGGAGCAGCACTGAAAATCATTACTCGATTGCTGAAAGGAGATAATCTGATTAACTCCAGATTTTGTTAAGCTCTACCAGAAGTGCAAATTAAACCAAAAGTACCTTACAGAATTTTAGAAATTTGAATAAAACATAAAACAGGATTAATTCTAAATTGTATACACAACAAACAAACAAAAAATTTTTTTTAATAAAATTTTTTCTTTCTTTTATTTGTAACTACAGCTTACAGGTCTAGTTACAATATATCTCGCGTTTTGTGTACGCATGCGCAGAAAATAAACCGCTTGTTGACATCAGTAAACACATTTCTAACCTCAAAATTAACAAATAAAATAGAATAGTAATAAAATAATATATTAACAGATGATTTACTAATGTGTTCCGTAAAGCAAACGTTGTGCACACGTATTAGACATTTTACTGCAGCCTGCACTTTGATCATCATTAATTATTTGTTTCTTTTTTGTCACTTGATCGTCACTGTCACTCATATTTCGATTCAATGATATTGTCACTCATTCGAAAACTTTTAAGCACTTAACAATGTCCTTTCAAAAACAATAATATTAAGGTCAAAGAAATACAAAGTGTGTATACAAGCGGTGAACGCGTCAAGTATACTATAGTCGAATAGAAAGGCACACGCAGTACACAACTCACACAGAGAAGCAACGAAGTGTATAGTATATGCGCACGCACACACAAGGGAGTCGAGAGCGGTGGCGTAGAGGGGGCATGACAGCATAAGAGAGCATCATGCCACTTGCCGTCATGGCATACGAGTCGGTTTTACTGCCAAGGCGCACCAATAGATGTTTCACATCAAAATAAATCTAATAATAATGATATACCTCAGATAACGATAACTATCGAATAAGAATAAATTCAATGAAAAAAAAAACTAAAGCTCAATTACGAAGAAGCAGATATAGAAGTAGGTAGGAATACAAAGCATATAATGAACAATAAATATCATAAGCAATTATTTTAAAACATTCTAAACATATGATCTGAATTAATCACTTCTGGAGGAGAGCAATCTGTATCGTGACTGAAAATCTACCGTGTTATAATTTAAAAAATAATCAGGTATAGAATAAAAATAAAATGGCTTAAAGGAAAATTACTATAAAAAATTAATCAAGGACCACAGTAAATTGAAATCATGGTTTCGAAGAAATAAAGTGAATTAAAAACAACCATCCAATATTTAATAAATTATAGGAAAATAGTGGTAATCCAATGTATAGAGTAATTATACCCAGGTAGAATAGGAGCATGTAAGGAAATACCATGGATAAACAAACCTCCATAATAAAAGGATAACTTTTTGAAAAAAAACAAACACATATTATAAAAATAGAAACACCCAAAAAAGATTAAATGTCCATAAGAAAAGTACAATACAATAAAATAAGAATAAATGTAAAGTAGATGTAAGTAATGTTTCTAGACATATGATTAACAGTGGACCAGTGCAATTTATTTTTATGATGACAAGCAAATCTTGATGATCCCATGTAAGTGATATTGTTTTTCTTATAAGACTAGATAAAATGAATAGAAATAAGATAAGAGAATGCAGTAAATAGTGAAGTGAACAAGGGTAAATCCCTAAACTAAAACAAAAACAGCAAAAGACTGCATAAAAATTAAGTTTAATAAACTATTTAAATAATAAAATAAAATAAAAAACAGATGTGTTTTGTTGATGTTAACAGTTCATTGAACTCAAGGCTTGAATGCTTGAGATTGAGTCTATTTTTTTTTAATATAATATCTTTATTGTGTTTCAATGATATAATTTAATAATAAACATTATTGTAATTAAGTAAGGGCAATTTAGTTAAGATTTCATAAGAATTGTATGTCAGAAAGGGTATTAGCAAGCTGAAATAATAATAAGCATTGTAATTGAACTAACATAAAATATAGGCCAAATGGTAAATATCGCCAACCTTATAACTAGTTAATTAGTTAATGAAATTAATTAAATTGATGAAAATTGTTTAATGTAAATCAATAACTGTGTATAATAACTATAACAACACTTTGTGAAGGTATTGAAGGAATGTATAAAATATTATTAGAAAAAATGCAAATGTAATAACACTGGAATCTAAGGAAAAGCCTAAATTGAAGACAATATTCAAATTAGTTAACCAAATCATAAAATTACTGAGAATTAAATAAAACGAACCATTATAATTCAATCAATGATCTTGTTCAATGATAATTAGAATCTAACAGAAATTGTAAACCATTTAATGTGGCAGGAAGTAAAATAGCTAAAGCCTACAACCAGATATACTGTAAATATGACCATTTAAGTTAAAAAATACTATAAAGTATATCATGTGTGGTATTAAATAATGCAGAATTAAATATGGAAATTGATTATGTAATTAGTATTTAATAAGAATAAATAGTAAGCAAAATGTAATTAATCATATAATGTAAAAGTCAATTATTTAGTTCAACATATAATTAAGGCTGACGTGACAGCTGATTAAAACAATGTGAATTTAATATTAAATCAGCCAGCACCTTTTGTATGAAGAAGAAAGAGAGTGATTTGATTGTTAAATGTTGAGATAAACACATCGGAACGATCTCACACAAATTAAGAATTAAAAAAAAAAAAAAATAGAGGATATAATTTTGAAACAACTAAACCTATAAAAATAAAAAAGAACAATTTAAAAATATGAGTCACCAACACTGAGTTCAAGTGAAATAAATCAAATTAGTCGATTTATGAAGATTGGAAGGTGTAAACCAGATATTAGAACAATATAAACGTTAATTCAGAATTTTATCGATACGAAATTTGCCATTGTAAAACCTTATGAACTATTGGAACCAGAACACATTTGAACACTGATTGCCGAGCCGAACAACTGTTCACTAATCCAGAATAATTACACTGTTATGAAGAGAAATTAATCACTACTGCTTGGATGAGGAACACATAAATAATCAACATTTATTCGAAGGACTTCTGTCGTGAAGACTTCTCGTACATACGCAGCAAGGGAGCGGCCATCTTTGTTTGTAGCGAACCAGACCAGCCAGCTGTGGTGACGTCAGAACATTGTCCAGATTTGTTGGTTTGAGAAATCTAATTTATTAACATTTTTATATTACATATTATTTCTATTTTTATAATTAAGAACTTTTTTATTGTAAGTGTTGTACTTTTCAGCATTGCCCTTTCTCTGACTATTTAAATAACAGCTAAAAGAACCTGTAATTCAATATTAATAATTTTTATAACGAAACCAATTTGAGCTTGCGAGCTGTCAAACATTGATATGAGTTTGCGAGCTGTGGATTAGCAGATCCATTCAAAGTCGATTAATTGCGATAACTTTAATAAATTCATTTAATATTATAATTTTGAGTTTTATTTCTTGGGAAAAATATATATAGAAGAATTTCAGGTAATATTTGAAACCTGGACTCCCAGAAAAGAAGAGAAGAACATTGCGAAGAAGTATAATCACTGAATAACTGAAAACCACTAATCGATTATTACATTTTATAATCTATTTAACGTTGGGAAACAATTATTGCTATTCTAACATAATAAATCAAATCAATTACAGTAGTAATTAAAGGAATTAAGGACAAATAAATAAATAAATAATTAAGAAATTAATAAATAAAAAAAAAAAAGAGAAAACAATTTTTTTTATTTTCAAACAAAATTTTTTACCAAGTTAAATTATAATTTTTGTAACCCCAAAACTCAAACCCGAAAAAGTGTTTTGTTACAAAATTGATGCTACCGACGTGGGGCTTATTATATAATCAAACCCGACAAATTTATTTTGTTACAAAATTGGCATCCAACTTAAGGGGCTGAAATTAGTAATTGATAGGCCATAAGAGATAAAAATAATTGCCCAATTTCTAATTTTAGCTGGCAGCTGTTACAAGGTCAGAAGGGTAATAAAAATGCCAAAGAGAGCAACATCAAAGAAAAGGGTGGTAGAAGCCGAGAAAGAAATTGATATAGATGACAAAGAGGCAACTCCAGTTGAAGATATAGAAGGAAGGCTACCTCCTGCAGAACCGAACCAACCCGCACAACAAGAGGAACAACCCTAGAAACCTACACAAACAGGGGATGTCAATCTCCAGGAGAAAGAGTTAGAGAAATCCAACACAACAGAAAATCCGATTCTGGATAAGATGATGGAAATGTTCCAGCTTATGATGCAGAAAATGGATGATATTACCATAGAAATAATAAATGATAATAAACCGTGGAGGGAAGAATTAAGAAATGATAGGACCAAAGAAATAAAAAATGATAGCAAACCAGAAACAGAAGAAATACCAAACAATAAAACAAGGGAACAAGTAGCATTATTATCTGAAATTAAACCTAACAAAAACAAAGAAAATATTAAGCACAGGGAAATGAAGTCAAAGAAAATGAGACAAATGCATCCAAGGAAATTAATAAAAACACGGGAAGAGTTGGAGATGATGAACAATGGTTTAATTAATGTAAGTAATATCCCAATGACCAACGATAAAGAAATCATGAATTTCAGAGATTATAGGAGGAGGTTAAAAGAAATTTCAGTAATGACTTACAATAAAACAGTATTTTACAACTTAGAAAAAACTAGAGGTAAATGGAATACACCAGAGATAGAAATACATGGGAGAATATCAATGATATCATTAATCATTGACGTGCCAGTGACATATTGGTTTAATAAACAATATGATATAGTGAGTCAAATAAGCCTTGAAACAAATGAAAGAATAACAACATAAAAAATGAAGTACAAGGGAGAAACAAGAGATGTCACCAGAACAGAAATAATTATGAAGACAATGGTAGTCCGGACAATAAGGGCAACTGAGTTTCTGAACCATGGATAAACTAAATACCACACACCATCAAGAAAAGGGACGGATGTTATGATAACTGAATACATCAAAAAGCCATTTAATAGAGAAGGAAAATAAGTATAATTGAGAAAAAATAATAAGAATAAAGAAACAAAACAAGATTTAAGGAAGAATATTATTCGAGAAAATGAACAATACCAATGAAAATATGAGGAACTGAGCGATATTAGGAAAATCACCAAAAGATCAACAATACTGGGTTTAGAAGAACATATAACAATTAAGAACTGTAATAAGGGAATTAGAATTAACTTAAAAATTCAAAGAAAAGTAAGGTCAACTTACACCAATTATTTACGGGACTTAATTTTGAATTGAAATATAAAACTTAAAAATTCTAAAAGAAAAGTAAGGTCAACTTACACCAATTATTTACAAAATTTAATTTTGAATGGAAATATAATTACTAAATTCTAAAACTAAATAAGATCAACTTATATCAAGAATTTACAGGAATTAATTATGAAGAGAAAAAAAATATGTATATAAATAAAACAACAAAATTCTAAAGGAAAAATAAGAACAACTTATATCAATAATATGAATAAACTAGTTTTGAAAAGAAAATATTAAAAAATTTACGAAATGCAAAAGGAAGTAAAGACCACTTAAATAATATAATGTTAATGAAATAATTTGGATGAAACCAAGAGTGAAATAATAATTTTTGAAGAAAAAAATATATATAATATAACTATCATCACTACTTTAATTTTAATTATAATAAGAACCATTGGAAGAATGACTGTCATAACATAAAACCAGTAGAACAATTAATTAGAACCAAGATGAAAAACAAGAGAAAAAAAAATGCTATTAATATTGATAACCAGAAGAAGATTATGCGAACAATAGAAGATATAAAGAGAATTCAGACGAAAAAAGTTTACACCCAATAACTAGTGATAAATATATCAACAGAGCTTCCAATCATGAGAAAAATAAATATATCAGCAGAGCGATAAAACGTTAGAAGAATAAATGAGATAGAAAGTATTAGCAAATCTGAGCAACCATGAAGTGAGGTATCCAAGGATGTTTTTTATTAGTCGAAAAATATACTATTCTTGTATAATTTTTATTTAATGACTGTCTGTAGATGAAATCCAGCAGTATTATATTTTGAGCAGAGATGATGTTCCTCTGATCTCAAAAAAGTGTAGTATGGCCAGCAGAGTATATGTAGCCACAAGTGCCTCTCTGGACTGCCCCAGCTCACTTGTTAGGGAATGAATATCCCATGGATAAAGCACTAAGTAAAGGAAAAAATAAATATAATAATAATGATATACCTCAGATAACGATAACTATCGAATAAGAATAAATTCAATGAAAAAAAAAACTAAAGCTCAATTACGAAGAAGCAGATATAGACATAGGTAGGAAGACAAAGCATATAATGAACAATAAATGTCATAAGCAATTATTTCATACATACTAAACGTATGATCTGAATTAATCACTTCTGGAGGAGAGCAATCTGTATCGTGACAGAAAATCAACCTTGTTATAATTTAAAAAATAATCAGGTATAGAATAAAAATAAAATGGCTTAAAGGAAACTTACTATAAAATATCGGTATGGAGAACCATACATGACTTCCATGTTCTAAGATTTATATTTAAAATCATATTTGAAATGAAATATTTCCATAGAAACTATGTCTTTCTACTTATTGCTTCAGCATTAACCACAGTACTGAGGTCACTAACGTATACCACCTCACGTTTTTGCACTCGATTTTCACTGATGATGGCATTCGATGCCACTGCCGAAAAGTCTGGTTTTGTAGAAAACATTGGACTACAGCTAAACAGCCCGGGAAGCTATTTAACAAAAAACTACTTCTTTGTTGCCGATAACGTAGTACACATAAAAAATTCTCCCTTCCACCTTCAACTATAATTTTTAATAATAGTAAATTACCCCCACCCCGTTCACCTAAACTCTTCATTTGTAGATATTTCATCTACGTTTCACCAGTGGATTATTATGAGCTTCTTATCAGGATACTTTATTTATAAAAATTAAGTACTTTACTCTTGTTAAATCATAAAATGTTGCAGGTAAACTACCCCTTTCCATTAACCGATCTTCACCAAAAACAATAGGTCTTGAGAACTCTACAATTCAGTGCTGTATGCAAAAAATTATTTGATTCTGTTTGAATTTGAGGCTGTTATCGTTTGCTAAAAAAAAATTTCACTTGATAAAAAAAACCGTTGCAGGTAAACTACCCCTTTCCCTTAACCGATCTTCACCAACACCAATAGGTATTGAGAACTCTACAATACAGGGCTGTATGCAAAACATCATTTGATTCTGTTTGAAATTGCGGCTGTTATCGTTTGCCATAGAAAAAAATTACCCTTGATAAAAAACCGTTGCGGGTAAACTACCCCTTTCCCTTAACCGATGTTCACCAAAAACAATAGATCTTGAGAACTCTGCAAATCAGGGCTGTATGCAAAAAATTATTTGGTTCTGTTTGAATTTGCGGCTGTTATCGTTTGCCATAGAAAATACCCTTGTTAAAACATAAAACGTTGCAGGTAAACTACCCATTTCCCTGAACTGATCTTCAACGAAATCAACTGACCTTGAGTTCTGTATAATTCAAAAAGGTATGCAGAAGAGTAGTTGATTCTGTTTTAATGTAGGGCAGTTATCGTTCGTCATAAAAAAAATTACCCTTGTTAAAACATAAAATGTTGCAGGTAAACTACCCTATTCCCTTAACCGATCTTCACCGAAACCAACAGGTCTTGAGAACTCTACAATTCAGGGCTGTATGCAAAACATTATTTGATTCTGTTTGAATTTGCGGCTGTTATCGTTTGCTAAAAAAAAATTTCACTTGATAAAAAAACCCGTTGCAGGTAAACTACCCCTTTCCCTTAACCGATCTTCACCAAAGTGACAGGTCTTCAGTACTCTACAATTCAGGCCTGTATGCAAACAATTATTTGATTCTCTTTGAATTTACGGCAGTTATCATTCGTCATAGAAAAAATACCCTTGTTAAAACATAAAACGTTGCTGGTAAACTTCCCCTTTCCCTTAACCGATCTTCAACAAAATCAACAGACCTTGAGATCTGTATAATTCAAAAAGGTATGCAGAAGAGTAGTTGATTCTGTTTTAATGTACGGCAGTTATCATTCGTCATAAACAAAAATTACCCTTGATAAAACATAAAATGTTTCTGGTAAACTACCCTATTCCCTTAACCGATCTTCACCAAAACCAACATGTCTTGAGAACTCTACATTTCAGGGGTGTATGCAAAATATTATATGATTCTGTTTGAATTTGCGGCTGTTATCGTTTTCCATATAAAATACCCTTGATAAAACAAAAAACGTGGCAGGTAAACTACCCCATTCCCTTAACTGATCTTCACCAAAAACAATAGGTCTTTAGTACTCAACAAATCAGGGCTGTATGCAAAAACTTATTTGATTCTGTTTGAATTTGCGGCTCTTATCGTTTGCCATAGAAAATACCCTTTTAAAACATAAAACGTTGCATGTAAACTACCCCTTTCCCTTAACCGATCTTCACCAACACCAATAGGTATTGAGAAGTCTACAATACAGGGCTGTATGCAAAACATCATTTGATTTTGTTTGAATTTGTGGCTGATATCGTTTGCCATAGAAAATACCCTTGTTAAAACATAAACTGTTGCAGGTAAACTACCCCTTTCCCTTAACCGATCTTCACCAAAAACGAAAAATCTTGAGAACTCTACAATTCAGGATAGTATGCAAAATATTATATGATTCTGTTTGAATTTGCGGCTGTTATCGTTTGCCATATAAAATAACCTTGATAAAAAAAAAAAATGTGGCTGGTAAACTACCCCTTTCCCTTAACCAATCTTCACCAAAAACAATAGGTCTTTAGTACTCAAGAAATCAGGGCTGTATGCAAAAACTTATTTGATTCTGTTTGAATTTGCGGCTTTTATCGTTTGCCAAATAAAATACCCTTTTAAAACAAAACGTTGCAGGTAAACTACCCCTTTCCCTTAACCGATCTTCACAAACACCAATAGGTATTGAGAACTCTACAATACAGGGCTGTATGCAAAACATCATTTGATTCTGTTTGAATTTGCGGCTGTTATCGTTTGCCATAGACAAAAATTACCCTTGATAAAAAACCGTTTTTGGTAAACTACCCCTTTCCCATAACCGATCTTCACCAAAAACGACCGGTCTTGAGAACTCTATAATTCATGGCTGTATGCAAAATATTATATGATTCTGTTTGAATTTGCGGCTGTTATCGTTTGCCATACAAAATACCCATGATAAAACAAAAAATGTGGCAGGTAAACTACCCCTTTACCTTAAACGATCTTCACCAAAAACAATAGGTCGTGAGTGCTCTACAAATCAGGGCTGTATGCAAAAAATGATTTGATTCAGTTTGAATTTGCGGCTGTTATCGTTTGCCATAGAAAAAAAATCTATAGACAGGGTATTAGCAAACTGAAATAATAATAAGCATTGTAATTGAACTAACATAAAATATAGGCCAAATGGTAAATATCGCCAACCTTATAACTAGTTAATTAGTTAATGAAATTAATTAAATTGATGAAAATTATTTAATGTAAATCAATGTGTATAATAACTATAACAACACTTTGTGAAGGTATTGAAGGAATGTATAAAATATTATTAGAAAAAATGCAAGTGTAATAACACTGGAATCTAAGGAAAAGCCTAAATTGAAGGTAATAATCAAATTAGTTAACCAAATCATAAAATTACTGAGAATTAAAGATAACGAACCATTATAATTCAATCAATGATCTTGTTCAATGATAATTAGAATCTAACAGAAATTGTAAACCATTTAATGTGGCAGGAAGTAAAATAGCTAAAGCCTACAACCAGATATACTGTAAATATGACCTTTTAAGTTAAAAAATACTATAAAGTATATCGTGTGGTATTAAATAACGCAGAATTAAATAAGGAAATTGATGATGTAATTAGTATTTAATAAGAATAAATAATAAGCAAAATGTAATTAATCATATAATGTAAAAGTCAATTATTTAGTTCAACATATAATTAAGGCTGAAGTGACAGCTGATTAAAACAATGTGAATTTAATATTAAATCAGCCAGGACCTTTTGTATGAAGAAGAAAGAGAGTGAGTTGATTGTTAAACGTTGAGATAAACACATCGGAACGATCTAAAAAAAAAAAAAAAGGAGATATAATTTTGAAACAACTAACCTATAAAAATAAAAAAAGAACAATTTAAAAATATGAGTCACCAACACTGAGTTCAAGTGAAATAAATCAAATTAGTCGATTTATGAAGATTGGAAGGTGTAAACCAGATATTAGAACAATATAAACGTTAATTCAGAATTTTATCGATACGAAATTTGCCATTGTAAAACCTTATGAACTATTGGAACCAGAACACATTTGAACACTGATTGCCGAGCCGAACAACTGATCACTAATCCAGAATAATTACACTGTTATGAAGAGAAATTAATCACTACTGCTTGGATGAGGAACACATAAATAATCAACATTTATTCGAAGGAATTCTGTCGTGAAGACTTCTCGTACATACGCAGCAAGGGAGCGGCCATCTTTGTTTGTAGCGAACCAGACCAGCCAGCTGTGGTGACGTCAAAACATCGTCCAGATTTGTTGGTTCGAGAAATCTAATTTATTAACATTTTTATATTACATATTATTTCTATTTTTATAATTAAGAACTTTTTTATTGTAAGTGTTGTACTTTTCAGCATTGCCCTTTCTCTGACTATTTAAATAACAGCTAAAAGAACCTGTAATTCAATATTAATAATTTATATAACGAAACCAATTTGCCCTGAGATATGAGTTTGCGAGCTGTGGATTAGCAGATCGATTCAAAGTCGATTAATTGCGATAACTTTAATAAATTCATTTAATATTATAATTTTGAGTTTTATTTCTTGGTAAAAATATATATAGAAGAATTTCAGGTAATATTTGAAACCTGGACTCCCAGAAAAGAAGAGAAGAAAATTGCGAAGGAGTATAATCACTGAATAACTGAAAACCACTAATCGATTATTACATTTTATAATCTATTTAACGTTGGGAAACAATTATTGCTATTCTAACATAATAAATCAAATCAATTACAGTAGTAATTAAAGGAATTAAGGACAAATAAATAATAAATAATTAAGAAATTAATAAATAATAAAAAAAAGAGAAAACAATTTTTTTTATTTTCAAACAAAATTTTTTACCAAGTTAAATTATAATTTTTGTAACCCCGAAACTCAAACCCGAAAAAGTGTTTTGTTACAAAATTGACGCTACCGACGTGGGGCTTATTATGTAATCAAACCCGAAAAATTTATTTTGTTACAATATACATTGTTTATCATCTGCTTTTGAAGATTCCAACAGGTAACTGCAAATCTGAAAGATAATTTTCTGTATTAAAATGCATTAAAGATATGTTGAGTTCAACTATGGGAGATGAAAGATTATCTTTGTAAGCAAGGTTGAATATTGATAGCAAGATACTTGAATTGTTAGATTTAGAAGAAATTATATAAGACTTCGTTAAGGCAAAATCACGAAAAAATGGATCGATTAGTATTTTCTAAGCTTAAGTACTACCAAACTCATTGGAATCACTAGTTAGCTAAATATTTGTTATAATTTGAGAGTTTAATAAAATAATTGTTAACTTTCAAAATTGTGTATAAAGGATGAATATTTAATCGAGGTGGCCACCAGTCTGATGGCAGCATAGGGCACCATGGACTTCATACCCGCCCCTGTTAGCAGCACAAGGAAGTTGGGTGTGGGTCCTTGTATGAACTAGCATACAAGCCATGGAATGTTAAAACTGTAATTTTAAGGTTGCACTGTATTTATCCCCCACTGAGGTGTGGTTCAGGTGGCTCTCTTAGGAATTGATCCATTAAAATACAGAGCTGTGGTAATGTGGGTGACAGGCATGGTCATTTTGTAGCATCAGCTGTAACAAGGAGGAGCAGTAGCCGAGATACCTGTACAAGGATGCTGCCTGGTGAATTTTCCAGGCAAAAGCTTATGAAATTATTCAGAAAATAGGGTTGACGCAGAATGTGATTAGAAAGTGTTGGGCTGTGGGGGACCTTCAAACAATGTCTGAGAGTGTTTAGCTTATACAGGTGCTGCCTGCGCTGTTTAGCTGAGAAGGTGCGGGAAGAAAACTTTTCTGTCAATGGAAACCACAGAAGTGGTCAGAAAGCATACAAACTCTTCCCAAGTAGGAACCCAGAATCCCTGCCTCATTACTTCACTTCTGACCATCCACAAGGAACCCAACTGGAACCTGAAAGTGTCATTTGGAAATTGTTCCTGCTTATACTTTTTGGTGGCTGACAGGAGAGACCCGCTTACCCGCTTATGCAAGTGTGTGCTATGTATTTCGGAACAGCAGATAGTTTTTTTTTTAATGTGAGCAGCTTGGTGGCTACCCTACAAAAGAATGGGGACCAGCTGGGTTTGATGTCTTCAGCCTTTTTTTGATGGCAATGAAGGTCAGGCATACACTTCACTAACTTGGTTCACATTGATCCCCTTATTTTTTTGTGCAAGGGGCTGTAATGGAACTGGAACGTTACTTACATAATTAGTAGAGAGTGAACACTTGACTCCTGGGTACACTAAATTCATGTACACAAACTACAGAACAGAACTATTGTTACTTTAAGTTAGCCAAACATTGTAGACAATTTTTAGTAACATGTTTTAATAATGTTTTAGTTAGTAGCGTTTTAGTGTTTTGAAGCGTCGCGTTGTTGTTTTGAATTCGCTCAAGAGGTTTGTTTCTGTGATGTGTTGACACTCTGAGACTAAATCAACACTAATTCATTTATACGTTGTCTTCGTAAGGGCAGGTCTTACGCTACGGTTTCTATGAACCACTGATCTGCAATATGTGATGCGTTTTAGTTAGTAAATTTTAATAATGTTATAGTTAGTAATATATTTTAGTAATAACATAAGGCGTCTATATTATAAACAGTTTATATATCTAAATATTTGTTACTTAAATTAGCCAAATGTTGTAGACAAATTTTAGTAATATGTTTGAACAGAATTTTGTGCATTTGCAGTATATTCTGTTTGTTCATAATCATTTTCTTCTTTGTTCGACTCGTCTTGACTATAATTTTCTTCATTGTGTTGTTTCACATATTTCTCTTCTGGGTCTGATTCATCATAATATACTTGTGGCTGATAATATTTATAGTGTCTTTTGCAAGTCTTATAAAGTATGGTTCTTAATTTTGTGGACCTATGTATTAATTGTTTCAAATAGCTTATACTTCGATCATTCCAGTGTAAACATTTTTTCAGTTTCTGTTTATCTATTTTCATGCTAGCAAATTTTGGTTTATATTTTAAAACTAATTCTCCAACACGTATAATCCTTTTTTGAGGATTAATTTTGTTCATTGGGCTTTGTACTTTGCGTACTAATTCCAAAACTTTGTCATTAAACTCTTTTATCACTCTAAAGATGTGCCTACATGAAGAATAAGATGGATTTTCTAACATGTCACAAATTTTGTTGTCTGCCGCTCTTAGCTGATGCCTTATACCTCCTGAAGAATCACAGGATTTTACTGAAGTCCATATTACAAATAATAAAATTCCAACCATTGTATTTATATTAAGGTACTTATATTGTTTATTAAATAAATAAATATTTACTAAAGGGGAAGCTGAAAGTTTTTAGTATTCATTCCATAATATAAAATTCTGGAGTTGTAAAGATTCATTATAGCAGTAATTATCATGCAGTATAGTGCTAATTAACATAATCAGTCCGACTGATAATATTTTGTTTGGAGTTCTGAATACTGACAGCTGTTAATAAAGAGATATAAAAAAATATCACTTGTTTTTCTTGATATGTTTATTAATTTTGTTACTAGCAGCTAAAATTTGAAATCATGCTTGTATTTATAATTTTATTTTTTATATATGATTTATTAAATTTAGTAAACAGTTAATCAGTTTGTAAACGAGCACAATTCTAAGCTTATAATTAGTAGATTCAATGTAAATAGCCAGCCCTACTAGTTTAACAACATTTTATAAATATACAAAATTGTATTTGTCTATGTCCGTGTTATACAACAAAACAGGGGTATACAAATTAAACTGCAGTGATTGTAATAGTTTCTATGTAGGCCAGATGGGAAGATCTTTTTCTTCAAGATATTCTGAACACCTAAAAGCTCTATCCAGCAACAACATACACTCTGTGTTTGCCACACACATACAGTAGAAGCCCGATATAGCGCGGTTGTCGGGTGACATACTTTCCCCCGCGTTATAGGCGTAACCGCGGTATATCGGAAGGTGATCTGTACAGTGACAAATGATGGGGAGGGAGGACCGGGAAAAAGGCTACAGCATAATGCACTACTATATACTGTACGTAAATTACGTCACCACCAAATGTAGAAATAAAAAATAAGAAAACTGTATTTTAATCCAATGGAATATAAAATACACTATTTATACACTCACTCGCTATACGCTCACTCGACCTACTGTAGGCCTAATTGTTGGTCTTAAAAAAGTCCGTAATTGTTGTTTGACGGGATAATGCACAGCGTTTCTTTTCCGTGTATTGTTTTATAAACGCGAGGTGCAGCAGATGAACATTATTAGATTCACTTTGCCTCTCCATCCACGAAATTACTTTGTTTATGTGTATTATCACTTCACTAACATTTGGAATAACTTCTTTCACTTCCACCCCATTTTCATTTCCATCATCGTCATCGTCTTCTTTTTCTTCGCAATTTGCATTTCGGACCGCATCGATGATATCTTTATCTCCTATACATTCTGTAACAGGCTCACCGTTGTCAACTTCTGCCCAGTCATTCAAGTCATCTAGAGTGAAGTTGCAATGCAGAGCACTACTCGCAGACTGTACATCACTATTAGTGAATCCGGCAACAGAGCAATTTCCATCGGCGATGTTTTGTTCAAAGGAACATTTCTTCCAGCAATTCTGAATCGTAGCCGTACTAATACTTTCCCATGCAAGACCTATTGAATATGCAACTGTTTTCAGGTTTATTGACTTAAGGTAAATTTCCATTTCCTCATCAGAATTCACTATAGCACTCAGAAGTTCACGGCGGTAATGCGCTTTAAATGCTTTTATGATGCCTTGATCTAATGGCTGGATCAGTGCTGTAGTGTTTTTCGGGAAGAACATGACTCCGATTTTCCCATCTCTTGACTGTAGCAGGTGGATGTGCTGGACAGTGGTCAAGGGTCAGTACAGCTTTTTCTTCGAGGTTGAGTGACCGCAGGTGGCTTCTCACAGATGGAACAAATTCTTCATGGAACCATTTACCGAAAATATCACTTGTCATCCAAGCATTTTTTGTATTACGATATGTGATGGGTAATGACGTCATGTTAACATGTTGAAAGCATCTAGGATTTCCGCTTTTCCCTATACAGAGAGGTTTAACTTTGTGGCAAACAGGAGGGTAACTCTATCCTTATTTATTTTTAATCCAGATTTATTTATTGAATTATTCACATCCAGAGTTCTGGTAGGAAGCATTCAAAAATACAGAGCAGTTTCATCACAGTTATACACTTGATGGTCATTTAAATCGTTATCGATCATTACTTTGTTTAATGCCTGAGGAAAAAGTGCTGCAGCTTCACTGTCACATGATCGTTTTTTCCCTTCAATGCTTATCTGGCTTATACCATGACGAGATTTCCATCACGAAAACCACCCATCAGATGCATTAAGTCACTGTTGCCATGTAAATCACTATGGAATTTCGCAGCTTGAGCTCTAATAACTGGTCCTGACAGTGGCACACCTTCACTTCGTTTTTTAAAAACCACCTGTACAGACACTCATCTAGTTCACTATCCTTACCTACTTTAGTCTTTTTTCTTTGCAACCCCACTTCACTTTCAACTGTGTTCACAAAACTTTTAAGTTTATCTTCTTCCTTCATCCACCCTCTAATTGTTCCTTCTGGGATGCCACACTCACGTGATAAACTTGCCTTTGACTCTCCGTTCTTCACACGATCAATTATTTTGAGTTTATCACTCACAGAATATGCTTTCCTTTTCTGCGACATCACAAAACTACACTATGCGAATTTATGACAAAGACTATACACTTTGATAAGATAATATCAGAGTATGATCTTATACTGTACTGTAATATGAGGGAGAGAAGGGATTTAGTTGGCTGCTTGCCTTGGCATGAATTCTTAGAAACGTAGAGACTTTAAATAGTTCGGGCAATTGTTTATATCTACAGGTACACTTGAACTGGCAATTCTGGCTGTTGTTTACAACGCCGTTTCCAACAAGCCTTTGTTTACAATAAACGCAACGCATTCCAATGTTGTGGCTACGGAAGTCACGATAAACAATTCATAATTTACTCACTCTCTACAAGTAAGAATTTTCGCTAATAACGGGCGACATACTCTTCACCGCATTATATCCGAATCCGCGGTATATCGGACTGCGCTATATCGGGCTTCTACTGTACATACAAAAAACCACAGCTACACCAACATAAAAAATAATCTTGAGATCCTACACTACTTGCCTAAAAGTCGAAAACTCAACACAGCAGAACAATATGAAATATACAAACACTACACAACACAACCAAACAACATACTTAACGACCAATTACACTTTAAATCACATGCACTCTTTGACACAATTATACACAAAACATACAATAATTCGGAATCCCGCGCCAACTCCCTTCCACTCCCCCCCCGCACAACCTACCAACTAGAAAAAACCGTTACAAGTTCCGGACATCTGTATCACACCTCGCTGAAGAAGGCGAACATCACGCCGAAACGCGTACGGGAAAAAAAACAAAGTAAGTTTTCACAAGTTAAAGTTTAGCAATTAATATTCATTAAGTGCTGTGAAAGAAGAGGATGAACATTCAAAATAACATAAAAAGTCACTTCAACATCAACACTTATCATAGTCACAAAATTCTTGTAAAAAAGTTTCTGGTATAATTAATCATAAAATACAAAAATTAATAAACATTGCAGAGTATGACCAATTTGTGTTCAGTCCCCTGATAGTTAACTAACATAATTAAGAATTTTTTGTCTGAATATTGTTTCTGTCTGTCAGAGTCTCTTGGATTTAACGAAGGAATCAGGGAAAGGAGATTTAAGGAAATATCTTCTGTATCTGTTTATAACATTTTAAAATTAAATAACAATAAAACATTAGTTTTTCTTATGACAAATATTTATGAACTGTTTAAATTCATGGCCAGTAGGAGAACACCTACTCCCAGACATCGTTGTCCCTGCAGTGGGAGCTCTTTTGAAGGTCAGAACGTGGTGTAGTCATCACTGCAGCCCCTAATCATTTTTATTTTTATTTTGTCACAAAATATAAGCAGTTTTTATATGTATAGTAGTAAAAGGAAGAATAATAACAAAAGGAGAAGTTAAACTGAATTGTTTATGACATACCTGGTTTTCAGATTAAGTCCAACTAATAGTTTTAAATATGATGATGTTTTGTTTAACCAATGCTACGTGATTTTGATTTGCATGTTTTAAATATTTCCACCCGTAAATCTTCAGTGTCTTCTTTTAGAAATGTAAGTTTTTCAACTTGTTTTTCAGTTAAATCAAGAGCAGTTTTAAGTGCTTGCTCATCATATTCCATATGAGTAAATTTTGCAGTTTCCCTTACAACAAAAATGCCTTCATCAATAAATTTCTCTTGTGGTTTTTCAGGATTTTTAGGATTTTTAATCCAGCCACCGAGTTTTTTCATAGTTTTGTTTAAAATGTGTATACTTTGTAAAAGCAACTCCGAATCACCTTTCTTGGGAGTTTTCAATATCTGACAAATAAGTTCCAGTTTTTCTGTAATAATTGGTTTCAGCCGTGTTGGTTTGTATGTGACACCAATACATGTTTCAATTAATAAATAAATTGATAAGAACAATGCAACTTTCATCTGCAAAACAAACAAACTGTAGGAAAGTCAGTTCCAATATGTATGAGTAGAATTCCTTTCATGAATTAATTACATAACGCATAGAAGTAGTCACAAAAAATAAATGGACGAGATATCAATGTTTATATCTGTTAGATCAATGAGATATTGCATTGTTTAAATAAACATGTACAGTACACTGAAGTAGAAAATATTTGTTACATCATTGATCCTCTTTCCTCTTAACTATCAAGTACTTGTCATCTAATAAAAAGTTCATAAATAACTTGAAGAACATAGACTCACCTGTTTGATTCCAATTTTGCTTCTTTAGAAATTCAATTTATATACAGTAGATGCCCTCTCGTCCGGCCACCTTGGGACCAGACCCTAGGCCGGATTTCAAAATGGCCGGACAAACCGAAAATACGCTATAATGATGGAATAACGCTCTTTAATGAATGATCCATACAATAAATGACCCAATACAGTATATATAAATTACTAATAATTATAATTACTCACCCTTACTCCATGGTAGCAAGTAAAAAAACAAACAAGGAAAATTAGTAGAAACTTGCAGAGATATTACTGTATTTGGCAAAAATAACACAACTCTTTATAGAATATGAAAAACACATGAACATTAAAAGTGTTACTACAGAACATAAAACGTAGAAATAAAAATTAAAAGAAATCATTTATCTTCTTCTGCTTTTTTTGTTCAACTGTTTTGTTGAATGCGAAATCACGCCATTTCTTGATGAACATAACATCAACTGCAGTTGCCTCTGTTTGTTGCTAGATGTATGTCATTGCTAATTCCAGGCCTGCTCTTCCCTCAGCGTGGCTCATTTTTTCCTCGACATTTCCCTCATCATCATTGACTTCTTCTTCATCTTCATGCCAAATGACAGCTTACACAATTTCATCATCGTTTAAGATCTCATTTTGAAGCTCCTCATCTTCACTAGCAATCCATTCTGCAATGTCTTGTTGTACAAGATCATCAGAGTGAGGAAATCATTGTAGATCTTTTAACAGAGATGCGTTGTTATCTGGTTCAAAACCCTGAAGATTTGGTTCATCTGCTATAGGGTTGTCCTCTTTATTCTTTTCAACGAGAAGAAAACAATTTGACCATGCTTTTCTCCAAGACTTTGTAAATGTAGATGATAACATTTCATCGTATGCCTTAGCTACCATATAGATCACGTCTTTCATGTTGATTGTCTTTAAGGCCAGAATGAGACCTGTGCTGCCTTCATTATCCAGTTTACTCAGAATTTCTGAAAGAAGCTTTCTGCGGTACCTTCTCTTAAAAGACTTGGTGACCCTTTGGTTCATTGGTTGTGTAAGACTTGTGACGTTAGGTGGCAGGAATAATAATTTTATATCACTGTAACCTTCACATTCAAGTTCTTGCGGATGGGTAGGTGCATTGTCTAGCACTAAAAGTGCTTTAACTGGTAACTTCAAACTCTTCAAATAATGTTTCACTTTAGGAACAAATTCGCTTTCGAACCATTCCTTAAACAGATACGAATCCATCCAGGCTGATTTTCGTGCTCTGTAGTACACTGGAAGGGATTACATGTTTAAATCCTTAAAAGCTCTGGGTTTTGCTGATTTTCCAATTACAAACAAAGGCAGCTTGTGGGAACCTGAGGCATTTGAACACAAAGCCACCGTGATTCTCTCTTTACTGGCTTTAAATCCTGGGGCTGAAGTTTCCTTAGCTGTAGCAAACGTTTTCTTGGGCAGGAGTTTAAAATTCAACCCCGTCTCGTCAATATTATAGACTCATTCTGGACTAAGATTTTCACTAGCAATGATGTCAGACAGTTTTTTTGAAAAATCGCTAGCTGCTGATGGGTCCACCGACAATTTTTCACCACAAACGCCAATGAAATGGACACCATGACGCTTTTTCCAGAGTGATACCCATTCATCACTTGCCGAGAATGTACCGGCATCTTGAAGTTTTGAGTGTAGGATAATTGCTTTTTCTTTTAAAATTGGTCCACTTATCAGAGTGCTTCTTCGGCGTTCCTGCATAAACCATAACCACAAAGCATCGTCTACTAATTCGTTATTTGTTTTTTTTTAAGTGCATCACGTCGAAAGCACTTTTTCAGTTTCAATTTGAGTGCAGATAGTCTCAATCGATTTTCTGTTTCGGCACCAGTCATTAACAGTACTCTTGCCTACATTAAACTCTTGGCAAATACTCTGGACCGATTCGCCCTTATCGAGACGCTGAAGGACTTGTAATTTTTGGTCCATAGTCACGAATGTGTGTTTTTGTTTCCCACTCATGTCGGAAAACATTTTTATTTACACAGATACATACAGTATTGCTGTATACAGAGATATATTTGCACAGACTATATACACAGACATATTTACACAGACTATATACACAGAACTTACAACGTAAGATATACATCCGCACATGAACAAAAGCGCAAGTCAACTGAGCTACGTATATTTTCCGTTTAACAAGTTGGGGCCCGTCTAGACTGTGTGACTCACTGTATGGCTGGCTGAACCGTCCGACGGCTGATCCAACCGAGGCCGGACTAGAGGGCGTCTACTGTATCTGTTAACTGTATAATAAATAATAAGTTGATTTGTGTTTAAACATAAAACATGTTTAAAGTGTATTGTTATCTATAAAATATAAATACATATCATCTTTGGCCTAAATAAATAAGCATATAGAAGCGTAGGGAGAAAAGTCCTGCGCCTGATTAAGAATACAACTTTTTTTGGCTTTATTTGCATTTGTTCTCAACTTAATCTCTATTTACTTGATACATTCGTCCCATTGATGTTTTAGGGTGTTTATTCCAGACTGATAAACTGATTTATTAAGGTCTTTAAAGTAGCTATTTACAGCATTGCTTCCTTGATTATTGTCTGTAAATCTTTTTCTACCGAGCCATTTTTTGAGGTTGGGAAGAAACAGAAGTCGCTTGGTGCAGAATCTGGTGTGCATGGTGGGTGAGGCAATCATTCAAATGTTCATGCTTTGGTTTTAGCTATTGCAGTAATTGCTGTCTGGGCTGATGCATTATCATGGTGAAATAGTAGTTTCTTTATGTCATTTGTTTTATGTTATCATTTAAATGGTGAAGTGGTGCAATAAGTTAATAAGGTCATCATTAATATTTTTTTCTTTTCAAGATAGTAATGAGAAGTCAACCCCCCCCAAAAAAAAAAAGATCACCAGATGGAATTGGCTTCGCCTCCTTTGGTGTTGGTTCACTTTTTGTAGTGTATTGTTTTGATTGTTTTTTGATCTCAGGAGTTTTGTGGTGGGCCCAATCTCATCAGCAGTTATGAATAATGTGAAAATCTGGTTGGATTACAGTGTGGTTTTGGTTTTGATACAGTGTCAAACAACCTACAACTTTAAATATTGTTATTCGAATACAAATGTGGCAAATGCAGCAGCCATCTAATACACAGCTTAGTCATACCCAAATGTTAGTATGATATGTGTATTATGCTGCTATACATATTCCAGTAGTCTTGCTATCTCGTTCACTCTATTTTATGGTCTGACAAAATGCTTTTATGGACTTTTCTATTGTTTGTGGCATAATCACTCCAGTGGGATGCTCACTATGTGGTTCATCAGTTGCGCTTGACTGACCCATTCTAAATTCTGCAGTCTATCATTTAAGTGTTTCATTCGATGGAGAAGAGTCCACCAATATTGAATGCAGCCATTTTTTTTATATTGGCTGAAGTTAAGCCTTAAAAAAACTTCATCTCTGTCCATTGTGTGTTCAAATAGTATGTGTATCACACACACAAAACAAAGATCTAATCAATTCAAACAACAGCACTTCTTTCAATACCAGAATTGACAGGCTCTTGTGGTCCCCTCTGACAAAGCTCACAATGAGCAAAAGTTAGCTTTGATGAAGGTAAAAATTTAAACAAAAGTGTTTGTAAAAAAATTTGTGATCCATAGTCAGAAAAGTGCAATACATATTAGTAATAAATTTGGACATGTGATTGACAACAAAATCAAAGAATTTATCCACATTAGATTAATTTGTTATTGTTATATTGATGGTTCTAGTAAACGTTTATTAAAGTGGTATAAATGAAATGAGTACTGCTTGTAAATCACCCCATCCCAGACTAACGGTTTGGTATTAGACTCAACATGGTACTACTGAACAAGTATACAACCCTGTGAGTAACAAATTTATGATAAGAAATAATATTCAGCTTTACTTACTTTGTAGATGGAAATAAGAGTTCCGTAAAATATCTACATCTTTTTCTGTCTGAACAGTAATTTACAGCTAACAGTCTATGGAGATACTGTGTTCCAGAAGACACTGTAATGTGATAAATTTTCTTCCTCCTATATAAAGCTATGTTCTCATCAGTTCAACAGTTTCTGTTTATGTTGATGGCATCCATAAAGGTGATCCAGATATTGCTTCAGAAAAACCACATCAAAGCACAAACACAACTCACTTTTGACACTCATAGTGAAAACTGAAGATGAATAAATATTTAAGGACTGTACCATTTGTACAATAAGCTAAAACACTTGTTCATAAATGACTAACAACGGTTGTTACCTTATGTGGTGAGAATGAGAAGTGATTGTGCTCTGAAAATGACATTGGAAAGGAAGCTGAATGGAGTAAGGAGGAGAGGACGTCTGAGGAGGAGATGGTATGAAGATGTGGAAGGGGATTTGAGGGAGATGTAAGTGGAAGGTTGGAGGAGTAAGGGTCTGGACAGAGAATAATGGAGGAGAATCGCTGAGCAGGCCAAGGTTCTACAGGGACCATAGTGCCAGCAGAAGATGAAAACATTAATAATACACAGAACTGTACAGCTAGTTATATTAAAATAAAACAATTTAAATTCTAGGCAAATAAAATATTTTTATGGGGGAAATTACGAGTTTTTCAAAAATATCAAACTTATGTATTATTGCAAAATTTATCAAGAATACAAATTTAAATCAAAGGCGATTTCTAATAACCTGAGAGTTTCCACATTCAGTTTGGATATTAACTGAATTGGAATTTTTTTTAAATAGTTTTTTTACACTTTTTCCAATGTTCATTATATGTTGAGTATTTACTTATGGAAAAACTAAGAGTTGCATAAAAAAACTGATTTATTTGTTAACAACAATAACATATCAATTTCTTTAAATTGAGACCTCTGTCATTGCTTATTTGACAATAAAAATTGTTTCAGTTATGGCCAAAATATTGAAACAATTAATTATGTTGGAATATTTCTTTATGTTGAAGTACAGCGTGTGTTTATAATAAATACAAATGTACAAAACAACTAAAATATAAGTTACTGTTTAATATTTTCTGTATTATTAAATAAACAGTTATAGAGCTGAAACCATCATCGTCACCTTCTACAGGCATTAAACCAAAAAAGATTTGTTCTAGTCCCATGCAGACAACTAGAGCTGGTCATTCCAGTGCTTTTCGCTGCCCACACCTCTCCAACCTTTGGCGTATGATTCAGTACTTGTTTGGGGATGCAGCAGTCAGCCATTCATTTAAGATATTCCAACCATTTTAGCCAATATTGGGCAATCCTGTTAAGAATATCCATAACACTCAGTTCTTGCCACATATCTGCATTTCTTCTACAACCTCGGCCACGTGTCTAAGAAATTTCATTTTTGCTGCTTGAATATAACTGGCCTGGAATTTCATTAATCTCCAATTCTTAGATCTATAGAGAAGTGTGGTGAAGGCTATCAACTTGTAGCACTTTAGGTGTGTTTCTTTACTTGTTGATTTTAGAGTTCTTTGATGGTCCGGCACATATGGCTTAACTTATGTAGCTTATTCACCACACCATTGCCTGTAAAATAAGGCACATTTTACAGATATTCAAAATTGTTGACCTACTCCAGAATGGTACCATCTACAGCAATTTTTGCTTGTATGGGATCAGCTCCATGAAAACCCATTACCTTAGTCTTCAATGTGGACATCTGTAATCCGAAATCCTTTCAGATTCCATGTAACGGGTGTTCAGCCATTTGCAAGCTGCTTTCCGAGTTCCACAGGATAGCCTGGTTATCAGCAAACAACAGTGTGTCAACTGCTGAGTGACTAGTCATAAAATGCTCTGGAATTTAATCTGCCAATTGTGTATGACACACAATCTGTACATAAATTAAAAAAGAGGTGACAAAGGGCACGCTTGTCCTACTCTACAATTGGTCAAGCCCAAATTAGGTGTTGTGCTTGGTCTTCCTGCCTCAATTAAGATTTTCTTTTCCACATAAAGACTTTGTATGGCTCCAATTGGGTGTCATGTGATCCTTTCTTTGTCATTATTGCCCACAGCCTGCCCCTATTCACTGTATCAAATGCCTTTGCAAAGTCGATAAAAGCTATGTGTGTAGGCAATTGATATTTTCTGTGCTTTTCCATGACCTTGGTTGTTATAAAGATTCAGTCTAAACATGATATGCCCTCCCTAAGACCATGCTGGATAATCACATTCAGTCATTTTGCTAGGATAGATGAATACAATTTATAAGACATATTAAGCAGACAGATCCCTCTGTATTTATCACAGTCATTACCATATCCTTTCTTGAATGTGAGGTTGCCATCAGCCAGTCTTCGAGAATATGACCAGTGGTCCAGCACAGATTGATAGAGTTCAATAAATGGTCATGCTGCAAGACTGGCACATACTATATAAGCCAGAAATTCAGCCTATCAGATCCAGGTGATTTCTGTTTTTTTTTTCAGCTTTTTAGAGCAGCTAAAATTCATCCATTGCTATCCGTGTATTCACTGATGTCTGGAAATTTTGTTTCTTCCAGTTGCTCCTGGGTCCACAGCCACTCATAACATCTAAGTCATTCCTTCTCTGTGGTGTTACTGATCTTCAGGTTGTCTCATTTTGTTTGATTCCGATGCCATAATATTTTGTAAGCCTTGTCCTGCCCACTGCGTACATCATTCTCTATATCACTTATATATTTGTCCCAACTATTTCGTTTGATTTTCCTTACTTCTCTTCTGGCAATGGCACAGTGGAACTTATATTCAGACCATGTCTGATCAGTGTTCAAGTATGCCTGTTTCTTAGCATCTCTTATTTGTGCAATATCATTGTCTCATATACGCAGGACTCTGTTTCTGTATCTTTTACATCTTGATCCTAGTGCTTCTAACGCTGCATGGGACATGATAGCTCTGATCTGACCTATCCCTCTTTTACATTATTACTGATGGGTGTTTGTTGGCAAACTGACTCAGCCAAGTCTGGTACAGGTGTCATATACTATCATCTTGGAATAGATGTACTTTAAAAGTTTGTGTAGTGCTCAAAGGATCATACCATTCTTCACTTACCAAGAATACTAATCTTTGACATGAGTAGAGAATGGTCAGACCTAATCTTACATCCTATAATAACCCTTGTATCCTTCACTAAACTCCATAGTTTTCCATTAAATAAAAGGTAATCAATTTTGGACTGAGGTCATCTAGTGCACCAAGTACATTTATGTATCTCTTTACGAGGGTCAGTTGAAAAGTTTGTGGAGCGACGTCTATAGCTCAGTGGTAGAACTAAAATCTTTTCTGTGCTGCAAGACATATATTTCGCGTAAACACCTGTTAATTTTCCTGTCACGCGTGTTTTTAAAATGCACAAAAGCAAACATTGTGTTGTGCTGAATTCTCTGTAAAAATGTTTTAGCACCAATGGAAAATCAAAACAAAATTGTAAATGTGTTAGGAGATGTTGCGCCTTCAGAAACAATGGTAAATGGGGCAAAACCTAGTTTAAACATTGTCATACAAGGACTGAAGACTGTCCCAGCAGTGGACATCCAAAAAGTGCAAAAAAAAATGGCATTATTGAAAAAATTTCATAGGGTGTTGGAAGACCGCAGATTGGGGAGTGGATGACTTTGCTGAAATCATAGGATTCTCATATAAGCGTGTGCATCATGCTTTAACTCAAGAACTTGGTGTGAAAAAGCATTGTGCACGATGGCTGTCACATAAGGAGTTGTTGCATTTTTTGGACGTCCAGTGCGACCACGTTTTCAATGCTCGAACAACCACATTTAAACTCAAGTGCCTACTTACAAACCGTTGGTTTTGAAGTCACAGCATTTCCTGACACATGTATAATTTCGTTTTGAATTTCTGGTAATGCTAAGCAATTTTTAACAAAGAATCACACCATGGTGTTTGATTTTGTCCGTTTTTCAAAACACACATGACTCGTCAATTTTAAACAGCTTGTAAACAATGAATAAACTGATAGATAGATTTGGAAATTAACAGGAGTTCACACAAAATGCAAATCTTGCAGTACACGAAAATTTTTGTTTTTACCATTAAGCTACAGTTGTCGCTCCACGATTCAACTGACCCTTGTATGTGGAAGGTCCATTTACATTTCTGTTCTTTCACTAGGTCTTATAGGGGAATTTCGTACACATGCATTGAAATTCCCTGCTACTACTATAGAGTCTTGCTAATCCAAAACAATTAGGGCTGCAGCCTTTTTGAATTAGCAGATTTTCAGATTAACTGGAATTGCTCTTAAAATAAGCGTAAAATGCAGTAGCGGCTCGTACAGGGAGGGCAAAAGGGCGCAGCCCTCCCACTAAATTTGCAAATTAAACTTGTCAATAATATAACTATAATGTGATAATGTGTAGTATCCTTATTGAAAGATATTTTTGGGGCAACTAATAGCGATCACCCGATGTTTTTGGCGCGCAGCCGGAACGGTTTCGCTGTCGTCCTCCTTGCATAGTCCGTTCTTTCGGGGAGTGGGGCAAGAGACGTGTACACATGTCTATGCATTTAAATGAGCATCCACCATTAGAGGTGGGGCTGTGCCCGCTTTCTGATTTCGCGGCTAAATTCATAGAGAACACAAAACTTTTCAAAACTTCTCTGTTGCTGTTTAAAGTGCATATATTTTCTCTTGTGTTTTATATAGTTTTGATTGTGTTCTTGTTGTACTTTTTGTGTAAATGTATCGTTCTAATATTTTTTTTTACATAATATATGGGTACAACTAAATTTTGCCCCCCCAGTCAAAAACATTACCAGCCGCCACTGGTAAAATGCAAGTTGAACTATTGAACTAAACAAAAATGCATGTCAAATACGAGTGCTCGTATTTGTGCAGTGTAGAGTGACCTTGGTTGGTGACGATACTCAGGAGGTATATGACTATACTGCCTTACAGTAGATGATGTGACTGCATGGTACTAATAGTAAAAACCGTGCTCATTGTTTACTACTCTAGCAAGCATTCAGACATTTTTTAGTGCCATTTTCATTAGTTTAATTGCTTAGACAGTGTTAAGAGATATATAAATTGTTACTAAATAAAAACATACTTCGTGTTCATTAAGAGGAAAACTAGAAATTTTAAAACATTTGGATAACAGGGAAAGCACATCAAAATTAGCTGCTAAATTTGGCATTGGAAATTCAAGCATTACTGACTGCAAAAAAATTACACTGCAGCGGCAAAGTATCTAAGTGAATTTGGTGACATGGTTGCAGCAGAAAACTACTCACCCCAGGAAGGGTATAACACACACGAGACTGGCCTAAATTATAAGGCACTTCCAGAAAAAAGCCTACCCTCCAAAAAAAAAAAAAGGTGCACCTGGCTTCAAAATGAGTATATCATATGTAATTGTTTGGGATGTAGTTATGTTGCAGGGACACATCAATTACCACTCATGGTTACTGGAAAGTCGGCAAAACCATTTTTGCCTTCAAAAATCAAAACATAAACTCTCCCAGTATACTACAGGAGTACAGGAGCCAGAGAAGAGTATACTTGAATTAAACACTTTTTAAGGAGTGGTTCACAACACAATTTGTTCCAGTAGTTAAACGTTTCAATGAAACAAAATATGGTTTACCAACGTAGGCACTACTCGTTATTGACAATGCTGCTTGCATCCTTCTGCAAGCAAGTTAGTTTGAGGTGATATAACAGTGATTTTCGTACTAGCAAATGTCACTCCTTTACTGCAGCCTATGGACCAAAATGTTTTACAAAATGTTAAACTCTTTTACAAGAAAGTACTCCACAGAACACTTATTGAAGATGAAGATAACTTACTAGTTCCTCTTCTTCAGAAATTGGAAGAAGTAGCCATTAAGTTAACCATTATACGTATACTGGGTGATGGAGTCATGGGATCGTTTGAATTAACAATTATTAAGAAAATCTTGAAATCTTAGCAAAAACTTTAGCCCAGCCTCATCTACATCAACAGTCTCAATAAGGAAAATCAAAGGAACAATGGTCTTGAACTTGCACAGCATATTCCTGGTTTTGAACAACCAAATGATAATGATGTTGATGGATGGATGTTAGAGAATTATGAAGGCCATGAAGTGTTCACATACCAAGAAATCGTAGAAATGTTGACTAAACAATCTGACAGTTCCTAACTTTGAAGCAGATGGTACCACCGAGCAGTCAGTGTCTCGCTCAGACACCACTGCTGCCTTTGATCTAGCCATATGCTATGTTAAACAGCACGCTGCCACAACTCCAATAAAAACAGGTGTAATGAAAACAACTTGTGATCAAGTAAAATAGTCTATATGGATAGTTATGTTGGTTATTTCTAATCCCTTATATTTTATTCTAATGCAGTTCTAATTTGTCCATTGTGTTTGTAAAGTACATACAGTAAGGTACAATTTTGATGTGTTAATTATCTGATAACAATTACATAACAAATGAGAATAGGTGGTTAAAAAAAATTTCATTCATTATTTTCTTATTGTCTTATGATCCTCACTGAAATGTTATAACAGATTTCAGTAAATACATTATAAAAAAAGAAAATATAATGTTACTTTATATTCCGTATTAATTATTTAATTGTATCAATGTTTATATTTGAGTGAGGGTAGAATATTAGTATCCATAAAATCAGTATACTTAAATCACAATGCAAATCAAAACGTCTTCAGCTATTCATGTCAAAAAAAAAAAAAAAAAAAAAAATAGTGCCTCGAGTCAATAGTGATATATTTATAATTAGTAAAAAAGAATTCTCTGTAACTGAGCAACTCGATTAGGCTTAAAATTAACTTTCCTTTTTGTACTTTTAGGAAGCATCACATGATAAGGAAATGATAAGAAGAAAAGATATCAATGTATGTCCTTCATAAATTTTATTGATATTATTATCATATTTTAAGATTTATGCTATTTATATGGTAATTATTATTGACAATAAATTTTTAAAACTAACCAGTATAATATATTTTTTTAACTAATCATTGTGTAACTAAAGTCTGAGTATCCAGGAAGGGGGATGTAGAAATAGAGGTTATAGACTATCAGAATATCTAAGGGGGGCGGGGTCTAGCAGAATACCTTCTAGAGAAATTTTGGAACAACCCTGGCCCTCTGTGAAAATATAACTTCTGTCCTGGTGTCCTCTTTGGAGACAATGTTAAAAAATTAACCTTCAAAAATGGATTCCTTGGACTTTTACATTTTACCAATTAATTTTTTTGATTTGACTCGTTTAACACGATTTCTTTTTATAATTGTTTAAAAAACTTAGAAAAGAAAATAAATAAGTTATTAATTGCATTTATCATCAGCTTTAATTAAATACAGGAACATTTAGTACAATATTTAATGATTTATAAGTATACAAAGTGAAAAAAAATATATTAAATATAAATGATATAATTTCTTAATGTATATTTCTGCTGTTAAAAAATAACAATAAATGCCTAGGGCATACTGCACATCACGTATTGTTTGTTCAAAACATTTCTGATATTATTTCTTTTATTTTGCCATAATTTATTGCAGAAATGATGAGTGAGCTTATTACACATATACAAATCCAAATGTCCACATCCACATAGTCTACCTAGAGCTGTTGCCCAGGTAGTATGTGTTACTCAGACTCGCATTTGCGATTGTGCAATTTACAGTTATTTTGAATCATATTCAGCCTGTATTCATCAGGTGGGCTAAACTGTTATTTTAAAATACTAGGTATGAAAATACCGTTCCAAAAAAATAACAGGTACAAATACCTGTTATTATATACTATATATACATAACCTATATTATCCTTTGTAAGTAACTCGTTTTGAGTTTCCTGCAGGTCTCCTATGTAATATCTTCAAATAAATACACTGCAAGTAGGTTTATTTTCACCTAGATAAACCTATTAATACATTAATAAACCTACTTGCTGTGTATTTATTTGAAGATATTATATAACCTATACTATATAATGTGTTATAAGAAATAAATTGAAACTAAAAGTATTAACAGTGTTACTTTACACTGTGACTTTATTAAACTATTACTGTTTAAATGAAAATAAGAAACAAGAGAATTTATAGGCCTATCTCCCTCTGGGAATACCAATTTAAGTTTTCACTAGTAGTAAACAAACTAACATTGGTTAGACAAATCAGTTGCGAAACTCGGGGCAATTAAATAATTTAGAGTAGGCCTACACGTAATACCACAAAAAATAATGTGAAAAAACATCAGAAACGTATAATAAAAACATAACAGTAAGCCACAAGAGTGAATGAGAATAAACAAAATTTTACAAATAAAAATAAAAAAACAAATTGTAATAAAATAAATATAAATAAATAAATAAAAACTTATAAATAATAAGCAACAACAAAAGTAAATTAAATCCATTACAGATATTTAAGGAACAGAAATAGATAAAGTGCATAAATGTCCATTACAACAACCTCATCATTTACGTGAGATGTGTAGTGAAGTTAAAATCACATTAATAAAAAGTATAATATAGCTTATCAACATCAGCCACTCTATAGGTTATAACTCAATATAATTAAATTCAACTATTTCACTAACGATCGGAACATAAAGTTTTTTTTGAGTAAAAACAAAGTTTTACCAACCGATTTTAGTTACAAGTTGGTGACTAGTATAATATATAATTATTAGCATATAATCTGTATTATATATCTGCATATCACACGAGAATAAATGTAACAGCAGGATGAATTATTTCCTTTATTAAAAACAGCTCCGTCTCTTTGCGCAGAATGAAGTATACAGGACGAAAAAGTGGCTCATACTATATGTCCTACTCGAAATATGCTTGATACTACCTGTTCCTGAAATACTAGGTGTTCCTAAAATATTAGGTGTTACTAAAATACTACTGTTACTTTGGAACGCGTTGTTCCTTGTGTATCGGTGATACCACTAGTGTTTGAAATACCTAGTATTTTAAATACGCGTTACTGGCTGTTCCTTGCGTTCCAGTGATATTTTTGTACGCCTAGTATTTGGCCTTGGTTTACGTGATCTTGCGTACTTTGTGTGTGTGTGTGTGTGTGTCTGTGTGTGCGTAGGGGGTGTGCCTCGACTCGGAACAGCGAGGGCGGCGTGTCTCGACTCGGAACAGCGTCGCCGCGAATAACAGGTATTTCAACTTTTCAGTAACTGTTACATCCGTTCCACAAAAATATCGTTCCAAAATACCTATTACAGGTATATCGGCCCACCTCAAGCTAATCATCATTATCAACTTCAGTCATCTACATCAGTGTACTACAATTTCACCAGTGTATTGTATTGTGCCGTGCGCGAGTGTTTTGTGACTCGTGGCAGTGTGCGTCTGGTGCTCGTGTTCTTTGTCTGCCTATGTCGTGTTTCAGTGCTGGTGAAAGTCACTCTTTCCAAGACCTATTTGCGTCTTCGACGCCTAGATACTTCACCGTCGCGGTCCAGTTGATGGGTCTCCCCTCCAAGGAGAGGGATCGGCATCGGAAAATGGACTTGCTAGTAAAGCAGATCGCCTCGGATTTCTCCGTATTGATCGCTACCCGCCATTTCCTTAGCCAGTCAGGAAGCATACTTGCGTCTACGGGGAGATCATCAGAGCTGTTAACCGACTAATCTGGCGACGTGGTGGGGGCACTGGAGGGGCAGTGCCTGACCGACCGTGACACCGACATACCGTGCCACCTGGCGGGCTCAGCTGATACTTGTCTCAGCTGATTTTGTTAAGTTTTTACCGCGCGCGCTTTTGTATCTATTTTGGATGCGTGTTTGAATAACCAAGTTAAAGGTAAGAATTGTCTTCTATCATGTTTTCTATATAACTATATTACAAATATATTTACTATATAACAAACACTATCATGTTAAATTGCTAAACTCAATGTCAGCAGCGATTATTTCTGTCTTGATGCGTTTACATATCAAATGTAAAACTGAAATACAAACAATTCAATGAAAACTAAAAGCAATTAAAATATCGGTATGGAGAACCATACATTACTTCCATGCTCAAAGATTTATATTTAAAATCATAATGGAAATGAAATATTTCCACAGAAACTACTTCTTTCTACTTATAGATTCAGCCTGACCACAGTACTGTGTGGTCACTAACGTATACCACCTTACATTATCGCACTCGATTTTGACTCATGATGACAGTCGATGGCACTGCCGAAACGTCTAGTTTTGCAGATAACATTGTACTTTGCTCAAACAGCCCGGGAAGGAATTTTTACACTAAACTACTTCTTTGTTGCCGATAACGTAGTACACATATAAAAACATAAAACGTTGCAGGTAAACTACCCCTTCTTCTCCACCGATCTTCACCAAAATCAAAAGACCTTGAGTGCTCTACACATTAGGGACGTATGCAAAAAATTATTGATTCTGTTTGACTTTACGGCAGTTATCGTTCGTCATAGAAAAAATTACCCTTATTAAAACATTAAATGTTGCAGGTAAACTACCCCTTTCTCTTAACTGATCTTCACCAAAATCAATAGGTCCTGAGAACTCTACAATTCAGGGCCGTATGCAAAAAATTATTTAATTCTGTTTGAATTTGCGGCTGTTATCGTTGGCCATAGAAAAAAATCTACACAGACACTTTTCGAAAAATTACTTTTCGTGTTTTGAGGGTAGTACATGTATACATGTACATGTATTTGATGTCATTTTGATCAACTTTGCTGCAATTGTAATCAATGTTATGGAACAAACAAGTAAAAAATAAGTACTGTGTGTGTGTGTGTGTGTGCGCGCTCACAGGTGCATTCTCATTACATTCAGTTACTTGATATGTAATGCTTTCACAATTGAAATACATTTCAGTGAGATAACAATTGGATTCGTTCCAGAGAAATGTAAAATTCCTGTTACAACCACACAATTTCTTGTAAAAGTAGTTCTTGACTTTTCCTTATACAGCAAGATGAACAATATAATTCACAAGTCTAACCACTCTTTCCTTCTCAAAACACTATTTTAAAAAAAAAGTGACTAACAAAAGATCTGAGTATTCCTTCTTCTAGTTTGTTTGCCAACAGAAGTAAAATTAGTGTATACAAATATAGTATTGTTTTTTGTACATTTCAAAATTTTGGGACACCAGGTTTCAAAAAGTGGGGCAAAAGTTTGACAAAATCACAAATTCCATGTGGGACATCGATTAAAGAAAATTTTAACGAAAATCTGAATATACTGTACAGTTTTAGAAATTTCAAAATTCTTTGACCCCATGACTCAAAAATGGAATCAATAATTTGAAAAAAGTGTAAAAATCCTTCTAGCTGTTAGACTAAAAGAAATTATAACACACATTTAACTGTATGGAATTTATACTGTTTATTGTATGATCGCTCTATAATACTGTTACTTTACTAAACAAAAATTAGTCAGTCTGCCTGCACACCCATATTGCTGAGTAATAATACAGCAGTCTTGTCTGGCGTCTCTGGGCCCCACACACACACACACAGTTGCTATGTAGCTGATTTCTCTCTGGCAGTGGTGAAATGTCAGTTCTGCCATGGTCAAAAGCATAACAGGCAGCAGGCCTAATGTTTGAAAGAGAAGAGAATAAGAAGAATTATCTTGTAGACATTTGTAATTTTTAGTTATTTTGAGAAACAAAATTTAATGTTTTGTTTAATGGGCAGTTAAGAATACTTTGTGTGTATGTGCGTGCGTACAACTTTTAATCTGAACAATAATCTGCTGTTAGAACCCAGCTGCCAGAAGTGGAACATGTGGTAGGATAGCACAATGCAGCAGTACTGTATTCCCAAACTGTCACTTCAGAAAGTATATTAAACAAAATACAGGACCATTATCGGAAGAATAAATAAAGTTTAGTTGTTACCGTTTCATCTGAAATTTGCTTATTAAATTTAAGTTCAATGAAAACAATGCTATGTTTATTTTCAGATGAGTACTACTGCCGTAAAATGTGATTTATGCAGCAAAGAGTTCTTATTTTAAACGGCATATTAGAATTCGCATTCTGTAGCGCTGAACGATTACATAAAATATTGTAAGTATTTCTGCTTACGAGAGAACACACGTAGGAACACCGCACACAGCTAAACAAACCGAAAATAAGTTACAGGTTTATCGTCAAGTCTACAAAGACTCGGATAGAGCGCAGCCGCATCCCATCCCATCTATTAATCGTGCGGGCAGACGCTTGTCAGCCCAGCATGCGAATGTATCACACAAGCAGCGTCTGCCCGTACGATTAATAGATGTGGTGGGATGCACCTTCGCTCGCCCCTCCAGTGCCACCACCACGTCGCCAGATTAGTCGGTTAACAGCTCTGATGATCTCCCCGTAGACGCAAGTAAGAATAGCCAACTGGCATTGTAACATTACGCTCGTCCGCCAAGGCGAAAGCGAGCTTTCATTTTAATGAAACATCGCGTCGTCAGCAAATAGAGACGTGACCCCGGGATAAACAGGCAGATAGTTCATGTACAGGACGTACAGAACGGGTCCGAGGACAGATCCTTAAGGGCCGCCGGCGAGAGAACGCCCCATCGACGCTGATCCTGAAGGTGCGGTCCGTCAGATAGGATCGGAGCAAGTGACCGGGAGTGGCGAATGCGCCAATTTGTAGAGCAGGCCTTCGTGCCAGACTTTATCGAAGGCTTTGCTCACGTCCAACATCAGGCGTCTGTTGCCTGATGATTGTTGGCGGCGTCGGCTAGACAGGTGACAACCCGTACTAGCTGAAGAGTAGTCGAGTGCCTCGGCCTAAACCCAAACTGCTCCTCGCGGATGAAACCATCCACCAGGGGCCGAATACGGGGCAGGAGAAGACGCTCGAATACCTTCGAGATTGCTGGCAATAGCTATATCGGGCGGTAGCTTCCAGGAAGCGTGGGCGGCTTTTTGGGTTTCGGAATCATGATGACGTTGGCGGTTTTCCACAGGCGGGGGAATTACCTCAGCCGGACACAGGAGTTGAACAGTTCAAGAAGAACGTCAACTGCCGAAGGCGGGAGATTCTGCAACGCAGCGGCACCGATGCGATCGGGGCCAGGGGCCTATCTCTTCTTCAGCCGGCTAAGGACAGACGCAAGGTCGTCCTCGTCGACCGAATTAGGAGGGTCATTGGGGGGGGAGCAGAGAAGTAGCCAGACAGGAAATCCCTGACGACGGCCGTGTGAGCCGGGTCAGAGATGCCTCTATTAACGGTGAACTGTTCCTCAACACAGTCGGCGAAGACTTCCCCCTTGCCTTCTGCAGAGTACACAGCTCCGTCCGGGGTATTCAAGGGATGGCGAGTCCTCTTTTCGCCTTTCAGTCTACGAGTTTTCCCTTTCAGTTTTCGAGGGACAGACGGCAACTGCCTAGCCAGATCGTCGTGGTAGGATCGCCAATTGACTCTCCTAACAGGACGATCGGGAAGTCGGGGTGAGACCGACGGCGGCAGGACAGTTACAAGCAGGGGGTCGTGATCAGACGAGAGGTCCGACACCGCGCTGACTTGTAGATGAAAGGGGACTGCCTTGGCAATTACAATATCAAGGACGTCCGGCGGATGACCCGCACGGGAAAAGTATGTCGGTTCGGACGGGCCGATGACGAGAACACAGGGATCATCTTCGACAGCCCTACGGAGAGAATTACCGTAGCGGTTTGTCGTTCTGCTGTTCCACGAGGGATGCTTGGCATTAAGGTCTCCGGCAACGATGGTTGGGAGATCGCTGCCGAGAAGGGCGTCCCACTCCTCGTGCGGCGGAGCGCGATGGCCGGGCGGGTGGTACGCAGAAACAAAGCGCACCTCCAGGCCGGCAACATCGAGCGCCACAGCACATGCTTCGAAGAGGGTCGTTGAAGGGGCAGGAAGTTCTCGATGAGAGTTCCGCCTGTGGACTAAGATCGCCACTCCGCCAGAAGCGTAGCGGCGATCGGGATCATTCCTGCCTTTCCTGTAGCAAGCATATGCTGGCAGGGAGAATCGACGGTTGGGAGTGAGATGAGTTTCGGAGAGGAGTACGACATTTGCATCGTACTCCACAAGGGAAGCTGCCAGTTCGGCCCGACGCGCCGGAACACCATCGGTATTCCATGCGACGAACCGAAACTGTCTAGCCATGGGTAGGTGTCGGGACAATCAAGGCAATCAAAGATGTGAGGATGGCCGTAAGCATGGACGGGACACCCGAGCAGCAAGAATTTGCGGGACAATGCCGCTGACCCAGGCCATCAGCTGAGGCTCAGTGACCAGTGGCGAACCACTGGCCACAGGGGGCTGACTAGCCGGCGCTGGGGCCACGGAAGGTGCAGATGCCGCCTCCAGGGCAGTTGGAGCTGGCTGAACGGAGGCTGGCGAGACTTCCGAGGAAGTCGCAGGGGACTGGGCGACAAGAGCAAGCTCCTGGCCGGGCCGGGTAGATGCTGGGCAGCCGGAGGTGCGTTAGTAGCCTCCGAGTAGAGTTGTTTGGCCACTAGTGGCAGTCGAGCCTTACGCTTAGAGCGCCGTTTCTTAGGCGGCTAGGTCTGTGAGGGGGTCCTACGGGTGATGCCGCTTGAGAAGACAGCACTCCGGCAGGTGCCAAGGTCCGGGGGGTCACAGGGGCGCCGAGGCGACCGCTGCAGCGTAAGATGTGGTTCCACCAGCGGCAGGTGCCGCAGGAGGAGCCATAGATGCCGAGGCTGGTGGTTGGGCTGCTTCCCGCTTCGAGGGTCGAGGAGCAGGACGATGAGGGTCAACCTGACGGTTTTGCTCCCGCTGCTGCTTCTTGAGGGCCTTTTTAAAATGAGGACAACCCCTAAAGTTGGCTGGATGACTGCCTCCGCAGTTGCAGCACGTCACAGGTTGAGGCTTCACAACGGGACAATTCTCGTTGTGGGCCTCCCCGCAGCGTACACAACGCGGCGGCATCTTACAAACACGTGGCTTGGGACTACAATAGGAGTTATTCCATTTAAATCAAAAATCTTACGAAAGGCCGATGAGTGGCCAAATCGCTGGCACTGGAAGCACTGGGAAGGCCCAGGCGTACTATTGAACGCCCTAACCTGTACCCGTAGGCACAGAATTGTTTCTAGATGGTAGACGTCTGCAAAGGAGACTGATTTACCTTCTGGAGCCTGATGTAGAAGGAATCCATCTTCCTTTTGCGATCGCCGGATAGGAGAGGGACGACGGAGGTAGCGAAAAATCCCTTCTCCGCCAGATCCACAAGACCGCGGTGTCGTGGGGAATCCCGAACACCACAATCTTGAGTTCTCTCTCCTCAGGAAGGGGGAAGGTGTGACCGGAGTCGGCCAGGAATTCTGGCACGCCCGAAAGTCCTGCACCGTCTTCGGCAGCACCCGAATGGTCGAACCTTGGCTTTTGGCCTCGATCAGTCCAGACGGCACAACTTGCTTGAGCGCCCTAAGGAGGGTGTGCCAGTCGCCGCACTGTGGCACGACGATTGGCGGAATCTTGGGCTGTTTAGGTGTAGGTTCTGGTTGTGTAGGATCTGGTGTAGGTGATCTGCGACCTGCCGACGCTGCAGCCACGACTCGTGACGCCGGGACAGTCCGCTTTGGGGACGTCGACCTACTTCCACAGCTACCTCGCCGTTTCCGGTTAGGCACGGGCTGGAAGCCGTCCTCCGTCTCCATCTCGGAGTCCGACGACAACATAGCGCCGAGGGCTGCGGCGTACGCGGTGGATAGAGGGTCCTGAGAAGGACCAGCAGAAGGCTGGTCTCCCACGGGAGGGTCAGATATTTGGTGGCCTTTAGCAGGACCAGCAGAAGGCTGGTCCCCCACGGGGGGGTCAGATGCTTGGTGGTCCTTAGCAGGACCAGCAGAATGCTGGACCTGCAAAAGAGCTGGAGACGGTTGGTGGTCCTTAGCAGGACCAGCGGAAGGCTGGGCCCTCGAAGGATCACCAGATGCTGGGTGGTTCTGAAAAGGATCTTCCATCAGGCAGGAGCTTGTCTCCTTAGGCTATTCTCCGACGGCGGTAAGTGTACTGCATGTTGATAAGGGGGAAGATCGCCGTCCTGTTATCAGTTTCATGGTGAAACTTCTTAAAGTAGGGCAATTCGAGGAGCTCTATGGCCTCCAGAACTTCCTGCATCTTAGGGTGCAAGTCCGAACTTTTGAGCCGCGACCAGGCCCCTCGCAGTGTTTCAACTGCCAGAGGTTTGGTCTCTCCAGCCTGTTCTGCAACCACTCTCAGCGTTGCGTGCGGAGTGCCGAGCCTCATTGTGGGTGTGATAAGCCTACGACAGGGCGGGCGATGCCCGCCCCAGACATCATCCTACGCTTCCACCTGAGCAGACCACACGTCGTCCCCGAGCCCTGCACCATCTACGGCACCGGCCGAGGCCAGTCGAGCCCGTCTTCCGATATCTCGGAAATCTTCTCGGGCCCCGGTTGACCCCTGACTGCCTGGGCCGAAAACTTGGTCGCCAACATCAGGTCTGCTCCTGATACTACCACTTTTCTCGCCCTGGTGTTTCAATCCTTGTCCACCCTTTTTCCTGCATGGCTAGGAGTCTTAGTATTGTTGCGTGGAATGCCCATGGGGTAGTCCCACGACGATCTGAACTGATGACTTTCGTAATGGAGTACGACGCTGATGTCGTCCTCCTTTGCGAGACTCATCTGGCTCGCTACTATACCTTCAACCTGCCATCTTACATCTGTTTTCGTTAGGTTCGTCCCCAGTGGCCTCGCTGTCCCCCTCGGGGGGCACAGCTGTCTTAGTCCACAGGCGGATATCCCATAGGCCACTACCCCCTTTAGATACATCTTTTCTTGAAAGTTGTGCGGTGGCGATTGTTTAGACGGATCGGAGTTGCGCGTTGTTGCGGCGTATCTCCGGCTTGGCCTGCGGACACCTCCACCGCCCGAGGAGTGAGACGCTCTCCTCGACCACCCCCTACCAACCTTTGTAGCCAGCGACTCAAATGCGAAGCACCCCTCTTGGAACAGCAGAATAGCCAACGCCTACGGGAAATCTCTGTACCAGTTCGTCTCTGACGACCCGGTACTTCAAGTCATTGGCCCAGAAGACTCTACCCACTTCCCCTTTTCCGGCCACCGACCGGACGTCCTTGATATTGTCATTGCCAAGGACGTGACCCACCACATCCAGGTCTCGTCAGATGACCCCAATCCCCTCTTTAGATATCGGCTTCACCCCGACCTCCCGCTCAGATTGTTAGGAGAGTCAACTGGCGCTCCTACTATGACAAGTTCTCACGGCGGTTTCCAACGCTCCCCGCGGACCCGATCGTCACTCGTGACGATTTGGATCTCCGAGCCACTCATCTTTCTTTAGTAGTTGGTCCAAGGTGTCATGGATCGATACACCTAAGCTCTCGAGGTGAATCATCCACGCTCGGCCCCCTTCCTCCGGAAGCTCTCCACGCCATCTGGCTATGGCGCAAGCTCCGCCGCAGATGGCAACGCATCCGTGATCCCGGCGTCAAAAGACGCTTTCAGGCCCAGTCGCTTTACGTTCAGCAGCTACTGAGGGACGTAAACTCTGATCGATGGGACTCATATCTTAGTCTCTTGAAGTCGACCACGCCTCCGTTTGGAGAGCGGCGAGTAGACTGACCCGCGAGAAGAGAACTCGCAACCCGCTTGAAACTCCGAACGGGGTTGTGTCTTCGACAGAAGGCAAGGCCGAGGTCTTTGCCGACTGCATGGAGGCACAATTTACTATTCACCAAGGCGTCTCGGACCCCGTCTACTCGGCAGAAGTTCGAAACTTCCTATCTGGACATTTTTCTTGCTCCCCCGTTCGACAGGGATGAACTCGTTTCATCTATCTGCAGACTGAATCGCCGTCGCGCCTCCGGTCCTGACCGGATCGGGCCCGCTGCACTACAAAATCTACCGGCCTCAGGCGTTGACCTCGTTCTTGAGCTGTTTAACTCCTGTCTCCGACTACAGTACTTTCCCCGCCTGTGGAAAACAGCCAACATCGTAATGATTCCGAAGCTTCACTAGCCGCGTATGCTTCCTACAAGCTATCGGCCAATCTCTCTCTTGCCAGTCATTTCGAAGGTGTTCGAGCGTCTCCTGCTGGCTCGCATCTCGCCGCTGTTAGATGGTTTCATCCGCAGCGAACAGTTCGGGTTTCGCAGTGAGCATACGACCATACTTCATTTAGTCCGCGTTATTACGCACTTGTCAGACGCCACCAACAGGCGAGCGGCTACGGCCGCCGTACTGTTGAACGTGAGCAAGGCCTTCGACAAAGTCTGGCACGAAGGTCTTTCAAACTCGCCCATTCCCCTATACTATCGTCCATAGTGTTTTTCCTCCGGTCGTATCTTAGCGACAGTACCTTCAGGGTGAGCGTCGATGGGTCCTGCTCTACAGTTCGATCCGTCGCCGCCAGCGTACCTCAGGAATCTATCCTCGGCCCCGTTCTGTACCTTGTCTACACGAACGACCTGCCTGTTTTGCCCGGAGTCACGTTGTCTTTGTTCGCTGACGATGCTATGTATCACTGCAGCTCCCTGTCCCCGCGCTTTGTGAATACAAAGCTACAGCGTCAGTTGAACCAGCTTCCGGACTGGCTACGGAAATGGCGGGTGACGATCAATACGGAGAAATCCGAGGCAATCTGTTTCACCCGTAAGTCCATCTCCCGATGCCAGCCCCTCTCCCTGGAAGGGAGGCCCATCGCCTACAAAAAGTCGGTGAAGTATTTAGGCGTTCGGCTCGACCGGCGCCTTTGCTTCAACGCCCACGTTACGGAAATCCTCGCCAAGCCTCGCGGCATCCGAGCCAAATTATCTCCATTTCTCTCGTGTTGCAGCCGCCTGGCCATGCGCACGAAATTGACCATTTATCTGCTCTTTCTCAGGTCAGTACTGAGCTATGCGGCTCCCGCATGGTGGTCTCTTTTGTCAACCACCAACAGGTGCAGGCTGGAAGCTTTCCAGTCCCGAACCCTCCAATCCTTGTCGGGGACCCCTTGGTTTGTAAGGAACGACGTGATTCGAAGTGGTCTCCGTGTTCCTACCTTCTCTGCCATTGTCTGGTCGCTGGCTCTAACTCTCTTTGTTAGAGCCTCGACCTCCACCTTTCCATACTGCCCATTCGGGCCCGAGGGCGCTTCTTGATGACCCGCCATAAAGACATCCTCTTTAAAAAATAAAAAACATCAGTCCTAAGCCCAGAGTTCACCAAAATAAAACTGTGCTTCTCTCCTTCCTGACCACCTCCTAGCACGCTGAGTCAGCTGCTTCTCGTTGTCACCTTGATCACCGGCACGGAGCCTCGCAGGCTGGACATGAAACGAGTAACATCTGTTGTTCGGATCGGTACCAGCGGCAATGCCACTAAAATCAACAAGTTTTCTTTTTCCCCCACCTTCTCAGTTAACTGGTTGGCGGTTTCCTTTTCCAGTTTTTAGGATACCAGTCGACATTGTACCAGCACTATGTATATCTACTGGCAGCCACTGGACTCGATCCAGATGCTGCAGTCAAGCCACGGGTGCAAAGACACCCCGCACCCATAATGCAATCCACCACATATAAATAAATATGTGCTAAACAAATCTGTTAATCCCTAAATGACTAATCTACAAAAATTCGATTGTTGATTTGCAAGGGCAAATTATAAAATTCCATTGCTCAAGTTACTGTGTGTGCTCTACTGTTTTCAACTGAAATAGTTCCAAACAAGCTAATTTGATTTTGAGACATACTAATAATATTAATAATTTTTAACTCTGCGAATGATCTCTCAACTGTTGCTATGTGAGGAACTAAATAAACAATAATGATATCATGAAAGCTAGCAGCTACTTGTGTTTGATTAATAATGTTTAAGAACTCTCTAATATCCCTCAAAATTCATGTTTCAAAGATTTAAAACTGGTACAAATCTTTAATTTATAGCACTGAAATGTTTCCAAGGTAGAGTTTTAATTATATCTAAACTGCAATTGAATATTTCAATCTGGAACCATTTCTCATTATCTCCATGTGGTTTTCTGCATATAATTGACCAAAACATTTTCATCTTATGTCCTAATGTCTTCTAAGAAAAATGGGATCGGGTTTCCATGTTTACAAAATTTAACTTCAAAAGTTTTAATCAAGAGCCTTTTATTTTTTATTTCAATCTCCTTGTCTCTATGGGAAGATGACATTTTACATGAATGTTCCTAGTTGTTTTCAATGCATGAAAAGAACACTTAAATACAGAGATATAGTTTTTTTTAATAGTGTGAATTGAAACAAGAACAAAACCCTCCAATATAAACATATTACTACAGGAAACTGGTAAAAATATTTTTGGAAACTGTTAAAAATATTGTTACGACGGTCTACTTGATCGTCGTAGGTACAGTGGAAAACAAAATAAGTACAAGACACCAATTTAGTCACTAATCACCAGCTTTAATTTTTGCAGTTAAACAGTTCGTAATTAACAACACAGTCTCTACAACAAATCAAATAAAAATTGTCACACGCAATAAAATGTCACTAATATTAAACACAATTGTATTACAATTATACCGCCCGATTATAAAACGTAACACTTCACTAATAACCACTTGAACGTACACAGTAATGTCGCCCGATAATAACTCTCGAACCGAACTGTAAATATATCGCTGCTATACTGACTTGAGCGTCCCTGAGTAATTGTATTTATAGCCACCAAGAATCTAGACGATTCCTAATTGCTTCTTAGCGTCCGTATGAACTACGTAATTAACTGTGTCCTTGACACAGTCCGCACGGCTGGCGGCATCGAGAAGACTCTCGCAAATGCGTCTACAAGCACGTACGCCACACACAGTAGAGCGAGATTCTTCTGGCACATTCGACAAACACGTAGATTGTTCTGTGATGTCGTAACAATATTTTATTAGTACACCCACAATCAAGATTAATTTGTGTGTTATATTTGGGTTGTATCCAGCATTTAGCACTACATTTCTTATTAAAATTTTGAGATAATTATGATACAACTCTAATGAAAATAAACAAATATGTTTACAGCATGAATGAGCTATGTACTTAACAAGTTTCATTTAAGTTTTTGTAGTTTTCCTACCAGGCTCTTTCTTTCATAATAATATCGCTGAATGTTCAATGGAAATGTCATAAGTAATTGAGTATTTCTGTATTAAACTATTTAACTTTTCATAGCTTATTTTGAAGAAGCAAAGTCACAGACACATAAAATAAGTCAGGATGCAAATACAAACCACTTTGTACAACTGGATGACTAGAGTGAGGGTGCTTCACCACACATATGCACTGCTTGAGAATCAGTCAAAATATTTCTTAGCTGGCAGTCTGTTCTGTTCTGTTCCAATCTGAGCCAGTGTGTGTGAATCTCACTGAAATGCGTGTTATAAAAAATTCCAATATGTTCTATTCTCATCATTCCATTCCGATTTAGTGTGCTACTTTAAATACGTTGCCTGCACTTTCTCTGGGCATGTCTACTTGTGTCTGTAGAAATTTAATTATGTAAATCCTATGAGCATCATGACCTGGAACATAATCTCTTGTTTAATTTAACATAATCTCTGTATTATTTCCTCTAGTTTAATGAGTACGTGCTGCTTTGGGTTGTTGATTACAAGAAGCAATTACATACATAGGTTATGTAAATGTATTTAAGGCACATATAAAGATAATAATTAAATAATAAAGTAATTAAATTAAATTGGCTTGCCCAAAGGACAAAAGGGGAGAGGCTCACAGTTAGTGTAATAATAACATCAGTAGGATTAACGGGGGTTGGGAGGGACTGGAGATAAATCACCCCCCCAACTCCACAGAGCAGTTTCTTAATGACTTACATAGGTATATTTCAGAGCCAGATATATATCAACTTATAACTCATTAACCCAGTAATAATTTTCTGTTAATATAATTAGTTTGTGAGTCACTTCTGTGTCATTCTGTTAATGATCTGTAAATAACACTGGTCAACAAAATTTAATTTTTTGTTTGTTAAATGAAAGTGACTAACTGATTCTTATAGTATTTTTAATGCTGATTTCAAATATGTTAACAGTTTTTTCCAATCGGGCATAGTTTTTTAGTAATTAACATTTTTGTTTGCAAAAAGAAAATTATGTGACGGTAATATAACAATATGTTACATGCACTTTGTACTTACCTAAAATCTACTTTTTTTGGATTTTCTGCTGTAATTTGCTATAGGTAGATCCGTCTTTAGATTCCAGCAGTAGTCAGCTAGCATTTTTGGGTTCCATTTTCCCTGGTAGCGTGTTTCCATGGTGGATATTTCCTGGTGAAAGCGTTCACCATGTTCGTCACTCACGGCGCCAAGATTGTTAGGGGAAAAATCCAAATGTGAATCTAAGAAATGAATTTTGAGTGACATATTACATCCAAGTTCTTTGTAGTTTTGAAGAAGCTCAGTTACAAGTTCTCTGTAGGTATCCGCCTTATGATTTCCCAGGAAGTTTTTAACCACATTTTGAAATGATTTCCATGCAACAACCTCAGATTCATTCAAACTTTCTTCAAATACAGGATCATTCATTACTTTTCTTATTTGTGGTCCAACAAATATACCTTCCTTAATCTTAGCATCACTTATATTAGGGAACTTGTTTTTTAGAAACTGAAATCCTGCACCATTACGATCCATTGCTTTAACGAAATTTTTCATTAAACTGAGCTTAATGTGTAGTGGCGGAAGATAAACTTTTTCAGGTTTTACTAGTGCTTGACTTACAACATTCTTCTCTCCTACAGTCAGTGCCTCTCTCTTTGACCACTGCTTTTTATGTAATGATTCTTCCTATCCCTGCTGTCCCATTCACATAAGAAGCAACAGAATTTAGTGTACCCAAGTTGCAATCGAAGTAAAAGTGCTATCACTTTCAGATCTCCACAAATATGCCATGAATATTTCTCATACTGAATCCTGCTCAATACAAGTTTCATGTTTTTGTATGACTCCTTCATGTGAGCAACATAAGCTAAAGGGATTGATGGGTATTTATTTCCAGTGTGAAGTAGGACTGCTTTCAAACTAAGCTTTGAAGAGTCTATAAATAGACTCCATTCTTCAGGATGGTGCATATGTCCCAAAGCTTCCAGTAAAGAATCCACGTCATTGCAGTACACTAAGTCCTCGTACTGGGAGAAGAAATGTTCAAATTCAGACTACCTGTCATGGAAAACACTTATTTTAGTATTCAGCTGTAAAAGATTCCATCCTTTCAATCTTGATGCCAGTATTTCTGCTTGACTCTTTGATAAATTTAGATCACAAACGAGGTCATTTAATTCTGACCGATTAATTAAGTGAGGTTCAGTATATGTATTTTCCAAAAAATCTGGGTCTCTTCTTTCTTCATCACCTGATAAGTCTGCACAAGGTTCAACATCAGTAACAACTTCATCTTCATCCAAGTTCCATTTTTCTGGTGGTACTGGAATTGTAAGCTCTGGACTGTATGGCACTGGCCTTAAAGCAGAGGGAATATCGGGATATTTAACATTACGTCTAGTCTTAGCTGTTATCCCAGATGTTTTTGTTATACAAAAATAACAGTCCGTGGTGTGATCCTTCGGTTCTCTCCAAACCATTGGAACTGCAAATGGCATGTGACGAGATCCATTTAGCCAACCAGTCAACTGCATTACACATGAAGCACAGCAAATATGAGGAGCCCAAGATTTATCCTGATCACCTAATTTACATCCAAAATATAGTTCATATGACTTTTTTATCAATGCAGTTATATTTCTTATATTTCTTCTCTGAGACTTCAACGTTACTTCGCCATATACATAGCAGAAATTGTTTGGATGACTGATGCAATTGCGAGGCATTGTTAATATATGATAGCTAACACTTTATAAACACGTAATATACACTCACTCTCTTTACAGAAAAAAAAATTAAAACGCAAACAGATACAAAAACTACCTGCAGCACTAAATCTTACTCACACGAGAACTCGCACTTGAATGAAGTATTCAAAAAGCTAGCTCTAGCCTGCATGATAGTTTATTGTTTAATTTACTTATTGTATAATTTACAGCTCTGAGTCACCAGTCTACAGAAATAAAATGATAAACAATATGTTATGACTAATGGATGAAATGTTTACATTAAGAAGAAAATAGGTGAGATGAATCATACATTGTTGTTTGTTTTGATTAGTGTGTAAGTAACAATAATGTAAGTAACAATAATAAATAAATAATGATGACTAACCCACTCCAGGTACAATTATATTTGACTTATCAATTTAGTTGCTGCAATAAATAAACCGAAGCTATTTAGTTCATATTATTTAAGTTCACAAAATTCTATGCATATGGAGTTCATGCATGGTACTTACTGAAAAATAAAAAGGGCAGTTACAAAAAAACAAGCTGATAGAGAAATTCTGACTACATCTTCAGAATCAGCACCCAAAAAGCAACTACTGCTGTTCACTATAGTGCCATGGAGCCACTGTAAGTAGAATTCCATTGAATAACTTAGATGTATTCTTCTTCCTCATTCACTCACTAAAGAAGTATTACCGTCCTGAAAAAGTCAAATATGTATTACAGTAACAACTTAAATCTACTAAACATACTGGAATTAAATTAAATCTGTTGTATCAGTTTTAGGGCTTTCATAATTTATCATAAAACATTAAATAATCAACCAAGTTTGTTTGATTATTGCATTCCTTTATGATTAAAAATGATGGTCATTAAATAACTTTATTTAATTATGGTTTCAAGTTGATATCGAGTTTTGGTCTAATAAAAATGCAGGTTTTATGCGACGTTTCGAGATTTTTTTTATTTCATATTCATCCCTACAACATAAAATATAAAGTAATATGATTGTAATGAGAGTTAATTATAATATATATTGTTACGACGTCACAAACAATCTACGTGTTTATCGAACGTTCCAGAGAGATCCATAGTGTAAGCGTGTGGCGTACGTGCTTGTATGCGCATCTACGAGAAAGTTCTCGATGCCGCCAGCTGTGCCAATGCTGTGCGGACTATGTCGAGGCAAGGCCACACTATACTACTGGCCTCAGTCACCCCCTCTACTCCACCCGTCACGTTACAGTAGGCACCGGACCGCTTCGCGCCACCAGCCCAATGCTTTTTTAGTTAGTATACACTTACACACGTGTTTCTATTCGTATACGAAGTTTTGCTGCAACTGTTTTTCATTCCGTACATTTGTGATAATAATATTAAAACATGCAACTTCATGCTGCGTACCAGGATGCAAAAGCAATTATAGCACAGATAGTTCAGTGACTTTTTAGATTCCCGAAGGATCCTATCCAGTGTCAAAAATGGCTAAATGCCATTCACAGAGCAAACTTCACGCCCAGCAAACGATCTGTTGTTTGCATTCGTCACTTCGACGAACGTTATATCGTGCGAGAGGACTCGGTGACAAAACTCGACGGCACCGTCTTGACTGTAAAACGACAGCGTGTGAAATTAGCTGCAGATCCATGTCCAACAGTTTTTGAAAACCAGCCCGTATATTTGACGAGAAATCTACCTCCCCCTCGAAGAGAGCCTGCAAGCAGGTGAGAGGAAATCCGGCAGTGAGAAGAGGACCGGAAGAGCCAAGTAAAGATATTAGACACTATAAATAGCTTAAGTGATATTAAAGAAAGATATAAACTTAAGTGTGATGACCATGCCATTAAATATTTTCATTTGCACGCCAGTGAAGACACTTTAAATTTTTTCTCTGTTTATCAAACCAAAAGAGGTAATGTTAAAGTATTGATAAGTCTACTTATAAGTAAGGATTTGTCTTTTAATGTATTATCAAGAGATGACATTTATTATTTGAATTATTAACGATGATCCAAAGATTTTAGAAATTAGTTATGGTAGAAAACGTCTATGTTTATGGTCACAGTTAAACGCTTTACTCGAAGCCTATCGAGTAATATGGGACCCGGTATAGCCTATCTTCCCCATGTTAACATAATGTACCTTTTCTCAAAAACCCTGTACCTTAGAGAGTTAATGTTTTCTTTATTTCAAATTATTATTCTTTGGACACATTTTAACGTAGGGGTTTTTTGAAAAAATAATTTTTAAATTTTTTACAAATTTTTAAAAATATGTCTACAAAAAAACTTGTTTGCTAGCCGTTTTTATAACAAAACTCGGATGATTTTCAAATATTACAAAAAGGCTATGTTAAAGTTTGAAGCAATTGTTGAGTAATATGGATACCAAATTTCAAGCTTCTAACTAGTCGAGAAGATGAGAAAAGGTACATTTTATATTACAAAATGTATGTTTTCGGCAAAACGCATTTAAAGTAAAAAAATAAAAAAATATTTTTAAAAAAGTCTTGAAAACTACCTTAAAACAATCCAGCTCCATACTCTGGGTTATCTGGGTCTTCCATGCTATCTGCCAGTCTCTTCTTAGCTTGTCTTCTTGACTGCCTTGCCTTTTTCTCATACTCGGATACATTCCTTTCAGCATTCCTAAGTCGCTCTCTGTCAATCTGCAGCATTGCCTTCTTTGTGTTGATGCCGACACTCATCCCAAACTGTTTCAGTACCCTACACCTTGTAATGTTCCCCTCATTAAAACATCCAACTGCATCGTACACTCCCACCATAAATGCAGATAATCCAACAAAAACTGTTTTGGGGAGCCTGGACCATACCACACTATTCACGCTCTCATTAGGATTTTGAGTCCTTCCGTGGGTGCATTTTTTCAGTAGCTCAGTATTAGCAAGATCTCTTATAACAGGTTTGATTGCAATCATAACAGCTGCAGAGAGACTATGGTTATGATGGTAATGCTCACCTTTAGCTTCAGCTTTTCTGAATTTGCACCAGCTTTCTTCACCGGGTGGGCACAGACCATGTTGCGGTTCATCTGTTGAGCACATGTGAAAATACATTGCCCATACTGCCCTTTTCATGTTTTCTACATTGTTGGAATGTCTTCTGATTGCTAAGCCATAATAGTTTTGAATTTTGTCGATGATGGCATCAGTTAATCTGTTTTTTCCTGATAATGGCTTTCCGTCTGCTAGTTTTATGCCTTTTAGTGATGTTTTCAAACGCCTCAATCGAGTACCCATCCGTTTCTGTATATGTCCAATGCACTCTAATTTTCTGATTTCAATATCATTTCCATATACTTTTAATTCATTTACTTTAGAAAAGGCTTTAGAATCTCCATCTCCTAAATATTCTAAGTATTTCACATTATACTTTTCTTCTGAACGCTGATAGATTGATATAGCACCTGCCACCTCCATTCCGCCACTCACACCTTGATAATTAGCAGTACACATTTCGTCATGATTATCTTTACTTTTGCACCTGCAATGTTTTGTAAGGACTTGTATATCTAATATTTTACCAGTATATACACTTGTCGTACTGACGATGCCGTTTAGAGATGTGTGGCCTCTCTTCTGCCACGACCCGTCAAAAGCTACACGTAAATCACGGCTACCATCGTTTGCTTCTATAGATTCTTCAACAGCACGTCTCAAACTTAATTCAGCAATGTCTTTTGTAGCTTGAGCTATGATTTTATTATATTTTGTAAATCTAGAAGGAGGAGTCGGTAAATTCAAAATTCCACATAATGATTGGGCAGCTGCGCTTCCCTTCCCTACTGCTCTCAATCCATATGCCAATCGCATATTACATTCAAATAGTACACCCTTCTCATTTAGTTCATGCTCAGAATCAGGGTCAACATGTTTATTACTTACAGCTTTTGAAGTAAAAAAGGCAACACTGTAATCACAAGTATCACAATATAAGATAATTTCAGTAGCCAACCCAATACGATTTTGAGTCCTTAGTTGTAGTCCTACTTGACTACAATGTTTGCATGCGACATATACATTCAAAATATTATAAAGTATATTCAAATCAATCAGCTCATACCCTAACTTTTCAGTACAATCAACTTCATCATACAATTCATTCAACCCACTCAATTTCCTTGCAGATGCACTTTCCGCTCTTCCATCGCCACTTTCTGGTAAATCAACTGTTACTTTTCCTTCAATTTTGGATTTACACACATTCTTTCTCTTCTTAAAAACACTTGGTACATTTGGTCTTGGCATTATCACAAAATCGTTAAGACAACACAAGTACAAAACGTAAAAAGTGAGTATATAACCTATAGTCACAATATTAGTCACAATTCATAACTAAAACAAACAAACAGCTACTTATATAGAATAAGTATATGTTTATAACCTGGAACATTAGCCACAACTCACAACAATACAATACATAACCATTTGACAGCAACAGCTGATGTTTCCAAGCTATTTCACAGTACACAGAGTGTGTAGGCACAGCTGTTGCAAAGAGATATAAAATACTAGGCAGAGTTTCACAAAAAATTTTTTTTCACCTTGAAAGAAAATTCAAACCATCATGTGTCATACATCATTTTAGAGAGAAAATTCCAGAGAATGTTTTAAAATTAAAAACAAAAATAATTTTTTTTTTTCGATTTTGCCCTACCGTGTCCCCTTAATGAGAACAGGCAGATTAATATTAATTGTAGTACTGAAGACCACATTAGCTCTGTAAATAGTTCTCTCGGTAGTCTAATTGATGACTGTTTGGATAATCCTGATGTAAGCAAAAGGTTAACATTTTTCAGGAACAATTTAATTTACTATTCAAAAAGAAAGTCAGTTATTGTGTAAATACTTTAGTTTGGTTCGCTACTTTACTTTTTGCTTTCCCAGGACCCTATAAATATAACAGGTAGCTAATCTTCTGACAATGCCACACCCAAAATCTATATCTATATAAGCCAAATACCACTGACTGACTCACTGATCACGATATCTCTGAAACCACTGAATGGATATCAATGAAACTTTGAACATAGCTTCATCATAGGTACTCACTAAGAAACGGTTTTAAAAACTTTCACTCCTAAGGGGCAACCCCCCCCCCCCATTGTATCTATGTATGTATGTTCCACATCTCCTCCTAAACCACTGGACCGATTTCAACCAAACTTGGCACAAATATTTTACGCGACGGGAGAACCAACATAGGATAGGTGTTTTTTTTCGACGGGGTCCTTTGGGGTGTCTTTGGGGTCTTCCACATCTCCTTCTAAACCACTGGACCGATTTCATCCAAACTTGGCACAAATATTTTACGCAACGGGAGAACCAACATAGGATAGGTGTTTTTTTCGATACGATCCTCTGGGGGGTCCTTTGGGTCTTAAAAAAACTATTAGATCTGGTTACTATGGCAACCCAATAGAATAGATTCTGGTTACCATAGCATCGGTGAAAGTCTCCCGCGTAGGAAATAGCACGGGAGTCATCCGACGGGCCTTCCCCGGAGTTCATCCACGGAACCCGGGGAGTCTTAGGTCGGATCCCGCGAAAGACGGCGGGGCCAGAGTCCATGGTTCTTATAAATAAAGATATAGGTTATGATATCAAAGGTGCTGTATGCATCTTAAGAAACTTCTTAATAGTGTGTGAATTCAGAGTTGTTTCAGTTTGAATTTAAAAGTGGATAAGTTAAGATCGAAGTAAGTTATAAGCGAGTACAAAAAACAAAGTTTTGATAGCGAATGTATTCAGATCATAGTGTTCAGACAATATAAATGCACTTGCTTCAGTTTGAATTTAAAAATTGATAAGCTGAAATCTATAGAGGTATTGTATTGTTAGAATAAGTTTAGGAGACACTAATTTAACAAATGCCTTATTTCAACATTAACACAATGAATTATAAAACGACAGTTAAATACGCAGCGCGCGCAAGTACTGTAGACATTTTATTGAAAACTATTTAATTGAGGATATTTTAACTAACTTATTGAGGATCTAGTAGTTAATGACCAAAATGCACCAGAGCCTGCAAGTACAGTCCAAGTTTTTATGATTTCCTCAATTATGTCCAAATACAAAGATGTCGTTGGGTTGTTCCCTATTAAAAATTTGTCTAGTGATATGCTGTTCACCTTAACAAATCTAGTAATAAAACTACTTACTGAGATAGGGTTTAAAGTATTTTGTTTGATATCTGATAACAACAGGGTAAACAGAAATACGTTTGAACGATTTTGTGGAGGGGTACTCTTCAAACAAGCTTTGTAAACCCTTACTGTGAGTCACAGAATATTTATGTTATGTTCAATCCAGTTCACTTGTTTAAATTTATTAGAAATAACTGGTTAAACCAAGTAGATAACAGACAAATATTTGTGTTTCCAAATTTCGACAAAAATGACGTAAAAGAAATGGCTTGTGTATCAGATCTCAAAATCTTACATTTAAGTGAGGAAAATAACTGTGTTAAACTGGCTCCTGCACTGTCAAAAAAAGTGTTATACCCAACATCAATAGAGAGGCAAAATGTTCATTTGTGCTGTAGGTTATTCGACGAGAAAAATATTGCTGCTTTGAATGAAAATTCGTCATTGACTAAAACAGAAACTAAGAGTAGTACAGCACATTTCATTCAAGTCATTTTAAAGTGGTGGAAGATTGTCAACGTAAAACATATGTACAAGGAAGTTAAATTTAATGACGAAAATTTTAAACCAATCCAGTCTGTAACAGATACTAATTTTGTTTTTTTGAAGTCTTTTAGTAAATGGTTAGTTAAATGGGATGAACAGATTGTTCAAGGGGAGGAGTTGACAAAAGCTAAAAGGAGAGGAAAATTAACCAATGAAACACATGTAGCATTGCTACATACTGTTAACACTTTAATGAAGATTATTTCGTTTCTCTTAGGAGACATGAAATAGTCATATGTTTTACTTGGCAAATTTCAGACCGATCCGTTAGAGGCCAGATTTAGCCAGTATAGACAGATGGGTGGTGCTTGTTACCATGTATCAGTCAAGCATGTTTTGGAATCAGAAAAAAAACTAAAAACTTTGAGTTTGATTGATATTTACTCCTCTAGACACAGTAAAGTATGTATCAAAGATTTATTTATTTCCACAGCAGACTGTGAAGAAAGCGATAGTAATGATATGCATGACAACAGTAATCAAATTTTTGATGACCTGCAGGTAGACATAACTGATGTTACCTTATCAGAAAATGACACTTTAGGCCTTGTTTATATTGGTGGTTACTTGGTACACAGTATTTTAAAAAATAACTCTTGCACTGGGTGTACAGATTTCTTTACTACAACAAATACCGAGTCTACTGTTGTACCACAAAAGGACAATTACTATTTTAATGTTATTAATAGAGGATCTTTAAAATACCCTTCAGATTATGTGATGGAAGTACTAAATTTAGCTTTCAAAGTGTTTATATTAATTGTATCTGACAGATACGAAACACAGTTTTTATTGTCCACTAATCAGAGAGTAGCGCTAAAATCCACTGTTTTAGATTTTATTGACATCCATCATCCACAGAGAAATTGTAATATATGTAAAATTAATTTTAACAAACTTATCGATAAATGTTTATTTTCCTTTTGTAACATCTTATTAAACAATTATTCAAAATCTCGTAATGACAAATTCAATAAAAAAAGAAAGTTGCTCAGAATGATGTCAAATCGGACAAAAAGAGAAAAATACACAAATTTTAGCCAAGTTCAGCGTTAACTTAGATAAATGTTAGACACAGAATTGTTAAGTTAGTCTAAATAACTTTATTGTAGGCCTAAGTAGATTTTAAATTACATGTAAATATGTTAGACGTAAGGCAATACGAGATTGTAATGCACCATCTTCAAATGATCAAATATTGTTGTAAATAAATACTGAGCAGTTAGTAATCGGTTATTTCTTTAATTTTTCTGCTAACCCCGCTTCTGGTACTACTTATCATACATGATATAAAATCTTGTACAATACGAAAGTTTGGCTGTTTACCTACATAAAGAAACTTGAAAAGTTATTTCCCCGATATGCTGTCAATTACCTTGATTCACAGCTTTTTACATCCTTCGTGTAAATTGCACTTTCTCAAATGCTGAATATAACTGTTGTTGTTCACAAAACTCTACATTTTTTCATACCAAGGTCCTTTGTTAGTTCATACAGATTACAACCATATAGGACATGTTCAGGTAAACCATTACAGGTGTGTGTAGGAAAGGTTATTTGAGCACGCGACACAGTAAACAGCATTAGCGGCTGTGTTACGTTTCGGCGCCTAGTGTGACGTCACGTTTCCAGCACTCCGGCCAGTAGTATAGTGTGGCCTTGGTCGAGGCCGCAGTTAATTATGTAGTTCATACGCACGCTACGACGCAATTAGGAATCGTCTAGATATTCGACTAGCTATAAATACCGGTACTCAAACGACGTTCAGTTAGTACGAGGCGAATTTTTGACTGTGCGGTTCGAGAGTATTAGTGCGATATATTTACAGAGCGGTTCGAGTTATTACTGTGTACGTTCAAGTAGTTATTAGTGAAGTGTTGCGTTTTATATTCGGACAGTATAATTGTAATACAATTGAGTTTTAATATTAGTGGACATTTTATTGCGTGTGAATAATTTTCATTTGATTTGTTGTAGACACGGTGTTGTTAATTACGAACTGTTTAACTGTAAAAATTAAAGGTGTGATTAGTGACTTAATTGTTGTCTTGTACTTATTTTGTTTCCACTGTACCTATGACGATCGAGTAGACCGTCGCAACAGTGGTGTCAGAACTGGGATAGAACGGTTAACAGTGGAAACAGCGGACACTTTGTACAAGACGAGTGTGATTCGTAATTAATCGATAAATAATGGATGCCAGTCAGATGATGGAAACTTTAAAAATACTGCTGCGGCAGACACAGGAAGAAGCAGAGAAACGACAGGATGAAAACGCAGACAGGAGGCGGAAGAAGCAGAAAAACGACAGGATGAAAAACGCAGGCAGGAAAGAGAAGAAGCTGAGGAACGTCAGAAAGCACTAATGCTAGAAACAGAAGAAAGACAAAAAGATAAAACGGAAGCTCTCTTTGAAACTATGCAAAAACAGTTACAAAAACCTACTACCGCAGAATTGGGTCTCCTACGTGGTGACGTAGGTGAATTACGAGGTGAGCTCAATAATCAGATTACCAGAATATCTGACGTAGAAGAATCCATGTCAAATAAAATAGCTAAAGTAGAAAAATCTGTCTTGACTGTGGAAGAAGTTATGTCAACAAAAATATCTGCAGTAGAAAACTCAATGGCAAACATAAGAGAACAAATTAAAAGTGAAGTTGAACAGTGCATGAAGATTCAACCAAAACAAATTTCTGAACAGACTGTACCAGTGATAAAGATAGAATAAGACACAGAAAATAAGTTAATAGAGAAGTCACTTTGCCTGCAGTAGGGACAGTTCATGTCAAAGCTCCAACCTTTGACGGAAGCAGTCACTGGGCAACGTATCTCCGCCAATTTGAAGCTGCTGCATGCGCAAATAATTGGACAGAGAAAGACAAGGCTGTTTCACTCGTTCTTGCATTAAAAGGACCTGCGGCAGAATTACTACAGAAAGTGCCACCTGACAGCCAGAACATCTATGCCGAGTTGATAAAAGATCTAGAATTACGGTATGGTGATAAACATTTGCGAGATGTGTACTGCACCCAGTTGAGAGCAAGGCGACAGCATGCCGGGGAGAGCCTTCAAGAGTTTGAAGCAAGTATCGACAGACTAATTAGACTGGCCTATCCTGAAGCGCCAGAAGATTTTCGAACGAGTTTTGCGATGCAGACATTTACTGTCGGTGTCCGAGATAACGAACTACAGCAGGTGTTACGAATGGCAAGACACCTGAACAGTGCGGACGCCCTGGTGCATGCTTTGCAATTTGAGGCCGCCAAATCAGCGTCTGGTTGGGCAAGTCATAAAGTGCGCGCGCTAAAAGATCGCGACGGCACAGACGATGAGGAAGAAGAACAAGGAACAGAGACGCGACGGTCGGCGCCACTGAATAAAATAAGAAAGGATGGAAGACCGAAGTGTTATAGATGTGGGAAACCTGGACATCTACAACGAGATTGTCGGGTTAGAATTCAGCAGCAGGGAAACGAGCAGTAGTCGGTACAACGGGGCGTGTGCTGACTAACTGGAGGAACGAAGCCCCTAGACAATACGCAATTTCTACACTTCAGAAAAACAGCGGGAGCTTGGTAGTTACTGGATTTGTTCAAGAAAGGCTAACCTCGATTACAGTTGACACAGGCGCAACAGTTTCTGTTGTGCGCCCCGACGTGGTGAAAGATCTCAAGCCAATATGGTGCTCTTGCAGCTTGCGAACAGCTACTGGACGGCCTGTAAAAGTGTATGGAAAAGTGGAGATACACCTACGCTTCGGTAGAATTGAGTTTAATCATCAAGTACTTGTTGCGGACATTGTGGATGAAGCAATTCTTGGTGTGGACGTTATGAACGCATACGGATTTATAGTCGACTTCAAAAACAATGTCTTGAGAATCGGAGGCGAAGAGGTAATGCTATCAACAATGACGACAGCAGAAAAATCGATGGACATCATAAACCAAGTGGCCGTAACTGTTCCGCCAAACTCCGAAAACATCATCATGGTTAGAACTGCGATAGATACTAGGGGCAATCAGTGCTCTATATTCGAACCCCAGGTAGTCAGCACACCGGGCATACTAATTGCCAGAAGTTTAGTAAAACCTGACGAAACCGGAAATGTACCTATTAGAGTGGCGAATATTTTGGATCAAGCTATCACTTTACAAAGCAATACGCTCCTAGGCAAATTGACTCCTGTGGCCTGGGTAGCCGGAATAACGCAACGAAGATCCAGTTCTTCGGATACTTCTAAATTACCAGAGGAACTGCAACAATTATTGAACAGATCTTCTTCTAACGACCTCTCAAGTGGTGAGGTAAAAGAACTTAGACAGTTTTTACACGAATTCAAAGATTGTTTTGCAGTTCGGGGACAGTCACTGGGAAGAACCTCTCTTGTGCAACATCGCATCAATACCGGGACACAACACCGATACACCAACCTCCTCGAAGGCCTCCATTATCTAAACAAGAGGAGATGTCTCGGTTAGTACAGGACATGTTGACAGAGGGAGTAATCGAACCTTCGTCAAGTGCTTGGTCTTCTCCGGTAGTGCTGGTAGCGAAGAAGGTTGGTGGATTGCGTTTCTGCGTAGACTACCGGAGGTTAAATGACGTTATAAAGAAAGACTGCTATCCATTACCTCGCGTTGACGATACACTCGACACGTTGTCCGGAGCACAGTGATTTTCCACATTGGACCTGAAGAGTGGATATTAGCAAGTGGGTCTTCATCAAGAAGACAAGGAAAAGACCGCTTTCTCGACCCCAAGTGGCTTATTCCAATTTAACGTCATGCCATTTGGACTCTGTAATGCACCGGCAACATTTGAGAGATTGATGGACCTGATACTCCGAGGCCTGACGTGGAAAACTTGCCTTGTTTACTTAGACGATGTCATAGTGATCGGGAAGACTTTCGAAGATCATTTGGAAAACCTTAAGGAAGTTCTAACTAGAATTCACGGTGCACAACTGAAGCTGAGCCCGAAGAAGTGTTCTCTATTCCAGAAGGAAGTACAGTATTTTGGCCAGAATTATGCCGTCTACTCGGAATTCGAAAGACCAGGACAACGCCTCTGCATCCTCAGTCGGACGGGATGGTTGAGAGATTCAACAGGACACTTGAGCAGCATCTTTCGAAGTTGTTGACGAGAACCAAACAGACTGGGACCAACGTATACCACTATTCCTTATGGCGTATAGGTCATCAGTACACGACACAACCGGCATGACTCCAGAAAAATTGGTGTTTGGGCGGGAGATTCGTCTTCCTGGCGACTTAATGTTTGGATCACCTGAGACTCAGTCCCAAGAGCCAAAGAACTATTCCTCGCAATTTGAAAACCAACTGCGAGAAATGGATCGCTTGGTAAGAGGACGGCTGAAGATTGCCAGTGATAAAATGAAAACTCGGTATGACATTCGCTGCAATAGTGTGGGTTTCCAAGAAGGAGATCAGGTCTGGTTTTTCAATCCAAAACGCCGTCGTGGTCGCTCACCTAAGCTTCAGTCTAACTGGGAAGGACCCTACACTGTGAAAAAAAGAATTAACGATGTTGTTTATCGGATTCAACAGGAAGGACAGCGAAAGTTCAAGGTCGTCCACCTAGATCGCCTGGCTAAGTACAACTTTAGAGACGGTTCGGGACGAACAGGCTTAAGGAGGAGACAGTGTTACGACGTCACAGAACAATCTACGTGTTTATCGAACGTTCCAGAGAGATCCATAGTGTAAGCGTGTGGCGTACGTGCTTGTATGTGCATCTACGAGAAAGTTCTCGATGCCGCCAGCTGTGCGGACTGTGTCGAGGCCGCAGTTAATTACGTAGTTCATACGCACGCTACGACGCAATTAGGAATCGTCTAGGTATTCGACTAGCTATAAATACCGGTACTCAAACGACGTTCAGTTAGTACGAGGCGAATTTTTGACTATGCGATTCGAGAGTATTAGTGCGATATATTTACACAGCGGTTCGAGTTATTACTGTGTACGTTCAAGTAGTTATTAGTGAAGTGTTGCGTTTCATATTCGGACAGTATAATTGTAATACAATTGAGTTTTAATATTAGTGGACATTTTATTGCGTGTAAACAATTTTCATTTGATTTGTTGTAGACACGGTGTTGTTAACTACGAACTGTTTAACTGTAAAAATTAAAGGTGTGATTAGTGACTTAATTGTTGTCTTGTACTTATTTTGTTTCCACTGTACCTATGACGATCGATTAGACCGTCGTAAAAATATTATATATTAGCAAATATATAATAAGAATTAGCAAAAATTGAGCATTTAACAAAGTCATTGTTGACCATTGTAATAGCATGTGTGTCAACTGTCTATCATTAATTATATTAAATAATTTAAGGTAATTAAATTATACAGCATTTTATATTGATGTGTTTTGTTCATTTTGCTACATACATAATTCATGTATTCTGATTAATATTCAGTTACATTATTTCAAATATAAGTGTAAATGAATTATATTTCTACATTATGAAAATTTATTAATGTTGAATGAGATGACAGGAAGTAAAGTATAATTAACTGAAGACACGATAGTAAGGTGAGTGATAAACATAAACTACACCTTAGTGAAATGTTAACTTACTATATGAAAACTGTTTTGTTGATTACACTGTACAAGGGTAAAAGCGGCATGTTTTATTATAATATGACCCACAACATTTTTCTAAACATAAACCTGTAAAATTCGTGTACTAGAATATTAAATACAACTTGTAATTGGAACAGTAAATTAAGCCTATTAAGATACTATAAACATATCAGTATTATTGTTTGTTAACTGTTACTCTAAATCTGTTTCTAAACCAGCTCGGAAATTATATACTGTACACACCATCATAGTAAAAAAGATCCTGACTTACACGAATCACTCTTTAAAGATCTGGCTCTGCTTACATGTACCTTTGTGTGAAAGTGTGTGGAGGTTGTGATTTTTCTTAGACTATATATAAACATACTAATGTGTGTGTGTGTGTGTGTGTGTGTGTGTGTGTGTGTGTGTGTGTGTGTGTGTGTGTGTGTGTGTGTGTGTGTGTGTGTGTGTGTGTGTGTTACAAAGCATACAATCATGTACAAATGTATTTTCAGATTCAACAAATATTTGAGGAAATAGCTTATTTAACTACGCTGTTTTTTCATTTTTACTGGAAACTGTAAATTGGTTTTTAACCAACTGATGAAATATGTCAAAACAAGTAACAAAAACCTAGTGTTACATAAAATAGTAAAAAAACCTGATGACTATAAACAAATAGTGGTATTTGTTGTGTATGTGTAAATCATAGTACAGTATGTATTTGATCAGTTGTAATAAAAAAAATCCCCTTTGTATAATTGGAGATACAATTGAGATTGAAAGGGTGGAGTTAAACAGAAGACTTTCTCTTACACACTAAATAAGGGTTTTTTTTCAATCAGTAGCAGTTATTATTCTGTAAGATGGCAAAAACATCTATGTTTGTCAATGATAATACAGTACAAAAAAATCCTTATTATTCATGATAGATTCACTAAGAAAAAAGAATAACATATTGTTTTTTTTAACTAAATGTCTTACCATCATTTGGTATACAGCTTGATTTCTGGTGCCAAAGTGCCAATAACCATATTCCAGTAACTGTATCTATGTGTAACTGTATAACTGTAATTATTGCCAATAATGCATTCACTTTATATGAAAATGTAAACAGTAATGCTCACTTTTGAGACTGTTTTTAATTCAAAAACATAGAAACGTACAGGTCCATTTTATTACACGTTGTGTATTTCGTATAATACTATTGTAATATAATACAATGGTTTTTTATTATATTACTTATTTTAAATACAATTTAATTACGTTTAAAAGCCACACTGTTGGGCTAGCCAATTTGTAAGTAAACGAATTTCGGTGGTTTATTATTAGGTTGATATTGTAAATAAATCGATCGAATACGGTGTATGATTATCCTGCCACACGTTGTATGCGTCGATTTGTAATATATTTAGAAAGTATGGTTTAAATAAAATTTAATTATGTTTGATATATTAGTTTGACATGTGTTAATGTTTGTGGTGGTTTCTAGTTGAAGGTTACTAATTTTGTAAAGTGATTTAAAATGTAACATTCGAGGTTACTCAAAGTGTGTTTACAATTGTGTATTTATAATTGTCTGAAAAGAATTCCCTTAAATCAAACAAATAAAATAGTTGTGTTGGTAATATTTAAATACTAGGTTTGCTCAAACTTAACAGTAAAGTATAATAGTTGGTCGCTTGATGATGATGATCGTTTTGTTGATACTGGCTGTGAAACTTCTCCTCCAGGTCGATAATAGTCTGAGTACGTTATGTCTAGTAATGTCTGGACAATATCATAAACACAATATACTTTCACGTACCTGGTCGTGTTTTCTAGAAGTTCAGTAAGCTGTCAACTCAGTTTACAAAAAACCAACTCACTTTAGTTGCAAGGTTAGATTGCCTTGTTTGTTAGTGGGCGCCACACGGATTTATTTTGGGAAAATCCCGTGTAAAACCCATGTATTGAATCAATTAATGAGTCAAAAAAGTTTAAAATAATTGTTTGTTACCTTTACGGCAATGCTATTCCATATATTCAATCACAACTGAAGGTTGTTTAAGCTTTCCTGAATAAAATATTTAACTATCTGTTAGAAATAAATTAAGTCGAGTTATGCTGTTAATTATGGGTTTTATTCATACCCTTGGTAGAGAATTCAAAACAAATACAATTAAAAACATATAATGATGTACAATCGTAAATAAGTTCTTATAAACCCTATAAGGCTTGCTCAGATCATATTTGGTAAATCTGGCTAAGTCCAGATTTTTATTATTTTTAACATTAAAATTATTGAAATCTCAGGGCTGAATTCTTTGAGACACGAAAAAGAAAGTTATGCCTACACAACATCTAATAATTTTCTGATATAAAATTGATCAACAATGTTTTGACGTTACTTTCATAAAGTAAACAAATAAAAATAACCTATTTGATAGGCTATGCGTTCGTCACGCCTGATTTCTGAATTACAAAGTTTATAAATTGAGAACACTTATAACTAACATTCAGCTTAATTACTAATGACAAATTCATAAAATAAATTGAGACATGGTGTAACATTGAAATGTTTCTGTGTTTTGCGTCAGTACAGATCAGTGTATAAAAACGTACAGGTTATGGCGCTCGTAGTGAAAATGAATAATGGTTGCACTGTTACCTTTTGGTTTTAATTATTTAATTAAAACTCATTTTTGCACCTTGATAATCGGATTATAATGATTATCATTTTACACTGCACTCGCACAAGAACAGAGTATTTCGATCCTCTTCTACCTTAATGGATCATAAATAACCTTAGTTAATTACTTCTGTTCAGTATTTCCCACACAAAAATGAAATAATACTGCACATAATCACTATTGTTTTCTGTAGAATAATTTGAAGTAGTTGTTTCTTGGTGTTGAGCTATTTCCTTCGATGTATTATGTTGATGACGCTAACCGTTATTAAAAATGTTGAGATGGCGAGCACACGTTCCGTACTGTATGAAGTGATAAGTGTCTATCGAGAATCGGTTACATCCTCTTATATACCCCGCCCGTTGATCGGTGTTAGGCAAAAATGTTAATTACTAACTAATTTTGTGATTGGTTCTGGCAGGTGTGATGAGTATGACGTATTGATTGTATAGCCGTTAATAACGGTTTTTTAACCGCCAAGCTCTGAGGTGACAGATAGCTTTCATTGTTGTTGGTATTAGTAAACAAACTTCTGATGCATATTTTGCAAATGATGCTAACACCTTTCCCGCACTTAATACAGTTGCGATTGGGTCGATATCATCATCAAATTAAAGATTATTTTGTCCTCTTTAATTTGATGTCACTTGATACCGAGTTAATTTCACTTTTCCTGACACTGCTATATAATCAATGTTCAGGTACACTATTTTGCACTGTTGTCTGTTTACCTGAATCGACGATTTTACACTTTGATTAATATTGTTTGTGTTCACATAGCATTTTATTACTCAAACGTTTATGTGGGAACACTATTAACTCTGTACTGACCTTCAATTACTGAACATTATGAATACACATTAACTTTATACATTGTAATGAACGATTCTTATTACTATGACATTTCGTTTTGCGCTAACTCGTTCTATTCTACTACTTAACAATTGAATTATGATTAAATATATCATTTTAATAATGTTTTTTGTTATGTTGGAGCATAACAATTGTTCTGTGTATTTAATTTACACTTACGTTACCTCCCAATAATCAACTCACTGATTATTGCTTTGTCTAGGCCTTGTTAAGACATACCGTCTAGACTGGAATTTTGCCTTAACAACATTTATTGGTTCACAATTCGGTAAATTGTTGAGGTACCTTATTCTTATAAGATTCCCTCTCACAAATGGTTTTTATTTCTCATAAGTATATTTGATATTGAAATATATCTTTGTTCTCACTTTGTAGCCATTGCTAATCTTAGTTTTTGGCATTCATAATTTACTAGTCATGGTTAAATTTACTATCAGCAAAATGCTAATTCTGATTTCACAGTGTTCAGATTCTTATTGATTCACTTTTTATTTACATATCATATTCTGTTTTCATTATCTACTGACTTGATTGACAGCTTAATGTAAATTTACTCTGTCCATCAGTTTGAGTTAGTCATTGTCTGGTTGTAGTGTCAAACAGTATTTGGGTTTACTGTTTCATGTGGTACTTCTGCTTCATTCTTCTTTCTTGATTCTTCTCTTCTTGTTTATTCTTATCACTATATTCCCTATTTACATTATTGTTCTGTCCTTATAACATCGGACAGTATACGTTTAGGTTAGGTAACATTTTGTTATGTTACACTATGTACTTAAATATGATAACAAACAAATTGTATAACTATTCAAATACATGTGTGTGTGTGTTCACATATTACTACTAATTACATAATGAAAAATTATCAACAGTCAGCATTTCCTGATAACAATCACGGTTGTATACATTAAATTATAATAAGAATGTTCATTGAGTGGACTGATATAGATTTAATAGAAATATAGTTCCAAAAAGAAATCTATACACATAGTTGTGTTTTTCAATTGCTGGATCTTGTGATACCCAAAAGTTGTCATTGTTTAATTGTGGTGGTGATTGTATACACAAATAATTAATGCAATGGGCAAAGTTAATGGAGGTAAGGAAAGCACTTCCTGAATACAAAAATGTGAGCAGGATTTTACAGCGATAAAGAGAGGTTTCCAGGAGTTTTTTTCTAAATGTTGGATAACAGAGCATATTCGCTTGATGTTTCTAGAGAATTTGTGACGTTTGGAAAATTTAAAATACCGTACACGTTTAAAAGAATGGATTAAGCTGAAAAGTGTGAGATGTTTCTGCCAATCTGGCGTGGCTCAGTACGATTTGTGGATCCAAGTATTCACATGTATATCAATTGGTCTCCAACATATTGACTTCATATGTAGATTAAATATTTTAAATTCATACATAAAATTAATAAAACTGTAAAAGAAGAGAATAACTAGGACCTGCATCAGAAACAGGTAAATAGTAGAAGCAGTTACTACCTTTTGCGTGTATTATCCATCCTTTAGGCTTTCAAAATAATAAGCAACGAATAAAATAAACAACATGCAATTAAAATAATATCTTTTTCAACTGAAAAATGTCAATCCTGAGTTGACTAATGTGTGTGGGGGGGGGTAGTTAAAGATGTCTGTTGATTTCTGTTACTATGGCTTTGTTTGAGTGTGACTAAGTGCTTGAGTGTTTTTATGAATACACAGAGGTTTGTCTCCAGATTGGTGGGTGACAACAGCTGTACTCCAGACTATAAACCTGAGTTTGTGTCACAGTACATGTTTTGTCTCATTCTACTGTCTCCTGGATGTAGTCAGTATAATACACTAATATTAGTACAACTAGACTTTGAAAATACAGTAGATATAGTTGATTATAGTACCAAATAAACTTGTTATAACGTGTAGGATACACTTGCTTTACATGTACCACCGTATTAGAAGGCATAGTGGGTATTGTGACAGAACCATGGGACAGAATGCACAAAGTAAACATTTTTAATTGATGGCTGTTTTACAGCATTACCTTGTTTTCTCGTGTATAATGTCCCAAAAATGTGGGTGCGCATTATACACGAATAATATAATTTTCATGCTAAATTCTAGATCTGCACATGTATGGTCAGATTATGCACACAACACAAGTACACACCATCGCACAGTGGGGCCAAATGTCAAAAAGCTGACCAAAATATGAAGGCACTTATGAATCGATCTAGAATTTGATACTTGTAGGTGTTTGGGGTCGCTGATTCCGAATATGAAGTCCAATTTTCAAAAACAAAATGGCTGATCAAATATGGCGGACAAAAAATAGTAAAATATCATATTTTCCCCCAAAAAAGGATTGCTTATAGGTTTTTAAGGTCGCTGATTACGAATCTAAAGTCAAAATTTCAAAAAATAAAATGTTATTTTGAATTATTAAAAATTACAAATCTTTTCCGGTGAGGAGGAAAAAGGACGTCCACGGAGGAGTTGGCGAGATGACGTAGCGGAAGCAATGGTTGCAAAAAATTTAGAAGAACTTACATGCTACGATAGGTTACAATGGAAGTTGGGGACGGAGAAACGGCGACAGCTGTAAAGATCCGTTATATATCTATATCTATATATATATATATTGTAACGCAACAGAAATGCGGTCCTCAACGTTACATAAATAGAAATATTAGAAATATAATAAGTAAATAAATATTTAACTCCCATAATAATACAAAGATCAAATAAATACATTTATAATTGTGCAAAAATGAATAAGGATGCAAGGTAGGGATAACAATAAAAAACAAACCTGTAAAATAGACAATAGTAAGAAATCAATGTTCAGTGAAACGTAAATAAATCAAATATATAGATAAGAATTGTAAAAAAGAAACCTATATCGAAAATGTTAAAGTAAATGACAGTGAAATTAGATAAAAATGAGTCAATAATTTACATTACTGATTAATCGAAAATAATGATTCTGAATTGAATGATGTTAGTTTGTTACCATGAATGTTATGTTAAAGTTTGTGTTAGATTATGCAAATTACTTGTTGAAGTAATAGCAAGTAATGAAGCAAAATGTATTATTTGATTACTGTTATAGAAAGGTGGAGGAAAGCAGTTAATTAGTGTTAATGGATCTCAATTTTCTTATATGTGATCCATAGATCAAGATAAAGTTGTTGTTAGTTATAAAAAGAGTAAGTATTTGTGTAAATGTAAATAGTTAAGGTTTGGTTATGTGTATAAACTTATGTAAAAAGGCTATAGTTGTTCACCAGTTATAATCAAAGGTAGGTCCATATACAATAAAAGGCCTAACAGCCAATAACACTATATAACAACTCAAAACATAAAGGTTAGGTACGGAAGTTAATAATAATTAATGAATACAGTTCAAGGAGTTAGAAAAAACATTTGATAATTAATAATCTATAATAAACCAACTCAATATAAACAAATTATGATAATGCCATAGTGCAATGATATCGATTGATAACGTTTGATATCGGAAAAATAATAAATATAAAAAGAAACAGGCTAAGATTGAAAAACCAGCAGAATATATGTAGAAATTAGTAAACAAACTATAAATAAAGTTATATTCCGATATAATGGAAGTTTAATAAGGAATGGAAGAATAATATATGAAACAATCACTATATAAAAAACATTGAAAAAGAATAAAAATAAATTTGTTGCTAGGGACAACAAAAATTTTGTTGATTTTGATTATTGCAATTGATGATCTGAACGTGATGAGATAAAAACCCAGAAAAATTGGTTAATATAACTAAAAAATATTCTAATTTATGTCGATACAGTTACAAATCACAATATATTAATAATTATTTGTCTGAATTATGCCAGCAAAATTTAACCAAATTATATAATGGTATCGTCTCATAATAATAAATAATTGAGTTCCACAAGGAAGGACTTGGCTTGTCCAATATCAGAAGAAGAATTAATGAAAATTTAATGAAATATTAATCAAATATAAAGAACCAACTGTGTAAAGAACTAATACTACACACCACACTGAAAATCATAACCATTTAACTAAATTGGACATCACTATTTACTTCATACGATAGAAAAAACGTATTTGGATCCAGAATTTGCCGAAGAACACAATCACCAGTCTGGCCATAAATAAACCAAGGGAGCAGTATTTCCGAGTTAACCAGGACTAAGGATTCCACTTTATTGAACTGAAGAAACGTCTCCATTCTGATCGACACGAGGTTAAAAACCAACTGCCTTCCAGAGCTGCTTCGTTCTAAGTCTGGTAATTTACAATTGTATAAATAATATTAAACAACACAACACTTTAAATTTGTAATATCTTGCATTCTTATCTATGTATTTTTAATCTTCCCCGCAGTTACAAGAACCTTCACACCCTGAACTAAATTAATTATAAAAAACAAAATATATAACTGAATCTAAAAGAAAATATTGGACCGAACAATAATCGATTAACGCAACATATAGCCTTTCGTATGTCAGTCAAAACCAATATTATTAAGTGTTAACAAGATGAATTAATAAAGAAACCTTGTATAATTTCAGGATCTTATTATTTGGGTATTATTTAATGAGTTGGGAATAAGAATTAACAGACTAAATGTATAATAACTAGTTACCGTACACGGTGAATTAACCTATAAATTTCGTTGGTTCCGGAACTACAGCGCTTGTTGCGGAATTCTCTGACACCAAAGAGAATAGAATTAAACACGAAATTTCAATAATTCTCTGCAAGGTAGACTAGGGCTGAGCGAAATTTTAGAATAAAACCCTAATTATTTAAGTTACAGTCACACTAACACTGGTATCTTAATTAGAGAGATAAGTTAATCATAATTAACGAGATTACTATATCCCACAACTCCAGATATCTAAGAAATTGAATTATATTAACATAATCAAGGAGAGATACAGACGAGAGGAATATAGTAATTTGACAACTCAACAGTGTGACTTAACAGTGCACACCGGTCTCAATACAAATTGGCTTCCATCGCGGGGCTCGAACGAGACGCACGTACTCGTCTATAACAAATTGACGCCGGCAACGTTGGGGCTGAAAGAACGAGAAACCCGCAAGGCGTGGAGTTATAACAAAGTATTTTTTTTTTTTGCATCTCGAATAACAAAGTACGCAGCACAGGTTTAACATTCTCCAGCAATTTGTAAGGTTGTCCCAATGTGTCCGTCATATAAGTTTCTATTGATTCATCCATGGTTATTCATTCATGCATAACCGTGGCGCCTTGACTCAAATGGGTTTTGATGAGGAAAAAAATCTCTCTCCTTGTAAACCAGGTGTTTCAGTATCACCAGCGGACCCTAAAAATAAATTTTCACACTTTTATATACCGGTAATGTTTTTTTATATTTATGTTTTTGTAGCCTATAGGCCTACCTAATTCTAGAAACCATTAGGCTACTAATATAAAACATTCTCACAACTGGAATAACTTTGTTTTGAAAGACTAATAACTACAATAATTTTCTCTTGCCTACATTCTTCCTTTTTTTAAATACATCTTTTGGTTTTGACATTATAAGTTATTTATAACTAATAACGCAGCACCACAAAAAACTCAGCACTGTATTATGTCAAATATAAACAGAAATTTTCAATAACATCCAACCATATGAAACAGAAGTACCAACTGTGAAAAGTTAAAGATGTGTAGTATAAATACAAAGAGGAATAAAAACAAAAGCTACAGTTCTATGTAGCCTATTACACAAACCAAAGTGCTCGTAACCTCGAAAGGGTCACATATTAGACTGATTTACTCCTTATATCACGACCTTAAAAAGATCGTAAAATATTGTCTGATTGTCCGATTAATATCAAATGAAATCAGACATTCTGTACAATATTTTGGAACAAAAAAAACTCGGAATTTTTTCCAAAATATCTTAAATACCGGTACTGGTTTTCCCAAAATCCATAATCACAATTTTCGTTCTTTCATCAACTAATTAAAAAACCATGCGTTTTTTGCAAAACTTATTAATAAGAAATTGTTTATTTTTTTTTACTCTTACACATTATGTACGTTTGGTGGTTTCCCGAAGAAAGCGTTTCATTAACAAAGGCGGTTACCCAAAATACATTTTGTGCCTTGTCTAATGAGCCTCCGACAGACGCGCGCTATAGAGCGTCACAACGCATTGTGCACGTTCGATTACATTTGCCTCATGAAAATTTGCACCTGCTATGATTTGTGAGCCTAAAACTAGAGGCGGGTTCTTCCTATGTTAGCAAACCGCCATGTTTTAAGCCAGTCGAGATAATCGCTTTCGGATTTACATACGGTAAACGATATGCTTCACGACAGTTTACTTTTTTGAGCAGATTGCGGAATATAAATTTAATTTTTGTAAGTGTTGTTGATGTTGTTAAAAGATAATATAAATATTTTACTGCAAAAATTTTTATATTTCAAAAGACATAGCAAGTGAAAGTGAGTTTCACGGGAGCCTTCTCATCTCGTTGGTGCCCCGCGACTAACATAGCGTTAAACAAATTATCCTTATATGTATTGAGCTACTTTGAGCTATTCGTTTTTAGTTTTGTTCGTTAGTAAATAGTATAAGCTTCACACTAAAATAGGGTTTTCCATCTAACTATGGTTGATTATATTACTTTTTTACTATTAAAAACATGTTTTTTGGATAAAATAATGTAATTTTTTACGCCCCAAACATTTGCAAATACCACTTTACTTATTTTAAGTTAAATTCCATGAAAAGTATGTGATGTCTAGTTACTTTTAGCTAATGATTCCATTTTTCAGAATTAAAATCGGACGATTTTTCGACTTTCTAGTACTTTTAACAGCGACGCACTGTCGACTCACCACTGCGTGCTGAATGTGCTCCTCGAGAGAAGGTATATTTACAATTGTTTTTTGAGGGTTAGTGAGAATTTTTTCGACAATTCACCTGAACACGCTGAATCTTGGACTGTTACTCTAACCATCCTTATAATTCAAACGGCCTAAATAGTAACTTTATTTTTCGACTTTTGGCACCTTTTAGGTGTTTGGCCCCACTGTGCTTCGCTTAAAACTGGGAGGCTTGAGTCTAGTAATAGTAAAATGATATTTACCGGTAATTTGGTGCTCAATTTTTACTTCTTATTCATAAGTTATACGTCGTAGACTTAACAACGGTACTCTGTCGTAGCATTCCTGTTACTGTACGTGTTTGCCGTCGTTAGTGTGTTGGTTTTTATAGTAATGCATTACCGGTATTGCGTGTATTGTGAAGAAACAGATTTTTATTCAGATTGAGTGTAAAATCTGTATCATCCTATTCGGCTCAGTTTAAATTATCCGTAATAAAAGTCACGAAAGAAAATGTTAATCGCTCGCCATCGCGTAAATTTGATCTAGCAGAATCAGATGTCTGCGAATGGAAAAAACAAAAAGAAAAACGAAGTGTTACTACTCGTGATTGGCGTTCTTTCTGTGGTAAAACAGTTAAGTTTCCAGAAGTAGAAAAGCATTTAGTCGAGTTTATACAATGGGGCTTTCGCCGTTACTACTGAAATGGTACAGATTCAAGCTAGGAAATCGCTCACCATCTTGAAATAGACAATACACAATTTGATGCCAGTCTTGATTAGTGTGTATGGTCTCTTCGCAGACATGGTCTTTCGATTCGAAGGAGAACTACTCTGGCTCAACGTTTACCTCGAGAGTACGAAAATAAAATTTTCTAGTTTCATTGTTTTATTGTACAAATTACGCATACGAACAATTTTGATTCGTCTCAAATTGGGAATGCAGACCAGTGTTTTGTCCTTTGTGATATACCAATGGCCACGAGTATTGATGAAAAAGGACAAACAAAGGTGCATCAGAAGGGGAGAGTAATTCAATACCGTCTTCTTCAGAAACAGACGAAGAATAAATGCAAATGTTATGTGCTAATGAAAAACTAAAAACATAACAAACTAAATAAAAACTTGTGAAGTTTTAAGCTGTTTTAAATTTTATATGATTTTATTATTTCTGTTTCGTGTTTGCAAATAAATAGACGTGGTATTTTTTTCCTATTATTTTTTATGAAACACTTTTGTAATATTCAAATAATATATACTTTTCTGCGTCCTAATAAGTTTGTTCAGCTTTATCTCATCACAAATACGGACGCGCCTTATACACGAATTAAATTTTTTCTGCGAAATATTACGATAAAATGGTGATGCGCGTTATACACGAGGGCGAATTATACACGCGAAAATGCGGTATTTTACTGAACCATATAACAAAACCAACCGTGTTTTCTTTATCTGTATTCATGGTAATGGTGAAATGGTGATATGAAAAATGTGGTGAGTGGTATTAAGTCTTGTACACTTGTTTGCAATGACAATGCGAAAGGCTCTTACATAAAAACAAAAAATATCGCGGAGAGTATGAACAGGAGAGAATAACAGAGACACCATAATGCCACACACACACACACACACATGTACTTTTTAATGAAGCCAAGGAATGCACATGTATCTAGGAATGACAATCTTGAATGTAAGGAGTGGACACTTCCATAAAGTTTAATTTTTATGACAGACTAGCTCACTTTTCAGATGACACATTTATGTCATTTTTATTGAAACACGAAGTTGTCACAACAATTATAAGGAAAAGTACAGGAAAATTTGGGCTGAAAATTGGTAAATGCAAAGAAATTAATTCAATCATATTCATTTAATTAGAGAATTAATAATCCAGATGTTTAATAAAAATCCTTTTGCAGATGATAGACAACATTTTGAAATTCCTTTAAAAAAAAAAAAAACAGACAGTATGTATTACAGCAAGGTAAGTCTTGAGAAAAACTATTCCGTTGCATTGCATCATTGTAGCGGCGTGTCTTTGTATTATTCCACCATCTGGGTCGAACCCAATGGCTGCCAGAAAAGCTATTCCTGTAAAAAGCATTTTATTGTGATCTGAAGATTCTAGCTACAGGTTGTCTTAATATACACTTAAATTTTAATATACATTGAATAATTTTAATTTTAAACATTCATTCAAATGCCAGAAAGTATAACACACACACACTCTGCAATGTACATCCAAAATAACACTCTTGAGAGTGCGTTTGTGGTAAGCTTGTAATTTTGTCACTTTTAGTTGTTTAAGTAAGTTGGAAAACACTGAGGAATGTTTTGAAAAAGGAATTTAAAATGTTGAAGAATTATTCCTGAAAAATGTTTCTGCATTAACAATATTTTCTGTTAATATAATTTAACTATATTTTAATAAAAAATGAAGGCAAGATAAAACATTCTACTAAAAAGTAATGTAAAAAAGTATGACGAGAGTTGTGTCTGGTTTCTTGCTTGTATTTTCAGATTTTCTGTATTCCTTGCAGCGTTATAAAAATTTGATATAAATTTATACGTATTAGTGTTACGACAGGTAATTGTAGTTATGAATCTGATGGATAGCACTGGTTATAATCTGGTTTTTAGCACTGGCAGCTGTTTTTAGCGTTAAATCCAATTTGTTGGCTATTAGGTCACCAACGGAGAGTAGCCTACCATCAACGTAAACAGTAATTAAAAATCATACAAAAATGATTTAAAATACGTTAAGAATTGCGATTAGCTAGATTACATTAAGAATTCGTTGTAAACCTGTAGCTAGATTCTTCACATCATAATAAAATGCTCTTTTCCGGAAACAGTTTGTCCAATGCATTAGTTTGCTTTTTTACGCAAAAGAATTCTAAAATCATCTGGATTTTTAAATCACTGATTGAATTTTCATGGTTGATTTCTTTTTTCCCCTTTGAATACAATAACGAATCGGTTAAAAGTGCGCACGATAGCTGCGCGTTTCTCGGAGCATTGGTGAGTTATGTTTGTTTACAACATGCTAACGACGACTATTTGCATGAACTGACGTTGCAGAGATTTCACAAGTACAATGTGGGTGTATTCATAAATAGCTGAAGATCGTTTTCTCACATTCTGTAGGCCTACGTGGAAGCCGTCGCGCGGTAGTATGCCAGTCGGGGAACGGATTTTAGAAGAAAGCAGAAACTTCTTGATAATGCTGACGAGTGAAGACAAAATATTGTTGATCTTGCATGTGAAAGTACGGAATGATCGTTTGTTAAGGGTAACCCTACCAAACATCCTAACGTCTCTTCTGTACTTTTCTTCAGTTCGTAAAACTTCATCATGAGACGCTTTGCATCGTCGGCTGTTGCTTTTTATAGAATTTTGGTTTAGAATGATAACATTAAACATTTTTTTCTTAAGATTATCAAATAATCCAAGGTCGGCCAAATGTCAATTGTGATTCCGTTTTCCGGTAATAAATGAAATTTTGAAAAATTTCCCGCAGCAATTTAAATGTAAGCCTATTGTCATACACTGGTCTACAGTTATGTTCCGTCAAGACGCGTGATAATAATTTTTTTTTACTAGCGTGTTTTTTACTAATGAATTCTACTTCTGTTAGCTGATTAGAAAATTTTTGTTCTTGAATGATGGAATATAATCTTGAATAAACTATATTTGAAAAATTAAGTAATCAGTAAAGAAATATGGGTAACAAAAATACTATACTATACAGTCTTTCTATACGAGTACATGCTTATCTTCCGCTCAGTATCCAAATATGTTGAAATTCTCAGAGGCTTATATTGAAATTATTTCCACTGTGAAAGAACCGTCGACAAATGTTAAAGTACGGTACCGATAATAATTTCGTCGTTGAGTTATCATTACAGGGTGTGTTGATCACATCTAATCGAAAAATTATTCTGTTTCAGAAAAAAATCCAGGAAAACTACGAATCACCGTATATGTATTATACAATAATGTAAGATGTTGGTACGTAAAATATAAGACACTATTGAACAAATCTAACATGTGTATCAACTTGAATAAAATGCAAACGATGACCTTTAGTAAAAACTAAACAACGCATAACAGAATTGGAGGAAAATTTAAGACAGTTAGAAAAATTTTTAGTTTAAATATGTAGGCACAGACATATCACGAATGCAAAGTTAGATAGTGAAATTATGGGAAGAAGGTTTGACGGCTAGTAGTGTGTAGGAGGGGGTATCGAAACAGGAAGTGTGACGTCACGATCAGCTGATGACCGGAAGTAGTGACGTCACGATCAGCCATGACCTACCTCAACAGCCAGTGACGTCATTGAAACAATAGCGCCCATTGTTTTAGTAGCGCCTATTGTTTCAGTGGTGAAACAATAGCACCATTGTTTCAGTAGCGACTATTATTTTAGTCGCGCCATTGTTTCAGTAACGCCTATTGTTTCAGTGTGCGCTATTGTTTTAAAGCCGTCACTGGCTGTTGAGGTTGGTCATGAGCAGCCGATCGTGAGGTCATTGATCCGGTCATCAGAGTAGATCGTGACGTCACGCTTTCTGTTTCGATAGCCCCCCGTACTTGACTCTGTGTGTGTGTGCGCGCGCGCGAATTTTTTTTTCCCGCAAAATATTTCGGTCTCGTTCATTTCGGCCTCGGTCTCGGTCTCGTTCACTTCGGTCTCGGTCACGTTCATTTCGGTCTCGGTCTCGGTCAGTTCGGTATCGGTACCGGGTTCGGGCTCGGGCTCCGGACGAATCGATGCTCGCGACTGTCGACACAAGACTGAACGAGATAGCTAACGAGGGCTGTTTATATAGGCAGACAATCCCCCCTCTTGTTCTACTATCGAGTGTAACCACCATTGTTTCAGTGACGTCATGTGCAGCTGATCGTGAGGTCGTTGACTAGGTCAGTTGATCGACAAGTGTCCTCCTGGCCTAGGATTCTCCCTGTGTTGTACGCGGGCGGGCGGGGGAGGGGGGTACTGTTGGCGTGTATGTGTATGTGTGTATGTGTATCTTTGTAGTGAATCTTATAACCAGATGCATACATATCGTTGTGTCAATTACGTATAATTAAAACAACGGTATGTACTCTCGTACCTTCCAAGCGACACACGAGGTGAGACAAGATACACTTCGCTTTTTTTTTACGTGGTTTCCCCGTTTCACGATCAAACGAAACAGGCCTACTCCAGCGTTACCAAACACCTAACACGCTAAGAACTCAGAACTTTTAACGTGTACAGTGATGGGTGAAACATCAAAAGTACACTACACAATGCTGACTAAAGCTATTTGTTTTTATATAAATTTTGTTTGTTATTTGTTTAATTTTTTTTGTTTTTTTTTCACGTAAACTAATAGTTCGGTATACGGTTGGAATATCGAGAAGCGTCTTTTTGACGTATCACACACACACACACACACACAAAGATTCTGTTAAATCGAGGTGAGTTTACAGGTGTTTCCACCGTGCCAGTGACTCGTCTTAGACAACTCGACTACGTTTATGAGTATCTCTCCGCGACAGTGACGTAGCCGGTTACAGTCGTTCATCTCTCTCTCTCTCTCTCTCTCTCTCTCTTTCTCTCTCTCTCTCTCTCTCTCTCTCTCTCTCTCTCTCTCTCTCTCTCTCTCTCTCTCTCTCTCTGTCTTTCGCACATAACGTGAACAAACTTATACAACGCGCCTCGATATCCTGCCCGATACACAAACGTATATACTTTAACTATTATACACATGCTTATAATAGGCAACATCCCATTGTCTAGCGTAAAGTCACACATAAACACACATTAAAATATTTAGCTATACATAATGTTCGTGCACAGAGTACACCGTTGTAAAGCACGTTGTTTTCTCACGTTTAGCAACCACTTGCTGTAGAAGAACGCTCTACGCAGCGCGCACCTGGTAAACGTTCTGCTGTCGCCCCGATGTTGCACGATAGGGCACTGTAACGAGCTCGCCGTCGGCGCGTTCATTTCGTTGAGGTCGATAACGTTGCGGTAGTAGGCGCGTAGAAAAGCGGTTTTCTCCGACCCTTTAGTGTAGATCGCGGTGAAATTCGCACGGATTTGCGCGATCGCACGCGACACGTCCGTGTACGGAATGTAACCGTCGTCCCATCACAGACGGTGATAGCGCCGTTCCAACCATTCGTTGGTTCTTATAGTCTTCGCGGTGAGACGCGATAGTTCGTAAGGAGGCGTGAAAAACGCCACCGTAGACAGGTCTACCTTGGTGAACTCCTTCACAACGTACTCGTTCTGCACACCGCGGAACGCTTGAAACTCAACGACAGCGGTTCGAACGTCCTCGTCTTCTCCTTGCGACCACATGACGAGAAGTGTAACTACTGTAACGCGTACGTGACGTTTTATATTCAGTCCGCCATTTTGTTTTTTCCTTCAACATTCTTCGTCCTGTTCAAGGTTACGTATCAGCTCGACTACGGTATTATCCGGTATCATCGGTTCTGCTTTCCCGTACATAACGAGTTCGTCGTACATACGGTCGTAGATCACTATATCGCAAAACACGTCCGGTGGGCACACGTATCGTCCTTCCGCACTCGATACCACGCGATCGATGTACAGTTTAATATTCTCTTGTTCGTGAAACAAAAGCGCTACGTACTTTTTAATTAACGGTATTAACCGAACAAAACACGACCACTGGCTGTCGTTCACTACAATCGAACTGTTCTTTTTGTCTTTCAAATGTACACATCCGCGTTTCACATAAACACTTTTAATTCTATCGTCTTCGTCTCCTTTGTCCTTGTTCTGAAACAAAACTAACTTAACGTCGGACGAACGGCGATATCGGTAATTCGCCCCTGTAGGAAAATCAACAAGTTCTAATCGGTGAAATCGAATAGCATGCGTTGCGGACGAGCACCGTTTGTTAAATGAAACGCACACATCGTGTCCCCGTTCTTCAAACACTCCGGCTGTTACGTATCGTCTGTGCGACAACGGGTACGTTAAACCTAAGTACACCTCGCGGTTATCGGTTGCGATTGCTGCTGCTGCTGTTCAAATCCAACGATTGCCGACGCCATGTGGTTGGGTAATAACACACAGTCACAACGTTCACAGTAACTACAACAACGACGACAACGTTCCCAATCAACTGCAGTCTCTCAACTTACACAGGATGATGCAACACTCGGTAATATGTATGTAGCTCTCGACTTCCTGTTGGTGGTGGTGGTGGGGGAGGAGACTACTACCCCGGCTGGTGGTGGCAGTAGTGGGGGACGAAATCAAGTGCGTCTGTGCACAGTGTTGGACAACGGAGTGTATACGTTGAGCCAATCGTGAAGTATCATGCAGAAGGCTTAGGTTTCCGCGGGGAAATTTTCCGAGGACTCAAATTCCAGTCGAACGTCGACCGGTGAAGATTTGAGCGACTCGTTCTGTCTGCTACAATCGAAGACGAATAGCGATGTTTTATCTCTGAACTTGTCCGGTGATAGAAGTACGTTGCATTGAGTCCTGTGGTAGTACAATTTTTGAAAACGAGAGTACATGTCGTACAGCGGTGCGTAGTGTCCGTTAGCGATATCCAAGTTCAGGTTATCGTACGGGTAGTACTTGTCGTTCAGAAAGAGTCTCGCGTTGGTCACCTTGCAATGATCGAATTTGTCAGCGTGTTTTTTCAGATCGTTCTTTCTACCGATCTGGAAGATGAGTATCACGAAACGCGGCTTCTCCAGTTGCGACGACATCTTGATCGTCCACGTCTACCTGCTGGTCGTCGGCAATGCCGTGTACTCGTGGAGTTCCCAAATGCGAAACGGTATGGACAGCGGTGGGTCCTTCCGCGTCAGGTCTAACAGCTCCAACAGCGTATCGTTGTTCACGTGCACGTACGGAACCATACACAAGATTTTAGTCAGTTCCAGATAGGCGTTAGCGTCTGTAGCCGTAGTCGCACTGCTCGTCGTCATCACCATAGCGTTTAAATCGGTGGACATGCGTAACAGTATCAGTTCTTGTTTCATGTTTAAAATGATCCGTGTAAAGTCTTCGGCGAATCCCATCAACATCCTCAGCGGTACGCAAAAGTTGAATTCACCGTTGCTCCCTTTCGGTGTTATCTCGTTAGTCGTCGGTGCCACCCAACCGGCGTTTTTCATCGCATCGACGTCCGGTTTGCCGATGGATAGCATGGTCTTCAACGTGGACGTGATGCCGACGTTCTCGGTCCGATCGACTTCCACGCCAGCCAATTCGTAACGGATTTCTTCGAAGAGAAACGCGATCGCGTTGTTCACCAGTTTCACGTTCACTTCGTCAGTATCACTCACTCCGGTCTTCTTCTTCTTCCTCAACTTGCCTTCGACGTACAGGAAACGTTCCATCGGCAGAGTGAAGACGTCCTGCTGCAGCATGGGTATACGTATTTCATCGTTGTTACCGTATCGCGATGACGCGTACGGCGCGTCACTGTGGTACTCGTAATGCGTGATGGTGTCGTCGAAGAGCGGACCTCGATCGACCGCCAGGACACCGCTAACCGCCATGTTACTTGTTTTTCTTGACTTTGAAGCCTAGTAGAATCAGATAGCGTCGGTTCGCCGGTGTTAACCGCTTCAACGTCGAATGTCGAACGTACGCTCCTCTTTTATCTTCACAAGTCTTGCGCGAGACGACGACGATGATGACGATAACGGTGCATCAGAAAAACAACTATCGTTGAAATAAAAACCCATCGTTACATCCGTTTTAGGTGGATTCGCACGGTGATGACTTCACAGCCAAAATTCACGATACCACCGTCTTGATCGTGTACCGATACGGTAATGTTACGTAAACTTTGCATGTTCACCGGAAGGTATATGACGTTGCTGGGCGTTTCGACTATCTTGAATCCCGGTTCGACCGTCGGGTAGAACGAATGCAGAATGTGCTCGTTTCGTCCGTCCTTGTACGAACCTTGCACGGGGTTACCCCTTATCTCCAGAACGTTCACTTTGTTAATGTTTACAGGCGCGTCCGACGTGTGTAATTTATACGCTTCTAACTTGGTTTTCTTGGTAAAACCCCGCATAGCACCGATTCCGTGTTGTGTACTACTGAAATCGAACTCGTAAGAACAGTAGAGTTCACATTTCAACGTGTTGTTGTTGGCGCGCAGGCAGAATTTCGGGTCGACTAGCGTTTTCTTCAGGTACGTTTCGATATCACCGATTTCGTACGCGCCGGTCGGTAATTCGATTAGTTTTAACGTTTTACACGCACCACCATCACCACCCTTCAGTACGGGAAAGACGTTGTTTCTGCCGCTTTCCACATTCCGAATAGAGTTGTACGTGGTGAAATCCAACAGTCCAGCGTACCAATCACCCGCCGTCAGTTCGAGAGGCGGAAAAAGTAACAAACGAGAGCGCTCGGATCCGTACCCGTGACGGTGACCGTAAGCGAAGACATCTCGTCGTCTACTGATCGTTCGAGGACAAAAACTCTAAACATAAATGTCCGCAGACGACCGTGTCCGGTGGTTGTCTTCGCGTGTAATTTAACGCACGTCGGTCACGTTCGATCCGAAGTACCGCATCAGCTCGACCGGCGGACGTAAATTGCCGATCTCATCGAAGTATACGACCCTGTCGTCTCGCTTCTTGTAGCATACCCAGTGCGTGCCCGGTCCGAAGGATATGGTCAAGATTTACGACAGCGCCTTCGTTCTCCCACGGCGGCGAGCGCGGTAAAGCGTCGGGCAAGTACACGCCTGTGAAATAAGGTACGTTCAATTTTTTCGCGTACGCGTACAGACCACGATCGGACAACGGGCGCACGGGTATTTCTACTAGTTTTTTCGGTACGGACGCAGGTACAGTCCCGAAGCCGTTTTGCTGTTACCTCCTCCTCCTCCGTTCTGTCGCCGTCGATGTCGAATTCCTGATGCAGTCGTCATTCTCCTCCACCTCCTCCTCCTACCGGTCGTACGTGCTGCCTTTTTCCGCTTAACGACCGCTCCGCTGCGACAACCACCACGACGACGTTTACGTCCGCAGCACAGTCGCCGCCGCCTAACGCCGATTTCGCTTTCATCACTGCAGCTACCACGATCGCGTACACTCGTTCACTGATACCCGAGTTCAAAGCTCTAACTCGTTCCCACGCCTTACCGGCTAGCACGCGATCCGCTGCGCGTCTCTGTGCGTAGTCCTTGTACTTAGCGTACGCGATGTCGTGTTCACGACAGGCTTCGTCCAATTCGTTGTTTCCGCCTTCGCCGCGTAAAATCTCTCCTCCAGTCTAGTTCCCGGTCCGCAGAACCTGTATCCGGACAGATGTAGTTCCACCGGTAACACGTCCACCGCTCAATTGAGCATAGTCGGTACTGACTGTGTGACGAAAGGTATCACGCTTTTAAGCACTTTTCTGATAGGACCACGCCCCCTTTTTCCATTTTTAACACTATGACCACGTAATTCGTACATGACTACTATTTATCAACCTTGTAAACGGATCTCCAATCTTTGTCCTGCCCTCCGGCCTTATCCAATTCTGCTATTAATTCGCTCGTCTCCTCGTTGTTAGCGTGTATCAACTCTGCCTCTTCGGCGATGAGTGAACTCCGCGCTGCGTGCACGTGCAATTTATAGATGGAGGAAACTGCTTTCTCCCATCGTCTTTGGAACACGTTTGCGAGTTTGTACATTTCGCTCTTCGCGTACTCCCTCGCGTCCTCCAATTGACGTAAGTTTACAGCGTCCATGACCCGAACGCCATCGCCTGAGTTTAAAATAGTCTTTCCTTGCGCGTTGAACCAAGTTCCGTTCAACGAAGCGATCGTGTGCTCGTTCAAAAATTCCAAGTTCACCGCGTCCTTGTTGTTCACGGGCGGCGCTAATTGCGTTATCCCCACCGACAGGTTAGATTGTACGTCCCGCGGTATAACCTTCGCGTCTACATATCCTTTCGTCGCAGCGTCTCTCGCACGAATCGGTTCGCTGAGAGATTGTATGCGGTGGTGGTGCGCGTCGACGACGCCCCCGTTCTTCTTCTTAGTATTCGGTGCCGGTGTTGTGAAACGCAAGCACGTGTAGTCTACGTACTGCTTGTTGACGGCGTCCTTGAGATCGGCGGGATCTCCGACGTTGGCGAGCTTACGACTTTTGACGTCTATTCTTGTGATGACACCGCCACCGCCACCGCCGCTGGAATCTTGCGTTGGATCGTCGTCGTTGTCGACTAACAGACAGTGGTCTTGCACGAACTGCAGTGGAACGGCATCGTTACCGTCGAGCGGCTCGCCCAAGTTGCGTATTATTTTCCCCGCTACGTCGAAGTGTCCGTCCACCGTCAAATCGATACCGATATCCTCCCGCAGACTACGTCGCGTCTCTCTTCGCACCGTGACGGTGCTCTGGTGTCTGCCGCATTTGTCAACATTCATCGTGCCGAGATACGAATGAAATGTGTCGACTCTGTGCACTCGTTTATATACATATTATACGTACTGGTATATAAGACTTATTTATACAATGATGTCGGCTTCACGCAGTTCTTCCCCAATGGAGACGATTTTTCAATCAACAATCGCAGTCTGTCCATCAGTTCGTTCGGATCCTCCCAGTGCACGTAATCGATTTTATCGTTTCCTCTTCTCCTTACTTCCGTGTATACATCGTTTCCGTTTTGGATGTACTTGTTGTTGTTCACGTGTCCGCGTCCCGTACGTGTCGTTCGAAACAACGGACCTATTATCTTCGTATGCTTGGTCCTCTGTTCGCGTGTCTTCACGTTGTCGGTAAATAGTGTTGTTTGTGTGCGTTAGTCGCTTCCAGTATACGCTTGTAAGTCCCGAGATCATCGTTGTTGTAAACACCGTTATCCGGACGTTTCATGAACACCAGTTCGAAAAGTCAGGGTGTGCCTTTGTATCGTACACCATTGATAACAAAATTATCGTTACCATCGATTTCCACCTGTGAATCGCCTATCATCCTGTGACGGCAGCGATATGCGAACATCTGCTCTCCGGTACCAGCGGTGGATACAGCGAGCCAATCCGGCATCGGCATTCGGAGCGAGTCAATCAGCGATCCCGGTTAGTTAATAAAACCCGGGCCGGCAGAAAATTTTGCACACTCTTCATCGCCACGCCATCGGACGCACTTCATCTCCTCTCCTCTCTCGGACGACATCGGCGCGGAGTCAGCCGGAAGGAACGGCAGAAGAATAGAACCGGCGTTCTTGCGTCTTCGCCCTCCAGTTCCGCGCCAGCGATGGATTTCGCTGGGCCGGCAGCCGACTCTACAACCGGTGTCGAAAGAAGAGGAGGACTGCAGTACGCCACGAACAGTGGGCGCAGCCGCCGAACATCTTAGCGCGGCACTACCAACATCAGCTTTCTCGCCACCAGGTCCTTTTTAGGGCCACCAAAATAACTAGAGTGTACGATTGGCACCATTTGTCATGCGGCAAGCCTTTTGTCCGGTGACAATCCATTTACCGCCTTCGTGTCTTACACCGTAGTATAATCCATCTTTTGACCACGATCAGCCGATACGATCATACTCACGTATTTGTACGCTAGTGAATTAAGTTCGTATTGGCTCTGAAAATAATTACGTGTTTCACGTCTTCCTTCGGGTGTGTTCAAAAGTCTTTCAACTTGTCATCGACATCAACGTCCGTCGTCGTCGTTTCGCCAAATACGTGTTTAGGAAACGCTCTGTACCGTCATGTTTAAAGTCTACTAGCTGTTTATCCATCTCTTCTTCCTCCTCCTCTTGTTCCTTCTTACTTTCCGTTATCGTCACCATCGACTTTTCAGTCGTTTTACGTTTTTTTTTCGACAAACGCTTGCGAAATGGTTTTCAACGGTTCCAAGATCGGTTTGTAACTTCTTGTTAACTTTCCTTCCTTTTCTTGGATCCCGTATTTTACCGCACGGTATTTCTTCCGTATGCTATTGCTGATCGTTTCGACATCACGAATGGCCCGTTCCTCCTTCTCGTCCATCTTCACGACCGTCTAGATCGACTAACGAATTGACTTCGGAACACGTGTATTTACGTACAATCTTAGTCGTGGATATATAAAAACCCCTTTACGGAAACGGTCAAAGCCCGTTTACACAAATAGTCTACACGCGTTTCTTTATTCGTTCGGTGGTACTACTACTACTACTACTATGAAACGATCAAAACCGATTCTGTACCTCCCGTTATCGATGGACGAGTCTTTGTCCACGACGAGAAAACCATGGCGGTCTTTCCACGCTTCGGCGCACAGGTTCTTAAAACTTTCGTCCTTCATGTCCGTGTTGACGTGATCGTTGTACGCGTGCTTCAAGTTGAGATCGCCCTGTCTGAACAAGACTATGAGTTTGGCGTTGTCGCGAATCAGCTGCTTCGGTATTTGACTGTACGTTTGGCACACGTAGAACGTGTCTACATCGCTGTGTCGTCCCATAGCGAAGTACTTGCGTATGTTGTGTTGTTTTTCACAAGATACGTCGTCAAACACTATAACGGAAGCGGTGTCGACCTTGTCGGGAGGCGATACCTCTTCGTTTTCACTGCACGCGTGATAACCCAGTCCGTCGTCGGTGAGCTGTGTCATCAGAGTTTCCAACATCCGGTATTTTTGGTTGAAACAGTGATTTTGAAAACACGTACAGGTTTGCGAAACGTAACCTGTTCACGTCGAACAACAGGTTGAACATCACGTTCGTCTTTCCGCACGCGGACGGTCCGCAGATGATAGAACGTATAGAATCGGTCAGAAGTGGTCCGTGCCTACTCCTCCTAGTTCCTACTCCTCCGCCCCCACCACCACCACCACAATTCGTGTAACCTTCCGACAAGTCCATATTTTTTATTTTCAATTTTCGGGCTTGTTGTACTATCTTCATTTTCTTCTTCTTCTTCTTCGTTCGACCACAGTCTATTGAGCAGTTGTATTATGTCGTAACTCTCACCAGACACGGCACTGCACACGCAAGTGTCCGGTCCATCCTGACAATCGGGATCCGACCACGCGCACTCTTTTTAGTGATCTAACCCGCCCTTCGTGCTACTCGGTACTCTTACACTGAGTTCAGAACTTGTCACACGCTTCGTAACCCGTCGCCAATGTTCGTGTAGAGAGACGAATGTACGGATGCGTTCGACGTCTTCGTTCGTCGTATTCAAGATGTACTTCTTGAACGCTGGATGTGAGACGATATCGTTCACAGTGTTCGCCACCGCTGCCGTCATGACGATGTTGTCATCGTAACTTACTGTCGCTTACTGGTGCCACGCTACGCGTTGATTCCGTGTTTTATATCAGATCTTTCTTATGTATCCATGAATCGTGTTTACCGTCGAATCCGAGCCAACGCACGCGCACCCTGTCGCCTTTGCGCTGCAACAATTTCTCCACCAAGTAAACGTCACCGACGCTCGAAGCCGCCTCGCACCACTTCACCAGCGTGATCCTTGAGACGGTAAGTGACGGGAACGGTGGATTTCACCGCGTGCACGGTGAAAATTTCATTGGTCCAGTTAGGCGTGTACCCTTTTGCGAACGTCATTTTGTGTTTACTCACGTGAACACGGTCGCCAACCGTGAATTTTGGTTTCTTCTCGCGCGTAACGCGTGGTCGTGTGTTCTTCTTGATACGTTCCAATACTACCCTCTCGTTGCTTTCGTTCACCCGGTTGGGTTTCATACCGATCGTTCTGTGCACGCTGTTGTTGTACGCTTTCACCAGTCCGGGCAACATGTCCAAACAACGGTAATGTCCTTTTCGCTGAGTGCGCGATACATGCGCGTCTTCGACGTTCTGTTGAAACGTTCCACGATCGACGCTTTTTTCTCACTGTACGTCGACTAAAGCTTTACCTTGTACTTTTTCAACAAAGACTGTACAGCGCTGTTGTAGTATTCTTTACCGTTGTCCGTTTGCAAATATTGCATTCGTTTGGTTTTGAGTATCGGTTCGAGTGCGCGCGTCACTTCCGCTCCCGTCTTAGTTTTCAACGGGACGGCGTACGCGAACTTGCTGAACGCGTTTGTAACAGTCATAAAATAATTGTAGCCTTTGTTCACCTTAGCGTGCGGTATCATCTCCACCAAATCGGCTTGGTAGAGGTCGTACAGTCCCTTCAGCTCCACCGCACGTCTCACGAAATTCCTTCTCACCGGTCTGTGCAGCTCCATCGCGATCCTCTTGCGAACCGTTACCACATTTTTGTTGTTGTTGTTGTTCTTCTTCTTATTCTTCTTCTTAATCGTGCGTTGCATACTTTTGTCTTCTTACGAGTTCACCGAAACGCGATTCACAATAGTACAGTACAGGATAGAACGTCAAATTGTCACTAAAGTTTACTCTCCTTTTGCGTCGAGGTGTGTTACCTTCACCTTCCATCATGTCACTGTCTTGAAACTTCCCGTGTCTCGAACTGTTATACCACTGCTGGACAGCTGATTATGACGACAGTGATGTCGGCTGCGCGTGATGTCATGTTCTGGTCGGAGTAGATCGCGAGTCGTCTTCGCGAATCAGTATTCTCTCTCTCTCTCTCTCTCTCTCTCTCTCTCTCTCTCTCTCTCTCTCCGTGTTATGCTGTGTGTCTGCATGTCTGTTGGTGTAGGTGTGGGTCGGTCGATACTCGGAGAGATGTTGCTCCGGCAACGGCGAAAGAGACTCTAACCCAAGTCGGTGCCGTGTCGCTCGTATTAAAGGGGTGGTAGTGGTGGAAGAAGGGGGTAAAGGAACGAGGATGGGAAAAATAAAGCTTATAATGTTATTCAATATATGTATTGTGAAAAACACAAATAAAAAAGTGTTACAAAAATACAGACAAACAATATTTTACAGTTGTTTTGATTGTTCATCGTCTTTTTCACAGCACTAAACTTTATAGAATATGAAACTTTCAACTTGTGAAACTTACTTGTCTTTTCTTCTCGTACGCGTTTCGGCATGGTGTTCGCCTTCGTCAGCTTTGAGACAGACTGCCATTAACTTGTAACGGTTTTTATTTTGAAAGGTATAGTGGGGGTGGTGTGTGGAGGAACGGGATTGGCGCGGGGATCCAAATTATTGTTAGTTTTATATATAACTGTGTCAAAAAGTGTGGGTGATTTATACTGTAACTGGTCGTTAAGTATGTTGTTTGGTTATGTTGTGTGGTGTTTGTATATTTCATATTGTTCTGCTGTGTTAAGTTTTCGACATTTGGGTAAATAGTGTAATATTTAAAGATTAGTATCTATGTTGGTGTAGCTGTGGTTTTTTGTGTGTATGTGTGTGGCAAACGCGGAATGTATATTGTTGTTGGCTAAAGCTTTTAGGTGTTCAGAGTAACGAGATGAAAAAGATCTTCCCGTCTGACCTATGTAGAAACTATTGCAGTCATTAAAATTTAATTTGTAAACACCTGTTTTGTTGTATTTTTCTATGTCCGTGTTTGCATCATTGACGTGTTTTTTGATGGTATTGTTTGTTCTGTATGCTATTTTGTACTTGTGTTTTCTGAATGTGTTGGTGAGTTTGTGTGTGTTGGAGTTATGGTATGTGAGTGTGATGTATTTAGTTTGTAGTGTGTTGTTGGTATTTTGTGTTTTGTTGTTGTTGTTTATGATGTGTTTGTGTAGTTTGTTTATTAGGGTTGTATCCGGTTTTTATTGCTATGTATTTGATTGTGTTGAGTTCGTCACTATAGTCCTGTTTACTTAATGGTATTTTAGTTAATCTATGGAGCATATGGTTGAAGGCCGCATGTTTATGTTGTGTTGGGTGGTTTAATATGTTGTGTATAACCATGTCGGTTGTGGTTGGTTTTCTGTATATTTTATACATGTGTGTATTGTTATATGGCAATGGCAACACAAGACAGATTGAAAACTTCCACAAATACATAAATACAATACACCACAAACTAAAATTTACACTGGAAATTGAACAAAACAATATTACAAATTTTCTGGACCTAACAATTAACAAAACTAACAATACACACACGTATAAAATATACAGAAAACCAACCACAACCGACATGGTTATACACAACACATCAAAACCACCCAACACAACATAAACATGCGGCCTTCAACCATATGCTCCATAGATTAACTAAAATACCATTAAGTAAACAGGACTATAATGACGAACTCAACACAATCAAATACATAGCAATAAAAAACGGATACAACCATAATTTAATAAACAAACTACACAAACACATCATAAACAAAAACAACAAAACACAAAATACCAACACTACACTACAAACTAAATACATCACACTCACATACCATAACTCTAACACACACAAACTCGCCAACACATTCAGAAAACACAAGTACAAAATAGCATACAGAACAAGCAATACCATCAAAAAACACATCAATGAAACAAACACGGACATAGACAAATACAACAAAACAGGTGTTTACAAATTAAATTGTAATGACTGCAATAGTTTCTACATAGGCCAGACGGGAAGATCTTTTTCATCTCGTTACTCTGAACACCTAAAAGCTTTATCCAACAACAATATACATTCCGCGTTTGCCACACACATACACACAAAAACCCACAGCTACACCAACATAGATACTAATCTTGAAATATTACACTACTTACCCAAAGGTCGAAAACTTAACACAGCAGAACAATATGAAATATACAAACACCACACAACACAACCAAACAACATACTTAACGACTAGTTACAGTATAAATCACACACACTTTTTGACACAATTATACATAAAACTAACAATAATATGGATCCCCGCGCCAATCCCGTTCCTCCACACACCACCCCCACTATACCTTTCAAAATAAAAACCGTTACAATTTAATGGCAGTCTGTTTCAAAGCTGACGAAGGCGAACATCATGCCGAAACGCGTACGAGAAGAAAAGGCAAGTAAGGTTCACAAGTTGAAAGTTTCAATATTCTATAAATATTTTACAATCTTGAAATAGTAATGTCCGCTACCCGATCTTGTCCGTTGTACTGTAGGTAGAGCGTGTCCAGTTGTACGCCTTGCAGTTTCTCATCCGTAAACAGTTTCGCGTATCTCTTTGGCAGGTAGACCTTTAATAATCCCGTGCCGTCCTTTGCGTTCGTTAACAGCTGCCAGAGAAGGTCCGTACCGCGTCGTCTCGTTCTGCAACAGGCGAATCGAATACTTCGTCCCCGTTTGTAGGTCCTGACATTGTACGTATTCGTAAACGGTGACGCTCCCAAATTTGCGTATTAAAAAATCCATCTTGCTTGCTTGCTTGCTTAGTAAGTCTGCTGGTTGCGGACAACTGTCGACTCTCGACACAAGAGTGAACGGTATAGCGAACGAGCTCCCGTTTATATAGACGGGCGATACCCCCCTCCCTGTTCTATTATTGAATGTAACTATTGCGCAACGTCCTGTCAACACGTATTGCACCATACTGTTTCACAATAATATGTTGCAACAGTTCTATCGATTGAATTGCGCCATACTATGTCACAGTGATATGATGCAACAGTTGAAACAATACTTTTCCTGTACCCGGTCGAGTATTGTGAAATACACTGACATAATTTTTTTTTTTTGTAGTGAATTTTATAATTAGGGCCATACATATCGTTGTGGTAATTACGTATAATTAAAACAACGGTATGTACTCTCGTCCCTTCCAAGCGACCCACGAGGTGAGACAAGATATGCTTCGCTTTTTTTATGTGGTTTCCCCGTTTCACAGACAAACGAAACAGGCCTACTCCAGCGTTAACAAACACCTAACACGCTAAGAACTCAGAACTTTTAACGTGTACAGTGTTGGGCAAAACAATCAAACGTACACTACACAATGCTGACTAAAGTTTTTTTTTATAAATTTTTTAAGTTTTTTTCTTTTCTTCGTTTTTTTCACTTAAACTAATAGTTCGGTATACGTTTGGAATATCAAGAAGCGTCTTTTTCACGTATCACACACACACACACAAAGGTGCTGTTAATTCGAGGCGAGTTTACAGGTGTTTCCACCGTGCCAGTGACTCGTCTCAGACAACTCGACCACGTTTATGAGTATCTCTACCGCGACAGTGACGCAGCCGGTTACAGTCAATCATCTCTCTCTCCCTCCCTCTCTCTCTCTCTCTCTCTCTCTCTCTCTCTCTCTCTCTCTCTCTCTCTCTCTCTCTCTCTCTCTCTCTCTATCTCTCTCTCTCTATCCCTCTATCTCTCTTAATGTGAACAAACTCGGAGTATATACTTCACGACTATACACGTACTTATAATAAGCGACATCGCATTGTGTAGTGTACAGTCATACAGTTAATCGCTTCCTATATATATCTTCTTCCTCCTCCTCCTCCGCCTCTAACGCTCTTCACGCGTACCGAATCACACTTTCACGGTTTGCGGTCCGTATCACGCTGGCCCGTTGAACCGTCGCACGTCCCTCTTACATCTCGCGAATTCTGTAATGACCGTAGGCTAACGTTCGCTTTCCGTCATCCAAGACGTATCTCTTGTCGTCGTACGGCGACAAAGACAGTTTCACTATCTGGCGCGTGTAGAGTCGATGGTCTTCGCTGGGTATCATCTGCGCTGACATGTACGTTTGTGGGTTAGTCGACGTCGTCGTCGGTGACAGCAAGCAGCGTTTGTAATCCGCGTGAGTCAATCGGTTTTGTATAGCCACTCGCGGTACCCTTTCGCTATGCGCTTCTCGTTTGTATCGCCGCCGTCCTGCAACACCAGCAGCTAATAAGATTTCGCGCGCAACCCGACGAATTCGACGATAGGTTTCGCGTGCGTCTCGTCCTTGAACGTTCCCAAACGTTTTTTATTTACCACGTTATAGCACGGATGGGTCGTGGGATATTCCGACGTATTGAAATATGTAGGTTCTCCTGAATGTCGTCGTACACGTTATCGGTGCGTATATCATACAGCAAAGAGTCCGTATCGGTCATACACAATCAAACACGCGGTCCGTTCTTCGCGACTATGAACTCGTAATGAAAACTGTACATCACGTGTTTACTAATTTCCAACACGGTGCATCCTACGTACAGCGGACGGTTGAGGTACACGGTACTCTTTTTTATCATCACGCCTACCAGGTGTACACGTTTGCGTGCACGAATCTCGGGCTCGCACTCAGTTTTATCATTTCGCGTTCGTTGGATACTAACCGAAAATCTATACGTTTCCGGACGTTTTCTAACGATTTGCCGTACACCGCGTTGATCATCAGTTTAAAGAACTCTTTTTCGAAATCGTTCGCCGCGGCTTTCCGTTTCTCCGTATTGAAGTCTATGAACGGCTTCATCCACGCGCTCTGACGGAACGCTAACACGCGATTAACGACTTTCAGTTCCATCCCGAGTTTAAGGTACAGCTGCAGCGTTCTGTAATGTACGATATAGTTTTTCTTATAGTATTTTAAGTTATTTAAATAGTTGAAACGTTTGCTGTATGCGGACAACTCGTGCTCACCGACTTTTCTGCGTTCCGGCGCCTGCGGGTAGTCCGAATGTAGGTCGTGTAGACGGCGGGGATAACCTAGATCGACGTCGAGAATGAAGCCAATTTCGTCTTCCGCGCCTACCGTACTGAAATCTAACGCGTTGATTTCTTCGCGTTCCAGCCATCGGAATCCGGAGTGAGGTAACGGCTGTCTCATCGCGGTGAACAGCCAGGTTTGTGCAGTCCAGGTAGAGGAGGTAATTGTTTTCTCGTTCACAATCGTAGTCCGGTACGTAAGGGTTGTTGACTTTGGCGTATCTGGTGGGCACCATCGCGGTATCCCCTCTTACCCCGCTCTCTGCGAAGAGGTGCATGTTGTAGCGTGACAGAAAATCCACCTTGTTATAATTTAAAAAATAATCAGATATAGAATAAAAATAAAATGGCTTAAAGGAAAAGTACTATAAAAAATTAACCAAGGACCACAGTAAATTGAAATCATAAATTCGAAGAAATAAAGTGAATTAAAAACCACCATACAATATATAATAAATTATAGGAAAATAATGATAATCCAATGTATAGAGTAATTATACCCAGGTAGAATAGGAGCATGTAAGGAAATACCACGGATAAACAAACCTCCATAATAAAAGGATAACTATTGGAAAAAACAACCACATATTATAAAAATAGAACCCCCCCCCCCCAAAAAAAAAGATGAAATGTAAATAAGAAAAGTACAATACAATAAAATAAGAATAAATGTAAAGTAGGCGTAAGTAACGTTTCTAGATATATGATTAACAGTGGACCAGTGCAATTTATTTTTATGATGAAAAGCAACTAATGATGATCCCATGTAAGTGATATTCTTTATCTTACAAGACTAGATAAAATGACTAGAAATAAGATAAGACTATGCAGTAAATAGTGATGTGAACAAGGGTAAATCCCTAAACTAAAACAAAAACAGCAAAAGACTGCATACAAATTAATTTTAATAAACTATTTAAATAAAAAACAGATGTGTTTTGTTGATGTTAACAGTTCATTGAACTCAAGGCTTGAATGCTTGAGATTGAGTCTATTTTTTTATATGATATCTTTATTATGTTTTAATGATATCAATTAATAATAAACACTATTGTAATTAAGTAAGGGCAATTTAGTTAAGATTTTATAAGAATTGTATGTCAGGAAGGGTATTAGCAAGCTGAAATAATAATAAGCTTTGTAATTGAACTAACATAAAATATAGGCCAAATGATAAATATCACCAACATTATAATTAGTAAATTAAGTTAATGAAATTAATGAAAAATGTTTAATGTAAATAAATAACCGTGTATAATAAATGTTTAATGTAAATAAATAACCGTGTATAATAACTGTAACAACACTTTGTGAAGGTATTGAAGGAATGTATAAAATTATTGGAAAAAATGCAAGTGTAATAACACTGGAATCTAAGGAAAAGCCTAAATTGAAGATAATATTCAAATTAGCTAACCGAATCATAAAATTACTGAGAATTAAAGAAGACAAACCATAATAATTCAATCAATGATCTTGTTCAATGATAATTAGAATCTAACAGAAATTGTAAACCATTTAATGTGGAAGTAAGTAAAGCAGCTACAGCCTACAACCAAATATACTGTAAATATGACGTTTTAAGTTAAAAAATACTATAAAATATATCAGGTGTGGTATTAAATGATGGAGAATTAAATAAGGAAATTGATGATGTAATTAGTATTTAATAAGAATAAATAATAAGCAAAATGTAATTAATAATATAATGTAAAAGTCAATTATTTAGTTCAACATATAATTGAGGCTGAAGTGTCAGCTGATTAAAACAATGTGAATTTAATATTAAATCAGCCAGGACCTTTTGTATGAAGAAGAAAGTTAGTTAGTTGATTGTTAAACGTTGAGATGAACACATCGGAACGATCTGACACAAATTGAAAAAATTAAAAAAGATAGACGATATAATTTTGATACGAACTAAACCTATAAAAATAAAAAAGAGAAATTTTAAAATATGAGTCATCAACACTGTGTTCAAATGAAATAAATCAAATTAGTCTATTTATGAAGATTGGAAGGCGTAACCCAGATATTAGAACAATATAAACTTAATTCATAATTTTATCGATACGAAAAATGCCATTGTAAAACCTTATGAACTATTGGAACAAGAACACATTTGAACACCGATTGCCGAGCCAAACAACTGATCACTAATCCAGAATAATTACACTCTTATGAAGAGAAATTAATCACTACTGCTCTGATGAGGAACACATGAAGAATCAACATTTATTTGAAGGAATTCCGTCGTGAAGACTTCTCGTACATACGCAGCAAGGAGGCAGCCATCTTTGTTTGTAGCGAACCAGTCCAGCCAGCTGTGGTGACGTCAGCCTTCGCCCAGATTGTTGGTTCGAGAAATCTAATTTTATTAACATTTTTCTATTAAATATTATTTCTATTCTTATAATTAAGAACTTTTTTATTGTAAGTGTTGTACTTTTCAGCATTGCCCTTTCTCTGACTATTTAAATAACAGCTAAAAGAACCTGTAATTCATATTAATAATTTATATAACGAAACCAATTTTCCCTGAGATATGAGTTTTCGAGCTGTGGATTAGCAATTCGATTTAAAATCGATTAATCGCTATTAGATTAACAAATTCATTTAATATTCTAATTTTGAGTTTTATTTCTTGGTAAACATATATTCAGAAGAATTTCAGTTTACGTTTGAAACCTGGACTCCAAGGAAGAAGAGAATAACATTGCGAAGGAGTACAATCACGGAATAGCTGAATACCACTAATCGATTATTACACAATCATAATCTATTTAACGCTAGAAACCAATTATTATTATCATAACACAATAAATCAACAAAATTAGTAAAAGGAAGAATTAAGGACCAATATAATAAATAATAAATAATTAATAAATAATAAAAAATAAAAGAAAAAAATTTTTGTTTATTTTCAAACAAAATTTTTTTCACAAAGTTATATTATAATTTTTGTAACTCCGAAACTCAAATTTACGAAACGTTACAAAATTGACGCTACCAACGTGTGGCTTATTATATAATTTAACCCGAAAATTTTGTTTTATTACAATGTCTATATCCTGAAGTAGTTCGAGTCGAATTCCCGTCATTTTCAACATCGTGTTCCACGCAAGCCCTGGCGCGGAATATACGTTACACGGATCGATCTCGTAATACTGCAGGCTGGTTTCGCGAAAACTTCAAACACGTCGGCCAACAGCAACACGTCGGTTTTCAGGTAGAGATCATGATAATCGCCTAACATTCGCGTCTCGGCTAGGCGGTTGTAAAAGTGTTCCGGCGAGGGCAGAGAAGCGTCCTCGAACTTACTTTCGTCCGTCATGTACTCGTAAGGGTAGACCCCCTTCCTGACCAGCATTTCACCGCGTTCTTCTTCTTCATCTTCTTCGTTGTTTCCGTCCGGTCGCATGCATTGTCGTAGTATTTCAAATTTGTCTTTCCGCATGTTCTTCACCAGCTTCTCCAACGACGTGTTCATATACTGCGCGGAATCGAGAAACCGGAGAGAACCGAGGGACACGGACACGTACCCCTCGTTGGTCGTGGCTATATACATGATTTCTTCGTGTTTGAAAATTTCCCGAACGCTTAGATGAGATGGTGGCAATCGTAACCACGCAGGTTGTGGGAGAACACGGGAACGTGTTGCGGCACGTTATAGTTTAAATGGCACGCGTTGTGCGCGGCTCCCAGGTACTCGCCCGTCACGTGATCGTGGTTTCGCACTTTGTCCACCACGAAGAAAAGATTCAAAGTCCGCGTACACCGTGTACGGTACTCTGTGACACTTCGTGTAGTCTTTAAAATACATGTGGCTGTATTTTCCGGTCGGGAGTTCGACTTTTTGTGCTCCGTGTGGCGTGCAGAGTATCTCGTGCTCTTTCATCCTTTTCCGCGCTTCCTCCGGATCCGTTTTTTTACGAAATAGTTGCAAACTGTAATTGCAGTAGAACGAAACCGACTTACTTTTCGTTAGTGTGTACAGCAAACTAGATAAGTTTCTAATAAGACAGTAATGTTTGACCCCTTCGTCGTTGACCAGTAATAGAAAATTCACGTGCGTCCTACCTTTGTGCTCGGTTATCCGAATAGGGTACACTTCGTCTTTTCTGTATCCGAACTCGTTAATTTCGCTTTCATAACCGAACACGTTCACCGAAATGTTTACGTTTTGTTTTTCAGATTTTTTAATTTGAGTCACCGGCACCGGATAGTCGATCCTCTCCGTATTCAGCTCGATTTCTTACTGTGTGTAGTGAGACACGCGGTGCGGGTTAGAAGCGATAGGATGTAACCCGGCTAGAACCGACCAGAGGAAGCATTTATCATCGTATAGATTCTCCACGTTCACTAACGCTTTCTTGCTTAATAATTTTGTCGGAGTGGGGATGTAACTGGATCCGGCCAGAGGACGATATTTTAACAAGTTCACTTCGACGGCTACGATCCCGTTCTTGACCCATCCGCTACCTTCGCGAGTAAACTTTGATACCGATTCCAGCACTTTCTCAACACACTCCCTGTACTGTTCGTTCACGTCTTCCGCGTCCACCGCCACCGTTACGGGTAAAATGAGTTGCGTACGCGAACGAAACACTCCCGTCTGCTCCAGTTCGTGATCGCTTACTAGTTTTTTTAATAAGACGCGTACGGCCAAGTACCACTTGAAACTTTCCCCCATATCGCGTGATTCCGCCCGCACGTGTTACGGAATAATGTCCACCATTCTCTCCAACAATACGGATACAGTGTCCACTCCGTCTTCAAAGTCGTTATACTTTATTGTTTTTACACTCCCGTTAAGTGCGATTGTACAAGTTGCGTATACTGCCATGGTTCTGTACTCTAGAATATGCGATCTTAATTAGAATAAAGCACACTTTCTTTTAGGTTAAACACGCACTAGTTTTCGTTAGAATAAAGCACACATTTTTTAGGTTAAACACGTACTAGTTTTCGTCAATGTCTACGGGCACTTTGTAACAAACACAGTTAATATCAACAACAAATAACGTAGCTGTGTTCAGCAATGTCCAGCTGCTAACTGAGGCCTAGGCAGTAAATTTGTACAGTATATAGGCGCTGGTATCGTTGCGCGCGGACATCTGTTAGTACGTTATGATATTTAGATATTATGGTGGTAACGTTATTGCACAACCTTATACAAAGATTTGAATTCCCTTCCGTTTACAGCGAGAGAAGGTCCTTCTGCATTCGCCTGTTCCGATTGAGAACAAAGTGTACTCTGTTCACGTTCTACTTTCGTACACGCTCTACGAGGGGGTCAATTTCACTGTACTGTTGCACAATTGTTTATATTATTTGTTCTCATTCCCACGAGATGATAGCCATGTGTCTTTTCGAACATCAACAAACGTCTGAAGTTTAATGAAGAAATTTGTGTTAGTGGTTGAAATCACAATCAGAATGATCAATATTGCACACCACTATATAAAAATTATTCCGATTAGCGCTTTCAAGCTTCACAGCTCATCGTCAGATCAGGAATAGACATAAAATATGTAATACCCAACCCTTCACCCCTCTCCCCCACCCTGCTCACCCACAACAAACTAAAAATTAATGACCCTTCCCCACCCCCTAAACTCTGTCTCACACAGATGGTGAGACAGAGTTTAGGGGGTGGGGAAGGGTCATTAATTTTTAGTTTGTTGTGGGTGAGCAGGGTGGGGGAGAGGGGTGAAGGGTTGGGTATTACATATTTTATGTCTATTCCTGATCTGACGATGAGCTGTGAAGCTTGAAAGCGCTAATCGGAATAATTTTTATATAGTGGTGTGCAATATTGATCATTCTGATTGAAACGTCTGAAGGTTTGGAATGTATTTGTAGTGCAGCACAAACCTGTATGCTTTCAGTACGTGTGATTCCTTCAGAGAGTACAGTCGTGATTGCGGTGTGTATTTTTATATATTGTGTTTTTTTTTTATTACGCAATGCTTTACTTTCTTATTTCACTTATTAGCGCGTGTGTTGTTACCCTACATTTTCGGCTTCTTATCACTTCTACGGGAGATTCACGAACAACGGTCGGATTCGGTAAGTCGAACACACACACACACAACTCGCTGTTGTTACTTTTATTTTATTTACCACAATTTTATATTTCTTTTTTATAAAAGATTCCTTTAACTGTTTTCCATAGACATACAAAATTCAAGTTGTTTCGCTTCTAAACACGTGCGCGAGCGCTGTGTGTGTGTGTGTGTGTGTGTGTGTGTGTGTGTGTGTGTGTGTGTGTGTGTGTGTGTGTGTGTGTGTGTGTGTGTGTGTGTGTGTGTGTGTGTGTGTGTGTGTGTGTGTGTGTGTGTGTGTGTGATCATTTAGCTTGTAGAAATCGACCAAATCACGTCATGTGCACCTCCGAAAAGTGTCTCTTTTTTATGGTTTCTGCTTATTACTTTCTTTGCTTGGAGAATGTTTTTTCACATCACTTTTACTTAACTATTTACGTATTGTTATCATTTTATATGTTTTGTATTCTGTCGTGTATATAGTAGTGGTATGTAAGTATTGACAATTTTAGTTCAACTTTATAGTTTATTCTGAGAGAACTCATTCACAAGGTGACCGTCAATTAAGTTTTGTGATGAGAGTCGCCGGTGGGGATGAGAACAACTTAAGTAATTTTCAATTTTTAAAAGCTCAATACGTTTAACGATTAACTTGTTAAATATTGAACCTTTCATGTTTTCACATTGTGATATTCTGTATTTTGTAGAAAGAGTGAGCCTTTAGACATAATTTGTAATTTTGATGAAGTTTATTTAACAATTTGCAACTGTATTTGAAGGCGTAGCATGTGCGGTTTTATCGTCATTCATTCTCTCTTTGGTACCCTGCGTGTTAAACCCCTCTGTATCGGCTAAAAGATGTGGGAATGTTAATTGCTGCCACGTGCGCTGACTCGGCTTGGTTATATTTTCGCACGCGCGTGTCCCCCGCCCTCACCACGCCAAAGTCTGCGCTCTCTCTCGCACTGCAGAGGGGGAGCGAGTGAATGGCTGCAGTTTGATTTTTTTTTTCTTGGAACCGTTGCGTGCAATCCAGATCTCTTGCATTGTATTCACCGTGAGGCGTTATGACCTACTTCTGTTAGTGTTGACAAATAGCCAGGTACTTTGCCGTGACATAATATACGTTTTATGATCACAAATCGCGGTTTATTGCTTCGTTATTTTTATTGTTTATACATTAAATGGTGCTAACGGGTTTTACAGATTTGATTCGAGACGTTTGTTCGTACTAACGACTTGTTGCATAAAATATTGCTTGTATTAAATTATGCAGATATATTTTGGTATTAACAGGTTTTTTCCCTTCTCGTTCCATTAATTATTTACGCGTTGTCGTGCAACTCTATCGATGTTTCCGAGTAGGCGGTCTTTTGATATGACATAATGCACGTTTTGTGATCTCAAATCGGTGTTTATTGCTTAATTATTTTTATTACTTATTTGTTAATGACTTAAATGGTGCTACCTGGTTTGTTTATGTTACATAAAATGCTTGTTTTCAATTATTTTGGGCTCATTCGATAATCGGGTTGTACAATTCCTAACGATGCACTTCCTACAGTTTTCTATGTGTACGTATGTCTTTCTTTTGGTATGCACGTTATTTTCCCCCTCCTCGTTCGTTTCCCGGCTGCCCACCATTTCTATGAATGTAAAAGTGTTGACGAGGTCAGTCTTTCGTTGGCCGCGGTCGAAGCAACGTCTCTCGCTGACTTTCGCGGACCGCGGTTTTTTTTTATTGGATCTGTTGCTGTTTATTGCTTAATTAGTTACGCGTTGTTGTGCAACCCACTTGTTAGAACTGTTCCATCGTATCACCGTGAAACAGTATGGTGCAATACGTGTTTTGTAGTTACACTCATTAGTGGTACAAGAGGGGGATTGTCCGCCTATATAAACGGAGCTCGTTGGCTACCCCGTTCAGTCTTGTGTCGAAAGTCGCGAGCAACCCTTCGTCCGGAGCCCGAGCTTGACCCCGGCATCGACCCCGAGATGTCCGAGACCTAGACCGAAATGAACGAAACCGATATATTTTGCGAAAAATTTGCGCGCGCGCGCGCGCCCACACACACACACACAGAGTCAAGTACGGGGGGCAATCAAAAAACAGGAAGCGTGACGTCACGATCTATTCTGATGACCGGATCAACGACCTCACGATCGGCTGCTCATGACCTACCTCAACAGCCTATGACGGCATTAAAACAATGGCGCTACTGAAACAATGACGCTATTGTTTCACCACTGAAACAACATGGACAACAACACCACTTCGGCCATGGACATCGGACCTTCTCAGGGCCAACAGGCCGCGGTTCCGACTGCTTCGACAGCAGCTCTGGCTGCTGCCGCTGTTGGTCGCGCGCCGCCCCGTATGTCCACAGTGTGTCCAATGTCGCCGCCTTATACAGACGGCTGATCGCGGCCCACGGCCTGTCGGCCGACAAGCTTGACCTGAAGCTGCTTGGCGGTGATACGGTCAAGATAGTCGTCCGCCAGCTCGAGGACCATCGCTTGGTCGAGGCCTTCCTCCAAGCGCACAACCTCCAGTACCATACCTTCTCTCCTAAGCGAGTCAAGCCCTTGTCTGTAATTTTGCGAGGGCTTGACGCGCACACCGATCCACAGGAGATCCTCTTGGAACTCCGAGACCTCGGGTACCCGGTGCAGGCAATTTTCCGCCTGTTCACGCACTCAGAAACCCGAGTACCTCTCCCGCTCGTCCGTCTCCAGCTCGAGAAGGGCGAGGCTGCTGACAAAATATTCCAACTGACGCGGCTGTTTGGCTTCCGCGTCAGGGTGGAATCCAGTCGTCCCCAGGGCAAGCTCGCGCAGTGCCACCGGTGCCAGAGGTTCGGTCATCATACCGACGTCTGCCGCAATGCCCCGGCCTGTCTACGTTGTTCGTTGGGACATTCAACTCAGGCCTGCACTGTGGCAGACAAGTCCAAGTTCCGCTGCATTAATTGTGACCAAGGCCATGCAGCCAGTAACGTAAACTGCCCGGCCTACAAGGCGGAGCTCCTGCGGAAGCAAAAGCCGCAGGGGCCCCTCCCGAAGCCAAGGCAGCCAGCTATGCAGCCCCAACCTCAGAGACAGCCTAAAACACAGGCAAGGCCGCAACCGAAGGCACAACCGGCACGGCGCGCGCCCTCTCCGGCTCCACCTCCAGCCCCTGCAAAGGCAAACAAACGTACCGCGTCTCCTTCCGAAGCAGAGTCAAGCCCAGTAGCCGTCATCTCGGTTATGGAGCCGGAGAATCAACCCTCCACCTCCGCGGAACCTCCAACTCCCGCCTCTGAACCAGAGGTAGCCTCGCCACCACTGCCACCTCCGCGATTTCCGCGAGCAGGCATCACAAAAACCAAAAAAGGGATAACCACACCGGATGCTCGGCCCCGAGCTCCTGCCTGCCCACAGCCCAAGAAAAGTCCTGCTTCCCGGTACAACAAGTCCGACGAAGCGCAACAGCGTACTTTTCCTGCCGCTGATTCAAAACCGTCTGCCCCTGGTCCTGTGGCTTCCACCACGACCCGATCTGCCGTTAAACCTGGTCGCTCTTACGCGGCCTCAGTTTCCAGGCAAACCGCCCAGTCCGTCATTTCCGATGACGCACAGTTCGTCCGCGACTTTCTGTCTGGCTACGACCTCAAGAAAGTCGCATCCACCTTCAGGTCCATCCGAGACCGCCTGGAAACTGCCGACCCAACTGAGAGATTTATGCTCTTGGTGGAAGCCTGCGAAGTAATAGGTCTTCTACGAACCGAGCCCTTAGACGAGATCTCTCGCTCGTAGCCTGGAATGCTAACAACATCGGTTCCAAGCATTCCGACCTTCTCGAATTCCTGGCTCGGTTCAAACCCGACGTACTTCTCCTCGGGGAAACCCACCTGACCCCGGCGAACCGGTTTCGATTACCAAATTACGTGGTCTATCGGGATGACCGAGTTGGCCGACGAGGAGGCGGCACGGCGATCGCGGTGAGGACCTCCATAGGTCATCATCTGTCGCTTTGCCGCAGCTTACCAACCTAGAGGCCACCGCCATTGAGGTCCACGGAGCTCTTGGCGGCGTCCTCGTGGTTTCAGCATACAAGCCTCCACAAGCTGAACTCCTTGTCGGCAACCTGACGTCATCTTCGATTCCCATCGAAGGGTAATTTTGGCCGGCGATCTGAATTGCAAGCATCGCGTTTGGAATAGTCGCCTGACTACTCTGAACGGGAGGCGCTTGCTCAGTTTTGTTGAATAGCGCCGGGCGATGGTGTTTGGTCCAGCGCAACCCACGTTCTTTCCGTCAAGGCCTAACGCGGCTCCCGATGTTCAGGATATCGCGGTGACCCAAGGAATTGTCTGTCCGGTCGAGGTATTCTCACTTACGGAGCTGACATCCGACCACAACCCTATCTTGGTCCACGTCGCTACCCAGCACGCCTATGCACGTTCTGACAAGAAGAAGGTTATCGATTGGGATCGCTACGGCCCGGCCTTGTGCCGTAGATTGCCGCCAGCGGCCCCACTCGATTCCGTTCGCCTCCTAGACGAAGCAGTTGCGGGAATCGAAGAGGCAATCATCTCGGCTATAGACGTGTCTTCACGTACGCGAGCTGGCTTCACGCCTGACTACCAACGCATCCCTGAGGAAGTCTCTCTTCTCGCTCGCGAGAGGAATTACTTCCGGAAACGTTGGCAGAGGACCCGTGATCCGGCCGATAAGGCAGCATACAATCGGCTCACCGGACGACTGCGTGGCAGTCTGAAGGCGTTCCGACGTAGCTGTTGGGAACTCGACGTGGCCCGAACGGGGGATGCGGACCCGCAAAGTCACCCGTACAGATTACCTACCGCGTTGACGGGACGGAGGCGCCGACCTCCACTTCCCTCCATTGTTGGACCGTTCGGTCGACTCCTGGGTCGCCCGGAGGAGAAGGCCGAGTACTTGGGCTTGTGTTTGGAGCGACAGTTCGCTCCCAACCCGCCCATGGACTGGGACTTCGACGAACAAGTCGAGATGGCTGTGGAAGACTTTCTGTCTCTTCCGATCACGGCGGAGCCCGAACCCATCTCTTTGGAAGAGGTCTCAGATCGGCTCGCTGAACTTCAGCCAAGAAAAGCTCCAGGCCCGGACGGTGTTACCAACACCGCTCTACGACTTCTTCCCGAGCCTGGAGTTCAATTCTTGACTGATTTGTTCAACGCGTGTCTTAGACTGGCCTACTTTCCCAAGAAATGGAGAAAGGCGACGGTTATCGTGATCCCGAAGCAGGGAAAGGATACCACCCGCTCGGAAAACCTCCGGCCTATCAGCCTACTCTCCGCTACGTCCAAGGTTTTTGAGCGCCTCGTACAGCGTCGTGTACGAGAACATCTAACCAACTTTGACGTGCTGGTCCCCGAACAGTTCGGCTTTCGTGTGGGGCATTCGACCACTCATCAACTGATGAGACTGGTGGAAAGCATCACGGAAGCCGGGTGTCGGAGAGAACGGACCGTTGGCTGTTTCTTAGATGTTGAGAAAGCCTTCGACAGCGTATGGCATGATGGCCTGTTACTCAAACTTAGGGAAGTCCAGCTCCCGGACTGCTACCTCCATCTGGTTGCTAGCTTTCTGACGGAGAGGACCTTCTGCGTGAGAGTTGGCGATTCTGTCTCTTCCGAGAGACGAATCACAGCCGGCGTCCCTCAAGGTAGTGTTCTAGGCCCCCTTCTGTTCTCGATCTACGTCAACGACGTGCCGAGACAGCCTGGAGTCCAGATGGCCCTCTTCGCTGACGACACGGCCGTATTTACGGCCAATCGTCATGAGGAAAGGGCCGTCCTACGACTGCAGCGCCAGCTCGACACGCTCGTGGACTGGACCGAGAATTGGAGAGTGCAACTCAACGCTACCAAGAGTGTAGCCGTCGAATTCTCTAAGCGACGGAAGAACCCTGTTAGGCAGCTACGTATCGGCAGAACGTACTTGCGCTGGTCCAACGAGGTCAAGTACCTCGGCTTACACCTCGACCGTCGGCTCACCTGGCGTACCCACGCACAGACAGTTCTTAAGCGAGCATCCACTCGCCTGTGCGCACTGTTTCCACTCCTGATCAGCTCAGCCATTACCAGGAAATTGGGTAGGATGATCGTCGGCGCGTATCTGCTGCCGGTCATTACCTACGCCTGCCCGGTCTGGGGTTACCTCGCCACAATGCATAAAAAGAAGTTGCAGAGCGTCCTCGACAGGGGGCTTCGGCTAGCGGCCAAAGTCCCCCGTCGCTTCTCATCTCGCCTTCTAAGGAGAGGACTTGGCGTCCGCTCCTTGGACGACACATTCAGGTGGCTTGCACGCAAATTTTATGCACGTGCGGCGAGGTTCCCAGGCAATCCTCTAGTGACTGGGCTGGGAAATTACCGTATACGTCCAGGTGATTCGTGGAAACGCCCTCGGTGTATACTGCGCTAGTGTAGGCTAGCACAACAGCCGAGAATCGGCCTGCTATAGAGCACGCGCCCTACTTGGGCGCGGCCACGAGGCAGGAGCTCCAGATGGTAGCTCGGAACTCAGTTACCGTGCGGTTCGTCTCTGCGACGCACAACCGCAAAGCCCAGAGCGAAAAAAAAAAAAGCGGGGGGCACTTTTTAATTCAATCTCGACGAATTCAGACGGAAGATCCACGTTACTCCACATCAAAATTTTAAATAAAAAGAAATAATTATTGAATAACAGCAGAGCAGAAACTTACCTACAGTGTACAGTCCATAGTAATATCGTTAAATTGAATAACGATCAACAGTGAATTACGACAATCTGTATTTAACTAGAAGTGCGAATCAGTCAGAACGAGGTTAGAAGTAGTTTCTAACCAAAAATAAAAACATCAAGAAGTATTAATCGTTCTCCGCGAATAGTGAAAGTTTACGATCAGTGAATTAAGATCGAAAAGTGAATAAAAATAATCAATAAAGATTATTAAACAGGGAGTACAGTGCAAAACATAATTGAACAGAGTTAATTATTATATTATTATTATTAAATATAATTCAGAGTGTATACACCTATGTACTAATCACCATATAATAACACAATAAGAAATAATCATAATCATTGTGAACACCTTTTTAAAAAAGGAATTATTTAATTTCCATTTAAGGAGTGATGGTTTTCGCTAACCGTAATTAACCTCAAAATTCGTAAAAGTCAAACGAACATTTAGTTAATAAGTCTAAGTATCTAATGGTGTCTAACCTACTAAGCAAAATATTTGTAAACCATCGTAATTCGAGGCATGTTAGTTTTATTCTGTAGCTCAAAAGGATTCACTCTTGAGATATAACAAATTTGAAGAAAATAAGTTTTTAATAAGAGTCAATATTGCCAACCTGCTGTGTTACCAGAGAAATAAGCCAGGTCAATTGTAATCAGTAAATAATTGTTTAGTTGTATTAATATAATTAGAAAAGCATTAAGTGAGTAATAAAACCATAAAATATCAATTAAAAAACATTGTACTAACTTATTGAAGTCATTTTTAATGATTTTGTCTTGTTTAAAAGAGTTGTAATTTCAAGCCACTCAAACAGTTACGTTACGTTGGCAGCATGGACGTGTGAAGCGCCAACCACTCAAATTTACAAACCATAACAAGAGAATAATTATTGGATTAAATCAATTTCATAGTAAAGTCAAGTGAATAATTTAGCAATATTAATTAAAATTATTTCGTTTATTCAATTTTAAAATAATTTTATGGAATAACAACATAGATTCCATATGGCGCCCAAATAACCCAAAACTAAGCTCGCTTACTTTTAAACAGTGCTAATCGACTGTTTTGACTGATTAGTTGTTTTATGACATACCACGACATATAGACGCTACCAGCTCTACACCAAAGGTACGTCCAAGTTGTAATTGTGTTATAAACTATTCAAAACAACCTTATTACAGTACAACTACAATTTAGATCGACGGAATTGCAACGGAACGTCAAGAATATTCCACAGTGCTACTGAAAAAATTAAAACAGATTACAATAAATAAAAAATAACAAGCTTAAATAATATAAGGGGTATATAATTTATATATATATAGACTAAAGAGCAGCGTCCTTCAAAGACATGGGAAGGAGATGAACTTTCTAACGTACTGCGATTTAAAGATGGACAATGATGGAGAGAGAGACGTGGCTAACGTCAATTGAATGATTGATTAACTATAATAATTGAATAATTGATAATAAATGTGAAGTTGTTTTGCAAACGTAGCTTATAATTTTTTTGAAGGCGCGTTAAAACGGGTTAAATTTACGTTTAGTCTTATACCGAGCATGGAATTTTACAATTTTTAAAAATGTTCACTATTTTTTTGGCGGACCTGGTGTCCTAAAATTTTGAAATTTCTGAAACTAACACTATATTGAGATTTAGTTAAAATTCTCGTTAATTTGATACCTCGCACGGATTTTTGCGATTTTTCCAAATTTTGGTACACTTTTTGGACTCTGGTATCCCAAAACTTTAAATTTCCAGTCAAAACATGTATTTATATTTTGGTTAAAATTCCCGTTAATTAGATACTTAAAATTAATTTTTGAGAGTTTTCCAAAATTTTGACCTTTACTTCTTCCCGCCTAGTTATTTTTTTTTTTTTTTTTTTAGAAGGGATCAAAAACATAAATGCTCTGTGGGGTAAAGGACACACATGTCACTCAACTTTATGAAAATCGATTGATGCGTTTAAAAGTTATCGTGAGACATAACCGAAGTAGATAAAGAGACAGATAGACACACAGATGCCAAACGGTCGAGTTAAAACTGAGAATCGCTTTGCTCGTTCAAGAAAATGTCTTTTGAAAACTTTAAAATCTGTATTTAAAAGAACAACATTTATTTTTTTTAAGAAGAAATTTGAATATTTTACTCTTCCTTATGTTTGTTTCCTTTCAACAACAAAAAAATCGCTTCTCTAAACACTTCCTTGGATCCACCCTTTCTTATACTGTCGGTTTGTTGAGAATTTTTGTATCCTTAAATTCGTAGTGAGCGTCAATCAATAAATTTTTCAGTGAAGGGTTTGTGAGGATCGGTCAAAAATATAACACAAATTTTAACTTATTTGTGTCGACGTTTCGACAATGTTTATTGTCATCATCAGGACCTGTGTATGAATACAAAAGAAATGTAACCCAAATAATTGTTCACCCAAACAATTAACACGCTCACCCAAATAATTGTTCTGTTGTGTTTGATATTTCTTTTGTACTCACAAACCCTTCACTGAAAATGTTTTTAAATGTTTATGGTAACTTTACACACTCTCATAATGAAGAATTCAGCAGTTTAATGTTCATTCGCTTTTAAATATTTTTTGGATGTGTCTGTCCACCTGCTTGTACACTCCACTGGAGACAACATAACTTTTTATGATCATAAAAAGTGTGACTATTATTCTGGGTTTTAATGTGTTAAACTGATGACGGATCCATCTGATGGACTATGAGACATTTCCGTATGTACATAGTCCTTGAAGTAAAGCAACATGAACAATAATGAAATACAACACACACACACAGGCATAAGAACGAGATTTTGTCTTAATGATTTGCAGCCCTCTAAGTGGAAATTGGAGAGGGAAAATAAATGACAAAGTTTTTGCAAGGGATACATTCTTGTATTAACTTGTTAGTACCTTTTTAATAGCATCAATTTTTAATACCCTCAACCCTTTTAATTACGTTTATTAATACAACTGTATTATTATATTCCTTAAGAATACAGTCTAATAAATAGGCCCACGTAGGTTATACATTTAATGCGTTTTATACGCGTTATACTAATGTATGAAATACAGTGTTCTGTAAGTTTTTAGTTTAAAATGTATTTTATTACTTTTTGTAATTGTATAAAACAATTTTTTTTAACTGAATACCGATAAAATTCGACTATTGACTGAACACTCATTGAAAATTTCGGTCTTTTGTAAGTATATTTTTAAGACGTAAAAGTATTAGTTTCGTTTTTCGACAGTTACTAAATTTTAAAAAAACGGTCTAAATGTTTTAGTAAATCTTTTACATCCTGAATTATGATATAATAACGAAATATTATTCAATAAACTGTCTTACTTAAAGAGTGTTTGGAAATTACAATTTTTTTGTTTTTTTTTAATTTTATGTTATAATTAACGCCCTAATTTCCAAGTATGAGTTATAATGACATATACGTACTTACTTTAGTATTCTCATATTTTGTTTTTTTTTTTGTTAGAAGTTTTAACGACCATAAATACGTTTTTAATACCGAAAAGTATAAACAACGTAGGGCCTACATATGCCGATAAGTATAAATACAACAAATACAATTTCACATTGTCTCTTTTTGCTCATTTAATTACGAAAACTAATCATGTGTTACAAAATAAAAACCATAACACATTACAATTTTACGTACATGTTTTTCCAAACCTTTTCCGCATTTTGTTAACAGTTTTCTCCGAAATTCAGTTGGTGCAATTATTAACTTAACTTTACTCAACATATTTTGTATAGTGAACAGACTGACTGAACAGAACTCATATGCCCAAACTGAAATAATTATTTGTATGAATTTTTCGTTCTTGTCCATTATTATTAGTATCAGTAAATAATAACTATACTAATAAGTTCCCTTAGCTGCAGAACCTGCTGAGACGTGAAATATAGCAGCGTTTTATAGCAACGTAATTCTATTTAGTTTGATATCCGGTATGAATTTTAACAGTGTTTTGAAAATGTTTATACACTTTTTGGATCTGGTGTCTTAAAATGTTTAAATTTCCAAGCCTAAAGGATATATTCAGATTGAAGTTAAAATTCTGTTTAATCTACGGTACATTTTTGGGCCCTGGTGCCCACAAATTTTCAAATCTGAGCACTATATTCACACTGTGGTTAAAATTATCTTTTAATTTGATAACACACGGATTTTCAAGATTAAAAAAAATTGAATTTCCGTTTTTCCTCCCTCCCCCCTATTTTTAGGGGGAAGATCAATATAAAAAATAATAGGGCGAAGGTACGGACACGGTACACAGTTTTATAAAAATCGGTTGATGCATTCAAAAGTTATCGTGAGGCATCCACCAAATTGACAAATAGATAGAAGGCAGACCGAGGGATAAATTCAAAACGGACGATTTAAAGCTGACAACTCATTCAAAAATTATTCGTTTTACATAATAGTATCTTATGATTATTTTATTCAAGTAAAGTAAAGTGTCTTTTAATTCACATCGCAAATGTAATGATATTAGACTTCAGATACGAAAGCAACGGAAATCACTAAATCACTGCACGTTTTTATCAATACTTAACTATTTAAATGGGAATGTAAAAATAACTTAAAAATAGTCGTACCTTGTTGTAGTGGTCATAAAATTAACCTTTTTCCAGCGAAGAGGGCAAGCAGACACCTAGACGGCCATAAACGAGCATATTTTTCACGTTTTGATTTCATTTTGTTATTTTAGTTAATAAATCTGAAATTGCTTGAGTCGATTACACATTTCCCAGTAGAATATTCCTATTTGAAAAATTAAATTCTGGTAAAAACGTGTAGTCTTAGTTTTCACTCCTGTAGTCTCTCCTTTGCTCTCCTGTATAAATTCTAAATTCGTGACGTTTCAGATGTTCGTTCAGCAGTCAGTTCGCTGTACACGTTATGAATATATGTGTAACTCAGGGGCGTATATAGAATTTTTTCACGGGGAAGGCTAGGATTTTCGTGGACCAGTACAAGTAGTTGAATTGTAACATGAGCAAAATTCATTAATACATAAGTGATTTTAACACACACACCCACACACACACAATCAGATATGTCTTAATAAGATATGCTCAGGTTGAAATTTCACATTTATGTGTAACAACACATCCCATACTTTTTGCTTGTGCCTTTAAAAGTTATGATTTAGAAAACTTCAGTTATAACGGATCAAAAAACTTTTATTTTGCCAATTGACAATATACGCAATTAATCATCTGATTTATCTCTTTAAAAATGTTTAATCGAGTAATATCTTCTGCGCATTAATTTAGAGGATATGTGTTTGTATGGAATGTACTATAGTATGTTCTATTGTACTTATCCCTCCATCTATGTTTTCATTTATAACATTTTACTTGATAACATATACCTTCAAAATTTTGTGCGTTGCGTATTTCGTGGGATATAGACCTCGTACAGCTTTTCACTTCAATACGCTCCTGATATAACTATAATATAAATTAGAAACCACTACTGTAATTGCTCTGATAAAAAATAGTAAAAGAATACTTTTTTTTAGCAAACTCGTTACAAGCTCGAACTTGAAGAATGTTCTTCACCCTTTCCTTTAACTTATCTATTTCATGAACGCAAGATAGAAGCATGTAACGTAATTGATAATATGTAACTGGTGACATTTTCACATATTTATTTTTTGTGCGAAGTTGCTTTATATAAAAAGGTTTTCCCAAGGCCTTCCCAGAACGGATTTGGGGGACAAGATTCCTGAAGGGTGTCTAAATGATATATCAAAATAACATTACTTTCTTGGGGGACAAGATTCCTGAAGGGTATCTAAATGATATATAAAAATAACATTACTTTCTTACACACACACGCCCGCTGATTCTCCGCGCGCGTGGGACACACAAAATTGCTTCAAGTAAAAGGATATTAATTTCATTATAAAGGTCTATCAATTAGTTACATTTTTGTAAAGAAAGGCAATTTAAATATTTTTATACGAATTAGGCTTTCTTTCAGCGTTTTAACCCATCTACGAGTGTAGGCCTCTCTACATCTTCCACAATCTGAGAGATTGTGCCACAAAACGCAATAAGGCAAGCTGGCGGGTTGGCGAATGAAGGCAGGATTTTGAAGGATGAAAGAGGTGATACGTTAAGTTAAAGTTTGGGACATGAGTGCACGCTTTGAAAAAGAAAACACCTGATGTATGCACCTGATATGCCTTCCGCGAAATATGAAATAGGCTATCAGATATATTTAAGACTTAGTAATTTTAGAAAAGAAGATTTTGGTGTGGTAAATTGAATATTAAATAACTTTTGTTGAGAATTTTGATCTAAAGTTGCTTCTTTATTAGGAACATAGAACTTTTTCCTTCCTGCCTCCGTGGTAGGAGCGGCACAATATAAAATTTTCCCCGGGTAAGGTATCTTTTCTTCTCCCTCCTCTTCAATAAAAACATGAATATTCAGATTGACAATCTCAATTTCGAACTTCCAAGTTTGTTTGTCTACGTTTGATAGAAAAAGAACTCATTTTTTCATAAACATGGCACGTTTCATGAAATAAATACCTACGTGTTTGGTACTTGGGCAGAAAAATTGTGAAAAAATTATTCCTCTCATTATTTTTAGTTATTAATTTGGGATGTTTGCTGCATAAGAGTGTAACATTTATCCAAATAATAGTTTATATGTTGTATTTATTACTATGTTATGTTAGTTTATTTGTTGTAGTTTAATGATAGTAATATGGCGTCGAGACGGGCGAGTTAGTTATTTTTATTTTTTGAGTGGGCGGGGGTGGAAAGGGTCATGTGTAATAGAGAAACAAATTTTCGTAAGATGTTAGGCCTATGTTTTTTGAATTTGTAAATGTTTTTTAATAAGCAAGTAATTAGCGGTAAACCTTTATGTAGCAGTAAACTATTTCACTGTAAATAATACAGATCAATTAATACAAAAAATATGTGCAGATATGTAGATTAAAATTATAAAAGGGGGAAAAAAGTAAAATTTTAAATTCTTAATTTTTTTCTTTTAGACTTCAATTTGGCGCCCCCGAAGTCTGCGTCTCGGGAAGCGCCCTGGTGGTGTTTCCTCAAATGAGTTTTTCTCGGGAAAGCGTTGTTTTTCTTACTTTGAATCTGATGCTAACTCTTGCATAGGTTACGAAAGAAGCGTCGCATGCTTTTCTTAACGTACTAGTTTCTCAATCGTATTTTTTGACTATTTTTGCAAAATTGCAAAATTTATTGCACAATTACAAATAACGATAGAAAAGTATAAATACAATTTCACATTGTCTCTTCTTGAGCATTCTTATTTAATTATGAAAAATAATTATGTGTAACAAAATATACAAAATAAAACCCATAACAACATTGCAATTTTACGTACACTTTTTGCAAAACGTTTTTGCATTTTAACACTTTTCCACTGCAGTTCGGACGTATTATTAAAGCAAGTAGCTCGTGCAAAGTCAACCACCTCATGCATGAGTATAGAAACCTGGATAGATGACCCACGGATAGATATTTTTTCGTTTTCCTCTTCTCTCCTCTCCCATCCTGCCTCCTTCTTTTTTAATTGTCGTTTTATATTTAAATATTTTTACTTGCCCTTGAGTCTATTTTCCGGTTTTCACGAACTATAAACAGCCAAACTTTTTTTCCATGTTACTGATACGCCTACATTAACATATAATTTTTACCCATAGTCTACACGCTGTTGAATACTGCTTGATTTACTTTTTTTGTCATTTGCATTAAATCGTTTTTTATATGCATTGTATGTCATTTTTAAAGTACATCATTACTACATCGACTGATTATTGAATAGACAGAGTGGTGTGTGTGTGTGTGTGTGTGTGTGTGTGTGTGTGTGTGTGTGTGTGTGTGTGTGTGTGTGTGTGTGTGTGTGTGTGTGTGTGTGTGTGTGTGTGTGTGTGTGTGTGTGTGTGTGTGTGTGTGTGTGTGTGTGTGTGTGTGTGTGTGTGTGTGTGTGTGTGTGTGTGTGTGTGTGTGTGTGTGTGTGTGTGTGTGTGTGTGTGTGTGTGTGTGTGTGTGTGTGTAAATCGAACTAATTCTTTAATGGGATTAATGGCACTGTTGATGTTAAGTTGTACATAGATGAAGCGACTGATTTCTAGGATTTTGTTGTTAAAAAGTGTGAAAAGGAAAATTAAATTCTTTATTTGTTATGCTGAGAGGAGATGTCGCAAATTTACCATCTTCCTCGTCCTACGATCACTTTTGAATTAACAAAAATATAAAATGTTAACTGGCTGTGTCGCATGAACGTTTTTCAATATCGTCTGTAGTTTGGATCGTCTAACTTTAGTTCGCCAAAGTTTTACCAAAATGTGTAACCAATAAACGTTTGTTTTATTTCAAATATAATTAAGGAAATCACCAAACGTTTTCACTAAACGTTTACCGGTTGTCAGCAAAAACCGGTACCGTCTTTAATGCAACGAACGGTTCTAAAAAATTTCTGAATTATAAATAAATTTTATAAAATCAAATTTACATTTTGACATGAGAGAGTAACAAAAAAAACAGGATACTTCATGTCGTTAAAGTGGGGACACACAATAGTAGCACAAGTAAGTGGTAGGCTATTAAGAACACGCATTATAGCAGTAATATATACCAAATTGATTATTTGACACGAGAGGCGAATGATTACTGGAAAGGTAGCGGTAGCGAGGTCAGTGTGCCAGTTGATGACTGTACACTGTAGAGGGAGAGGGAGAGGGAGGCACTGCAAGTACTGACTGTACAACCAGTTGATGCTTGGATAGTGGAGCGTTGAGTCGACTCGAGACAGAAACCAAGCAGCAGTCTGAGGAAAGTCCGTGCAGCGAGTTGTGGACTTTTTGAGAGAAGTTTGTGTTCGGTTCTTTCGTGACAACAAAAATGGCGGCCACGCTTCTGGTGAACGCCCTGCCCGTAGCCCTTGCGCTTTTCCTAACCACCGTCACAGCAGCCCCTCAAGAGGTAAAAACTTATTTTATTTTACGATAATTTTTTTCACATCTATATTATTTTATCTTCAACTGCAGGAATTGATTTGGACGATTATTGTCGCAATTTGCAGTGCTGATTGGCAGATTAATAATATTTGTGGTTGATTAAACAACATAAAATATTGGAATACATAGATAAACAGTTTTCATTACATCATGGAGGAATTTTTATTATTTTTATTTTGTTTCCATTATAAAAATAGTTAATTTCAGTTTCATTTATATACGAGTAAATACTAGTACATCGTGTTATCAAAGTTCACGTTTTTACATATACTTACTATAGTTTCTTGTTCGTTTGGTAGTTTGGCGAATTTGAATTTCACGTAAGGACGTAAAACGTAAATTACATTTTTAACGACTGAAAAACTTACTTTCAAATAAATAAATAAATATATTATTTATATTATACATATATTTTGATGTAGTTTTGTCTGGTGAAAGTACTCGAATCATATTAGCAAAATAAAACGTACAGTTTAAATTATAACCCCGATAGAGTCCGGTTGTGGTGAGCACGTTAATACCAGACCGAGTACGTAGTTTGTTTTCAGTTTCAAACATGTGCTTCAGGGTTGTGACGTGTTGGAATTTCGTCTTCAACCGTAGAGCATTATATTAAACGAAAGTCGAATTATTAAAGAAAAATTAAACGCAATTCAAATTAATTTTAGAGCGGAGTCGTGTTTGTGTTTGGCTACGTGTACGTCGCAGGATGTTGATGCTGGACAGGTTTAGTAACGTGGCAGGTTTCTGCAACGCCCGTTCTGGGAAATATGTATGTTTATTTCAGAACATAAAAAATTAACTTTCATATTCAACTACTCGCTTACATATTCGTTACGTAGGTGTATACATTTAATTAGTGCTTAATGGCAGTACAAAATTAGATAATTGTAATCAGCTCAGCGTTTCATTGTTGACAGACTGTGTTTACAAAAAAAAGTGAAGCGTAATTTTCCGTTGCTTTTCCCTGTTCGTAGTCGAATTTCGTGACATCTGATATTACCGTTCAGTGGCTGTAGGCTAGGCTACGCGTTAAGCGCTGTGTCGCCAGAACCTATTTTCAACTCGAGCTTCGCTTTACACTGTAAGTTTGAATTTCGCTTATTACGGTTAACAAAAAACGTGTTTGTTTATACGAGCGCGCACACTTCTTTTGTCGTCGTACAATATAACGTGTATATATAAAAAAAAAAGGTTACAACGTAATTATTTTATTGTTTATTGTTTAGTGACAAATTAGCAGTTGTTTGTCGACGTTTCCGGGATATTACAATAGGCGTACTTGAGGAGGATGGATGTCAAGTGTACCGTAACGAGAAAATGCGTTTTATAATGCGGTGACATGCAACAACGGGTGTAGGTTCTGAGACAGCATCGGTCATCTGTCGATTAATTTTACTTTCTCCTCGTTGTCGTTACCGGCCCTCAGACGTCTCGATTGTGTACAATTGCGCGTGAGCTAGTCGTGTGTGTGTGTGTGTGTGTGTGTGTGTGTGGTGACACAACCATTCTAACAGATCGGATATGACGCCGGCAAGATTGTAGACAAGACAGTCGAAACGCAGCGCCCAGGTGACTGTTTTCAGCAGTGTTGGAAATTTCAGACGTCAGACCCAAGTCTCAACGGGGAAATGCATATAACACACACACACACACACACACACACAGAGAATATATGCAGTCACACAACCGTAATTTTAAATTTTAATAGTTCGTTAACATAATACAACGATTTTTCCTGTGTACAGTAATTGTTAAAATACGTAGAGGGGAGAACTCTAGGAATATCTCCCAATGTATCTACCAAATCCCATGGTTTTTTTGTTTTTAAATAGAGATTTCATGCGCGCAGTTATTTTTGTACAACAGAAGTAAGGTTCCAGAAAACGTCCATTCACGAGACCGATTTCATGACACTGATTATTAAAGTGTGAGCAAAGTATGAAGGATGTAAACATCACGTTTGTAGAAGAATTTTAAGTTCCAATATTCAATTCAGTACCTACTAGCTTGTTAATCTGTGTCTTGGGAGTAGGCAGAAATTTGGGGGGGGGGTTGAAACACCAAATAATTTTACACTCAGTTTTCACCTATTGTGTCTTTTTATTGTTCTTTTAAGTTATAGTTCTAAATATTATTTATCGTAAGCAGTAATAATTAATTATACGTACAAAGAAAAGTTTATAGGAATTCAATGAAGAATTTCTGCATACTCCTATAATTTTTGTTTTGTAGTAACACGATTAAATTTTAGATCACTCGAAAATTTGGTATAGTAACATAATTTCCAGATAACGAGATGTCTATAAAATTATCCTGTCAGTATCCAAATCAGTAGAACTTCATCTCTCGTAACAGAAAACTAAGATTCATTCAACATGTTTTTTCTACTATTGAAGAAAGCTACGAGTATTTAGAGAAACAGGAGTGAGTATGCGCAGTACATACGCAAATTGCTTTTTTTTGCGCTGTGAAGGTATATTATACTAAAATTTAAGTAAAATTAGACTTTTTTAAAGTAAAATTCTAATTACAATCGTGGTAGTTCCTTTTTCCTTTGCAACGTGGAAACTAGCTGTTCCGTTAACCTTAATTAAGGAAAATAACGATTCAAGGTGACAATAAAAAAGCAGTCGTTAATTACTATAATTTAGAAATGAAATTACAGCGGTTTCCTGAATCAATTGAAAATTGTTTTGGGACTTGATGAATAATGGTGAATGTTAATTAATGTTGATGCAAACGGTTTAACAACATAGCGTGTTTTTTTACAACAAACTGACAATATTGTGGTGGTAGATTCTCATAAAACGTGGATCAAAGTCGGTCAGAATATTAACAAAAATTAGAGACATACAGAGTTTTAAATTTTAATTTACAGCCGAATGAAGTTAAGTAGCTATTGTTTTGAACTTCTGAAGCGTTATGTGATATATCTGTATAATTCCGTTTTTAAAATCGATGTGATAACTTTGAGTTCACTTACAGTTATCCCAAAATTTTGAGCTTTAAAATGACAACAACTGAAAATCTGTCACTAAAATATTGGAATCACTTAGGCCTAATAGTTATATTTACTGTGTTTTAGGTCAAGTTTCTACTTACCCAGAACTGTAGACTTTATAAAAATGTATAGATTTGTGTAAGAATCTTGCATGCTAATAATTTTATCTGACCGTAAAGAGCGCAAAAAGTCTTTTGAAATATGAGAGTTTCAGAGTTTCCAAAATACAAGTTGTTTTCCTTGGTTTTAAAAAAGGGAATTTTTTACCATGAAAGTGAAAGACAAAATATTTTTTTATCTCTGTTGTCCCTCTCTCTTATTCTTTTTTTTTCAATGTGATAGTAGGCCTATCACACGCGCTCTCCGTTCGGTTTGAATTTTTTTTAGAAGCTCACGCAGAGATATTTTTCATTCTTTTAATTAGATTGTGACTGTTAAGTAGTGTCAGCGTGGTCTTTCCGGGGAACGAAGATTTAAAGCATTGTACAGTTAACGGGTTCAGCGTTATATAGTGGCTTTGTATGGTGGTTCGTTAGTTCTGTAACGATTGCCCAAGAACCCACGCAAGTATACTGAGACAAAGATAATGGATGCAGAATTACACGTTTTCCCATGGGTTTGATGCAATCCCGCTACTGCCTGCTGCGTAACAATTGTATTGTTTACTACTGATTGTCTACTTTCTATTCCGACGATGGGTTCTGTTGTTTGTTTGGTCCCAAATTACGTAGCATTACTTCGTCCAGTATTATTGTTACTATTACTGTCCAGAAATCGTCATCATTGTTGGAATACAGATCAAAATATAATTTAATGTTATCACTAAGCAACAAATGGCTACAATAAAATATACATTTATGACGCGCGCGTGCGCACATACACACACACACACACACACACACTTGTAACGTATTTAACTAATGAAATCCGGCCTGTATGAGCTACGATTGCAATATACAATCTTCACAAACTAATTGTGGAAAATTTTTGTAACTAGTGTACTAATCTGAAGACGCAAAATGTTGCTCAGTTTGTGAAATATGCTTAATAAAGTTAATAAGCCATAAACTTCAAATGAGATTATTTAAGATTTTATTTCAATAACAATATCTCCCCCTCCCCTCAATCGACAAAGGATAAATAAAATATTCATGTATAGTGTATGTTGTGAATATATTTTTATGACCTCAGTTACACTAAATTAACATCACTACAAACGTTTTGTCATGGCTACGTTATGGAGTGCGTTTCATACATTTTATCCCTTTCACCACATCAGTAACAGCACGAGACAGTGTGCAGCATTGGTTTGACAAGGTTCCAACTGCTTTTTAAATAATTCTAAGAAAAATGAGTTTAAAGTTTAGATTATCGATAACTTTCTTTTTAATGTATAAATATCCATCGTATTTTATGACTTTGTGTGTACAAAAAAAAATTACTTTAATTGCGTATATTTAAAAAATATCTGCCCATTTACGAGAACATAATGTCCTAAAATGCAGTTATAACCTTGTCCTAGTCAAATCCTGTGTTTGTTGGAAGTGTAGTCAAATCAAGAGTTTCTAACGGAACATCGAAATCTGTACCAACTCCTTCAGTAAAAGTTAAAAATAACGGATGAATAAAAAGGTTTTTTTATGTACAAAACAAACATAACATTATCTGTTGAAGGAGCGAAGTGTGCCTCAGTTTTAACTCGACCGTTTGGGATTGTTAGACTGTCTCTGTTTGGGATATGTCTCATAAAACGTTTGAATGCATCAACCGATTTTTGTAAAACTTTGCATGTGTCCACACTTTTATCCAACAGACACCTATTGTTTTTGAGAGATTGTCTCCCCCTCTAAAAAAATAGGGGCAGAGAAAAATGCGAAAGGATCAAAATTGTGAAAAACGCAAAATTCATGTGGGGCATCAAATCAAAAAGAATTTCAACTAATCTTTGAATATAGTATTCATTTTTTTGACTTTAAAATTTTTGGGACGCCAGGTCTTAATAAAATAGCAAAAATCAATGTGAGGTGTCAAATTAAAGGGAATTTTAACCAAAATCTGAATACAGTTTTTACAAAGTTATAAAAAAGGTTTCACAGAGGTGTAGTTATAACAGTTTTTTGTATTACGTGCAGTACACACTTCATGAACGAAAAGCAATTAGGCCCTATTTTGTTAGCTAAGAAAATCAGCTGGTGACAGTATGAGCTAACTATGAAAGTGAAGTGCAGTTAGAACCTTGTCACAGCTAAACACAATTTAAGCGTATTGCAGATAGAACCTTGCCATCTTGCTAGTTGTTTTCTTTCCAGATCTCAACCAAAGTCAGTTTCCTATAATGATAATACTGAAAACTGATAAATAAATAAAGACATAACCTCAATTTAGTGGACTGTGTCGGTTGGAACCTTGTCAAACCAGCGAGTGGTTACCGCAGGTTCCTGTTCTGTAGGGAAATGCATGTCCGATTGAAATAAGTATGTCGTAGTTGCATAGTTACGTGTGCCTATTGCTCCTTATTAAGGAAATATCGCTCTATCGACAGTTTGTTTTCGAAATGTGACAATCAGCTAGCATTTTCATACGATTTTATTACAAATACGGAAGTCGTCCACCATTTTTGTTGAGAGCATAACATCGTAATAGAATGAAAATTAACATAAAGGAAGTAAGTATAATGACAATGGAGTGATGATGAATACAGTGGAACCCCACTATAACGCGGGTTGCGGGGGGGGGGCAGGAGAGATCGGATTTTTACGGATGTGCTTTGGAAAATCGGTTCAAGTAATGGGTTTAATGTATGGGGCATTAATTTCATTTATTTCAAGTGTACTGATATATGTACAATTTATTTAAAGTATACATACTTACTTGTTTGTGTTCCGATTGACTTTTACGGACAAAATAAAAAAGGTAATTAAATTAGCTTGCATTTTGATATATTGTGCCGTATTGAAATACAGAATTGTACTCTAACTTTTATATCGCAGTGTAAAGTACATACGCCTATATGAATAAACGTTTATGAATACAATTACGGTGTAGATTTAAAAAAAATCTCTGATTCATAGCTAATGTAACTGCGCTTGTTAAGGAGAATGAGATTTGAGTTTTCTGAGAAGGATAATTATTTTATTTATTGTCCAAAATTAATAAATAACCTTACGGTGCCGGGCTTTTGTATTATTACAACTATTAGAATTCTTTAGACAATTAATTAATTATCAAAACAAATTACACAACTACTCAAAATAAGACCATTCCTTACAGTAAACCTGTACTATCTGTATAGTAGTTAAATAATAATACAGTACAAAACAAATGATTTCAAAAAAATATTTTTAGTTCTTAACTTTTCTTGAAAGAAAAGAAAGTTTACTTCTTAGTCATCACTTCTTATCGATGCGAAAACAGCTCAGTTTAGGAGTGTCTGTAGGTTGGCCATTTCTTCATATCGTCGTGATTTGATAAAGTTTTTACTTTCCTCATTATTAATTTTGTCATATCGTTTCAGTCCCTTCGTGTGGTTCCCTGTATGACTTTTACAGGGACACTTGATAAATGTTTTTATTTTTTTCTCCACATGAGAGGAAATTGCGTTATATACAGGGTCGCGATATACCCAAAGTATAATGAAAACGCCAGTATTCGTGTAACAACTGCCTGCTAATTTGAAACACAAATTAACTCAACTAAAATGGCAAAAAAAAAGAGATTGCAGTGAAGTACAGGCCCTACTTATTGTACAAAAAACTGTATAAATCTAGTGTTTGATTAGATATTACGTTGGGTGTTGCATCACATCAGACGTTTTATTCACTAGAGCAGTGGTTTAAAAGGGCTTCAGGATCACAGTTAAACTCAGAAAACTACCGGCGGGCCGCATCATAAGCCATAAATTTTCGACAAGTACCGTAAAGGCAGTAGTTAATTGTAAATAAGTAAAAAGAGATAATTTAACATCTCTAACTGGACATCTTTAACAGTACAGAGTTTGTGTCAATATAACAATGAAGATATAAGAGAGATATTAATCGTTGTGTATTTACATAAAATCTTCAATATGAAAACTGATATCGATCTGCTAAAGCCACTAAAGCAGGAATGCCCACGTCCCGCTGAGTTGTTGCTAATCTCAGTAGCTAAAGCAGAGAAGAATCTGTAGGTGACTTTTACTGTGGTTCTTGGTTAATTTCAATGTGAAGAACAGGCTTTCACAGATGTATGTACTTCCAAACATGGACGTCACTTTCTGTCCAAAGCTTCGCTGATTTGGGAATCGTTCACGAGATAGCAGCTTAAAGAAATTACCTGCTTGGTCTGTAGAAAGGATCAGACTGTAAATCACATAAATCTATTTGAATATCGGTTGTCCTTTAATGACAGTACCAAGGGGATTATTAAGTAGCGAGACACTATTTTCAGCATTTCAAAATCTGCTTATGTGGAACTTCTCTATGACTTCTTGAACATTTGCACCAAATTCTGAAACATATGTTTCATCATTTTTAAAAACTCTTCTGCTGTTTACCGTCAGCCTGCAAAATAAGCCAATTCACTTGTTCCAAAGAACATTTCAAAATGTTTAAAGCAATTAACTTAAAGTAATTTTTAATAGAGTAATTATTAAATTGGTCGCGGGTCGCCAGTTGGAAATCACTGCACTAGAGGTTGTATATGGAAGTTATCAAAAAGGTCGCCAACATTACATATGTAGCCTACTGAAGATCTATCTAGCATTACATAAATTTGTTTGATAATGCGAACTAATTGGGACTGGATGATCAAACACGAGGGATTCCCGCAACGAATAATGGAAAATAAATATCAAAGTCGTTATCATGAATCCTACTGGACAAGGTTAAGGAACTGCAACTCCGAAGTAAAGTATGCAAAAACAGTTTATTTCCGTGACCAAATAATATATTAGCCTACGTAAAAAATAATTTTGTCTGTTTTGCATTACATTTTTTTAAATAACAAGCCTCCGGTGTTTACTTATTTTTACTTCCATGTTCCTTAAGGAAATGGAAGTATGGTGATGGCAAAAAAAATCGTGTTCGAGATTATTGCAGATTCTGATTGTACTACACTCAAAACATGAAAAAAAGTCGTTTTTCGAAATGTGTGTGTGTGTGTGTGTGTGTGTGTGTGTGTGTGTGTGTGTGTGTGTGTGTGTGTGTGTGTGTGTGTGTGTGTGTGTGTGTGTGTGTGTGTGTGTGTGTGTGTGTGTGTGTGTGTGTGTGTGTGTGTGTGTGTGTGTGTGTGTGTGTGTGTGTGTGTGTGTGTGTGTGTGTGTGTGTGTGTGTGTGGATTTTTTCTATGGCAAACGATAACAGCCGCAAATTCAAACAGAATCAAATAATTTTTTGCATGCAGCCCTGATTTGTAGAGTACTCGCGACCTATTGTTTTTGGTGAAGATCGGATGTGGGAAAGGGGTAGTTTACCTGCAACGGTTTTTTTTTTATCAAGGGTAATTTTGTTTGTTTGGCAAACGATAACAGCCGCAAATTCAAACAGAATCAAATAATATTTCGCATACAGCCCTGAATCGTAGAGCTCTCAAGATCTGTTGATTTTGGTAAAGATCGGTTACGGGAAAGGGGTAGTTTACCTGCAACGTTTTATGTTTTAACAAGGGTATTTTCTATGGCAAACGATAACAGTCGCAAATTCAAACATAATCAAATAATGTTTTGCATACTGCCATGAATTGTAGAGTTCTCAAGACCTTTGGTGAAGATCGGTTAAGGGAAAGGGGTAGTTTACCTTCAACGTTTTATGTTTTAAAAGGGTATTTTCTATGGCAAACGATAACAGCCGCAAATTCAAACAGAATCAAATAATATTTCGCATACAGCCCTGAATTGTAGAGCTCTCAAGATCTGTTGATTTTGGTAAAGATCGGTTACGGGAAAGGGGTAGTTTACCTGACACGTTTTTTGTTTTATCAAGGGTATTTTATATGGCAAATGATAACAGCCGCAAATTCAAACAGAATCATATAATATTTTGCATACAGCCCTGAAACGTAGAGTTCTCAAGACCTGTTGGTTTTGGTGAAGATCAGTTAAGGGAATAGGGTTGTTTACCAGCAACATTTTATGTTTTATCAAGGGTATTTTCTATGGCAAACGATAAGAGCCGCAAATTCAAACAGAATCAAATACGTTTCTGCATACAGCCCTGTTTTCTTGAGTACTAAAGCCTGTTGTTTTTGGTGAAGATCGGTTAAGGGAAAGGGGTAGTTTACCAGCAACGTTTTATGTTTTAAAAGGGTATTTTCTATGGCAAACGATAAGAGTCGCAAATTCAAACAGAATCAAATACGTTTCTGCATACAGCCCTGTTTTGTTGAGTACTAAAGACCTGTTGTTTTTGGTGAAGATCGGTTAAGGGGAAGGGGTAGTTTACCTGACACGTTTTTTGTTTTATCAAGGGTATTTTATATGGCAAATGATAACAGCCGCAAATTCAAACAGAATCATATAATATTGTGCATACAGCCCTGAAATGTAGAGTTCTCAAGACCTGTTGGTTTTGGTGAAGATCAGTTAAGGGAATAGGGTTGTTTATCAGCAACATTTTATGTTTTATCAAGGGTTTTTTTTTTTACGAACGATAACTGCCGTACATTAAAACAGAATCAACTACTTTTCTGCATACCTTTTTGAATTATACAGAACTCAAGGTCTGTTGATTTTGTTGAAGATCGGTTAAGGGAAAGGGGTAGTTTACCTGCAGCGTTTTATGTTTTATCAAGGTTATTTTTTCTATGACGAACGATAACTGCCGTAAATTCAAAGAGAACCAACTAATGTTTTGCATACAGCCCTGAATTGTAGAGTTCTGAAGACCTATTGTTTTTGGTGAGATCGGTTAATGGAATAGGGTAGTTTACCAGCAACGTTTTATTTTTTATCAAGGGTGTTTTCTATGGCAAACGATAACAGCTGCAAATTCAAACAGAATCAAATAATTGTTTGCATACAGGCCTGAATTGTAGAGTACCTAAGATCTTTCGTTTTTGGTGAAGATCGGTTAAGGGAAAGGGGTAGTTTACCTGCAACGGTTTTTTATCAAGGGTAATTTTTTTCTATAGTAAACGATAGCCGCAAATTCAAACAGAATCAAATGATGTTTTGCATACAGCCCTGTATTGTAGAGTTCTCAATATGTATTGGTGTTGGTGAAGATCGGTTAAGGGAAAGGGGTAGTTTACCAGCAACATTTTATGTTTTAACAAGGGTAATTTTTTATATGACGAACGATAACTGCCGTAAATTCAAACAGAATCAACTAGGTTTTTGCATACCTTTTTGAACTAAAGAGAACTCAAGGTCTGTTGATTTTGTTGAAGATCGGTTAAGGGAAGGGGTAGTTTATCAGCAACGTTTTATGTTTTAAAAAGGGTAATTTTTTATGACGAACGATAACTGCCGAAAATTCAATGAGAATCAAATAATTTTTTGCACCCCCTGAGTTGCAGAGAGCTCAAGGTCTATTGATTTTGGTGAAGGTCGGTTAAGGGAAAGGGGTAGTTTACCTGCAACATTTTATGTTGTAACAAGAGAAATGTTTCCATGACGAACGATAACTGCCACACATTCAAACAGAATTAAATATTTTTTTGCATGCTTCCCTGAATTGTAGAGGACGGAAGGTCTGTTGATTTTGGAGAAGATCGGTTAAGAGAAAGGGGTAGTTCACCTGAAACATTTTATGATTTAACAAGAGTAAAGTACTTAATTTTTATAAATAAAGTATCCTGATAAAAAGCTCATAGTAATCCACAGTAGAAACGTAGATGAACGTAGTATCTATAAATGAAGAAGTTAGGTGATCGGCGTGGGGGTAATTTTCTATTATTAAAAATTATAGTTGAAGGTGGAGGGGAGAATTTTTTATATGTGTACTACGTTATCGGCAACAAAGAAGTAGTTTTTTGTTAAAATTGCTTCCCGGGCTATTTAGCCGTAGTCCAATGTTTTCTGCAAAACTAGACTTTTCGGCAGTGCCATCGAATGCCATCATCGGTGAAAATCGAGTGCGAGAACGTGAGGTGATATACGTTAGTCACCACAGTACTGTGGTTAATGCTGAAGCAATAAGTAAAAAGACGTAGTTTCTATGGAAATATTTCATTTCGAATATGATTTTAAATATAAATCTTAGAACATGGAAGTCATGTATGGTTATCCATACCGATATTTAATTAATGTTTGACTTTAATTATTTTACTTTAAAGCTATAAAATTATTTTCCTGTCCTTAATTTACATTTGGTACACATTTTATTCATTAGTCATTTTTCTTCCTTTTCCGTGGTGCTGCAGCCGGTACTGAACGTTGACCTCCTTTAAGCATTTCTTCTATTAGTCTGGATTTCGTGCGGCTGCTTCCCACAGTCTCGATGTCTCGCCGAACACTGTCCTGCCTGCGGGCTCTTGTGTTTCCTCTTCATCTGATGCCCAGCATCTGTCCGTTCATTATTTTCTTGGGTATTTGCTTTACATGCCATCCCACCCTAGGCGTTGCAACCTGCCTTTGTTTATAAAATGCAATCCTTTGTACAGCTGTTGCAGTTCGTGATGCACCATCCATCATCAACCCTAACTGGGCCAACAATTGTCTTCAAATACTCGGTGCAGAAATGTACCCATTATATCTATGTAAGCGTCCAAACTTCGCTTGCATACGTGACAATAAGACGTGTTATTATTGTCTTGCATGTCGCAAGTTAAGATTTCCGTTGAACCAGCTCGGACCCTATGTATAATTAGCGCCAATAGATTGCCATACTACCCGTCAGAATTCTATTTCTTATCTCCTGGGTCTTATCATTGTTATCATTTACTTTGGTGGCCAACTAGTTGAAGTCTCGGACAGCCTCTGTGCTGTCATTTCCGATATTCCAGTTCTGCTCTAGTCTCCTCGATGTTCTCGTTTCCGTTATCTTAGTTTTTGACATTAATTCTCGACACGACATTTGTAACCTTACGTCTCCCTGACTGTCGTGATGAATTTATTTAAATAACATAAATTTGTTTACCGATTTAGAAGCGTGTCTTGTGTTCATTCGTAACATTCGGTAAATCTAGCGTAGCCTAAATTACTTAGGTTGCATTCCATTTTACTACGATTCGGCCTATTATCAAGCTTCCATAGTATATCTGTGTTTTTGTATTTATGTGTGCACGTGCGCCTGTGTGTGTGTTTCGTGTCTAATTTAAATATATTTAACAAGTCGTTCAAGTAAATGCAATCTCATTTTCCCCATTAAAACGATCGTGTACAGCACGTTTTTGTTTGATGGGGAATTCGTGACGTTCGTCAAGATGATTTTAACGTTGGAACAACAATACACACAAAGTTGCCATGAAAACCGGTTTTATGCGTTTTATTTACGGTGGTGTAAACATAAAATCACGCGATTCTTTGTATATTCTGCTAATTATACTCTACAAACAGGTTTCAGAATATAAATAAAGGATCGTCGCGCACATGAACTTGAAAGTGTTTAGCCCGTTAACTCGTTTGGCAATGAGGAAAACCGAGCAACCTTCATTGGGCCGTGAACGGTTAGGACATCGGAGAAATGTGCGTGCGCGATATATTACATTTAAAGGATTATACAATTAACTTTTAAATAAATTAGGATAAACGAACAAGGATTTATAAAACGATAATCGATCAGAATTACGGGAAGTAATTAACGAATAAGAGCTACGAAGTTGGACTACTGGAGACGATGTTGCAGACTGAATAAGGAACGTAGAGGTAAAAGCATGAATGGGAATTGACGTACACCAGTGGCGCAACGAGGGGGTTTCTAAATGTTACCCCCCCCCAACGGGTAAAAGAAATGTGCCGATAAAAATGTAGTCTTATGTAGTGCCGTATCTATAATGTGGCCTGGGGGGGGGGGGGGGTCCGTGGTCGGGTCCACTTCATACAAAAGAAAAAAACCAAGACTATCAACATTATTATGTTTAAAGTGGCTGAAATCGGTTAAAGTAAACGGTAATAACACAATCAAAATACGCGTTATTGAAACATTGTTTAGAAGATACTTATTTACAGAATTGATTTTCCTATAGGCTATTTCATATTTCAAACGTATACGCTAATGCTGTGTAATAAACCTGTTTGTATAGCTTAAAAAAGAGTTACTACTCTATATTAACGTACACAGCTGAAACAGTAATAAGCAAAATTCATCAAATTTTTCGACCCTCTGGGGGGGGAGGGTTAGATCCCGTTCGCCCCTGGTCTTGTTAGTTTAATTAATAATTAGGCTAATTGGTTATCTGACTACGAGCATATCGTATATTTAATTCGGACAAGTGTAGTCGTCTTGAAAATACGAAATCGCTTCGTATAAACATTGCTATTGTAGTTGTCTGGTGGTTGAAGGATGTTTTAAAGTTTTTGAGGTTATGTAGGCCTAATCTTATCGTGAAGAAAACAGGTAGCTTTCCAGTGTTTATTCAGTCCGCAGTGTATGAAACTTAGTTTTCGATTTTATAGTGCAGTAACTTATTCTACAGTAACTTCAAAATTTTCTTGCACAGATGTGCCTTTTGTACAGGTCTTCAATTTCTTTTTAGTAGTCTAATTTTTTGAATTTTTGAAAATGGTACTTTTATTACCATCGTCGAAAAGAATCAACGATTAAAATCTTAAGACGCGTCCATTATTCCGTACATACATAAACCTAAAGAGAACGCGATATTCGACACGTTGTTTATAAGCGCTTTCGTTGAACCGCTTTGTATGTGCTAACTTCCACAAAATTTGCTACCAACCAGATACTTCCGTACCCCGTAGAGCGATTTTGAAATGTCCGGTTTTGTGGGCCTGTAGTGCCAGTTTTAACAAAATCTTTTGTAACCATTTTGGCAAAACGGTTAGACCGATTTAATTCCATTTTCTGCAAATATTTACAGATACGTGCTCACGAGTTTTAAACAATTCGTACAACACATTTAACACTATCGGAATCTGTAGAAAAGTTTTTCCAGTTTTCTCGTATCGTTCATCTTACTTGTATTTTAACGTCATACGTCATAATATTTATTACTTCATGACGTCATTAAATTATAGATATAATTAATGTAATACTTATATTTCCACACTTACCTTCTTGAATACAACAAATAAATAGCAAACAACGAGTTCTTTTTCTTTTAATTTTTTGTAGTTTACACCGAACGAATGAACATTTTATCAGTTTTTAAACTTAAATTTAGCTCTAATCTCTGAAGCTGTTGTAACGGGTGAAACAAAAAATATCTGTAGAAGTATACCAAATGTTTATTTATTACTCGTAAATTTAAATATTTTTATAGTTTTATTCCAAAAAATTATATCCCCCCCCCCAGAAGGAAATCCTGGGTGCGCCTCTGACAGCAGCAACAATGGATGCAAAAAGATCAAATTGGTTCCAGGATTTAAAATGAACTTCAAATGATAGATAGCTAAAAAGGTATGGGAGCGGACATCATCCACTAGAACAGTGATTCCAACTGCCGGCCAGCGACCTTATCGTGGAAAACTAATTTAACAATTTTTTTCTTTATTTATTAAAAATTACATTATATTAATTAATTTAAATCTTCTTTGAAAGAAAATAAATTGGCTCATTTTGCAAGCTGTCGGCGAATAGCAGAAGAATTTAAAAATGGTAAAATACATGTTTTTTCCGGAATCTGATGTAAATATGTAAGAAACGTGGACGACTTTAGTATCGTATTAAAAGAATTTGACTTGCTGAATAAAATAGTGTCTCGCTACTTAATAATCCCTTGGTACTGTAACTGAAGAACAACCGATATTCAACTATTAACAGAATAGTGTGAGATTTACAGTCTGATCCCTTCCTGCAGACCAAACAAGAAAAGGACCAGACTTCTTTAAGCTGCTATGTCGTGAACGATTCCCAAATCAGCGAACGTTAGACAGAAAGTATACATATCTGTGAAACCGTGTTCTCCACGATGAAGTTAATCAAGAACCACAGCAGACGTCACCACACAGATTCTTCTCTATCTAACTTACTGAGATTAGCACAACTCAACTCATTGCGGACATTCCTGCTTTACTGGCTGCAGCAGATCGATCTCAGTTTCACACTGAAGATTTTATGTTAATATAGTTTGTTTAATGTCTTCCTTATATTTTAATTATTATACTGACATGATATACATTACACCGTTAAAGAGATATAGTAAGATATGTTAAATGTGCAAAATTACTCTTTTTACATATTTACAATTAAATGCTGCCTTTTTTATTTTACGTTACTTGTGAAAATTGGTCGCTTATGATGTCGCCCGCCGGTAGGTTCCTGGGTGTAACTGCGACCCTCAGGCGCTTTTAAGTTGGAAACCACTGTTCTAGAAGTAGAAGGGGTGGCCTAAACGTTCCTGGAAATAGAACGTTAATGATGCGATGACTGCAAGGGGACTTATGTAAGACTTTGTTCAGATCGACGAGTTGAAAACTAGGAAGCGAGTAAGCGCCAACATTCGAAATGAACTCGCCTTTTAGATATATTTATTTAGAGCCCAAAATTAAGATATACTGTATATGGTGTAAGACCATTGGGCCTTGTATAGGCCTACTATAATGCAGTGGCCAAACCTTTCTGCGCGACGAGCAACTTTGCGACTGTGAAACTTGGTCGTGTTTCGCGAACAAATTATTTCTTACAGATGATATATAGGACTTTTAATAAACACGACAACGTTTAATATACAGAACTTGCTTTTAAAATACGACTACTTTAAAATTTCTTGAAAAGTAAGCGTTCGAAATTTATTAGAAATCCAAGTAAAAGTTTTTCAACCAGTGAGAAGATTAAATTATTTTTTCTGCTTTACCGCGTGCGACCAGCGACCACTGCACTGTAATGCAGGCCTATTAGCTATACGCCATAGTGTAAACAGGGTTTGTATACATAAGATTATCGTGTGACCCAAAACATCCTATTATTCGTGACGGTGTGATGTCTTACTTCAGCGGTGTTGAAATTCTTTTTTGTAACTCTACGCATTGGCGTAGCTAGCATTTTTTTCTGGGGTGGGCCTAGGAGGGGCCAGCCGGTCAACCCGACAAAAAATAACAGATAATTTGGTTAGTTCACAATTATATTATTTAATCAAACTTGATAATCAATAATCATATAACATACATAAAATATTAATATGAAACTTGCATTATGAACTTGTAGCTTAACAAACATGATAATATAATGTTAAATAAAAAAAAGACTTTTTCATCAGTCTGATCCAGATTCAGTCTTAAACTTTTCTCTCAGAAGTAACTACCTAAGAAGTCTGAATCAAATAAGTCTTAATTTTCTTTTCTTTTCAGCGAATCGGCCCAACACTTTATCAGCAGAAATTTTATTTTTTACAATTTCATTCTCTATGTGCAGCAGTGACACATGAGAGAATCGTTCCTGAAGCACTGTGGGTCTAAGCCACGTTTTTATCCGCCTCATGGCAGAAAAACTTCTCTCACAATTGGCGGAGCTCACTGGAAGTGCTATTGCAACTTGTAAAAGTTTATATAAATTAGGACAGTACTCCTTTTTAATATGCTTTCTTAAATTTTCTTCATTTACTTCATCTTTTTTGGATTGAAGCATGTTTTTCATAATCATCGTTTCAGCGTTTAAAGCTGAAGTATCAATCTTTAAGAGGTTTTTATAATTATTGATGAAATCCTCTCCGTTCTTCAAATCCAATTTCAAAAATGCGTCAACTGCAATTTCAAATCGTCGTTTTAAATTTACAATTATATTATCTACTACTTGGTAGTAAATGTTGATCTTCCAGTATTCTTCTGGTTGTGTATCATCAGTCGGCAAATCTAATGTGTTGCTTTTGCCCACAGTCGACTCTGTATAGAAATCCATGTCCATTTGTTGACGTCTACTTTTCGAGACTCTTACAGGTTCTAGTGAAATCTGGTGCTTTTCAGCGAACTGCTCGATATCTATCCAAATTTTAAACTCATTTCTGCATCTTTCGAAAGTACCTGTTGTACTTGCTATGAGGTCACTAGCCTGACCAAGTGTTGCTTTTGAGGTCTGAAAATATTTACTCAGTACATTTACTATAGCGAGAACTGTGTGTAAAGACACGACAAACTCTGGTTTACTATTTCTTTTATGAATTTGCTAACTGCTATAATTTTTTATTGTTCGACTAAACTTTTCGTCATTACTGACATCTTCAGGTCTTAAACAACCAAGACCAAGGTCGTTGTTTAAGACCTGAAGATGTCAGTAATGACGAAAAGTTTAGTCGAACAATAAAAAATTATAGCAGTTAGCAAATTCATAAAATAAATAGTAAAGATGGCTGCTAATTTAAACAACACGAAGAAACTCTGGTTTAGTCATAGTCTTTAGCAATCCGAGTGCTTCTACTGAATGCTTGTCTCGGTTCTCAATGATCTCTTTTTCCAAAGCCGATTTAATGGCTTCATAATTCGTCAGTACTGCTTTGCAGTTTTCAAAGCGACAACTCCATCCGGTAGTACTTAGACTTCCAATTTCACGGCTGGTATTTATTCCGAGAGTGTTTTGTAATTTTTTCAGACTCGCATGATGACCAGGTTGTGAGAAGTGGATATACAAAGCTTCGATTCCATTAAAAAAGGTCTTAGCTAATGAAACATTTGCGCATGAATCAACAACCACCAGATTAAGTTTGTGCGCTAAACAATGGATATAAATTGCATGAGGGTGAGCTTCTTTTATAATCGCTTGCAGGCCTCGATGTGTACCAGACATGACACTGGCGCCATCATAAGACTGCCCAATAATTGGTACATCACGCAGGTGGTGTTTATTCAATGTGTCAAAAATTAGTGTAGCCAGTCCTTGCGCATCTCTACAGGTAGAACAATTAATGAAACCTATAAATCTTCCGACGATGCCTAGGTCGATTACATATCTTATGGTCATTGATAACTGCTCCTCCTTATAGCATCTGGCCTCGTCCACACTCAAAAAAAAATCCGCATGCTTTAGCTTCTTTCACAATTTCCTCCAGAGTAAGGTTTGATATCACCTCAATAATTTCGTTCTGTATATCTGGGCTGCAGTAATTGAAATGTTTTTCAAAGTGGAGTGAAAAGTTTTTATCATCATACTTAGAAAGAAGTTGAGCAATTTCTACGAAATTACCCCTGTTTTTAGAAGTAGGATCCTCCCGGTGCCCTCTTAAAGGCAAACCTTGACGAACAAGGGTCAGTATTACATCAATAAGTTTAGCTAAATATTCTCTATTTTGGACAATTTCTTTTTCTTGCTGTTTGATAAGTTGTTGATTAATATCTCCAAGTGTAACAGATTGCCGATAAGACACGTACATTTGGCTGCATTCAGCGTGAAGCGATGATTCTGCGTGTTTTTTTTTAACGCCTCTGCTAGTTTCTTCCAGTTGTTAAAACCACTTTTTACAAATTTTTCATTTTGGTCTCGTATACTTCCCTTACTGAAGTGTCTGCATACAAAACAGTAGATTTTGTCTTCTCCTTTGTTGTATTCCAACCAACTTTTATATACTTCATAATATTTGGACGAAAATGATCTCAATTTTGTTCCAAATTTAGTTTTCGGAAAATCTTTAAGGGGTTGTGATGGTCCAACGTGAACGGTGCCAAGGTCGTCATGTTTATAAGCATTTTCAGACGATCTTGAAGGATCAATAACGACGACATTCGCTTCTACGGCTAAATCGGCTGACTGGGACGTTGATGGTGGCCAGTTTTCTAAACCTTTCGTTCCTTCAACTTCCTTTTCTTCATCGAGGCAAGATCCTTTTGTTGAGCTTGTTGGTGGTTCAAGCTGTGTAGAAGTACTAGGTTTCCTTGGAGCTTCGTTATTTTGAAAAAATGATCTGATGTCTTTAAATTTCTTCATGTTTACATATAGAAAAAGAAGTGTTTGTATGTTATTTTATCTATAATGGATTCAGTTAAAATGAAATGTATAAAAAATCAGTTAAAATGAAATGTATAAAAGAAATGTTTCACTCGAACTTTGACTTATCAACGTTCTACATAACTCATGGGCAGATTCAGCAGTTTTGGAGGGGGGAGGCTGTATATTTCTATATGAGAAAGCATGTGTACCCTCCCCCCACATATCATCATCAGGTGGAACTGTACATAGTTAAATATACTCAAAACAATGTTTAAATGATAATTTAAACAGACAAACAAAAACGGTTAGAGATACAGGCTTCGGAACTGAAATATCGATTAAAATGTTTAATTGATTCAAGTTGGAGGACATTCGTAACCACATGCATAAAAACGGCGAGGTTTCGGAACAGAACGTTATGACATAATAACTTATAAACCAAATTTACGTATTTATTTTCTTTTAAGTTCGTAGTCGTAGTATTTAGCAAAAAGTATATGTTATATTAACAAATTATTGTAATACAATTATTTCCCTCATTTTATAATTAAATATTGTACAATTTTTATTAGTCACTTCAAATTTCATACGAAATTAACATTAACTTATTATTAAAAGTGCCTTATTTTCAATATCTTTCTCTTCATTGAAACGGTAGAACAAATCTGAAAATAACCATACACCAAGAGTTAAAATAATAATAAAACATAACTACATCCATGTCATTTCGTACACCTTGTTCACAGGAAAAAGCATTTTAAAATAAAACAACAGATTTTCTAAAATATATTCAATAAAAATGCCGTAAGTATAGGCTATACTAGATAGACTTCGACGAGTCGGTCTACATTTGTACATTTCATTCCGCACAACGTGAAATTCAATAAATATCGACGGTCGCGCGCGTCAGATCTTTACAATCTGATCGGATCTTCGCCAATGCTGTAAACACCGATGCGCGCACAAACGCGACAATACAAGTTTAACGCGAAACACGCGAAAAATGCGAGTATACCGTCAATCGTGCGTTCCATAGAAATTCACGTCAGGCCACACTTCCGGACATATTAGTTAACAAATAAGTAAGTTTAGTAACAAAGAAACATAACCTTATTAACCTACCTGTATAAACGTGCTTCTGTGTATATTCAAGGACCGTGTCGTGTAATGCAGTCACAAATTATATTGTTACGAAAGCAAAAAAAAACAACCGAACAGGCAACTCGTCGTACGTATGTCGTAAGTTACGGATAACTGAGCTGGCTCTCTCGTCAATCAGTCGAGGAGCAGAGTCGCGGACAAGGCAAGTTTACATTAGATCGCTTTTTTGGTGGGGGGGCCGTGCCCACCCCTGCCCCCCCCATAGCTACGCCTATGACTCTACGACAGATTCTTCTTTCGACAATCTGTACGATGTAATTTTTAGAAACGTTGGACCTGTATTGACTTTAATGGGGATGTTAAGTTTAAAACGAGTAATAAGAAGAAAAGACGAACTGCCCCCACAACCTGGACGGCTTTGAAATCCGGATATTTACACTCATCATCACATTCTCTTTCACACCAAGGATTAGACATATTTTGGTTAGTCCCAAACAGATTGATAGTTGTGTTTTACGTGTGAGGTGCAGTCACGTATATACCGTATTCACAATCGTACGAGATTTCGTTCAGGAGTCGTAAGAGTTATTTTATTGTGTCACAAGTGAAGGGAATATTTCAAGTATTCAAAATATTTCAAATGATAATTATTTTAAATTCAATCATTCGCTCTAAGTATGTTCCACGTACTACTCTGTTGCTGGTAGTTTAAAACGGAATGTATGTTAGCTAGAATCAGAAGTTTGTAAAAGATTGGTTGTAGATGATAATTAAAGTGTGGTTAAAGAGACGTCTTAATAAAAGTGTACCCAAACGGCCTGGACACGATCATTTCGGTGTGTCACTTCAGTGTATTCATTTGTTTTCGTCACATCGGACTGAAGTAATGCGTTGCCTGAACATGGTCACATCGGTACGCTAGCAGTCAACCGTCGTCTTCTGTTAGAACGCACACGCAATTGTATGTTGTACCGAAAATTGGTTTTTGAGTTTATCATGTCAGCAGAAAAGGAATTGCTACTGTGGAATGTTGTAGCCTGTGCGTTTGTAGAAAGAAAGAAGAATAAACGAAAACTCTGGGTTAAAGATTTGCTTTCAAAACGAGCAAAATATTCACACATAGATGTTCTGACAGAGCTAAAGCTAACATTCCAAAGACTGACATAGATATTTAAGAATGGATGAAGAAATTTGTTTAGAACTGCTGTCACTAGTTTCTCAGTGTGAAGGACTAAACTGTGCTGACTCCTACACTCGCTCACTTGTATACCTGAAGTTATGTCAATGTAACACACCGCTTGTGCGATTTCATATTTCCGTCAGTTCACACTTTGGTGTGAGCACACATCATTTTGTCCCTACACAGTAGAGGTGGGCCGATATACCTGTAATAGGTATTTTGGAACGATATTTTTGTGGAACGGATGTAACAGTGACTGAAAAGTTGAAATACCGGTTATTCGCGGCGACGCTGTTCCGAGTCGAGGCACACCCCCTACGCACCTACACAGACACACACACACACACACACAAAAAGTACGCAAGATCACGTAAACCAAAGCCAAATACTAGGCGTACAAAAATATCACTGGAACGCAAGGAACAGCCAGTAACGCGTATTTAAAATACTAGGTATTTCAAATACTAGTGGTATCACCGATACACAAGGAACAACGCGTTCCAAAGTAACAGTAGTATTTTAGTAACACCTAATATTTTAGGAACACCTAGTATTTCAGGAACAGGTAGTATCAAGCATATTTCGAGTAGGACATATAGTATGAGCCACTTTTTCGTTCTGTATACTTCATTCTGCGCAAAGAGACGGAGCTGTTTTTAATAAAGGAAATAATTCATCCTGCTGTTACATTTATTCTCGTGTGATATGCAGATATATAATACAGATTATATGCTAATAATTATATATTATACTAGTCACCAACTTGTAACTAAAATCGGTTGGTAAAACTTTGTTTTTACTCAAAAAAAACTTTATGTTCCGTCGTTAGTGAAATAGTTGAATTTAATTATATTGAGTTATAACCTATAGAGTGGCTGATGTTGATAAGCTATATTATACTTTTTATTAATGTGATTTTAACTTCACTACGCATCTCACGTAAATGATGAGATTGTTGTAATGGACATTTATGCACTTTATCTAGTTCTGTTCCTTAAATATCTGTAATGCATTTAATTTACTTTTGTTGGTGCTTATTATTTATAAGTTTTTATTTATGTATTTATATTTATTTTATTACAATTTGTTTTTTATTTTTATTTGTAAAATTTTGTTTTATTCTCATTCACTCTTGTGGCTTACTGTTATGTTTTTATTATACGTTTCTGATGTTTTTTCACATTATTTTTTGTGGTATTACGTGTAGGCCTACTCTAAATTATTTAATTGCCCCGAGTTTCGCAACTGATTTGTCTAACCAATGTTAGTTTGTTTACTACTAGTGAAAACTTAAATTGGTATTCCCAAAGGGAGATAGGCCTATAAATTCTCTTGTTTCTTATTTTCATTTAAATAGTAATAGTTTAATAAAGTCACAGTGTAAAGTAACACTGTTAATACTTTTAGTTTCAATTTATTTCTTATAACAAATTATATAGTATAGGTTATATAATATCTTCAAATAAATACACAGCAAGTAGGTTTATTAATATATTAATAGGTCTATCTAGGTGAAAATAAACCTACTTGCAGTGTAGGCTATTTATTTGAAGATATTACATAGGAGACCTGCAGGAAACTCAAAACGAGTTACTTACAAAGGATAATATAGGTTATGTGTATATAGTATATAATAACAGGTATTTGTACCTGTTATTTTTTTGGAACGGTATTTTCATACCTAGTATTTTAAAATAACAGTTTAGCCCACCTCTACTACACAGCGAAATGATCGTGTGTGTAGGCCGCTCAACTCTTCTTGTGTAAGTACTGTGTGGTCAGGCAAGTCGTGATAACATTATCCGTGTCACCTCCTTGTTCCTTGTTAGTGTCCTCTTTACTGGCATCTTGTTTCAGTCACTAGTTATGTGCTTACTTGTGCATTTCACTGGGCTCACATGTCACTGGGCTTTCCTGCCCTTTTGATAAAACTCTTTTCCTCCTTTAGGGTTTACTAACCAGTTTCTTTTTTTTTATCTTTTCCTGTTCCACTATTTTTCTGACCACTTCCTCATTAGATATCTTATCTGATCCTTTTACTGTCTCAGCACTCTTCTACAGTCAGACTTGAAACTCGACTGTGTCATCGTTAGCGATACCGTCTATGTCTCAGACCCGTGTACATCCTAAACTATGTTTTCATCACGAACGTATCTTTAGCCACTTTAAACGGTTGACTTCTGTTTCGAATTGTCATTGACTTGCTTCATGGGCCGGATTGCTTTGTCACTTACCATCAGAGTGGGCAGATACCAGTAAAAAAATTTCTACGTGACGCATAACTTATGTCATTAATGTAAAATATGTAATACATTGACAGCCTGTTTTAAATTCAATAACAAGAAATATTATTGAGGTAGTTAGCGGGATGGTCGGCAGTTAAGATGAAAAGATATTGCGGGACCTACAGATAGTTGTTTCCTGTTTCCCATACTACGAATAGTGTCGTAGTATGCTTGCTTATTCGCTGACATCACTGTCAGCAGTAGGTTGACAATGCATAGATAACATATTAACGGAGTATGTTATCGACAGCTGCTGATACTGTCCTGTTGACAACGACAAATTAAAAGACGTTAAGAGAAACTTCTTAGGAAAAGCATATTTATTTTGGACACAAGAGTAGCGCATTCCCAGAAAACAAGGGGGTCTTCGAAGCGTTCGGGAACGAATGTACTACTGTCTAGGAGTGAAACCATAATCACCACGAAACTTTGTCCTCAGCTCCTTAACGCCGGGGGATAGGACCCCGTTGCATTGGTTCACGATCTCGTAGTTCATTTTTCGGATGGTCTCCGATGCTTAAAACTGTCGCGGTTCTGACTACTCAGGATAGGACTCAGGAATCGTTCGGAGTTCTGCTGCTTACTTTCCGCCTTCCTGTGCGAAAAGGGGAACACAGTTGAGCCGCTCTAGCGTGTGTTCGAGGTTATCTTGGTTACCGTTCGCTGAATGCGTTACTAGGCGTCCCAAAGAACTGTACAACCGACACAGCTACATACTATCCGTTCAAAGGTGCTGTTGGGTTTCACTACACCTTTGTGTAGCCGTTTACCACGTTACGACACCAACTCTGGTTCCTCACGCACGTCATATCCACTTCAAGTAGAGTGAGGGGGTTACTGGTTACTCTTGCGGCAACGTAACCACGCGGTGTATGCCGGGCAGTGTTTTAGGGAACCCAAGGCCACCGTAGAATAATGGTATCAGCTATTTCTCATCAATCGTAGTCCCAGAACCATAGCTGTGTTCCCTTCCACAGGAACAAATTAAATAATTTCATTTACCAAATATTTGACATTGTTCAGTTACTAAGTACTGTGAGCGGCTGATAAACCGAAGTCGAAAAGAAGACTGCGGTGTTGTCGATACAGCGAACTTGTGCGTAGATATTAAGCACTAAAACGCGATGACAAGTTTAGTTTTTCTCGGATAAATGTCGGATTACGTCCTTGACTGAAATCAACTGTCATAATTAATAAAACTGTGAAAGCAATTATGAAAACCGTCTGTGGAATGTACAGTTTCTAATTTATTGTCAATTTGCATTTGCATAAACAGCTACTCAGCACGACTTGCGACGAATTTATACGACAGTCATCACTTTCTAGCAAATTGCATTGTTCGACTATGAAACTGTTCGCTTCAACAATGCCAGGCGGTAATCACGATGTTAAACAATGTGATGACTGATTATTATCCGGATGAATTCCTATGGTATTATTTGAATAGGTCAAAAGTGAAACACATCCAGTACAGAACAGAACGCTTATTCGTCAGCATAGTTTTTCTACAACTATAGGCTAAATGTTTAGTGTAAACTTCCGTTGCATGGATTATGCGTAATGCGTCCATTACGCACAACCCATATAGAAAAGCTAACAGTGGAAATGTTTGATGAATGTTTACAAAAAGCATTTCAGTCTTTAAAACCTAGTATGATGGGGTAGAAGAAAGTATGACAATGAAAGTGGGGCCCGCAAAGTTCTCTGTCCGCACTCTTCGTGTCACCGTTGCCACTAAGAAAGTGATACCATTAGTAGCAGCATATTGTAAAGGTAATATTTTTTTATTACTCATAAACGTTAAGTGTATTTTATAAACATTTTTTCTTTCAAAAAAAAAACACTAAAAATAATTTTCATTTTTTTAACAACATTAATTTTATTATAATGACATACTAATTACATATTAAACGTATCGGATTTTTTTGTTATTTTAGACATATAACTTTCACGTCTAGAATTGTCGGGATTGAATCCGAAGCAACGGTACCTTTAGGGGAATCAACATTCGTAGTACCGATCACCCTTGTGATCTAGGTTAGCATAATGCTAGTCCTTGCACAACAAAGCGAATCATACAGACTCCTCAGTAAAAATTCTGGAAAACTTCCGAGTATCAATTTAAAATTAAAATAAACTTATTAAAAAGGTATTTTAAAGAAGAACCTCGCCATTCTTTTAAGCAGTTCCCCGCCACCCAGTCTTTAAAAATTTTCTGTATAGTGTAAACTTCGTAATATGGATGTACCTGATTTACCTTTAAAGTAGATACATCATGGCTGAAAAAACCCATAATATAACGCAAAATAAAAAAAACTAACCTAACGTAAACGCAACGGATTGTAACGGAGCTGGATATTATTCAGGGGGATAATATAAGTTAATATCGATCCAGATTTGTCGTAAAAGGTTCGTGTACCGTTGTTCGTGTGCCCCCACAGATACGAACTCGAAGTGAATGCCTAGAGCCATACTCTTTGTTTTTTCTGCGCTTTACTATGATTAAGTGTTTGGTGTTCAAATCACATAGCAGAAAAGTTGGAAATGCCACTTTATGAGCTCCACATATCTGAAATAACGGTCGTTCCCGGCAAAATGCAATCTTTTATGAATGAGGGTAATATTTCAGCCGTTCTGTCAGGTACCGTGTACAGGAAACAGTCTGTAGTAGATACTCCCCCCCCCCCAAAAAAAAACCCATTGCTGGGGATATATATATTCGTCCGACGTTGAATTTTCTCTTTGAAAAACTCGATCGTCGTTTTTGACCGTAGTACCTGGTCTTCCAATCACAACTGAGTTTTGGAGTAAGCTGTTTCCGCACACTTTCTCTTGAGAATTTTTTCTTCGGCGAAGCCATCACAAATTTTTTTAATACAAAGCTTCATTGTCGCGAACTCTTCCCAAGCATGTACCAACAAAATTAACGTATCTAACGGTTGGTTGGTTTACAATACATGAGTTGATTACAAAACTAGAGGGGGCACAGTCTCGTCTTAAAAAGACCCCGATTTAATTAAAACTAATAGTAATAAAATTAATTTTAAAAACAACTGAATACATTAATATGTAGGGCGTGGCCGTGGAGCGGAATCCCCCACCCCCAGGGGACAGGGTGTGTACTAAGTAACTAAGTAGCGTTAATGTTTATTTGCAATTTACATGTGTCGTACATTTTTCCAAGAACTATTTAATATTTATGCTGTTAGTCTGCACGCAGTGCTTAGAAAGTTCATGTTCACATTGCTGCAAAACGTTCGTATTCATATAACCCCAGTTTTATGACTATTTAATTGCAATACCTTGTGTGGAAAATTTAAAACACCATTTTAAAATGATTAATATTTACCCTTTTAGTAATCGTTTTAATTGTTTTTATAAAACTGAAACCATGACACGTAAATAACAAACGATTACTTTTGTCAAACGTAATTAGTCATTTATTCCTGTATTTTTGAAAACACTTATTTTCTATCAATGTTGTGTCAACATAGGTATCGTATTACTTTTGGTGAAAAGGTCATTTGATGTTATTTGTATATTCCACACGTTTTGAATACAGTGTAATTATTTTTGCAAAAATTCGCTTTCTACGTATTCTTAATTTTATGATTAGTCACATTTTTGCGCTTCATGCTTTTACCTTCACAGATTTTAATGTTTAATCAATATTAATTTAGCTTTTTAATCGTTTTTAGGAACAAATTTGGGAGTATTTTTTTAGATCTGGCGGTCATTCGGTTGTGTGTATACTTCACCATGAAACGAGAGACCGCCACCTTATCTTTATGAAGCTACTGTGGCAACTGATGCTTGAAGCTCGTGGTCAGCTGACATCGATAACAAGTTTGCGTTATCGGTCAATGTCAGTTCTGCGTTACTGTGGTTTTTGAATGCCGCAGGTTAACCGCAGTTAGGTTATATGATGCTATGTTCTGTCTGTTAACACTGCTAATACAAATGCAAAAATACGCTTGTACGCAATTACTTTTTTGAACACGGAATTAAGTTTGATAATTATGCATTATTACTTTGTTTACTTCAGTTTCATTTATATAGAAATATATTTCAGATTTAATGGCCTAGTCAATAGTCAATAGTAAGTCAGTAGTCAATAGTCAGTTTTTATCAATAGTAAGGGTCGGAAAAGTCAAAGTATTAAGCTCCCTGAGGTGCAGAACTCGTTCACTATTTTGAACAGAATACATTTAGGCCTATTGCTAGATAAAATTAAATTTTTTATAACTGTGATGCATAAATAACAAATAATTTAGGCGTAGTTTAAGTACCAGTATATGTATGTTTCCATAGATATAGATAGGCCTGTGTGGAATACTTTTCAAAAATTTATGTAACTAATAAGGGAGTGTACAATTTTTTTTCAAATAGATTACAAACTTTTTGCAGACTGTCTAAAATTTGCAAGTGTTGACAGACATTAATTTTGTCAAATTATATAAGATAGAGAGTTCATATTTTGAATTAAATTCCTCACAGTCTGGTCCTTCCTAATAGGCTTTTTAAGTTTTTCAAAATTTTGATTTGCATGTTTGACCCATGGTGCCCCTATAACAGCGTAAATATTGCATTTGGAGAACTTTGGGTTAAATCGACTTTAGTCTGATATCTGGCAGGGATTATTACAATTTTTTGTTCAAAATTTGTATACCTTTTTTGGGCCCTGGTGTCTTAACATTCCGAAATTTCACTATCTTCATTATATTCACATTGTGGTTAAAGGTATGTTTTATTTAACACCCCACATGGGTTTTTGCAGTTTTTTCAAAATTTTGACCCCCTCACATTTTTGCCCCCTGGCAAAATTGATTTTTTTGACAGTTGGTGTAATAAACAATAGGGCTCCGTGGGGGCAAAGGTATAGGACACGCATGCCACATTTTACGAAAGTTAGTTGATTCATTCAAAAGTTACCGTGAGATATTTCATTAGACAAATAGACATACGCATTAGACTGATAGACAAATCACAAGCGGTCGAATTAAAACGGAGAACTCCCTAAGGATCGTTGAGTATTCAAGTTACGGATCGATGTAAAAGAATTAAGAGATCGATGTAAAAAGCGTAGTTGTATGTGCCTCTGATGGAATCTGGAAACTTCTGAACATACTTAACGTAACAGTATTCATGTAGGCCTACTCAGTGTGTACGCCAGAAAGTACCACATCCCATTGTCACCATAATATTGTGTCTGTAGTTGACGGTCAAGGGTATGTAATCTTCTGTTCTCGATTATAAGTTCTTTTAATCCTTTGCAACAGTGTATCGGCGCCGCACTTCTACACGGTTTTGAAACTGCTTTTCTTATAGTCTAGCATGTTCAGCATTAAAAAAAAAACGCGCATATTTCAGCGAAACAAAGCCCTTACTCAATGTCGTCAAATTCCCACGTTCCGGGCAATTAATTCTCGAGTTTTCACATGCTAATTAATTACGAACTTCGTTATTTTTCTTTATCTTACGTAATTCCAAGGAAATCAGTAAGTGAAATTGTACAATTTCGACGATAATAAGCACAGTCATCGGAACTATACTACACAGCGAATGCTAAAAATTATATATGTACGAAAACCTTTACTCCCAACTTCAAAAAATACTGTAGAGTATTCCAAAATAGGCAGTACAGCATTGCGATTACAACACGTATAACTTGGTTATTTTATCTTGTTGACCCTTACTATTTATGTAAATAATCATAGTCCACTAAAACTGAATTCAATACGAAAGCAGCTGAAGTTGACAAGGTAACAGTGAGTAACTACCTGTAGTTTTTATATTTCCAGATTTCTACAGCATAGAAAAAACAGGAGGCCCAATTTGCCTAAAGGCCAAACGTAGACTTATGCTTTTTGTATAAGTTTAGGTCTTTACTAACTTAAATTAAAAAAAAAAAGATGAACTTATTTGTCTGATTTCATGTTGTGCTTTGTTCTATGTCGTCTACTTCACCATTTGTCAACAAATTGTTGAAACAGGGGAACAATAATAACTTATCTTTACGAAGCCACGAGAGCTACGATATGTAACTTACTTAAAATGAAATTTCGAAATAAAAAATAATACTTAAAAAACCAAGGAGTTTTAAAGAATAACAAATGTGAGACGATACGAAAGCCACACGAACATATATGGGTTTCTCTGTGCGTGACTTTGAGATTATTTCAAATTCTTTACCTTTATACAGACAAGGCATTGTCACTGGTATAAAGCAAATTCCTTGTTTCATATAGCTCTATAGGCTACCCACGTTAAGTTCGCTAGTCACACCGCTATATTGGAGTAAACCTTTCTCGCACTAGTGATTTGCCCTTGGTTCAATGAATCAACTAACCATTAAAGTTCGTTTAAATTGTTAACACTAATGTAGTGGGTATCATATGTTTTCAGTTTGCGCGCTCAAAAATCTCTGTTAGTATATAAAGAAATTGTTAGTATATAAATAAATCCCGTAGAACAGGGGGTAGATATAAATAAACCCCGAATAGCAAACCAGTGGTATGTTTACCAACTCGAAAATCTCCGGCTATGGTCGATTCTGCCAAATGTTTCGGCAGCTTTCGCGGCTGCCATCTTCAGTAGCATAGACTCGGTGCTCATGTCCAAATGATTAAGCCAACAATCCATCATTGTTAAACCGAGTAACGTTCAGAGGAACTTTAGTCAACAATCAACCGCTGCGAATAAACTGGCAGTTTTTACGAATGTAAGAATATGTTTATGCGGCTTAGAAGGCCGATGGGTATGGCGCCCGGCCAGTAATCTAGAGGTCATGTATTCGTTTCCCGGGAGGACTATAAAATCAAAGTACGTTTTTTACCCCCGCCCCGGTCAATTCCTGCCTGTTAAAATAAGTACCTGGGACATCACGCTGGAATAATAATGGACGGGTTGAGCGTAATGCTGACACACTACCTTCCTTGAATGCAGAACAGCTCACATAAGGCTGCCTGCCCTGCCCAACTGCTAGACTGCTTAGGCCCGTGATTTCCAGCTGGCGGACCTGCGACACCTTTTACACGGGCCGCGATCTTATCTTAGAAAACAATTTAATAATTACTTTATTTACTTTACTAAGTAAACCATTCTTAAATTATTCTTTTATTTAAGAATGGTATTACAGGGCAGACCTTCGAACAAATGTGTCACTGATTTGGTAATAGACATAGTAAATTTCACTTTATTTGTTTAATGCAATGTGTACTTGCCCTAATCATCTTTTAGTTTCATTTTGTTACAAGACAGTCAGTTAACTTCCTTCCATTCATCGGCTAGCCAAAACAGACAATACATATACTATATTAAATGTCTTTCCTATATCTTCATTATTATACTGACATAATAAGTTTGTACCGTTAAAAATATGCAGTAAGATATGTTAAACGTATAAATTACCTGTTTACTTATTTAAAATGAAGTACTGACGTTTTCATTTTTTCCATTACTTGTCGAAAATTGATGGCTGACGGTGCGGCCCGCCGTTAGTGGCCCTTAGTCAACTTTGGAAACCACTAGGTTAGGCGGTGGAAAAAGGAACCATTATTGCAGTATTATAGATGTGTTTATTTCATTAAAAAAATTTTAAAATATCCCCAGCTTATAATATTTTACATTAGGATCGAATTTTTGTGTGTTATATTAGGCTTATATTAAAAACATGGATACTGTGACATTTAGTAATAAAGCGTAGGTTAGTAACAAGTTGTACACACATTTTTTGAAAAATGCCAACATATCGATTTTAAAATTTCGATAAGCGTCTTTATATGCCTTTAATCTAAACATACGTAATTCACATACTTGACATAACGAAGTGACATGACTTCGGTGTCGCTTCCGAGAGTTAAAGTCGGCAGAAGTTGAGTATAGTGAACTGTAGGCATATGGTTGACCAGTGTTAATAGTCCTCGATGACTTTCGAATGTACAACTTTCAAGAGTGGCGATGATTTACGCAAATGTCGTTGTACGGCGGAATCGCCCGTTCAACACGCACCAGCAGGTCATGAAGAAACTCATCTGTTAATAAAGAATGTAGACGAATGAACAGAGTAACTGGGCCTCGAAACCAAACATTGGATCGGCGATACACTAGCAACTAGATACATGCTTAGGAATTCGAGTATTTCCTCACAGCGATTGTCTGTGACGTGATATACCGAATCAGGGTACAGAAAATATACAAAGAAGCCGCCACGATTTGCGTGTAGTAATAATTTCCAGGCACAACATACTGCCACGGTACACTAAATATTACTAAACTGTGCAACTCAAAAGTTTCTGTAATAACAGAATGTGTACTTCATATTCCTTGATTATAACTAAACTTTTAAAGTGCTTGAATTCATCGACTACATGTAACCAAGTGGTGAACGTGCCGATACATGAGGGTTGAACATTCGAGATAACGACGTCGTCACACTCGCGACATATAGGCTACAAACGCCGTCGTACACACTTTAGAGTCGGAGTTGAAAAAACATTTTTACCCGAGTAACGTAAACTACAACAGTAATTAAATAGTCCTTTCATTTTCAGTAGACCTACTCGTACGCCAGATAACCGAAGTACGGAGAAAATGGTGTAACAATGGAGAAAATAGTGTCACAGTTAAAACACAAGTTGCTAGGAACAAACGAAGACAACTTGCGTTGAAGCTGTTGTATCTGATGACAGACTTTTCGAAAAGATACAACTGTTACGTTATTTCCCTAGAAGCTACAATAATGTATCGTTGTAAATGGGACCAGATAAATAGAGTGGCAAATGAGAATGGCCGAACTTGTTCCTGCTACTACTAAAATTATACAGTTATATTGATATTCCCGTTTTTTTTTTTTGTGCGTATACCGTCCTTGTTTATCTATGACGTTTTTCGTTTGCTGAATCATCATCTGTTGGCGAATTATAAGTTGCTAGTGATTTTAATCAATCAGTAAATATTAAGGTTTGTCGGTACTGGACGGGGTCGTAGTCGTCCGCCTACCTGTTTGTACCCTTTTCCAACAAATTAATAAAACACCCAAATATAATAAAAAGAATCAAAGCGACAATAATTTCTCCTACGGATACGGATAACCGCACAATGTGCCTAATCGCTTGATTCTTTTTCGTTCATTTAGCAGTTTTGTGAATGAAAGACAAAAAGGCATTAAATATAATTCTTATAATTAAATACAAAATGAGGAAGCTATATCCAATAAATGTGTCGCTTCATTTGTCTGCATCAACATTTAATGTACCAAACAATGCATTTATTTGGCTATAAATAAATAAATAAAAATGTGTGTGTGTGTGTGCGCGCGCGTGTGTAAAAATGTCTATTCTTCTAATTGATGAGAATAAAATTCCGTTTTCATTAGTAAAACACAAGTCTGCGAAATATGTCGCGCCCGGGCACAGAGCAATACGTTTGAGTTGATACAATGTATGCTTACGTCTACGCACGTTGACTGTGTTTGGAGCACGCAACAATGCGCTTACGTCGACTACAGCTCCGCATTCTCGCAGGCATAAACACACTCAGATACTAGAGGTGGGCTAAACTGTTATTTTAAAATACTAGGTATGAAAATACCGTTCCAAAAAAATAACAGGTACAAATACCTGTTATTATATACTATATATACATAACCTATATTATCCTTTGTAAGTAACTCGTTTTGAGTTTCCTGCAGGTCTCCTATGTAATATCTTCAAATAAATACACTGCAAGTAGGTTTATTTTCACCTAGATAAACCTATTAATATATTAATAAACCTACTTGCTGTGTATATTTGAAGATATTATATAACCTATACTATATAATTTGTTATAAGAAATAAATTGAAACTAAAAGTATTAACAGTATTACTTTACACTGTGACTTTATTAAACTATTACTGTTTAAATGAAAATAAGAAACAAGAGAATTTATAGGCCTATCTCCCTTTGGGAATACCAATTTAAGTTTTCACTAGTAGTAAACAAACTAACATTGGTTAGACAAATCAGTTGCGAAACTCGGGGCAATTAAATAATTTAGAGTAGGCCTACACGTAATACCACGAAAAATAATGTGAAAAACCATCAGAAACGTATAATAAAAACATAACAGTAAGCCACAAGAGTGAATGAGAATAAACAAAATTTTACAAATAAAAATAAAAAAGAAATTGTAATGAAATAAATACAAATACATAAATAAAAACTTATAAATAATAAGCACCAACAAAAGTAAATTAAATGCATTACAGATATTTAAGGAACAGAACTAGATAAAGTGCATAAATGTCCATTACAACAATCTCATCATTTACGTGAGATGTGTAGTGAAGTTAAAATCACATTAATAAAAAGTATAATATAGCTTATCAACATCAGCCACTCTATAGGTTATAACTGAATATAATTAAATTCAACTATTTCACTAACGACGGAACATAAAGTTTTTTTTGAGTAAAAACAAAGTTTTACCAACCGATTTTAGTTACAAGTTGGTGACTAGTATAATATATAATTATTAGCATATAATCTGTATTATATATCTGCATATCACACGAGAATAAATGTAACAGCAGGATGAATTATTTCCTTTATTAAAAACAGCTCCGTCTCTTTGCGCAGAATGAAGTATACAGGACGAGAAAGTGGCTCATACTATATGTCCTACTCGAAATATGCTTGATACTACCTGTTCCTGAAATACTAGGTGTTACTAAAATACTACTGTTACTCTGGAACGCGTTGTTGCTTGTGTATCGGTGATACCACTAGTATTTGAAATACCTAGTATTTTAAATACGCGTTACTGGCTGTTCCTTGCGTTCCAGTGATATTTTTGTACGCCTAGTATTTGGCCTTGGTTTACGTGATCTTGCGTACTTTGTGTGTGTGTGTGTGTGTGTGTGTGTGTGTGTGTGTGTGTGTGTGTGTGTGTGTGTGTGTGTGTGTGTGTGTGTGTGTGTGTGTGTGTGTGTGTGTGTGTGTGTGTGTGTGTGTGTGTGTGCGTAGGGGGTGTGCCTCGACTCTGAACAGCGAGGGCGGCGTGTCTCGACTCGAACAGCGTCTCCGCGAATAACAGGTATTTCAACTTTTCAGTCACTGTTACATCCGTTCCACAAAAATATCGTTCCAAAATACCTATTACAGGTATATCGGCCCACCTCTATCACATACACATTGATTTGTTGCTGTAATGGCGGCGGTCATAAGGTTCAAGACTTCCGGGAACGGTTTTAGAGTAGAGGCGTAAGGCACATCAGTGTGTGTATAAGATATACTAGTCTAAGATTACGTGTGACTTGTGATAGGCCTACTGTCATCATTCGCGAAAAACTTATAAAATGTATTTCGTAACTACTACAATACTGATCTTTTTTCATTTCACATAAAAATGTAATACTAGCTAATCTACATAAGTGGCGTGGATATTTAGTCCCGGATGTATCAGTGGCGTATGTAGAATTTGGCTTGGGGGGACGGGGTCGGGTCTTTGACTAATCAATATTACTATCTTATAGAGACATAAAAACGCCTAATAACATCCTGAAATCAGTCCCATTAAAGTACAAGGTAATAACACCATAAAGTACGTGTTATTGAAACATTGTTAAAAGATATTTATTGACTGGATTGATTTTCCTATATTTCATATATCAAACGTACACCCTAATGCTGTGTAATAAACCTATTTGTGTATTTAAAAAAGAGCTACTACTATATTAGCGTATACAGCTGAAAAAAAAAACAGCCTAAAAATTAGAAGATTAACAAAATTCAACTTTTTCGACCCTCTGGGGGGGGAGGTCCGGTTCCGTTCGCCCCCCGTAAATACGCCCCTGCAATGTACTGACTAATATTGTTAATGAATTACCTACAATTCATAAAAGATATCTTTAATAATCCAGAGAGTATTTTCGCAACTTGAAACAAAAATTATTAATTAACTTATATTTTTACTGTTTTCAGAGTCCGAGCTTATCCGTATAAGTAAAAAGAGATAGGCCTAGGTAGTACTATTTGGTACATAACACTGTCAGTCACGAACTACCAGTATTTTTAGAACTCAATGTTCTTAGGCTTCATTTTAACCTTTTTTTTTTACGGAGAAACCATGTCTCCCATTGTATAGGCTACTGCACGAACCCTTAGGGATCTCTCTCTCTCTAATTTTGTATATATACAGTCGGTACAATCGTGCCAATTTATAGAATATGATGAGATCAGTGGCTGCAAAAAGAGTTTGTAAATTGTCGTGTCGTGAATACTCATAAACATCACTCATCACTCTAGTCAAAAAGGAGAACGTGCTAGGACGAGTGTGCAGATACTAAAATAATCTTAATTGGTTCTGCGCTATTTACTTTCCAAACATTTAAAGTGTAGGCTAATACAAAAATTGCCCATTAGGCTAGTACAATGTCAGTTTTTATTCACGCGAACTAATATACAAGTTTAAACCTCACGTTAAATATACAAGTGAAAGGTAGATTTACTTTATGTTACTAATAAGCTACAAAAATAGTTTTTTCTAATTAACAAAAAATATCCGGCAAATATGATATTTTGCGTTGGTGAAATGAGGAAAAAATTGTGTGGAAATGAATTAAAACTGTACACAAATATTGGCAGTTGTACTGTTATCAACATATTCTGCCCTTGAAAATTCACTTTATAAGACCGATGCAGTGAGTCAGCATACGATCGAAGTACGGACATATCCACTCATGTAAGACAACAGATTGAAATAGAGAGTGATGTAAATCGCTAAACACGGGAAATTTGTTCAATTTTTAAAGGTTGAAAACCAACCTTTTCTACCGTCATTTAAATTGTCAATTTAGTACTCTGGACATTGTGTTCACAGCACTCACTGTTGCTTAAGACAAACGATAAGGTTCTGAGGAATAGTTACGAGTTAAGCACGCAGATATTGTAAAGTTATTTAAAACGATCGTACGCCTGCACTGCGAGCGCTTTATCTGTCAGCAGCCGGGCAGTTGTGGGTCTATTGTATACAAGCGTTCTACTTTATGCTAACGGTGGTTGTACTGTCGTCTTGGAATATGAACTGCCAGTCTTATGGGACAATAGGTGGCATATTTGACGGTTCTCTTCAACTGTGAATTTATTGTGGGTTACTGGTATAATGGGAAATTTATCTATAATGTATGACTCTTCGTTCATCCTCTGTTAGTTCGCCATTTTTGTGTATACAGTATTTCTTTCTTTCTTTCTCCCTTCTGTGTTATCCTTTATTTTGCATTATTCTTGTACAGATTTCATAGATACTGCCTTACAAACCGTAATTAATTGATATATAGGCCTTAATAATTGTTTTAGTAAGGAGTGTGCAGAAATAAAATCTCTCTCTGAAATGTTTTTTTTGTTACTTAATAAAGTGGTCGGTTTTTACGTTCATGGGTTAAAGGTTGGCTGTAGCCGCTAAATACGTTAGTGCATGGATGTACTCAAATGATACGTTCACAGAGTGGAAAGTAAAGTCGTACTAAGCCAGAAAATAAATACACTAGATTCAAATTCATTCGCATTCGATAATGGTCTAGACCGCTGTCCAAAAAAAGGTGTTAATATTATTTTATAAAAGATTTTCCGAGATCCATTGACTTTGGCATAGTTACTTGTATGTTAGATGCGAATGTAACTCGTTTAAATGTTTTGGCGCCAATCATTGTTGACAAATTATGCCAAGATATTCGCCCTTCGACGCTGCCTTTTTCCGTGTCTCCAGCCTTGTAAGACTTCTTTTATTGCTTCCTAGTATTCGCGTTTGTGTTTGTGGTTACGTTCTTTATTCGTCTTCTATTCTACCTGGCTACGTCGTGTTTGTATTCAGGGAGTGGCGTATCTAAAATTTGGCCTTGGGGGGGGGGGGGGGGGTCGAGTCGGCTTCATACAAAACAAAAAACAAGTTATGACTAATCAGCAGTACTCTCTTCAAAGTGATTGAAAAACGGGTGATAACATCCTGAAATCAATCCCATTAAAGTAAACGGTAATAATAACACAAGAAAAATACGCGTTATTGAAACATTGTTTACAAGATATCTATTGACTGAATTGATTTTCCTATATTTCGTATTTCAAACGTCTTCGACGCTCATTGATCAACAACAAACGAGATGTCAAGTCTTCGCTTGATCACTGTATGATAAACAGCATAATTTGGCGTTTCTATCAGTAAATAAACCTTTACTGATAAGCCGTTTCTTATAAAAAACCTTTTTTATATTTAAGAGTTTCTACTATATTAACGTAGATAGCTGAAAAAATAATAAAATAGACTAAAAATTAAGAGATTAACAAAATTCGTCTTTTTTTTGACGCTCTGAGGGGGTTTGGTCCCGTTTGTCCCCCCCCCCCGCAAATATGCCCCTTGGCAAGTGTGTATGTGACTACTGCTAAACTAGTAGAACTAGAATCAGAAAGAAAGAAAAATTAACATAAAATCTAGAGAGAGGAGAAAGTTCAGTGTCGAAGGACAACAATACTCGTAAAATACCATCAGTTCCTGATTGCACGAAAGTGTGTGTAATACGCGTTCAACAAGTAAACAAGAGGTTTTTTCCATTAGTTGAACGTGTGTAAACAGCCATTTAAATCACTGTAAATAAACTGTAGATGTAATGGAGAATGGAGACGTAGCAACTCTTGCGAATCTCCATGCGACTCATATTGTTGAGTAAATCCACTTGCTTATACAATCAAATTCTTACAACCCTGACTGGAAATAGTTTTCTTATTTCCTTGCAAGTAAATCCGTGCTATTTCTAGTTTATTTATGTTATTTATGCAAGAGCACTATTCCGTGGAAAAGAAACGGCGTTTATTTTTATCTGTTTTGTCATAACTTTGAACTGATTTGTGTGAAAAATAGGCCAGTGTCGCAGTCGTGAAAGGTGAAATCGACTGACTTCACGCGTTTTCGTGTACGCACGGCCTCCAATGAAGTTCTGGAAATGTCACTTGTTTATGCGTTAATATAGTTACTCATCAAGCGCCGCAGGGTGGAGGAAACTTAATTGTGGTGCGGCTGAATAACATATGGAAAAGAAGATAAACTGCTTTGGCTCGCAACACATGGTGTTCACGGAACGCTGTGATGAGTAACACCAGTTATTCACGTTAAAGGAATTGCGACGTGTAAATTGGAGAAAACGCTGAGAATAACCGGTTATATGACAACCTGACTCGCAAGTTTTTTGAAGAACAGCTGTAACATAATAGAGGGAAAAAATCATAAATAGAATAATGATATTCTAAACAGAATTGGCTAAAGCGCAATATAAAAGCTATTCGATAGGAATCCTAACAGTGTTAAGTAAATGTTTATACTAATTATCGACATCTCTGGGAAGACAACCTACATTTATTCTTAATCGTTTTAATGCAGAAACGATTGTTCCTTATGGATTCTTTCTTATCTCCATACACAAGAATTCACGGATGAGCGTAAAGGTATAAATTGTTGAAATTGTCAAGTGTTTATTCATGGAGTGTGAATACAGTGTGATTGTAACGACAGTATTCGGCATTTGACTACAGAAGAATTTAAATTTTGAAAATCGCTTTTTGCTATTCACGTCTATATACCGCATGTTACTCTGTTGACAATAACAGCAAAGGTATCGAATAAGGTTGTCAGTTATTGAAATTATTCCAGACAGGCCGATCTAGAAATGATTACTAACAGTTTGAGTTAATCCGCACGGTAGTTTTCCAGTGGTTTTACAGTATATCGGTTTCATAACACTGACGAAATGAAATGTATGTTATTGCGACTGTGTCGGTCATTACATTGTATATAATTGTTAATTACGGAATATATTCCGAATTGCGCCACACAACGGCTTCAGTTGATCTCATTACAGACATTTTGAAGTAGAAGTAAATATCTTAAAACGTGGCGCCAAGATGAGATGGATTTAGGCAAGAACTACCACCTACAAAACGCAGCCCTCCAAACGATTAGGTCTACACGTTGACGCACTTCCTACATCAAAATTCGTAACAGTTGACGCACGCATTATGAACGTTGAATTATGAGTCATGGTTCAAGAGGGACCGTTAATTCATGAGTCAGTGTTAAGGATCTCCGATAAATTATATCATTGTTACTACGTGTGTTTGATTTGAAGCACCTATCAGAATTATTCTATCCGCGTGGAGGCATCAGGAATACGTTGCCCAAATGTATCTGCGACCTCTGATCCACACACGAGTATACAGTATTCTCTATATAGTGGTATAGTTTACACACATGTGCGCGTCTGTATGTACGTTTTTAGTGTAATATAAAACACCACTGAGTAGCTTAATATTTTATTCAGGTCCTTCCAACCTTCTTGTGTTACAACGGTAGTTTATGTAGGCCTAAATACAGAATACGAACCACCGTTCACATGAACGAGGATCAGTTTGCAAAATTCGTGGAGCGAAATCTAGCGGTAGAAGTAAAATTTTCGCGTGTTACAAGATGTATATTTCATATGAACACATGTTAATTTTGAAATCTATCTGCAGATTTATTAATTTTTTACCAGCTGTTTGGAATTTCCGTGTTTGAAATTCTTTGTTGAAAGCGCTCTAGCGCCAATGAAAATTCACAAGATGGCAAATTGTCAGGAGATGCTGTGTCTTTAAAAACAATGGTTTGTAACTGGACACTTAAGTTTAAACGTGGTCGTACGAGCATTGAAGATGATCCTAGCAGTGGACGCCCAAAAAGTGCAACTCCAGATACGCCCTATCGTTAAAAAAATATTTCATACACGTTGTTGGAAGACCGGCGATTGAGAGTGGATGACATTGCTGATATCATAGGCATCTCTTACGATTCTGTGTAGCCTATTATATTTTAACTCAAGAACTTGGTGTGAAAAAACTCGTGCAAGAGGCTGCCTCATTTGGAGTTGTTGCATTTTTTTGGGCGTTCGCTCCTGGGATCGTCTTTAATGCTTGTAGGACCACGCTTAAACTCAAGCACCCCCTTACACACCGTTGTTTTGAAGGCGCAGCGTCTGCTAACACATTTACTATTTCATTGTGAGTTTCCTTTTTTTAACAAAGAATCACAGCACGATGTTTGAATTTGCCCATTTTTCAAATCACGCGTGAGACATATATTTAAAACAGATGGTAAACAATTATTCAACTGTTAGATAGATTAACAGGTGTTCATATGAAACACATAGTAACACATGGAAAATTTTAGTTCTACCGCTAACCTATAGGCTATATGTCACTCCGCGAACTTTTCAACTGACCCTCATAAAATGGCTGGTTTGTAATACACAGAGTGTAGCACTAACTCTGAATCGAGAACACGGAACCGACACAGAATCAACAATGAATGCAATATATTCTAGATTATATATGTGTACTCGGAAACAAGACTACGGAAACAGTCCAAACTGTGTAGGTACTACAGTTGGTTTTCGTTCAGACTTTTTTAGAATGCTTCAAATTACAATGTGTAGCACTATAGACATAGAGACGATAATAGTTTTAAAGCAATGAACAGTATCACACTTCTGTATCGGGAAAACATATAAGTATGAACAGAAACTAGTTAAAGAAAACAAGTTTACAAGTTTATGTAAGACTTGATTGTATACACATTTCATTGATGGAGTCTAGTTTATCAATCTGTAATATTTTAAATCAGATATAGCGTAATTGTATTTAAATGGATATTTGTAAACACAGATATAAACAAATTTGTACAAATTAAATGGATATTGTCATCAGTAAACAAAAGTTTCAATTAAACGATAGACAGCACGTTGTAGGCCTATAGTGTACAGGTTATTTGTCGTAGGCAACTGTTATTTATCTCTGTTTTAGTAAGAAACTACTGTAGTTACAAATGTTATACAAATTCTGTACTTTTTTGTTACTGTATTCTTTACAATTGGTTAAGTGTCCACCTTTTAAAATATTTCCTTCACGCGTATTGAAGTCTCAAAGCGTGCGTTACCAAGCTGTAAAGGTTCTTATATCGCCCAGACTGTCAACGCCCATACCCTACCAGAAAGTCTCAAAGCGTGCGTTACCAAGCTGTAAAGGTTCTTATATCCCCCAGACTGTCAACGCCCATACCAGAAAGTCTCAAAGCGTGCGTTACCAAGCTGTAAAGGTTCTTATATCGCCCAGACTGTCAACGCCCATACCACAAATTGGTTCCAGCTCTGTAATTGTTCTGAAGACCATTCCGATATTACATTCTTTTTTCAACCCTAGAAGACTGCTGACGTACAGACCCTTTTTTATTTACTTTATTCTGTAATATTTCTTGTTAATAACTTCCAACATTTCTTGTGACTGAACTCGGCATTCGGTAGAATTTGTAGACGATTATCCTGAGCAGTAATGATGAAGGGAATTACAGAAATTGTTAGTTGTTAAATCGCTTTTATGGCCCGCTATTAAATACATTATCTTTATCACTAAAAGAAAAGAGGATACTCGACAGGATTGCCCAGTATCGGCTGAATTGGTGAGAACATTGCCGCATCCCCAAGCAACTATGGAACTATAAGCTGAAGGGACGGAGAGGTGTGGGACGTCCGAGGGAGCGCTGGAGTGACCAGCTCTAGACTTTGCCTGTTTGAGACCGGAACAAACCACCCTTGGTTTAATCCTCGCAGATGATGATGATGATAGCTAAAAGCAAATAAGATTTCATTTTTGATAAGACGCATGCTCATTATGATGGATTGACAGAAAACTATAGTGCTCAAAGTTTTATTCCATTAAACTTTTGTTATACCGCCTCCCTAAAAACGTTCTTAGCTCAATTTGCGCCATGACCCTCCCTGTGGACAGGACTTGCTTGGGAGAGAATCGCCTGAAAATGATTAGGGAGATAGTTGCTTAACAGTGAGAACTCATTAGCTATTGTTAGTAATGATTATAGGCATATACGTCGTGTGCAGAAACGCATCTACGTGTCTATGTGGGTATACGCTGCTCGTGTACGTAGTAATGCAACAGTATCCTCATAATATAAGTTATAATTATGTCAGACCAGTATTACTTAGACTTCTGACGAGAGCTAGTGATAGGTAACACTTGACCGGTCATCCGTTACCGTCAACAAATCAACGCGATGTCCCTGTGATGGCCACACAAGTAGTCCTGCCATTTGTAGACAGCCGTTTCGTGGCAACGCTAACTTAAACTTTCTCTGTTTACAGTCGCACACGATCTGAACGTCTTTACCCTGAACGCGTTTGAATACGGTTCCCAATCTAGACACGTTTATGTTACAAGGCCTTATTGAAAGTGTTGCTTGACTAGTACGCTAAACTTGAGCAATAATATTGTGTGGGTACAGTTAGTTCGATAGAAACGTTAACTCAAGTTGCAGAAGATGAAAAAACGAATTATAAATAATAAGTGGTGTTTCACCTTTTGGTTTAGCGAGTAGTTGCCAAGTCTGTCGTTCGTTAAGTTGCTCGCCCACCGTCAAGCAAGCCGAACGGAGTGGAGAGTTAGCACAGTCAGAGAAAGTGAGAAACTGCGATGGACTTGTCACCTGTCTCGGCTCCATTTCACATTAGCCTTGGCTCTCGTGAGGTTGTTACGCCAAGAAAAGTCAGTAAGTGATTAAATATAATATTATAAATGTAAACTCGTTTAAATTTATTTTATTGAACTATAACATGTTGTTTATTCCTAACGCGTTGTTCACTGTATATTTATTTTCCTCGCTGATCACGTTATTCTCAGGCCAGTATGTTGTTTCTATTGATAGTCTGTTATTCTTTATATGGACTAATACTCTATAGTAACTGTCGTTAAATACTCCGTTGTAACTGTAATGCTCTTTATAACAGAATCTGCTGTAATGAATATTGTAAAAGAATTAACGTCACCAATTTTCTTTGTGTTAGCAAGATTGTTTTTCAGACTTTAAATAAATCTTATACTTCATAAGATTTTTGTTTTGATAGGGAAAATGAAAATCCGCACAACAGCATTCGTTAGACGTAAAGTCCGGCCGTCAACGTTGTTTCAGCAGTTTGTAAGTGTTGCTGTAACGGCCATAGTTAACTACTTTCTTGAATTCACTGGGAGTTTCATTTGCGCACGCATGAGTAGAATCATAGAATCAGTTTACCGGTCGTAATGATCGTAAACAAATTCTCTGTAAAGTTTTCTTCCATCTCTCTCTCTCTCTCTCTCTCTCTCTCTCTCTCTCTCTCCCCGACAACAGGCGACAGTCGACATTGACCAAGGTGCCTCAGCATTGGAAAAAGAAGCCAATGCCCGAATAATGTGTGCCACTACGAATACTAATTACACACGATGTCACTGTCCTGGTTGTCATGTGTACGCATTGACGTTTGCTACACGTTAAGTCAATCCGTAATTTTGTGTTAAGAAATTCATAAACATATTTGGGAAGGAGATTAATCGTGGCTAGTTTTTCTCTTGGGTCTTTGCAGAAAGCGAAGTAGACTCCACCTTCTGATTTTGGTAAAAGTAGAAAGCGACATCCATGGACTTCTGGTACACAAAAATACTGCATTGACGTGCAGATCAGCGTGCACCTGAAGTTAGGCAAATCGATCGCTTTCAAGTGGTTGACCAAAGTGATTGGGCTGTCTAATATTTTACACCGGGTTATTAAAAGAAGAACGGAGACGGTACCACATTTGCGATTGAAAATCGCACAAAACATGACGGGTCAAGAACTTCAGTGAGCAGTTTAAAAATGAAACTAGTTCAGTGTTTGCTCTTTCTCATCCTCAGATACGAGCTTTGAGGAAATGAAAGGTAATCAATGTAGATGCAGTGAAAATATATTGTTAGAGTCGAATGTGCAGAATTTCTTGGGCGGAGCTATGAACAAATGAAATAATATCCAAAAAATATTATCGTCAATTATACAAAGTTGGACTTCGATATTTCAGTCATGTTATGAAGAAATTGTGAAGAATATAAAGAAAAGTCGTAAATGTACTAGTAACATTTTCAAGAAAAAAAGTACACAAGGACCCTCTGCATCCATGAGTAAACCAGTGAGTCCAGACAGTGAAACCATTATAAAAAAATAGAACAGTCCAAATGGCTTAAGCAAGGCAATTGTAGAGAACTGTTCACAACATATCCAGGCTACCACTTCATTTTCTGGAGCACTGGTTCCCAAAAAGTTTTCCGTGAAATATTAGTTTTAAAGTATTAAAAAGAGACACCGACTTTTTTACAATATAGTGTACTTCCTCAACGTTGTTTTTACAATAATTACACTTGCTTTAGCCGTCATCGGACTTTTCGTAACAATAAGAACTGAGACTGATAAAAGACTATTCAGGGGTGCTGTAGAATTTCAGAATGCCAAGAAGGTAAAAAGTTTGGAAATTACTGGACTAAAGGCAATTGGGAGGAGTGAGAGTAGAGTCTGTACCGGTGCGCTCTTGAGTAGTAGTTACACTGGATTCAAGATTCACAAGATTCAAGATCCAGCTTGCACGCTAGTTTGTGTAACGTGGATGTCCTGTCTTGTGCTGTACACATGACCGCGCAGTACCGTGAAGAAAAATTATACCATCGGACTGCGATCTGGAGGCCAACATAATGCCGAGTGATAAGACAACCGATTTAACTTCTTTCTGTCTATCAAAACAACCACCTTCAACAGGAAGAATACTTTGCTATTTGAAATTTGAAAACTATTTACTTTTGAGCGTTGCATGTTACATATACAGTGTCCGTACGTTACGTATATACTTACAGATAGGTCGGGTGACATAACACGTGATAATTGGTATTGGCACGCTGTGTTCTCTGTTTATGTTTTAATTCAATAATACGTTTTTCAAAGTCGCATAAAGTTCTAAGCTTTGATCTGATGCTCTGAGCATTTGGAGGTTTTTTGCCCTCGAGCAGGTTGCTGACCTCACACAAAAAACAACCCTGAAACCGGAGGACCAGAATTTCCTCTAGGGACGAGACAGTGACACAGGCTTTCTCAACTCAGTCAGCAAAAACGAAACTAACAATACGGGTATCAGAAGTGAAGGTATTAAGAAAAATGTGCGACAAGGCCATATGAAATCGAGAAGGAAATGTGAATAACTTACTAGAGAAAGATGCAAAGTGGACAAAATTGGAACTGGATAGCTAGGAGATGATAAGAATGGAATGCGCATATTGACATAATGGAGACAAGAAACCAAGGAGGAAAAGAAGTGTCAGTCGATCCAGGAAAAGATGGAAAGAAAGCTTTTACCTGTTATAACGAACAGACTTTAATTCCAAGAACAGAGGTATAAAGTTATGCAGATTGCAATATCTTTGCATAGCGTCACTCTACAGTTGTTGTGTATAACTCTCTCTTCATATCTTTTGATGGCCACAGGAGCGGAAGGGGGAGGAGAGAGTTGCTCCAGCCTTTTTTCCGACGAACGACTGTTAGTCAGAGATTCCGTATTCAACAATAAAGCAGTTTCGGTTCGTTAAGGAAACGTTTCACAGCTAAGGGTACTCTACTTTATTGCGCAACTCTACTTTCAGTCTGGCGCTAATCGTAGTTATAACTGGCGATAACGGACGCATTTAGCAATAGGAAAGCACAGTCTGCAATTGTTTGCATCAACCCGCATGTGAAACACTGCCACATGTTTGTACCCATGCGTGAACATTTGCGGCAACTCGAACACCTGCTGCTCGATTCTGTTTGTGAATAACAGACTGTTTACTGTTTGATGTGATTTGTACTGTGTGGCAGTAGTGTATGATTTATGCGCTCACCGCCAGACGATTGTCACAGACCTCTTTGAACAGCCACAACTTCTCCGTCCCCTTGGCTCCAAACAATCGGAATAGCAATCAACATGGGTATGTAATTGTTGTAGAGCATGCAACATTCGTACATAATAAATAGAACACACGCGCGCGCACATAAATAGTGTTGTGTATCATGAGTGCGGAGTCGGTCAAATTGGGCCTGATTTATGAATAAGACCTATCCGTGACTAAGAAGTGGGCACCTGTATCTCGTGAAATTAACTATTTAAAAAAAATCATTGGGATTTTTATTGCTTCGATTATTCATCAGTCAGACAGTGGTCGATGATAACCAGTTCTCAGTAAAATCCCTCCATACAGCGGGTAAGGGTCTCAAGTTTCAAGTGGTTTCTTCGTAAAAGCGAATGAGAAAGCAGAATTGTTTATTTATTATTTCGTCTGTACAATTTTTACACATTTTCCGGAACCAAAGATTACATAATTGATTGAATTCTCGTCTTCCACTGCTGCCCGCTAGTTTCCCATCGGGCACCTCCCCAGGTGGTGGATACCGGATATGGTCCTCACCAGATATGGTGGGTACCGGGGAAATAAAATACCCGGGGCGGACCAAAACTAGCAGCTGCTGCCTTGTAGTTGGATATTGGTTAATCAAAGGCTAAAGGAAATACACCTTGATTAAAAATTGCCTGGTCCTCCAGGTTGGGAGTTGATCCAATGGGCCAACTCCCTATTCATCGGAAAAAAGGAAATGTCAGAAAACTAAATAGAAAGCAGACTTCTTAGGCATAAAAAATATAACTAAAATTATTTCAGCGTTTGCACCTAAACTTTTATTTCACTCCACTAAAGATGTAATTTTTGATGAATTTACAGACGACAAAGATCATTCAAGAAACGGACTAGCAACCTGTCAGAGAACCATTTGAAACACCAGAACACACGGAAAGCTACTGTTGTAGCGGTACTGGACGCAACTGACTCCCAGCTCACCGCCACAGTCTTAAAATTCTACCATCTCTTAAATGTGTCTTGTGTGACGAAACACAGTCATTTTTGCGACTGGGAACATATGAATAAATGCACTACTATTAACAACATCAAGGATATTATTAACACTTATATACTAGTACACTTTATTATGAATGAAGAAGTCATATGGAACTGTATCAAGTGTCAAAGAGTATTAAATAGTAATAATAAGGGATCCTTTGTTACGCGTAAGCAAGAAAGGCTGCCTTATGGGAGCCGTTCGGCATACGTAATGTGGCCAGCATTAGGATAATATCCCAAGTATTCATTTCCACAGACTGAATCGACTGGATTGAAAAGACACACCTTGGTTGTGTGTTGTACCCTGGGATGGAACCCAGTACCTCTAGGTTAGTAACCAGGAGTCATGCCCGCTGGACTGCTAAGCGCCAAAGTATTAAATATATAATAATAAAACATTTATTTATGTATTGAATATATAATAAATAAATACAGTTTTATAAATTAGGCTAGATATGTTAAGAGTTCTACATAGTAAATTTTAAATAATATGTACCAAATTCACCGTCAGATTTTCTCACAATTAGCAGGGTACTGCTTATGGTACCGTATTTCTGAAGACTATAAGTATATCCTGTCATGAGACATTTAAACAAGCATTTAACATTTAAACACATGTTTGCAATAAAAAGGTCTTAAACGCGTTTGTTTTTACAAATTTTGTGCATTTTTGGATTGTATTTACGTCAACTATTTTGTACGAGACTGAAGATGTATTATTCTTTTCTCGGAACTAGTCGAAAATATCAAGTAATTTGTGTTCAGACCCGAGTATTGTGGTTGCGTTAGTTATGACAGTCTACCAAAGCGTGTTTGCATTAACTGAATCCGTGTTTATAAATTAAAGGGAAATGATATCGCTGGACACGATACTGGCGCCCGCAGCATTGTGCACGTTACTGTTATAGTCGTGGACATTTAACAGTACAGTATCGGCGACATCGTTATTAAAGCGCAAAGCCGTTCACGGATTCTTCCTTTGGTAAAAAAGAATAGTTGCCAGTGCTTCTTAATACCAGACCAGACAGACGAAGAAAGACCAGATACTACTAACATAAGGTAAAAATCTAACAGAAAAATTAGGGTGGAGACCTACTTCATACGAAATAAGCTAATACACGTATAATTGAAGGTGATTCTGAGGTTTCTCCCCACTGGCTTAGTTGTTCGATTCACTCCTATAGTCCACATTAAATATTGTCTGACTCATATTTAAAAACCTTATCTGCTTTCTCAATGAATACATGCTAGTAACAAACAATTTACTTAATTTTAATTCGAAACTTAATTACACCAGTATTGAACGTTTCCGCTTTCACATAAACACGGTAGACTTCACGCAGTATTTAACTTTAAAATTCGTTGGCGTAAAGTTAACTATAATCAGTTCATAGTTTCATCATTTTAGTTTAACCGCTTCAATGATTTCTTGGTTTCTGTTAGATAGTTTGTTCTACCGTTTAATGTAAGTTTATTAACTGACCTGAAAACGACACGGATTGTTAGTGGACGAGGGTTGTGATTTTTTAAATTATTAACTATGGCGATTGTCCGAAAGCATATAATTAATAACGGTAAATTTTATTCAACAAAATTTTATCGTTTTTAAATGAACACAGATTTTGGAAATCTGGAATTTCGACTTTCGACGGAGTGAACAGTCATTGCGTAAAATGAGGTAGTCTACGTGGAAAATTTTAAGGCTGTTGTTAATTTTTTCTAAGCGCACTGAGGATCGTGCAAAGTGCTTTTACAAGAAAACGGCACGATTCAGGCTACTGAAATGATACGAACCACAGCTTCCTCGATAATAAATAAGTTCGATTTTTCAACATCGAAAAGAGAAGCTTACTTTTAACACCTCAGAGCTGCTGAAAGAAAGTGGGAAAGGTTCGTAAAATTTGGGAGTTAAGTGAAAACGAAGCAAAGCAAAACGATTTTTTCCCGTAAGAAACAACAGCAAAAATAGAGTTCGGGTTCTAAGACACAAAATATTTTATGAAACACACGATTGTTACTTGTAAAATATAATGTATTGTGATTAGGGTAGTGTACGGAATACCAGAACGGTGGCTACTTTCGACCACCATACTCGCTGTTCATCTGCTTCACCCGCTGCCTTAAAGAAGGATTGGAGAGTTGATTGTTTTGTTACACTGTTTGTTTTTCCTTTGTAGATTTACTTTGATATCATGCGCGCTCAGACTGTTACATGCCAAACATTTTGATGCGATAATGTGTTCTTACGGCAGCGATACTGTCCGGTCAGATTGTCCTGTTAGTAAAATGACAGGAAGACGGTCTTGTCCACGATCTCTCGTCGTTGCCACAATTAGCGTCCAGCAACTCCAGCCTATCGCCTTCAATGAAGCCGATCCTCGTGTCGTCGTCATTCTTTTGTTCAGTGTAGGCTTTTGTTTAAATGATACAAGAATGTGTCAACAACGCGGCTATAGAGGTGGAGCGAAAAACGTAATTACGACAGAAAAGAGTTGCTTTGATAGTTGACGTCAACGGTTCCAATGAGATTGCTGTAGTACCCAACCCTGCCCCTCACGTTGCATTACACTTCCAAGTCCGCGACTTCATCGCCCAAAATCCGCAGCCCTTTCTCGATAAGCTGAAATACGTTTACCGACCCTGTTAATGCTGTTTCATTTTCTTCCTTATCGATTTATTGTTTATGTTCAGGATTTTGGGAGAGTTCTAGCAGAACTCCATTAGCACGTTCTCCATCATGATAGTCAAGCAGTCTCGTGTTTCTAGTTTCTGGAAACCTGCCACTGGACATTAAGTATCGCGTTGAAGCGTAGCGAAACAATTGCAGCATTGTAACGGGTTTGAGAAGAAACCTCATTAATCTGGGGGGTTTGAGATCCTACTACTGTACATACTGTGTTAACGAGACACATATTTAGCAGTAAACGCAGCCCTTAATTTTCTTCATGTGTAAGTTTACCAGCCCATCCGCGATCACGTTTTCTTACATGTGTCAGTTGCGTTTGTGTACTGTCACGCTCAGGTTGTTTGTCGCTTTAACCTTTGACCACATAGTTGTTGGAGTCATGTGATTATTATCCACGTAATAAATAAACGTTATGTATATAATTTCTGTAAAAAATTTATTGAAGGTAGAGTGTCGCTTTGTGCACCGTTTGGTGATGTAGTTACTCTTTCTGTTGTTTGGCTTAATTCTTCCTTTAAGATTGTTTGGATTTCGAAAGTCTGGATATTTGTATTTAAATTTGTCTTTGAAGTTCCGAAGTATCCAGTATCTCCTTCACTACGTTGGAAATACCGTTTATACTAGACTAGAATTGTTCTCATTGAGTGAACAGTGGATAAGAAAGGCCTCGGGTTTGAACGCTTCGTATTGCACTATATAATTTGTAAATTCTAATTGAAGCAAATTAAAATATGCGGTTACAAATAAATTAATCAACGATATGGTCTGAACGGCGTAGTACATTGGCTAACGAAGCTTGTGTTGAAATTCCAATTGGCTGGTTTCTAGAAAATTTAATTGGTCCTGAACACAGGAATAATAAAAATGGGTAGCTGAACTCATATTATGTTTAAGTAGGCTGATGAAGATAGCACTGCAGAAACATATATATATATATATATATATTTATATTTATAATCTAGAGTCATGTGTGGGGGGGGGGCTACAGTGCGAAACGAGTTTTGGCCCTTCGAAGGACTAAGTGACTTGCCATGTGGCTCTGTCCGTTGGAGCAGACAAACTTTCTAGCATCTCGGCCACACCAGCTCAGCTTCGGTCGTCCATTTTTCCTTTGCCTTTTGGGTTCTGCAGGAAAAAGAGGCACTTTGCAGGATCATAGGGGTCTGGCCTAAAGCAGCTTTATGTTAAAAGATTAAAAATCGGTATCTAAAGACATGACCTGTGGCAAAGTATAACATTTTTCTTTGTCCCCTCGAAGTGACTCCTTTTTTATTTACTCAAACATTTTTTATCTGAAATGCGTACAGACCATATTCACTATTTTATGGCTGAAGAGTGGGATTTGGTGTCTGCAAGAATTATACTAATCATACAGCAGCACTGGTAGTATTAGTGGTTTGTAAAGGAGGGATTTTGGTTTTCAGCCTTAAGTAGGAACTGTTTAGCAAGGACAAGTCTCCCTCATATTTACTCTACTATAATATTACATTGGTTACATCTAAACCGGATTGTGAAATGTTCACGTTCCTTCCAATTTGTGATTATCGAAACTGTTGAACTAAGAGAAAACCTTTAGTGAATTACAATTTTACATTTTCACCTGCTTTCAAAACGTGATAGACGAACCAAATGAGGTAGCCCAGTGTGAATAAGTTGTCACAGGACAAATGGCGCCAATCGTACACACTATCGTTTTTGTGGTCCTTAAAAGGACCCTTTGTCGAGGACGCTACATCATTTGCGTACGCCGCCCGAGCCGCGCTGTGATGTTCGGCGGCTGCGTCCGCTGTTCCGGGCGTACTGCGGTCCTCTTCTTTCAGCAGCGGTATGTAGAGCCCGCTGCTCTACATACCGCTGCTGTCCCAGTCGATTTCCATCACTGGCTCTCCTGTGCTCTCCATTCTTCCTTCTTCCTTTTCTTCCGGCTGGCTTCAAGGCGTCCAATGGAGTGCGCCAAAATTACACGACTGGGGGTTGCGTGGCCCGCGCGAAGCGCGGGTCGCGAGTAGTGCAGTGTCCCGAGTCTCAGTATTTTTTTTCGCTCTGGGCTTTGCGGTTGTGCGTCGCAGAGACGAATCGCTCGGTATCTGATTTCCGAGCTACCTTCTGGAGCTCCTGCCTCGTGGCCCTGCCCAAGTAGGGCGTGTGCTCTATAGCAGGCCGATTCTCGGCTGTTGTGCTAGCCTACACTAGCGCAGTATACACCGAGGGCGTTTCCACGAATCACGTGGACGTATACGGTACCTTCCCAGCCCAGTCACAAGGGGATTGCGTGGGAACCTCGCTGCACGTGCATAAAATTTGCGTGCAAGCCACCTGAATGTGTCGTCTAAGGAGCGGACGCCAAGTCCTCTCCTTAGAAGGCGAGATGAAAAGCGACGGGGGACTTTGGCCGCTAGCCGAAGACCCCTGTCGAGGACGCTCTGCAACTTCTTTTTATGCATTGCGGCGAGGTAACCCCAGACCGGACAGGCGTAGGAAATGACCGGCAGCAGATACGCGCCGACGATCATCCTGCCCAATTTCCTGGTCATGGCTGAGCTGATCAGGAGTGGAAACAGTGCGCACAGGCGAGTGGATGCTCGCTTGAGAACTGCCTGTGCGTGGGTACGCCAGGTGAGCCGACGGTCAAGGTGTAAGCCGAGCCGAGGTACTTGACCTCGTTGGACCAGCGCAAGTACGTTCTGCCGATACGTAGCTGCCTAACAGGGTTCTTCCGTCGCTTGGAGAATTCGACGACTATACTCTTGGTAGCGTTGAGTTGCACCCTCCAACTCTCGGTCCAGTCCACGAGCGTGTCGAGCTGGCGCTGCAGTCGTAGGACGGCCCTTTCCTCATGACGATCGGCCGTAAATACGGCCGTGTCGTCAGCAAAGAGGGCCATCTGGACTCCAGGCTGTCTCGGCACGTCGTTGACGTAGATCGAGAACAGAAGGGGGCCTAGAACACTACCTTGAGGGACGCCGGCTGTGATTCGTCTCTCGGAAGAGACTGAATCGCCAACTCTCACGCAGAAGGTCCTCTCCGTCAGAAAGCTAGCAACCAGATGGAGGTAGCAGTCCGGGAGCTGGACTTCCCTAAGCTTGAATAATAGGCCATCATGCCATACGCTGTCGAAGGCTTTTTCAACATCTAAGAAACAGCCAACGGTCCGTTCTCTCCGACACCCGGCTTCCGTGATGCATTCCACCAATCTCAATCAGTTGATGAGTGGTCGAATGCCCCACACGAAAGCCGAACTGTTGGTTCCAACCAACCAACCAGCACGTCAAAGTTGGTTAGATGTTCTCGTACACGACGCTGTACGAGGCGCTCAAAAACCTTGGACGTAGCGGAGAGTAGGCTGATAGTGATAGGCCGGAGGTTTTCAGAGCGGGTGGTATCCTTTCCCTGCTTCGGGATCACGATAACCGTCGCCTTTCGCCATTTCTTGGGAAAGTAGGCCAGTCTAAGACACGCGTTGAACAAATCAGTCAAGAATTGAACTCCAGGCTCGGGAAGAAGTCGTAGAGCGGTGTTGGTAACACCGTCCGGGCCTGGAGCTTTCCTTGGCTGAAGTTCAGCGAGCCGATCTGAGACCTCTTCCAAAGAGATGGGTTCGGGCTCCGTCGTGATCGGAAGAGACAGAAAGTCTTCCACAGCCATCTCGACTTGTTCGTCGAAGTCCCAGTCCATGGGCGGGTTGGGAGCGAACTGTCGCTCGAAACACAAGCCCAAGTACTCGGCCTTCTCCTCCGGGCGACCCAGGAGTCGACCGAACGGTCCAACAATGGCGGGGAGTGGAGGTCGGCGCCTCCGTCCTGTCAATGCGGTAGGTATTCTGTACGGGTGACTTTGCGGCTCCACATCTCCCGTTCGGGCCACATCGAGTTCCCAACAGCTACGTCGGAACGCCTTCAGACTGCCACGCAGTCGTCCGGTGAGCCGATTGTATGCTGCCTTATCGGCCGGATCACGGGTCCTCTGCCAACGTTTCCGGAAGTAATTCCTCTCGCGAGCGAGAAGAGAGACTTCCTCAGGGATGCGTTGGTAGTCAGGCGTGAAACCAGCTCGCGTACGTGAAGACACGCCTATAGCCGAGATGATTGCCTCTTCGATTCCCACAACTGCTTCGTCTAGGAGGCGAAGGGAATCGAGTGGGGCCTCTGGCGGCAATCGACGGCACAAGGCCGGGCCGTAGCGATCCCAATCGATAACCTTCTTCTTGTCAGAACGTGCATAGGCGTGCTGGGTAGCGACGTGGACCAAGATAGATTTGTGGTCGGATGTCAGCTCCGTAAGTGAGAATACCTCGACCGGACAGACAACTCCTTGGGTCACCGCGATATCCAGAACATCGGGAGCCGCGTTAGGCCTTGACGGAAAGAACGTGGGTTGCGCTGGACCAAACACCTTCGCCCGGCGCGATTCAACAAAACAGAGCAAGCGCCTCCCGTTCGGAGTAGTCAGGCGACTATTCCAAACGAGATGCTTGCAATTCAGATCGCCGGCCAAAATTACCCTTCGATGGGAATCAAAGATGACGTCCAGGTCGCCGACAAGGAGTTCAGCTTGTGGGGGCTTGTATGCTGAAACCACGAGGACGCCGCCAAGAGCTCCGTGGACCTCAATGGCGGTGGCCTCTAGGTTGGTAAGCTGCGACAAAGCGACACGATGATGACCTATGGAGGTCCTCACCGCGATCGCCGTGCCGCCTCCTCGTCGGCCAACTCGGTCATCCCGATAGACCACGTAATTTGGTAATCGAAACCGGTTCGCCGGAGTCAGGTGGGTTTCAGAGAGGAGAAGTACGTCGGGTTTGAACCGAGCCAGGAATTCAAGAAGGTCGGAATGCTTGGAACCGATGTTGTTAGCATTCCAGGCTACGAGCGAGAGATCTCGTCTAAGGGCTCGGTTCATAGAAGACCTATTACTTCGCAGGCTTCCACCAAGAGCATGAATCTCTCAGTTGGGTCAGCAGTTTCCAGGCGGTCTCTAATGGACCTGAAGGTGGATGCGACTTTCTTGAGGTCGTAGCCAGACAGAAAGTCGCGGACGAACTGTGCGTCATCGGATATGACGGACTGGGCGGTGTGCCTGGAAACTGAGGCCGCGTAAGAGCGACCAGGTTTTACGGCAGATCGGGTCGTGGTGGAAGCCACAGGACCAGGGGCAGACGGTTTTGAATCAGCGGCAGGAAAAGTACGCTGTTGCGCTTCGTCGGACTTATTGTACCGGGAAGCAGGACTTTTCTTGGGCTGTGGGCAGGCAGGAGCTCGGGTCCAAGCATCCGGTGTGGTTATCCCTTTTTTGGTTTTTATGATGCCTGCTCGCAGAAATCGCGGAGGTGGCAGTGGTGGCGAGGTTACCTCTGGTTCAGAGGCGGGAGTTGGAGGTTCCGCGGAGGTGGAGGGTTGATTCTCCGGCTCCATAACCGAGATGGCGGCTACATGGCTTGTCTCTGCTTCAGAAGGACACGCGGTTCGTTTAGGTGCCTTTGTAGGGGCTGGAGGTGGAGCCGGAGAGGGCGCGCGCCGTGCCGGTTGTGCCTTCGGTTGCGGCCTAGCCTGTGTTTTAGGCTGCCTCTGAGGTTGGGGCTGCAAAACTGGCTGCCTTGGCTTCGGGAGGGGCCCCTGCGGCTTTTGCTTCCGCAGGAGCTCCGCCTTGTAGACCGGGCAGTTATTGTTATTTGCTGCATGGCCTTGGCCACAATTAATGCAGCGAAACTTGGTCTTGTCTGCCACAGTGCAGGCCTGAGTTGAATGTCCCAGAGAACAACGTAGACAGGCCGAGGCACTGCGACAGACGTCGGTATGATGGCCGAACCTCTGGCACCGGTGGCACTGCGCAAGCTTGCCCGTGGGACGACTGGATTCCACCCTGACGCGGAAGCCAAACAGCCGCGTCAGGAGGAATATTTTATCTGCAGCCTCGCCCTTCTCGAGCTGGAGACGAACGAGCGGGAGAGGTACTCGGGTTTCTGAGTTGGTGAACAGGCGGAAAATTGCCTGCACCGGGTACCCGAGGTCTCGGAGTTCCATGAGGATCTCCTGTGGATCGGTATGCGCGTCAACCCCACGCAAAATTACAGACAAGGGCTTGACTCGCTTAGGAGAGAAGGTGTGGTATTGCAGGCTGTGCGCCTGCAGAAAGGCCTCGACCAAGCGATGGTCCTCGAGCTGGCGGACGACTATCTTGACCGTATCACCGCCAAGCAGCTTCAGGTCAAGCTTGTCGGCCGACAGGCCGTGGGCCGCGATCAGCCGTCTGTATAAGGCGGCGACATTGGACACCCCGTGGACGTACAGGGGCGGCGCGCGACCAACAGCGGCAGCAGGCGGAGCTGTTACCGAAGCAGTCGGAACCGCGGCCTGTTGGCCCTGAGAAGGTCCGATGTCCATGGCCGAGGTGCGAGAGGAAGTGGATCCGGGTGTGTGGGCCCTCTTAGGCTTCTTAGCCGGGCTATTACGCCGACCAACGGTCGCGAATTCGCCCGACTTGTCTGCCGGGAGAGGGGGAAGCGGGTTAGGGAGAGGATCGTCCGTCTCCATCGCCCGAGGAGATTCAGGCGAGTCGCCCAGATGGGGCAAGGCAGAGCCGAGCGACTCGGCACTTGAGCCGTTGCCCGTAGTGGGCATGCTGGCCAGGTGCGGCTGCCGGGCAGAGACTGCTAGGCAGTCACCGCCAGACGCCAGGGATCTCGGGTCCGGCCGAAGCCGGGTTACCCGCGCGGCTTCCCTGCACACGACGATGCGGGAGGAGCTGGGCTAACGACCAGCTTCGTTGAATACCAGTCCTTACCAAGACTGGTGTCCACTGGCCCCTTTACCCCGGCGATATCCTAGCTCGCTTACCACTGGTGAGGGCTTGCAAGGATCGTCCGGGGCAGCGCTACCTAACAATCGCGAGCAGGTTAGGATTTACACACTGATACGGCACTCACCAGGTGAGCCCAGAGCAATCCTCTTCTATCCTGTCCGGCCAAGATGTTTTCCGGCGCAGGTGGTCCTAAAAAGGTCAACTTCGGCCAGCTACCATTTGTACCGGCTACTTAATTCACCGGCAGCAGCTGGCTCCTTGGTCTTCTTTCCCAAGAAGAAAGCAGTGATATTCCTCGACCAAACGACGAGGTGGGCGAAGGCAGCAAAGCCGTAGTTCGTCCATCGAAGAGAGCAGTCCTGTTCAGTTCGAAGCTGGAGCAGAAGTGTCTCTCGTGCTCTCTCTGTCGTTCCCTCCTTTTTTTTTTTTTTCGTTCGGGCGTGAGCCCCGGCTTTATCCGGGAGGACACGTCTACCGCCGAGACTACGGCTGTGTCGAATAAGGCTACTGCCTCGTCGACATGCTGGGTAGTGTCGAGTGGTATACGCTCAGGTAGGCGGCGAATGAACGCCGGGCCAAAGCGTTCCCACTCGATTACCAGCCGCTCATCGCGGACGGTAGAGTGCTGGGTAGCTGTATGTACGCTGATGGTGCGCGCCAAAATTTTCTAGCGGCGCTTTTTTTATGCCCTTACCGGGATCGCTGATTCGCTCGCTCCGAACACGTAGTTGGTCACGTCTCGGCGGCTGCTGATCCCTGATTGGCTCGCCTCGTATTCTTCAGGTGTCACGCGCCGTGTCGCTAGTACCGGAGAGCAGACGTAATGAATCGCTGTGGACGTCATCTTCGATTCCCATCGAAGGGTAATTTTGGCCGGCGATCTGAATTGCAAGCATCGCGTTTGGAATAGTCGCCTGACTACTCCGAACGGGAGGCGCTTGCTCAGTTTTGTTGAATCGCGCCGGGCGATGGTGTTTGGTCCAGCGCAACCCACGTTCTTTCCGTCAAGGCCTAACGCGGCTCACGATGTCCTGGATATCGCGGTGACCCAAGGAATTGTCTGTCCGGTCGAGGTATTCTCACTTACGGAGCTGACATCCGACCACAACCCTATCTTGGTCCACGTCGCTACCCAGCACGCCTATGCACGTTCTGACAAGAAGAAGGTTATCGATTGGGATCGCTACGGCCCGGCCTTGTGCCGTCGATTGCCGCCAGCGGCCCCACTCGATTCCGTTCGCCTCCTAGACGAAGCAGTTGCGGGAATCGAAGAGGCAATCATCTCGGCTATAGGCGTGTCTTCACGTACGCGAGCTGGCTTCACGCCTGACTACCAACGCATCCCTGAGGAAGTCTCTCTTCTCGCTCGCGAGAGGAATTACTTCCGGAAACGTTGGCAGAGGACCCGTGATCCGGCCGATAAGGCAGCATACAATCGGCTCACCGGACGACTGCGTGGCAGTCTGAAGGCGTTCCGACGTAGCTGTTGGGAACTCGACGTGGCCCGAACGGGGGATGCGGACCCGCAATCTCACCCGTACAGAATACCTACCGCATTGACGGGACGGAGGCGCCGACCTCCACTTCCCGCCATTGTTGGACCATTCGGTCGACTCCTGGGTCGCCCGGAGGAGAAGGCCGAGTACTTGGGCTTGTGTTTCGAGCGTCAGTTCGCTCCCAACCCGCCCATGGACTGGGACTTCGACGAACAAGTCGAGATGGCTGTGGAAGACTTTCTGTCTCTTCCGATCACGGCGGAGCCCGAACCCATCTCTTTGGAAGAGGTCTCAGATCGGCTCGCTGAACTTCAGCCAAGAAAGGCTCCAGGCCCGGACGGTGTTACCAACACCGCTCTACGACTTCTTCCCGAGCCTGGAGTTCAATTCTTGACTGATTTGTTCAACGCGTGTCTTAGACTGGCCTACTTTCCCAAGAAATGGAGAAAGGCGACGGTTATCGTGATCCCGAAGCAGGGAAAGGATACCACCCGCTCGGAAAACCTCCGGCCTATCAGCCTACTTTCCGCTACGTCCAAGGTTTTTGAGCGCCTCGTACAGCGTCGTGTACGAGAACATCTAACCAACTTTGACGTGCTGGTCCCCGAACAGTTCGGCTTTCGTGTGGGGCATTCGACCACTCATCAACTGATGAGACTGGTGGAAAGCATCACGGAAGCCGGGTGTCGGAGAGAACGGACCGTTGGCTGTTTCTTAGATGTTGAGAAAGCCTTCGACAGCGTATGGCATGATGGCCTGTTACTCAAACTTAGGGAAGTCCAGCTCCCGGACTGCTACCTCCATCTGGTTGCTAGCTTTCTGACGGAGAGGACCTTCTGCGTGAGAGTTGGCGATTCTGTCTCTTCCGAGAGACGAATCACAGCCGGCGTCCCTCAAGGTAGTGTTCTAGGCCCCCTTCTGTTCTCGATCTACGTCAACGACGTGCCGAGACAGCCTGGAGTCCAGATGGCCCTCTTCGCTGACGACACGGCCGTATTTACGGCCGATCGTCATGAGAAAGGGCCGTCCTACGACTGCAGCGCCAGCTCGACACGCTCGTGGACTGGACTGAGAATTGGAGAGTGCAACTCAACGCTACCAAGAGTGTAGCCGTCGAATTCTCTAAGCGACGGAAGAACCCCGTTAGGCAACTACGTATCGGCAGAACGTACTTGCGCTGGTCCAACGAGGTCAAGTACCTCGGCTTACACCTTGACCGTCGGCTCACCTGGCGTACCCACGCACAGACAGTTCTTAAGCGAGCATCCACTCGCCTGTGCGCACTGTTTCCACTCCTGATCAGCTCAGCCATGACCAGGAAATTGGGTAGGATGATCGTCGGCGCGTATCTGCTGCCGGTCATTACCTACGCCTGCCCGGTCTGGGGTTACCTCGCCGCAATGCATAAAAAGAAGTTGCAGAGCGTCCTCGACAGGGGGCTTCGGCTAGCGGCCAAAGTCCCCCGTCGCTTCTCATCTCGCCTTCTAAGGAGAGGACTTGGCGTCCGCTCCTTAGACGACACATTCAGGCGGCTTGCACGCAAATTTTATGCACGTGCGGCGAGGTTCCCAGGCAATCCTCTAGTGACTGGGCTGGGAAGGTACCGTATACGCCCAGGTGATTCGTGGAAACGCCCTCGGTGTATACTGCGCTAGCGTAGGCTAGCACAACAGCCGAGAATCGGCCTGCTATAGAGCACGCGCCCTACTTGGGCAGGGCCACGAGGCAGGAGCTCCAGAAGGTAGCTCGGAACTCAGTTACCGTGCGGTTCGTCTCTGCGACGCACAACCGCAAAGCCCAGAGCGAAAAAAAAAAAAAAAATGAATCGCTGTTGCCACAACTCCCCCGGGTCTTGAATGCTCTCCGGTAGCCAACTACTGTTCTTCTCCGGCGGGTTTGAGACGTTGGCGGTGAACCTTGTATGGGCGTCCGTCCTTCTCCACTGTGTAAATCTGCCCGCCGAGGGTTGCAGCAACGCTAAAGGGACCTTCCCAGGCTGGCTCCCATCCAGGGTATCTCCGTCCTTTGGCTGGTCCGGCGTGGCTCTTGACGTACACCAGCTGCCCTACGGCCAGTGTAGGGTCCTGTGTCCTCCGTTCCGGATACCGCCGCTGCTGATACTGCGTCTGGTGTGACCTGGCCGCCTCTTCTCGTTCCTCAATTGGCCGGACGTCCTGTTCCGCGTGTGGTCGGCTCCAGTCGCCGGGTCGGCGTAGGTCTCTGCCCAGCAGAAGCTCGCTCGGCGTCACTCCAGTGGCGGCGTTTGCACGATTCCGCAGCGAGAACAGAAAACAGAACCGCCGGCAAACGCTTGTCCCAGTCGCCATGGTCCTTGCAGTCATGGAGCTGGATCTGCAGCGCCTTCTTGATCTCGCCGTTGCGCCGCTCGGTCGGGTTCGCCCTGGGATGGTAGTTGGCTGTAGTCCATGGTCGTATGTGCAGCTTGTCGCACATCTGCTTCCACTTGTGGCCCGTGAGCGGCTTCCCGTTGTCGGTGAGCAACGCCTCCGGGTATCCCCAACGAGGGAACACTTCTTCCTCCAGATAGCGGATAATGGTGTCGGCGTCCGCCTTGCGCACGGCCTTTGCTTCCACCCATCTCGACATCATATCCGTGACCACTACGATGTACCGGTTGCCAGCTCGAGTCAGCGGATATGGTCCCATGACGTCCAGGGCGACAGTATTCTAACATCTCCTGGGTCGGTGAGGTCGCTGTTGGTCCTGTTCGGGATTTGCGCCGCGCTTGTGTAGGGCGCATGTTCTGCAACTCCGGACGTATCTGCGGGCGTCAATGGTTAGGCCGGTCCAGGCGAAGTCCTTGCCGATGGCCCGAAACGTTTCTTCGGCCCCCGGATGACCGGCTTCAGGGGAGTCGTGGAAGTGCCTGATGATCTCCATGCGGACACTCGGCCGCACGTACAATCCTGGTTCCTGGTTGCGTCTGTCCTTCCAAACCAGGGCCTTGTCTACCCGGTATCCTCTTGCTGTAGCCGCCGCAGGGTCGTTTCTCAACGCTTGGCACTCCTGGTCGCCTTCTTGCGCCTCCTGCACTCCCTGATGAATGCCGACAGCCGTGATTTTTTGTAGTCGCGGTGCAGCTGCCGCAACACTGCGGAGTGGCCTCTCTTCAGGCTGCATCCGTGGTTCTTCTTGGACGCCGGCGGTATCTTCAAGCCTAGGTTCCCTCGAGAGGAAGTCCGGCAACTCGTTCTCCTTGCCCGGGCAGTGGACGACGGTGAATTTGAAGCTCTGTATCAGTAGAGCCCAGCGAGCGTACTTCGTCTTTTGCCCTGTCGCCTGCTTCAGCCAGGTTAGCGCCTTGTTGTCGGTCCTTAGGATGAAATGGCGATCCTCCAAATATGGCCGGTATTTCTTGATGGCCCAGACTACTGCCAAGCACTCCAGTTCGTTGGAGTGGTAGTTCTTCTCCGCCTCGTGGAGCTTGGCACTGGCGTACGAGATGATACGCCTCTCTCCGGCTTTGGTGCATTGATAAAGCACCGCTCCAATTCCCTTTTGGCTGGCGTCGGTCTGCAGAAACATCGGCAAGTCTCGATTCGGTCGTGAGAGTTTTAGCGGCTGCCGGAAAGCGGCCTTAACTTCTTCGAAGGCTCGCTGCGTTGTGTCGTCCCAATGCCACTTTCTTGTCCGCAGCAGGTCCGTTAACGGTTCCGAAATCATGGCGAAGCAGGGGATGTACTCTCGCAGCCAGTTGCAGGTTCCCAGGAAGCGTTGTAGCTCTTTCTTGTTGCTGGGGGCCGGCTGGTCTTCGATCGCTCTGAGATGTTGCTGCTGCGGGAGGTTGCCGTCCGGAGTAATCTCGTGGCCCAGAAAGGCGACTTCTTCCCGGACGAAGTGACACTTGTTGAGCGAGCAGGTCAGCTGGTGCATCTGCAGCCTTTCCAAGACTTGATCCAGGTGTCGCAGGTGCGTTTCCCAGTCGGGGGAGTAGACAGTGATGTCGTCCAGATAGACGAGGCAGCACTCCCGTAATAGTCCCGTGAGAACATCCTGCAGCAGCCGTTGGAAGGTGCAGGGCGCGTTCTTCAGCCCAAAGCACATCATCTGGAACTGGTAGCGACCTCCGTCGGGCACCGAGAATGCTGTGTACTTCTTTGCTTCTTCCTCCAGCGGGATTTGCCAGTAGCCGCTCTTCAGATCTAGGGTCGAGAAGACTTTGGCCCTGCTGAGGTCCTTGATTGCTTCGTATATCAGCGGCAGTGGTGAGTCCACATCCTCGGTCTGAACGTTCAGCCTCCGGAAGTCCACGCAGAACCGGGGTGTGCTGTCCTTCTTCTTCACAATCACCACCGGAGAGCTGTATGGCGAGGTGCCCGGTTCAATGATACGCTGCCTCAGCATCTCTTCTACCTGTTCCCGGATGGTGCGTTTCTTCTCGTCGGAGTACAGGTACATTGGGAGCCGGAATGGCTGGCTACCTTCTTTCAGCCGGATCTCGTTCTTGGCCGCAGATGTGATGCGGAGCGGGCCACGGGAGAACAAACTGCGATGACGGTGTAACATTTCCAGAAGCCGTTTACGGTGTTGGCCACCTGCTGACGTTTGAAGGCTAGCTTCCTCAATGTCCTCTTCCTCGGGCTTCGCGCGGTCATTACAGAAGACCGTCTGTCGGTTCTCGCTGCCAATGTGAAGCAGCCCCGTCGGTAGTCCACAATTGCTTGGTTTGCCGTGAGCCAGTGATGGCCCAGCAAAACTTCTTCTTGCAGTCTGGGCACTTCTAGCAGACTGGTGGTGGTCGCGAGACTTCCAATTACAATGTCTGCGACGACGGCGGCCGTTGATTGACATTGCTGATCGTGTAGCGCTAGCTGGACATCTCGGGACTCCGTCTTCCTTCCTCCGGGCAGCAGACCGGCCGAAGTCGTAATTTGCGGCGGAGTCCAAGGCTGCGGTCAGTTTTCGGCCGGCGATCTCTATTGAAGTGCGCGGTATGTCCATACCTAATTGGTTCACGCGCCCCGGTGGGCTATTTACCGGGGCGCTTGGTCGTTTCCCTACCGGTTCTTCACAGGACAGTCCCGATGGAAGTGTCTTCCCGGGCAGAAGCGGCACTTGGGCGTTAGGCTGTTGATTCTTTGTTCCTCATTCGTGCTTGAGGCCGATCGACACTGCTTCGACCCCCCTACTCGATCCAGGGAGTTTTCAGCAGAGCCATCCCGACCTCGCGCACGACTATCTTGATCCAAGTCCGCCTCGATGCTCATTGCCCGTTGTAAAAGTTCCTCCAAAGTTGTAGGCGGCGGGAACCTCAGTGCTGGTCGAAGGCGTGGCTGCAGCTGTTGTGTAAGCATGGCTATGCTCGTCCTCTCGTCACCTCCGGGATACAGACGGCGAAACAGCTTGATTTTTCTCAGGATGAAGATTTCCGCCGATTCCTGCCTCTGCGTTTGACCGTAAAGCTCGGCCAGCAGCTCTGCGTCGCGTTGCGTCCCGCAGAAGTGATGCCGGAAGCGGTCGCAGAACTGGGGCCAATTTATCTGCAATCCCGTGTATCTCTCTGCCCACGTGGCAGCTTCTCCTCGGAGCTGCCGCACTGCGTAATCCGCCCACTGTTCCGGTGGGACTCTGTAGTCCCGCAGCTGTCGCTCTAGCTGTCGAAGATATCGTTCTGGATCTTCGTACTTGAGGCCATGCTATGTAGCGGTGATCACCGGTGGCAACGTGCACCTAAGAGCTGCGGCGGCGAATTGCGCAAAGCCTTGCTCTACCTCGAGCCCGGTGTCCCGCTGGGTATAGCTGTTGGGCGCCATGTTGTTTTGTGTGCCGGCTGGCAGCTCTATGGCGTGGCTGGATCTTGCATCCGCAAGATGATCGGGGCGCCACTTGTCACAGGACAAATGGCGCCAATACATTATCTAGTGGGGCGTCTTTGCACCCATGGGTGTATTACAGCTTCCGGACGTGCCCGATGGCTGTCAGATGAAAACAGTGCTGGACTTTCACAATACAGGTGGCCTAAAAATCAGGAGGGACACGCCAACCAGTTAACTGAGAAGGCGGCGGAAATTTTTTTTCAAACAGTTGTATTTATATAGGTATCGGGTCATGGTAACACTGCCACCGGTCTCGGAGCGAACGGCAGATGCCGCACGCGCCCGGCCCGGCTGGCAGGCGCCTCGTAGCGCCGGTCGTTCCCCGCGAGGCAGGGAACCTCCGTGTCGGTGGCAAACGGTAACAGCGCCAAGCAGTATGCAAACCAACATACTTGGGGAAGGTAACAGACTTAAGAGGAAGGTAACAAGGAAATCAAGTTGCTGGGGAACCTAAATTATAGCAAACAGAATTATGGGGGGCCGTCTAAAATCGCCCGAGGGCGTTTGACTCGTATAGGGGGAGGTGGTGCTGACGTACTAATAGTACGTAGGTAGGGAAAGGACGAGGTCGCTGAAGAAGCAAAGAGAGTTTCGGCAAGCGACCGGACAAAATCAGCGATGGTAGGAACACGAAGGTCTCCATGAATAACATTATTCCTCACAAACTATGGAGACCCCGACAAGGAGCGGAGGGTACGGGACTGGAAGGCTTCCAGCCTACACTTGTTAGTGGTCGACAAAAGCGACCACCATGCGGGAGCAGCATAGGTCAATACTGACCGGAGAAACAAGAGATAGATGGTGACTTTAGTGCGCAAAGCCAGGCGGTTGCGGCACGAGAGCATGGGAAATATTTTGGCTCGGACGCCTCGAGCTTTATTGAGGGTATCAGTCACGTGGCCGTTGAAGCTAAGGCACCGGTCTAGCCGAACGCCCAAATACTTCACCGATTTATGCCAGGCGATAGGCCTCCCTTCTAGGGAGAGGGACAGGCACCGGGAAGTGGACTTACGGGTGAAGCAGATCGCCTCGGGTTTCTCTGCGTTGATCATCACCCGCCACTTCCGTAACCAGTCCGGAAGCTGATTCAACTGACGCGCTGCAGCTTTGTACTCGCAAAACGCGGGGGACAGGGAGCTGCAGTAATACATTGCATCGTCAGCGAATAAAGATAACGTGACTCCAGGAATAACAGGCAGGTCGTTCGTGTACACTAGGTACAGAACGGGGCCAAGGACAGATCCCTGCGGAACGCCAGCGGCGACGGGAGAAATGATGAACAGGACCCTTCGACGCTAAGCCTGAAGGTGCGATCACTGAGGTAGGACCGCAAGAAATGCACAATGGACGGTGGAACGGGGGAGTGGGCGAGTTTATAGAGAAGGCTTTCGTGGCAGACTTTGTCGAAGGCCTTACTCACGTCAAACAAGACAGCGCCCGTAGACTTTCTTGTTGGCGGCGTCGGACAATGCTGTGACAACTAGGACGAGTTGTAAAGTTGTCGAGTGCTCTCTACGGAACCCGAACTGTTCGCTCAGAATAAAATTATCCAACAGCGGCCAGATGCGGGCTAGTAGGAGACGCTCAAACACCTTTGAGATTACTGGCAACAACGATATGGGACGATAGCTGTCTGCAAGCATTATAGGCTTGCCGGGCTTGGGAATCATGCAGATGTTGGCATTTTTCCACAGGCGGGGGAAGTAGTGCAGCCGGAGACTAAGAGTTGAACAGATCCAGGGCCAATTCAACGCCCGAGGCCGGGAGATATTGCTAAGCTGCGGCCCCGATCCGATCAGGACCAGGGGCGCGACGGCGGTTCAGATGACAGATAGACGAAACTAGTTCGTCCCTGTCGAAGAGAGCGGGAGGGTCAGGTGGAGGGCGGGAAAAATATCCAGATAGGAAGTCCCGAACCACTACCGAGTGGGCAGGGTCCGAGACGCCTCTATGAACGGTGAATTGAGTCTCCATTCAGTCGGCGAAGACCTCAGTCCTGCCTTCCGATGAAGAAACAATGCCGTTCGGGGTATCCAACGGGTTGCGAGTACGCTTCTCGCGGGTAAGGCGACTCGTTGCTCTCCAGACGGAGGCGTGGTCGACTTCAAGGGACTCAAGATATGAGTCCCACTGATCAGAGTTTACGTCCCGCAGAAGCTGCTGGACGTAAAGAGACTGGGCCTGAAACCGTCGTTTGACGGCGGGATCTCGGGTGCGTTGCCATCTGAGGCGGAGCTTGCGCCGAAACTAGATGGCGTGGATACCTTCCGGATGAAGGGTCGATTTGCGATTGTTCACCTCAACGTTGTATGTGTGTCGATCCATGACACCTTGGACCAACTCCTGAAGATGAGTGACACGGAGATCCAGATCGTCACGAGTGGCGACCGGGTCCGCTGGGACAGATGGTAACCTTCGAGAGAGCTCGTCGTGATAGGAGCGCCAGTTGACCCTCCTAGCAGGAGATCAGACGAGAGGTCTGACACAGACGAGACCTGGATTTTATGGGCCACGTTCCTGTCTACAACTACATCAAAAATGTCCGGTTGGTGACCGGCATAGGGGTAGTGGGTAGGATCATCAGGGCCGATGACGTGCGTATCCGGGTCGTCTAGGACGAACCGGCGGAGCGAGTTGCCGTAGGCGTTGGTAGCCCTACTGTTTCAAGAAGGATGTTTGGCGTTGAAGTCGCCGGCTGCAATCGTCGAGATTGGATGGTCGAGGAGAGCGTTCCACTCCTCAGGCGGGGGCGGCGGGCTCAGGCGAGGCCGGAGATACGCGAAAACAATGCGCAACTCCGAGTTGCCGGCGTCCACCGCCACCGCACAACCTTCGATGAGTCGAGTAGTGAGGGGGTGTAGTGGCCTATGGGATATCCGCCTGTGGACCAGAATCGCCGTACCCCCAGACGGGGGATGGCGCGGCTGTAGGGGACCATCCTGACGATAACAAGTGTAGGCAGGTAGAATCGATGGTAGGGGGCTAGATGGGTTTCGGAGAGAAGCACGACATCAGTGTCGTACTCCACGACGAAAGCCGCCAGTTCAGATCGACGAGAGGAAACGCCATCGGCGTTCCAAATGACGATCCGCAGGGATCTAGCCATTAAGGGGGAGGAGATGGAAGAGAGCAGAGAGGGATTGGAAGACTAACATTAGCACAGTCGAGGTATCAGGAGCAGACCTGATGCTTTCTAATAGTGTAGTGGCCCAAGCCGTCAGGGGGTCCGCTGGAGCCCGAGAAAGTTCCCGGGACCCGCGCGGACGTTCCTGAGGAACTTCGGCCAGGACTACATATGGCGCTGGGCTAGCGGACTGAACTGTGGTCTGCTCACGCGGAGGTTGGGCGATGACGGGCGGGAGAGTCCTGCTGAGTTTGGGCAGGTCGAGCCTGCTGATGACGTCGGCCGGGAGTCTGGCTACGAGAGCGCTTTTTGGAACCCTTGCGGGCGGAAGTGGTTGGCGCTCCGGCAGGCGCCGGTAGTGGAGCCGTCACAGGCGACGCCTGCAGGCGGGACTGAGACCGCGGGAGCGACAGGAGTCGCTGCCGGGGCCTTGACAGATGGACCGAAGAGAGGGGGGAAGGCCTCTCGCCGATTAGGGGTAGGACCAGCTACACGACGCTGCGCCCCGCTGCCTCTCAGCCTCGATATATTTTATACAACCCCGGTAACTAGCCGGATGGGCGCCCTTGCAGTAACAGCAGTATGGGATATATCCCAGCACACGAGGCTTATCACAGCCACGGTGAGGATCCCCGCACCGCACGCAACGTGGGGGCGCGTGGCAGAAAAGGGAAGAGTGCCCGAAGCCCTGACAGTTGAAACACTGAGCAGGGCTTGGACGCGGGTCAAATGATCTAACAGTCACCTGGAGGTGAAAGAGTGTGTGGAGGCTACAGACCTCAAAATTTCCAGACTTAACGAGGAAAGAATTTACAGGATGCTTATTGTCCCCTTTGCCAGCGTGCAAAACCGACACAGCTGTTGGTGAATAGCCAAGAGTCGTCAGTTCCTGCACGATAGTTTCGGAGGAGGTGGTAGGGAATACCCTGAATCACAATTTTCACCTCACGCTCCTCAGGGAGAGCGAAGGTGTGGAAGGAAATGTTCCGCGCTGACAGAAAGCGCGGAAGTCAGTAATGAATTTGACGCCCAGCTTCAGCGATTTGCCTGAGCATTTCGCTTCCACGGACGTCGAAGGAAGGGCAGAACGAAGAGCAGCAAGAAGATGAGTATAATTCCTATTATCAGGGATGATAATAGGAGGAAACTTAAGGGTAGTAGGGTCAGGCTTGGTTGTAGAGGGAGCAAGATTTGCGAACTGCAAGCCGCTTTTACCATGACCAGCGACCTGGGTTGGTGAGGCGGGAGACTGACAGGCGGCAGCCAGCTTTCGCTTGCGTTTGCCATTCACAAGCGAAAACTCTTCATCTCCCGACCCAGCACTTCCCATATGGACATCGGAAATATCACTATCACTGCCACTATCACAATTATTATCACGGGGGAGAGGTGTAGAGAGAGGAGCGGAACCGCAAGCACCCAAGAGAGAGAGGAGCGGAACCGCAAGCACCCAAGAGAGAGCGTAACGGTTCCGGAAAAGGAATTTCGGGGTTAGTTGACGCCATTTCGGAAGCCCGAAATGGACGCCAAAGGTGGTTAGAGGAGAGGTGAACTCACCAGCACTGGTTATTCAAACTAACAGACACTGATACACGTACTCACCAGAAGCCGCACAGCACACGAAGCGGCGCTCTTTTTATGCCCTTACCGGGATCGCTGATTCGCTCGCTCCGAACACGTAGTTGGTCACGTCTCGGCGGCTGCTGATCCCTGATTGGCTCGCCTCGTATTCTTCAGGTGTCACGCGCCGTGTCGCTGGTACCGGAGAGCAGACGTAATGAATCGCTGTTGCCAAAGGAAATCCAGCTCCCAGATTGCTACCTTCGCTTGATTGCTAGCTTTCTGACGGAGAGGACTTTCTGCGTGCGAATAGATGACCATGTCTCTTCCGAGAGACGCATTACAGCCAGGGTACCTCAAGGTAGCGTGCTAGGGCCTCTCCTGTTCTCCGTGTACGTCGACGACGCACCCAGAGAGCCTGGAGTCCAGATGGCTCTGTTTGCCGACGGCACGGCGGTCTATACCGCCGATCGGAACGCTGACAGAGCTATCCCACGACTTCAGCGCGCACTCGATGCGTATTCGACGTGGACGGAAAGCTGGAAAGTTGCCGTCAACGAAACCAAGAGCTCCGCGGTGCTATTCACAAAGCGCCGGAAAGAACCACGAGGCCGAGTGAGACTCGGTGGAACGTACTTGCCCTGGTCGAGAGAAGTTAAGTACCTCGGTGTCCACCTAGATCGTCGGCTCACCTGGCGTGCCCACGCTGAGACGATGCGAAAGAAAGCGTCCGCTCGTCTCGCGCAACTGTTTCCGATACTTGTCAACAAGGCTATGACCCGCAAGCTGGGTAAGTTGATCGTCAATGCGTATCTGTTGCCGATCATTACCTACGCTCTTCCCGTCTGGGGTTACCTCGCAACCGTTCATAAAAGAAAGTTGCAAAGCGTTCTCGATAGAGGTCTTCGGCTAGCGGCCAAAGTCCCCTATCGGTTTTCTTCTCGTCTCTTGAGAAGAGGACTTGGTGTCCGCTCCTTGGAAGACACCGCAAGGCGACTTGCACGTAAATTTTACGTCCGAGCTGCGAGGACCCAGACAAACCCGCTCATAGCTGGCCTTGGCAAGTACCGAACACGTCCAGGGGAATCTTGGAAACGGCCTCGACAAATACTGTACTAGTCGACCTAGTACGAGCATGTCGTTGTAGCGACCATTAAAAACTAAATAAATAAATTCCGTCTGGACAGGATCACTAGGCAGGAGCTAGGAAACCATTGGGTCGTCTCACGACGCACAACCCAACAGCTCTGGCAGCAATACATAACAATTTGTAACATGACTCACAATATTCTGACGATTTCACATTATGACGATTGTTTACATCATTCCTACGCATTGTTGTTTACTAACTTTGCTCCGCGGAAAATTCCTTTAACGGAAGCCTACTTGAACCACATATTCTCACGTTGTGTGTTTTTAACTTCTTATAATGAAATCTGTTACGTAACTGTATTCGCCATATTTCATTTAAATAACGAAATATAGCGAATGACATCACTAGTACTCTGTACCAATGTACTTAGAGAATCTCAACTGACTGGTCTCGATACGCCATACTACTATTAGTCGACCATACTAAGGTCAATAATTGAGGTTAATTTATTGTTTGACCTGGTAAAATAGAAAGTGTGTGTACGTTTTTCTACACCCTACAATAACGTGTCCCCAAGAGACATGTTATACCTGACGGAGTAGAAGAAACTAACTGATGTTTAAATATAGGATTTAAGGGACTGAAAAAATAACCTGGGGTTCATATAACTTTCAACTATTTGTCCCTGTATCTATTTAGGTTAAAATAAAAGCTTGACTTGAGGGACCAGTACAGCTCCGAATACCACTGAGATGAAAAATGTTATCAAACGTATAGATTTATTTTGACAGTGGCCAAATGAACTGGACATTAATAATAAAAAGGACCGTCTCAATTAGGTGAACTGCAGATGTGGTAAGAACACGAAAGACTTGCCCGTTTGTTCAGGTCAGGGGCTTCGGTCAAGACACTAATGAACGTTTATTTAACATTATACGAAGCTGAATTTGATGTAAGTCTGTTATAATCTTCCTTTATCTAATTGCGCTGATAAAGGTTTCAGAGAAATCAAGAAAGACGCGATCTTTAGAAATAAACGGTTGAAGTAATTGCGACAACTGACTACTTCGGACTAGGATTATGGACAGCATATTGTCCTTAACGGAAATAAAAGTCTTGTACCACGCCATTTAGAAAAGGAAATTTAATGAATTGTTTTGCTGTTGAAAGTAAACAAGGTGATTTGAACAGTGGAGGATTTCCTTTCAGGAAGAGAAATCAACCTGCGTTTCGTCGCTGAAACTCTTACGGGCTTAAAATATAACCAGTTAGTTGTTATTTCCAACTGATGGTATTTTACTACATTTTTTTATGAACGATTTTTTGAAGAAGTCGTTGCTTCTAACACGCTTCCACTGGACGCCGTTTACCAGAACGTATTATTTGATCAAATGATTTCATTTAAATACGTACAGAAATGAATTAATTTACCTACAGTGAAACGAAATGTTATTGGTACGGTTTTTGGAAAATATGCGTTAACAAGAAGGAATCAATGTGCTTTTGAAAGCCACGTATTTTGTGGACATCGTCTGTATGCAACTACTGCTGAACGGAGCTTTTAAAATTGAATTGTCACTAAACTTTAGACAAAGATAGCGTTTGTGAAATTCACGGACACGTTCCCCACCGACTTCCACGAACAGCAGTCAAACCTGCACTTTGAACTACATGGGACCTCCCCCCTCCGCGCCATGGGACTCCCCCTCCCCCCCATTGTCTAGATACTCTACTAACGAACTGAATTCTTCCGTTAACAATTTTCTCACAGCACGTAAAACAAAATGTATATAATTCTATAATTTAACTACGTTTTGTGTAAGATGTACCCAAAATGCGTAAGTACTCACAACATCTAGGCCTATGTGTAAATCGTATCGCATGATAGCTCGCAATTAATTATGGAAAATACATGTAGGCCATACATCAGTGGGACAACCAATGCAGAATTACAAAGCAGTCTGTCTTGACTTGAGGATCAAATATAGGCCTAAACTGTTTTATAATTGTGCTGAAAATTTTGATCTACACTTTAGTGTGTCACAACTCGTTAATACACGATTAGGTTTTTCTGTTATTCCATGGTACTATATTAACACTGTGCTAGTAGTAGATAGCTATGGTGATTACATTAGGTTGAAATAAATATTTTTATTAGATGGCTCAAGCAATGCTTGACTAATTTAGATAAGACACAGTCTGATAATCAAATGACTTTAATGCCACTCATGCGTCGTAATGAGTCAACAGATGAGACGAGATCCAGTTACAGTACAGTAAACGGGGGCAATTCGTATTTACTGTAATACATTTTGGGTGTTATTATTTTGGACATGTGGGTGAGGCGTATCTTGTGCGTCAACAAACTCGCTGTCGGAATGCTTTCATCCGACACGTTTCGTAGCAGAACTTTGCAGTATTTTATATAAACATTTTATGAAAACACCGCCGCAATTCTAAATTTTCTGTTAGCCACGTTAAAAAAAAATTTATGAACTTTCAGATGAAATTAGTTTTATAAAAATTACACTAATATTTTGAGTATGTTTTGCAATAACGGGCGTGTTATGTGAAATGTTAAGACCGTGCGAATATACAATGTTGCGCAGTTTTTCCCATCACATATAATTAAATGTGTCTGCTTTATTGCTCCCTCGTCAAAAAAGGGTAACAGACGGAAGCCTTTTATGCAATAATATATTCTTAAAACTGTGACGCTGTCCCAACGCTGTCGTTGTGCACCAGTCAGATTGTCCCCTTAGTAAAATGACCTCTCAAATTAAGTCCACGTGGAAGCGACGTTCCACGATGACACAAATGAAGCTTAAATCCTATTCGTCATGTCGTCGTTATTATGCTGTCGGCGTGTACCTTTATTTAAGTAATGAGCAGAAGCATGTCAACAACGCAACTACATGGGTAGAGTTAAAAAAGAGACTGTATTAGGCCTACATAAGCGTAACTTCATACAGGCCTACTGTATTCCAGCCGTCTCAGGATCTATATTTAGATTTCTCGGTATTTACAGAGTAAAATGTACTTCCAAACTTGCTGAAGGACGTTATGAGAAAATCGAGTAACGCAATCTCGTATCCTTTGCATCCAAATTGTATAGGATTATGTTTCTGTTCATCAAAGCCATTTTATTCTCTGTTTAAAATATCTGTTTTTCCTGAAGTTGTGCAGAAGTTTTAATTCCCTAACAATATTAAACTCAATAAACAATATTAAGGTATTTATTGTGCATACGAGAGTAATAGGTAATTTGTGATATAATACAGTAGTCGCCTAGCATCATAGTGTAGGCCTGTACCTATAACAGTGCACTATAATCTAACAGCGTACTGCGTTTTTTATTTGTAAACTTTTTTAATAAGATTCGGTACGATGCTTCCTAAGCCTTGTTTGTGATACTATACTCTTAGGGCCTGTAGTAACTTTTCTAACATATTACTTTTCGTATTTTGTTCTGTTCCGTGCCTGACATGTTAGGTTTTCAAGATCATTCATTTCTTCTTCGATACAGACGTTAATTATTTCTACTTATTAGAGAATCAGTAGATCAAATCGCCGTATGAGTAAAAACGATATACGTGTATTGGATTGGCCGCTGCAGCAGACGTATGATACTAAAGTTGAATTGGACTAGAATTTAGGTTCCAAAAAGAGACCATCGTCTTGTACAGCGTATGCGAAAGTTGTGTTAGCCCTTGAACCACTGCTTATTATGTAGCGTCTGATATGGCCTTTATTTACAACAGTACGGTAATCGTGGTTTGAAAATTCTTATATAAGTTTTATTTTTAATTAGAAATATGTCTATGCTTGAATGGCATTACATTTTTGTTAACATACTTTGGCTCGGCCTGAGCAACCGTATTGAAGGCTAAGCAGTGTATTCGTCACTTGCTATTTTAGTGCTTTCCTTTAACTGGCCAGATATGAAGAAACATCAGTGTTAGCAGGCTTACGGATGGATGGATAGTAAGGAATAGTAAAGAAGTATTCAAATTGGTAACTGTTGCTACCAGATTCATGGAAGATATGGCCCATGAAGAGACTTGCTATAGGAAGGTGGAGAAAGTTGGTTGCCAAGGCTGACAGGAAGAAGATTTTTAGGAGAAGGTTAAAATATTTAGTGGGTTGTAACGAAGATGAAGCAAGCTCGCGAAAGTCTTATGACATATTTTTAATAATAAAGCAAACCTTATTTATTTTAGTTTATTACATGTAAAAATTAAACAGAACGTCTTAATGGCTGGTCAGTAGCGTGTACTCGGATTACGTCACAAGTTCACGTCTACTTTTCGTGAATAGAAAGCTATAAAAGTCATTTTATATGCGTATTGATTGCACAATAGATTAATTATTAAATATATAAATTTACCTATCTCTCACGATGTATGTGTATAATTGAATCTTATTGATGACTCTGACTATCTATGCTCATCAACACATACGTGATATCGTTTAATAGATGGTAGTCATTGATTCATTTATTTAATTGAACACAAGAAACTCTTAAAATCTATTTGCATTCCTTCAAACTTTAGGTTAATATTTGGGTTGCATTGGTAATAATGAACGCATATTTCTGATCAACTAAAATACTAGTTTAATTATCACTCATAACATATTATAATAGTACATAGGTTACGTCGCTGTACCTGAAATACATACATATTTTATAACAAACAAATACATGTCTCAATATATGCTGAAAAACAAAGAAAACATACATACATATATAAATCAAATAATATTACAATTCAATATTCTACTTATTCAATGCGTTCATTAAATCCCAAATAAGCTTTTGTTTATACGTTCATTAACTACTTTATTCAGATTTATTCATTACTTTTCTTAATAATTTTCTCAGGTGTGAATTCTTTGAAAGAAACCAGGTCAGTAGAAGTTACTAATTAGAAATAATTATAATAATGGTTACTTGGTTATTGAATATCCATTAGTTGTTGACGAAGTCTCGTTCTGGTGATGGAGATGGCTCGTAGACACATTCCGTCGGATGCTGCTTTATCACAACCACTTAACACTTTATTCTTCCAATCACTCGCGTGGGTGTTTGCATATGTGAATAATTGAAGTTCAGTGTTCAATCAATGTTTCATCTTACTGTGTATGCTGTGAGTTCGTTTTAATGTCAATATACATGTCTAGTTTCATTTGTCGCTGCTTCATTAAACGTTCATATAATTTATTAGTTTGTTTAATGTTTCGTGTTCATTATGTTGTTGATAATGTGTCGTACACAATATTAAGTTCAAATAATTTGTATATCGTTAAGTGATGCTGTCTGTTAGTGTAACGGTCTGATTGCTCACTTGGTGTAATTTTCACTAAGTCCGTTACTGCGCACACCGGTAAAGTATCACTACCGCGATATGAATGTATTATTAAGTCTTTTAAGTTACTTGTTACCGATCTAACTTCCGAACTCGAGTTAGCATTCCGCCGTTAATGTACTCTTCTGAACTTTGAATAATTACTAACTCCGAATGATTTGAGTAAACAATTGAAAGTTTATGATATACCGTCTCTCGCACTTGAAGTTAAACTACTTGATATTCTGACTGTAAAACTTTAGTATAACTGTTTCAAAAATTGAGTGTAGACTGTTCAAAAATTGAGTATCACTGCTTCTCTCTGTCTTGGGCAGATAGTTTTTATTAATTCGTCCCTACTCAAAATTTTGTCTCTGGCGCGCTTCACGCCTACTTCATTTCCAGATTGGTCAGTTTTTGATATTCTTGGAAAATACTGCCCTACCATGTCAAGATTCTACGTCATAGTTCTTCCGATAGGTTCTTCGTTTCAGTTGCTATGGAAACACCCCTCACCATCAAATTTCTCGCCGGCTGAAGGCCTCTGATAGGTCCTTAGGTCTCCCTGATTTCTGCTCTGACGATCGTTGACCCGCTTCGAAGAAACTACGGCTATTAAACACTTGTCTATCAGCCTATTGTCTGAGTAAACTCTGCGTTTCTATAGATTCCCATTATCTGTACTTACAGTCTCCCTGGCGTATTGTTCTATGCTCTAACCCCTTTTTTCTGGCTATTACTAATTTCGAACATCTGCTGGTCGTTGAAGTCACCCCAACTTTCCCTTCGTAAATTCTTGTCTGTCAATTAGACGATACCTCCAGCTGCGTAACATGACTTTAGTCTTTGTCAGCCTATCTTCCAGTATTGTTTCTTAAGGTGCAGCGCATCCGTTTCATTGTAGTATGGAGTCTCACTCGTTTTTGTCGCTTATCGTCTACTGACGTAACATGGTCAACATCTGCTACAATTCTCGGTACGGGTGTGAATGTCCTTACTTACTTTGTTACAGCTGCGGAGAGCAATAATTCTGGACGAAACTTTCCCTGTCATCTAACGCCACCAAATTCTATAGTTGGATTGAACTTAATGTGTTTCTATTGTCAAGTCAGCAACGCTTCACTGACACCTTCTCATTACTCCTTATTTATTGCTCCACCATAAGTCGTTGACACTGCCCCGTGTGAACGTACTCTGCCGAGGTGAAAATTTAAAATTTTTTAAAATTTTCTGCTCGTTACAGTGTCCTCAATTTCGATTTGACGATGTGACCTCTGGGAACAACTCAAATCTAAATTCTGCGCCCTGTACGTCGCCTCGCCGTGTCCATCTTCTTCAGGGGAAGGTATACACAATAACCTACTTTCAAAAGCTTATATTACCAGTGGTACACCCCCTTTTGGTTTTAATCGGTTCTCTGAATTTATTGCTAGCTATTTGGGATAGCTGAACGCATTTCACATTATCGAATTTACATATAAATACCTTATCTTTATAATTATAAGACAAATCATAAATTCCATAAGCAATTAAATAATTTCATCAATTGAATAAAATGTTACCTTCTAAAATATCATACTCACAAGATATTATCAAACAGTTAAGCGGTTCAATGTAACCTTTACATGATATCAAAGAAAATCTCCTATACATATACACCTTTGTGCATTACTAATGATCTTACCAATAAAATCTTTTAAACTGTTATTTTAAAATTAGATTGTTAATTGACACAATAGCTACGTTAATTGTGATTATCTTAATAATTTACATACACGTATTACATTTAGTTTTAATGATTTACCTACTTTATGATAGCATCATTTACAATCCTAGCCTACTAATTACATACACTCACATTAATAAAGTTCATTCACTATCTAGTTCTTTGAATATTATCACTTCTTTTATTTTAAGTGTCCATTTTTTCACTTTGTCCTCGTAACTTATTACTATATAAATCAAATAATAGCAATTAAATGCCCTTTGCATTCACTGCAATATTTTTATAAAATGTCACACTAAATGTTAATTTATCTTATTATCTAACATTTAATTAGTGCTTAATTAACTAAATACATTTTTATGTTATGTTTCGACAATTAAAGTACATAACTTTCTTGGTTAAGCCAGCTTGAATGATATCACCGCGTCAATTACTCTAACGCAGTTGATTCATCAGCATCTGCTAGCTTCTTAAGACATCTTCTTCAATTTCTTCCTCTTCCTTCATCTTCAATTCTCTGATTCATAGTATTTTTTCAATTGTCTGGCATTAAAGTTTCCACGGAGTTTCTTGTCATCATCGCAATCAACGAGTAGATAAGTAGCTTCTCCGAGAATTTGATGCACTTTATATGGTCCGCAGTACAGTTCGCAAAATTTTTCAATTCTTTTCTGGACCGCGTCCGATTGATGATATGTTCTGATTAACACCTTCTCACCAATGTTGAATCTTGTAATGGTCTTAGTCTCATTACATAATTTTGCTTGTTTTTCTCTCTTCTCCTTCATTTTGATAAATATTTGGTTATGATCTACCCCTTTAACTAGGAGTATATCCTTGTTTATGTATTTTTCCCACGCTCTGGGAGGTTTTTTTTTCGAGCTGAGCTTCGTACGGTGTTACTTCTATCGTCTCGTGGTACGTTTCGTTAATACAACTCTCGACGATTGGTACGTAACGCGACCACTTTGTATGTTGATCACCAACAAAGATCCTAAATAAGTTCCCAAGCTGTCTGTTGATTCTTTCAGCCAGATTCGCACAAGGGTTCCTTATTGCGGTAAATCGTGGTTGGATATTTAGTTCAGTTAATCCATCTAACCATTTTTTAGATGAAAATTGCGTTCCATTGTCTGTGATAATCACTCTAGGAGACCCCAGTTCCTCACAATACTGGTGTACTCTCCTCAGTGTAGCGACGGTCGTTGCCCTTCGAAGTGTGAAAAGTCGTACGTATTTGGTAAAGTTGTCAACCATAATAAACAGCTATTTTACCCCGCCGGACGAAACAGGTAATGGACCGTAATAATCCGCGCTCACAAGGTCACCCTTGCGTAACGGTATTATGGCTTTTGTTCCTCCGAACAAGTTTTTGTTGCCGGAATCCTTTTTTCGCTGACAAGTGTTGCAAGCCCGTACGTAATTTTTCACCCTCATAGACGGTATGTCTATGGTAAAGTACTCCTGCAATAATTTGATACATCTCTTCGCACCGGGATGCCCATACATACGGTGTATTTCAGCAATTATTTCACCAGACACACTGTTCGGTACGTATAGTTTCCACTCTCTCCTTCGTAATCGATACAATTTCTCATCGACGAATCTATAAAATTTATTTAATTTCTTATCTATACAATTTTCCCTAATCTTATCAATAATATACTTAAGCTTATTATCTTGAGTTTGATACTTTCCAATGTCCGTTAGGATCTTGCTTACCTTCTTATCCATTTTGATTGTCAAGTGGTTAATTAAATATTCGGAAATATTGTCACTAATTACTTCTGGCGTGGCATCTTCTGGATTTCTGCTCAGAAGATCGGCAATAATATTGTCCTTACCTCTACAATGGACAATGTCGAATTTGTACTCCTGAATACTTAAGATCCAGCGTGTAATACGCGAGTTGTTTAAATGACATTTATTCATAAAAGTCGGTGCTTTATTATCAGTAATGATGGTTAACGGTTGTCCTAGTATGTATATACGGAACCGCTCAAGACATCTTACAATACACAAAAGCTCCTTCTCCGTAGTGTAATAATTTATTTCTGCACCCTTGAATGTCTTGCTGGTAAAAGCTATTACTCCAATTCTTCCTTCTTCGTCCAATTGATATAGTTGTCCGCCATAAAAGTTGCTGGCGTCACATTGCATATAATATCTTTGGTTTATTCGGGGAAACTTTAAGATGACTGTTTCTACGAATAACCTTTTAACCTGCTGAAAACATTCATTTAATTCCTGTGTCCAGGTAAATTTCTGTCCTTTCCGTAACAACTCGAGTAATGGTTTAGTGGTTTCAGCGTATTTGTCTGTAAAACGATTGTAGAAATTTGTCAACCCCAGGAAACCTTTTAATTGTTTTTGGTTCCGAGGTGCAGGGAACTTCATAATGGCATCTATCTTCTCGTCCGTTGCTCGTATTCCTTGTGTTGTTAGTTGATAACCGAGGTACGCGATTTCTTGTCTGAAGAATTGCGACTTCTCCAAATTGATGGTTAAATTTGCCCTTCTTAAATTAGATAATAATAAGTCTAAATGTAACAAATGCGTTTCTAAATCTTCTGAATAACACAGGCAATCGTCGACATAAATAATGGTATTTTCTTTTACTTCTTCGTCCAGTACTGTGTCCAATCCCCTGGTCAGTACAGCAGAACTGGTACTCAGGCCGAATGGTGTAACTGTAAAACGATAACACTTGCCGTCGTACATAAAAGCGGTGAAGTTCCGGCACTCCGGCTTCAGTGGTACTTGCCAGAAACTGCTAGTTAGATCTACGGTAGATAAGTATTTCATCTCGCCAAAATGTCGTTTATTGGAGGGGCACCCTCGTAGTCTGGGATAGTCACACTGTTCACCTTCCTCACATCCAAACACAATCGTACGCTACCGTCCTTCTTAATTACCGTAACCAGTGGGTTATATATGCGCTGTTGCATCTCTCAATGACCCCATACCGCCACATTTTCCGAATCTCATCATCTACCTTCCCTTTATATGCTAATGGGACAGGCCATCCTCTCTGGAAGTACGGTGTCTGGTCGGTGACTCGGAACTCGTGAACATACCCTTCGATTCTTCCGGGGCATTCTCTGAATAAATTACAATTCCTTACTAGAATCTCCCTTAATCTTTCCAACGTTCCTTTATCTCCGCATTCTATACTTTCTATCTTCTTGTTAATGTTTCTGATGATCTCTTCTTCTTCTTCTACGTCCACCACTTCTATATGCATCATAGGCACCGTGTACGTCGCTTCGTTATCCTCTCTTCTTAACTCGACGATTCTTCTTCCCATGTCAATGAGACACCCTGTTTCTTGAAGAAAATTGGTTCCTAATATGCATGGTTTTATCAAATCTGGTATTATGAGGAAAACACATTCATATTTAATTTCTTCAATATAGATATCACATAACATTTGTTTTCTGATTAGCTTTGATTTATTACCAACTGCACTAACTATTAATGTGTTAGACATCGGTAATATTTCATAAGGTGTAATGTTATGTTTGTTTTGGTGAAACCATGACTCAGATAATCCGGCTATAACGGACCCAGTATCGAGTAACGCTTGTACACTAACATTATTGTTGAACTTGATATTTATCTCTGGACACCTGATTATTCGTTGAGAAATTTCTTCATCATCATTACACAATAAATCGCTTCGTAAGTCCGGTAGGATAATATTCGTCTGGCAGTCATTTGTTTTGACGGCTATCTTCGTTAATGGGTGGAGGGATTTTTTTTTCCTCTTCTTGTTGACGATTCCTTTTGGGTTGAGTGCCCGATGCACCAGCCGTCGTGTTTGTAAACTCTATTGTGTTGACAGCGCGCCGGTCCGCGTTACGGTACTGGTTATTTATGGCGGGTCTGTCACCCCACGTTTTCTTCTGTATACCGCCTCCTTTGTTCGGGCCGCTTTCACTTTCCTTATACGCATTTCTTCCCTCGTTTGCCGCCGCATAGTTCGACTCTCTATTAATTCTTGGTTGAATCTGTGTATACTCGATGATCAGAGATTCGAAGTTTGGTATCGTCACAATCCCTCTTGTGACCACCGCGAGCTGCATCTCACGCCCAAAGTGACGTGATATCTTACGTATCAACTGATAATCAGACAGAGTAGGTGTTAACTGCCTACTTTCCAACAAAATCCGTTCAATATATTGAATAGCAGTAACTGGTCCGCGCCAATCAAACCTGCCATACTCCAAATGGTCCCGGATACTGTCCTGTCGTTCCTGGCCCCAATATTTCAGAGAGAACGCTTCCTTGAATTCTTCGAAGTTTGATATTTGGTCACGTATCACTCGCCACCAAATTCCTGCGTCTAACTCCAGATGTCTGCCAATCCACTTGATATTGTCAGCGGGATAGTATAACTCTTGAATTTCGGACAATTCTTTGAGGAATTCCATAGGGAATCTGTCCGTGCCATTATATTTGAGATCATTGTGGTTAGGTCCGTTAATTCGATTTAATATTCCACACTCACCTTCCATCAGCTGTCGCTGCAACCTTTCTTGGTTTTCTTTTACCTTAGTTAAATGTCCTTTTAATTCTTCGATCCTCGTTGTCTTTTCTTTCGTAGTCTCGTCCAACTTCTGTTCTGTTGAACGTTGTCTACCGTCAACTTCTTCTAACTTCTGTATAATATTATTATTCGTTCCTTCTTGCTCCTGTTGTTTCTGCAGTATGGTATCGTGTATCTCGGCCTTGAGTTCTTCGTGTTTCTTATTGTAATCCTTGACGTGAACATCGAAATTGTGATTAATCTTTTTAACGGTCGTCTGGGTAGAGTGTACCGCCGCCATCCATTCTTGACGATCATTATCTTGTTTTTCTTGTATTTCTACGTACTTCTTGTTGGCTTCTTCTCTCAAGTCTCTCACGATATCATCTTGCTTCTTCTGTAGTTCATCGACCTTTCTTTCCCAGGTCTGCTGGCTTTCACGTATCTCGGACCTTATTTGTGTAATCTCTTCCTTGTGCTGGTCGAATTTTTCACTTAGTAATTGAATACTTTCTTCTCTAATTAATTTAATATTTCTTCTAGTTTCTTGCTTCGTTCTTCTTGTTTCTCTTCTCGTTGACGCATGAACTCCATTAACATTTGTAGAGTCCCATCTTCTGGTTTCGATGTCTGTCCTCGCGCCCTATCTTCTGGACTCTCTACCACATTACTTGGTTCGCTAGGTGTAGTATTGTCCTCGGTATTTACTGCGCCTAATTGGTTATTAATGTCAAATTCTACACTGTCTGAATTGCTCGCCATTTTAGCCCTACTACGCGTAATCATTCAAACTGACTTACACTAATAACACTTATCTTACTTCTACTTCTATGACACTACTTTCTCTACTACTTCTACTGCCTGTTCTTTACCTAAGCTGTACGTGTTAACAATCTTTGTTAATACGTATCATGCCGTGCGGATGGGCGCCATTTATAAAAGTCATTTTATATGCGTATTGATTGCACAATAGATTAATTATTAAATATATAAATTTACCTATCTCTCACGATGTATGTGTATAATTGAATCTTATTGATGACTCTGACTATCTATGCTCATCAACACATACGTGATATCGTTTAATAGATGGTAGTCATTGATTCATTTATTTAATTGAACACAAGAAACTCTTAAAATCTATTTGCATTCCTTCAAACTTTAGGTTAATATTTGGGTTGCATTGGTAATAATGAACGCATATTTCTGATCAACTAAAATACTAGTTTAATTATCACTCATAACATATTATAATAGTACATAGGTTACGTCGCTGTACCTGAAATACATACATATTTTATAACAAACAAATACATGTCTCAATATATGCTGAAAAACAAAGAAAACATACATACATATATAAATCAAATAATATTACAATTCAATATTCTACTTATTCAATGCGTTCATTAAATCCCAAATAAGCTTTTGTTTATACGTTCATTAACTACTTTATTCAGATTTATTCATTACTTTTCTTAATAATTTTCTCAGGTGTGAATTCTTTGAAAGAAACCAGGTCAGTAGAAGTTACTAATTAGAAATAATTATAATAATGGTTACTTGGTTATTGAATATCCATTAGTTGTTGACGAAGTCTCGTTCTGGTGATGGAGATGGCTCGTAGACACATTCCGTCGGATGCTGCTTTATCACAACCACTTAACACTTTATTCTTCCAATCACTCGCGTGGGTGTTTGCATATGTGAATAATTGAAGTTCAGTGTTCAATCAATGTTTCATCTTACTGTGTATGCTGTGAGTTCGTTTTAATGTCAATATACATGTCTAGTTTCATTTGTCGCTGCTTCATTAAACGTTCATATAATTTATTAGTTTGTTTAATGTTTCGTGTTCATTATGTTGTTGATAATGTGTCGTACACAATATTAAGTTCAAATAATTTGTATATCGTTAAGTGATGCTGTCTGTTAGTGTAACGGTCTGATTGCTCACTTGGTGTAATTTTCACTAAGTCCGTTACTGCGCACACCGGTAAAGTATCACTACCGCGATATGAATGTATTATTAAGTCTTTTAAGTTACTTGTTACCGATCTAACTTCCGAACTCGAGTTAGCATTCCGCCGTTAATGTACTCTTCTGAACTTTGAATAATTACTAACTCCGAATGATTTGAGTAAACAATTGAAAGTTTATGATATACCGTCTCTCGCACTTGAAGTTAAACTACTTGATATTCTGACTGTAAAACTTTAGTATAACTGTTTCAAAAATTGAGTGTAGACTGTTCAAAAATTGAGTATCACTGCTTCTCTCTGTCTTGGGCAGATAGTTTTTATTAATTCGTCCCTACTCAAAATTTTGTCTCTGGCGCGCTTCACGCCTACTTCATTTCGAGATTGGTCAGTTTTTGATATTCTTGGAAAATACTGCCCTACCATGTCAAGATTCTACGTCATAGTTCTTCCGATAGGTGCTTCGTTTCAGTTGCTATGGAAACACCCCTCACCATCAAATTTCTCGCCGGCTGAAGGCCTCTGATAGGTCCTTAGGTCTCCCTGATTTCTGCTCTGACGATCGTTGACCCGCTTCGAAGAAACTACGGCTATTAAACACTTGTCTATCAGCCTATTGTCTGAGTAAACTCTGCGTTTCTATAGATTCCCATTATCTGTACTTACAGTCTCCCTGGCGTATTGTTCTATGCTCTAACCCCTTTTTTCTGGCTATTACTAATTTCGAACATCTGCTGGTCGTTGAAGTCACCCCAACTTTCCCTTCGTAAATTCTTGTCTGTCAATTAGACGATACCTCCAGCTGCGTAACATGACTTTAGTCTTTGTCAGCCTATCTTCCAGTATTGTTTCTTAAGGTGCAGCGCATCCGTTTCATTGTAGTATGGAGTCTCACTCGTTTTTGTCGCTTATCGTCTACTGACGTAACATGGTCAACATCTGCTACAATTCTCGGTACGGGTGTGAATGTCCTTACTTACTTTGTTACAGCTGCGGAGAGCAATAATTCTGGACGAAACTTTCCCTGTCATCTAACGCCACCAAATTCTATAGTTGGATTGAACTTAATGTGTTTCTATTGTCAAGTCAGCAACGCTTCACTGACACCTTCTCATTACTCCTTATTTATTGCTCCACCATAAGTCGTTGACACTGCCCCGTGTGAACGTACTCTGCCGAGGTGAAAATTTAAAATTTTTTAAAATTTTCTGCTCGTTACAAAGCAGTTAAATACGAAACCATGAACTGACGGACTGAGAAGTAGAGGCTTTGGCACCAAGGCCTATATATTTATACGATGTGAGTTACGTCATTTATTCTGAATTTTATGGTTTATTGGATCGATAATATAGTGAAATTGTAGAAAAAATAAAAATAACTGGAAGATTTTTGCTCTATGTGACTTATAGAACATACAGACTGTTGCTTCATTTTATAAAATAACATAACCAAAGTGTAAATTTAAAGAAAATGAAACATTAAAATTAGGACTTATAAAAATATAAAGTATAAGTGAAACATTATTTAAAAACTCATTTACTTGACGCCCATCATTGAAATTCGATATTGTAAGTAAATAATGGACGTTACTTTTTATACTGTACTACTCATTTTTAGTTTGGAAAGGGGAAGAAACTTTGGTGGATTCCATAGATCATGATGATACTGCTGCTACAAAATTTAACAGTTATTTACTTTATGGTAGCCGTAATGTCATGACTTTTAAAATGGCAAGACATTTCGTTGAGTCATTGCTAACTCGCTTCAAAATTTGGGGAACACGTGCTTCTCAGATTTTGAAGGACACAAACGTTATAAAGTAATTTTTTTTGTCAGATTTTTGTTAATTTTAAGATCAAGTGCTGAAGTTAAGCAGAAATCTGGACTGTTGAGGTACCGTTCTTATAACTATGAGCACTGCAAAACTTACATCAAAATTTCTTTTATATTAAGTGAAATTCCGATTCCGATTTCAGACATGTAACGTGGGAATATATATAAATATAATACTTTACTGTAAAGTGGAATAACACAATTAAAAAAAAATAGCTCTTAATTTCCATTTGTAGACTAAATTTTCCTGAACTGTAATTCGATTTCTAATATTTATGTATCATTTAATTACGTTTTATGCTTGAACAATTCTTTTGTTAATATTAAGAATTAAACTACTGATTTTACGGTTTTCATAGACACCGGCAGAGCTTCACACTATGTTATCTCTGTAAAGATAACTTCGAATTAAGGAAAGTCTTTTATAATAAACAGTATGTACAGGTTAAGGCGCGTGCACTGATTTCGTAAAATTAGGAAATCAGGTTTTCTTTCTATCGTTTCAAGTTATTGCACGCATGTTTTAGGAACGTCTCAGAGTAAAGGAGATGAATGTAAGATATTGTGACAAATAAAAGAGGTATGAATTTACAAATTCAGTAGCATTAACGTCTTCGAAAATCTGAAGTCTTTCTGCATTGAAGAGGAAGAAGAAAACTATATTCTAAACATAGTATTCTTAACGATTTCGGATGTTTAAAGGATACACGACAAACTCAGTTGATAAGATAAAGGAAGGAAGGAATCTCTACCATATAGATAAGCGGCAAAACTGTGAACGCCAGGAAGTGGAATCATGAGGAAATGAATCACTGGGAGTAGAAAAGATAAAGAAACTTATTAAGTGTAAAATATTCAGTAGAACATACTGAAAGTTATTTGAATATACAAATAACCAAACAATAGATGATATCGGTGGAGTAACTGATAGGGGGGATCAATCTTCAGGGAGATCAGTCTTCTCCAGAGCTATCAAACATTTCAACGAAATTCCATAATCACGTAACGTAAGTGTCTAAACTAGTTGCGTGTGTAAAAATACGAGGGCTATTTGAAAAGTTTGTGGCCTACTATAGAAACGAATGTGTGGCGTTTCTGTTTTTTACCGCACCGTAGCGCCACGTTCGCCCCACGAATAGCTATGAAGCGTCAAGTCACTACCACGTCACTTACCCCGTTGAGGAAGACCGATTCTTCTAGGTCCTCAAAATAACCGTTTACTGCCGCTTTCAGCTCGTCATTGGGCATAGATAAATGTCAGATGGGGCTAAATAAGGCGGATGGTGTAACAGATCATACTTCAACTCGGCGATTTTTGCCAAATATACACAACGCATATGTGAGGGCGTGCATTATCCCGATGGAAAATGATTTTCTTCTTTGCTAAACCTGGTCTTTTTTCTAGAATTTTTACATTTAATTGGCTCAAAAGAGTAGCGTAATACTCTCTATTTCGTTTGACCCTTTTCAAGGCAATCTAGTAACAATATCCCCTTAGCATCCCAGAAAAATGGATCCATTCACTTTCCAGCCGACAAAATTAATTTTGTCGACAGTTTTTGGAGGCGGCGAATCATTATGCATCCATTGTTTCAACTGTTGTTTTGTTTTAGATCGACGTAATGGACCCAAGTTTCATCAGTTGTTACACATCTACGAATAAAATCTTTCAGATTTTTCTTAAAACGGTCCAAAAATTCCTGAGAAGCGTGCATTCGCATGCGTTTTTGATCACTTGTCAACAAACGCGGCACCCATCTTGCAGACAGCTTTTTCATACCGGTACCTAATTCCTCAGTAAGAATGTGATGTACCCTTTCATCTGAGATACCCACAGGCTTAACAATTTCAGACACCTTCAAACGGCGATCTTCCAAAACAATATCGTGCACTTTATTGATGATTTCTGGTGTAGTGGCATTTTTCGGGCGTCCAGTACGCGGGTCATCTTCCAAACTTGCACGACCATGTTTAAATTCAGTAGCCTATTTTTCACCGTAGTAAATGTAGGGCCAGCATCACCCAACACGTTCTTCATCTCATTAAAAATTTCTGTTGGCGTTAAACCTTTCTTAACAAAAAATTTGATTACTGCACGATGTTCAGTTTTCTCCGTTTTCAGCGTTGCTGTGAGATAACCTTATTTATACAGCTGTTTCTCCGCAACAATAACTTGACCCGACTTGATGCTTCATAGCTGTTCATGGGGCGAACGTGGCGCCACGATGCGGTAAAAATCAGAAACGCCACCATTCGTTTATATGGTAGGCCACGAACTTTTCAAATCGCCCTCGTAATTATAGAAATAAAAAGAATTACATTATTTCGTAAATTAATAAAAATTAAGTTGGAGTTTTGGTGCTAATGACAATCCCTCAACATTTTGAAAATAAAGTACGTCTTTGAAGCATTAAAAAAAGAATTAGGCCTACGCGCGTGCCAGAAAATGAAGGCAGACCCTGTTAATATACACTTACCCTTACAGAGTTTTCTATGGCATGACTCTATCGTTTGAACCCTCGTCTTTTCACAGGTAAACTAGCAGGTCTTGAATTTAATTCGGAGAACTGAGACGATTTTATTGCTGCACTTTACATAAAAAATAACGAGCTTAAAACATTCGTGGGACAAAGTGCGAAGGGGAAATAAAACTGGGTTTTTCATAATATCTTCAGGGAGACTCATTTTCTCGGGATCTGTTGAGAGTACAAATATCTTCAGGGAGACTCATTTTCTCGGGATCTGTTAAGAATACAAATTTACAATTAAATTTGTATTGGGTTATACAAGTGATTCGTAATGACTTGAGATTTATTACTTTTAATTTGAATAACAGTTAATCAAGTTAGAATATTTTGAAATTAGAGATTTTCTATATTTTTTCCACCCTTATACTTCGCGTTGGTTTACTAAGTAACTTTAAGATATTTATAAAATGATTTATAAACTGCATGGGAAGAATCATGAAGTTCTCATTTGTCCTAGGAAAATGGAGAGTCCAACCTTCAAGCTTCAAGATAATCTCATCCCCCCTCCCCCAGGAGCAGCTCCTAGTTACGCCATTAGGAGACATGTTACTTACAGAATTTCAAAAAGCAGAATGAAGATTAAGGAAATACTATTAGGTCTTTATGTGCTTGAAAAGCTAAATGTGAAACCTTTCTCGCTTAATTCTACTTTTCAGATCGAATTATAATAATTTGCGTGGACTGTGTGTCATGTAAGCTCGTTCTATATAGAATTTACAAATTGCACTGAACAATTCATACGTTAGAAACGCGTCGTACGTGGCAGCAAAGTAACATTATTGTTCGGTTTCCACCGACTGTCACATGAAAACGGATGTAGCGTGTTTGTTAGAAATTTACTGCTCTTGTGTCATTAAATAAACATGCAGACGCTAGTTAGTCCTTTGTTATCGAAACCAGTTACATCGGTCGTTAACGTAATGGTATCTATCGATAACGTTTAAAGTTGTTAATATTTCATTTAGCCTTTAACATGACGATGAGTGGATATTTGATAACACAAAATTAGGCTATGTATGGCAATTTAAATAAAGTAAACGGTGGTCACTAATGGAGTAAACAGTTAGCATATAGATTGTAGTCTCATGAATCACGTCATAATGTGGTATGACAGCGAGCTCGCCTCTTTCTAGCCCCCCCCCCCCCCCCGACAATTTGGTATATTTAATTTTTCCTTTTAACCTACGTCCTTGTCGATTCTCCGTTTCCTTATGTCTTTCCTTCACTTAACACGTGAATCACGTCGTCAACAGCAAAACCTTCAGTCCTTTCACCAGCCTGTGCGTCTAATTTTCCCATTGTTGCGAATTGCAATGTTTCTTCTCAAAGTGTGTCGCCTTTAGACCATTCGTACCTAACATTCTGTGACGTTTTTTATTTCTGACGTCTACGGGTCAGCATCAAGAATAAACGTCCCGGGAAGCTCATAAATGTATCATTCTTCTGCATGATAATGCTCGACCCCATGTAGCCCAGACGATTCAAGATCTGCTTGGTCCAATGAAGTGGGAAGTCTTATTACAACATCCACCTTACAGTCTTACAGTCCCGACTTGTCCCTTTGCGATTATCATGTTTTTGGCCCATTAAAGAAATCACTAAAAGGACGGCGGTTCATATCGGACGCTGAGGTAGAGTTTGCTGTTAGTGAATGATTCCGCAAACAGCCGCAAGAATTTTACCAGCAGGGAATCTAAAGATTAGTGCAACAGTGGGACTCATGCCTTAATGTAAATGGAGACTTCTTTTAAAATCGTTTAATAAAAAATGCTTTACAGCCTCTAAACGTGTTTCTATTGAACAATCATCGTTTTTCTTTGTGTAGCTATTATTTTCATTCCCACCTACAAAGATGACTCGCTTATTACAAAATTTAGAATCGCCACTGAGTATATTATAAAAAAACCTATGTCATTTCACTATTCAACTGAGACCGAAATATAACATTATATTCCTATAGTCGAAACCGGACTAAGAAAGGTGTATTTTTGTAACTTGGAAACCTATAGGCACAGGTAGTTTTATTTTGGTGGAAAGTCATTATCATATGCTCTTTATAGTTCATCTGTCAACAAAATTGTTAAAAACGTGTGTGCCAAATTGTTAGCAGAAGTGATGTACATACTAAAAATAATGTAGAAATTATTATTAATAAACACAGAACCTGCCTATATAAAAATAACACAAGAGTGGGAGGACAAAAAACAGAAGAGACACTCAGACGAGGAAAAAAATAATGGTATTCGAATGACGATTCATGAAGAAAAAACGTTTCAAGTTGTTTACGAGGAGTGTGTGTGATGTTTCACTCCGCTTGAGGTTGTTAAACCTCTCAAACGTCGTCCCCTGTGTGAAGTATGCGCAGTCTAAACAAACGGATTTCTTCGGGTGGTTCGTGTCTGTTACATACAACAGGAAGCCTGTCGGTGCGTACACTACTGTGTAGGCAGCTTTTGCACGCGTCGTATTCAGCCAAAGCAGCACGCACTGCAGAATGAAACTTATCCTTGAAAGTATAAAAACTCTCTTATATAAACATATTTACCTACAAAAGAATCCATACGTGTATATGCGTTTTATGCTGGCCTTGTCGAATAACAGGGAAATGCAAATGCCAATTAGCATTTCTGATACGGTCTTCTGTATTGAATTTCACACACAGAATTACTGTGTTACTAGTTTTGAGATTGTTGTTATAAAATAAATTATATAGGATTAATAACATATTTAACATCCTTCATAAACTTAAAACTGCCTTACTCGTATAAAAGGCAAGTTGAGCGTTAAAATATTTTTTATTCATGAACATGAACTAAGACTGTTGTTTCAGTTCTAATTATCTGAACAAAGAGAACGCAGACGCGACTTACCGATCATTTTTCGATGCAGTCAGTTGGTAGCTCTTCGGCAAAGCAGTTGTTGGTCATGTTAAGCAACTCTTCGTTGTTTGTACCAAAATCGACTAACATAATTTGTACAAAAACGGTTAGTTACAGGATTTAACGACCGTGGGATTGAGCCCCACGCTGCTGCATTACACTGGCGTATCTAGACTTTGGCTTTGGGGGGGGGGGGGTCTGGGGTCGGGTTGGCTTCATACAAAAAAAGTTAAGACTAATCAATTTACTATCTTTAAAGTGGCTGAAAAACGCGTGATAACATCCTGAAAGCAGTCCCAATAAAGTAAATGGTAATAACAATAAAATACGCGTTATTGTAACATTCTTAAAAGATATTTACTGAATTGATTTTCATATTTCAAAGTGTACTCTAATGCTGTGTAATAAACCTGTTTGTATATTTAATAAAGAGCTGCTACCATATTGGCGTACACAACTGAAAAAATAAAATAAAACAGCCTAAAAATTAAAGAGCTTAACAAAATTCAACAAACTTTTTCGACGGTCTTGGGGGGCCCGGTCCCGTTAGGCCCCCCTCCGTAAATACGCCCCTGCTGCATTACGCCTCAAATACTGAAAACTGATATTCACTAAATTGTAAAAAATCAAGAGTGTATAGACGCGTACTCGTTATCAATTTTTAGTCTCACTGAACAGTCGAACCTGAGAGAGGAGAATAAACTGTGGAATCGTAGTAACAAATTAAACAACAAAGTAGTAACATGAGATTCTATATTCAGTAATATCCAATCCGTAAATGTTACTGTTTTGTACTTGGTAACGTTACGCGTGTTACCTATCAACTGCCCTTGCCTAACATTTGTACAGGCTCTTAGTTATCCATCCTGACCTTTTATGGCGAATTGTACGCTGTATTTACAGCTGATTGAATTCTTCGTTTGACGACATCTTCGACGTTAGCAAACGTTCTCTTTAATTACCTTAATGATTTGCATTGATAATGTGTAAAGTATCCTTGCAACAGAGACGTGTCTGGTGTTGCTGCCAATTTCCTCCAAAGCCGCGGCGCTTCGCACAAGTTAGAATTATTATTTTTGAGCTCTGTTGCATTGGAAGTGTAGTGTAGATAATACTAACACCAAAGTTGGACAAAATAATGAGTTGTGAAAGTATTTAAAGATCATCAGATTCACGTTTGTTAATGCTTGATACATAAATTTTCTGTAGAAGGAATGGTAAAATACAAAGAATGGAAACATTTCTCCAAGAAACGACCTATAGATTTGTGTACATATGCAGTTTAAGAGCTTTTACTTTTTTATTTAGTCAGCTTGCGGCTAAGTTTCCTGTAGGTTTCAATCGCGTGACTCCTCGGTGTGTACGCTAAAGCCGCGGCTTCTTTACCGGCGTCAGTCTTTGCCAAGCCGAGTCATGTATGTACTTAGCTTGTTGGTTTTAAAACGTCTGTATAAGTAGAGTTACAGCAATAAAAGTGTCTGCCGTTTACTTGACAGCTGATCAATCTAGACAACTGAAGGTATCAAAAGTTGGCAGCTTGAACAGGTTGTAGATCGATACCCAATAACGTATCAAGAAAGGCGTCAGGTCGTTGTACTGAAGGGTCGACGTTTATTATTTGAACTGAGAGAGATGTTGTGGAATCGTGAAACCTAATCCTGGATGGCTCCCCCGTGGTCTTCAAACAGTATAGTATCCATGCCGCTATTCTGTTGACTGTAATTTCAGTGCACAATGGTAGATCATTACGACTTGGTAATTCTGGAATGTAAACCACGTATTGTGTAAGCGATGAGTTTAAAACGTACATAAGTTTTTTAAGAGCCAGTTAAAAAAGTAGGTGATTCTTCAAAATGCAAATGAGCGATATCTTGGTTTTTAGGAAATATTTATCTATCTAAGCCGTTGTACAACAGAGCATTTTGTGTTTTGAAAAAGTGCGTTTGTTGTTATTTTTGATGCTGCAAAGGACACGCTTAATTCGTCGTTTTAATGAAGACCGTGATTTAAGACGAACATTTTATGTCTATGACCCGGGCGTTCGAGTAATTTAAACATAACGAAAATCTACAAGAACACGTTTGATTTTCCTAATTAGGGTTTGCAAAACAATCCTTGAGCCATCTCGTTCTGTTAAATAAAATCTGTCACCATAATTAGACTGTTTTTGTTTTATAGGCCTAATTATGAAGAAAATATACTTTTTAAGAGAAGAAAAAAGTTATTTCTTAATAAAAGAAAAAAAATGAAAGATTGAGTCGATTCTGTGTTTCGGACTTATAACAGTCGTGTTGTATGCATTGTGTACAATCCTCAGTTTGATTTTTCTATGTTGTTTTGTTTTTCAGTTAACCTATTTACACACACACACACCAGAAATATCTTTGAAAGAAGTATTTACGTTTCGGATTAATTCTTTGAGTTTCTGATGGAAACTCTATCCAGATATTTGAGTTGAAAACATCCTCATATTACGTACAGCGTAAGACATTGTAAATTACAATAAAAGCACGTTGCCACTGTACAAGAGGAGTGTAGAAACACTGTGTGTAACATGTGTAAAGCCAACAGAATTCCAGATACGTTCTGCTGTAGAGGCGAGAACACCACGCCGCGTCCCTGTGACATGCCTACACGTCATCGACAAATGCCAGTGTCCAAATATCCAGTCCTTCGCTGTTCGGCTGCAACATAAGATACTATACACGTGTGCTGCGTTATTTGACTCCGTAATTGACAAGTGGAGATTCTCACGCGCGCGCGCGTTTTAGTGTGCATTACACATAATATGAAATTTTTTAATAACTACAAACTCTTCTTTCAATATTTTGATAATAGAACGTTTAGAAAACTGGGAAATGAGAACTAACTTATTTTCGTGTAAAGTGTACATCAGAATTAATCATCGAAATTAATGGCCACACTTACGAAATTATTACAAACAAATTGAAGTATAAGCCACCGGTTTCAATGTCTGCAAGCAAAATTGTTTGTAAAGTCAAGCCTATTTTGTTGACTTCATTGCATCTGGACAAACGGCGGAAGTATCTGTGACATGATTATATCACACTTCCGTCTTCGGGGACCACACATCATCAAATTTCCACATCCTTTCCAAAAAATTTTTCTGAGACGATCGCCGACTTATATTTTTACATGCTTTTCTTTCTATGTCCAAAACTAATAATTCTTTGACCGATTTTCGTCAATTGTTTGTGTCCCCAAAATTGTACTTCCAATAGCGATGAGCCTACATCGGTTTCCATCTACTGTTTGTGTCCCAAAACTGTGCAAACAATAGTTACGGTGAAAATTCTACTTTTCTCAAAGGGTTATTCGTGCGTCGAAGCTGGCAGCTTTCTCACGGGTTGACTTTCTATCGTGCAGTTTATGTAGACCAGTTCAGGTTATCCGTACAAGACAAGACTACAACAGCCAACGCCCTGGCTGAGAAAAAGTAAACAGAATTGAATGTAAAACGAACGTGGATCGTGTCGATGTTTTGTTTGATATACGGAGAGAGAACGCCCGTTTCTACCAGTACCAGTTGTCAGCGTAACATAACTTGACATCGTGTTGCTCTCTATTTTCTCATCACCTTCATAACCGAGTAATTCAGATTAAATCTGGCGATTTTTTCCGCTGTCGTGAGCATCACTGAAATTGATCTTCGTTTTTTGACCTGTTTTCCTCTTTTATGAACTTCTGTGTACAAACATACAGTTCGCTAAGCAATGGGACTATCGTCCGTTCTTATTAGGTGATCCATCTAATGGTGTCAATAACGCCAGATTTTTCTGTGGTGTTAAATTTCGATCAGATCAATCTCCTGAGGTGTCTTTTTAATATACGTCTATCTGTCTATTTATTAAGTTGTTTCCAGTTTTCATGATCCGTAAAAGTTATACGGCTACAATTTCAGACTCATATCTTAATTAATTTTTGGTTTAGAAATACTGTATCTTGTTCAGTATAAACCTGAATTTACTCAGTTTTTACCATACCCGTTACCCATACGAATGACAAAACCTAATACTACCTAAAGATGAAACCTAATACTACCATGATTTATTTATGACTTTATATGTCATGGCTATAGATTGTAACGTTCATTTCATTCTCAACCGCCAAATTGATCAGAACATTTTTAAAAGCCGTAATTTACGTTTTGAAACATTCCTTTCGTTACTACAATTTTCACAAGTGATTTAAGTCACGTCATCCTTGTGGTTTAGTGGCTTAATCTAACCATAATAAAATAATGATTTTATCTTTAAAGCCAACGTAAAATACATTTCAGAATGTAGAAAATAATGCCGTATCCTTCGTTCAGAATATTATTACTACCTATATCTCTGCCTATTAGATGTTATTCATTACTGCTTTTGTTATTTAAATTCACAGTTATGTGTGATTACAGCAGTAGTTGTTTTCCTCAGCTGCTGTATATCAAAATATATCTGATGAGTGACATTTTTAATGGTAGTGCGAAGAAATTATTATTTCTACCCTTAATGTTATTATTCATAAAATGAAATATTATATACTCTTCATTATTAGCGATAAGAACCTCTTATCTAACCACAGTCTATTGCTTTGGGTTGTTTACAGTACCACTTAAAAATCAAAAGCCTTTCTAAATTACTTCATTACCTACACAATAGTACTTCACCAGACATGTATTATATTATTTTCGTCGTTAAAAAAAAACGATAAACGAATCATTCGTAGTTAATGGATGCCATAATAATGTGAATATTTTTTGTTTTAATTTTAGTGAATGGACATCAAAACCTGCTCCAAAGTTGAGGATTGATTTTTAGTGTAGTCATGTCAGGAGACCCTCGGTCTATCACTGTACGTACATTTACCGTTTCAAATTAATTGATACTTTGAAATTCCTACAGTCCTGTGGGGTGACAAGAGCACGTTGTTTTTACGACAAACACGTGTATAAGGCTGAACCGTTCCAGTATCAGCTGTTTCTCAGAAACTACAGATTTCAATCATCTGGATCGTCTCACACGAATCAGCTGCGAGTCGGATCGCCATTGTTTCTTTGAAAGGAATTTCCGATCGCGTCCGTATGGTTTGGGTAGTTTTCCAGTCCATTCAAGTAAACGGTTTCCCACATTTACATTCTTAAAAGCTCCGTGTAACATATAGTAAAGTCTTCTCGACTTAAGCTTTTCCATTCTAAAATATTCTGTATAATTCAGAATATTGGCCTTTAAAAGTAAATGTCCAGTGAGGACTAAGATAGTTACAAACAACAGCACTTTAGAACAAATGAGCCGTTTTTAAATATCTCTGATGCGCTGTAAGCTATGAATCTGAATGTGGTATAAAAGAGAAGGTAAATAAAGTTAGGAATATTTGTGGAACGATTCATAGAAATCTTAGAATTAAAACAAGGCACAGCACAAGGATTAAAGTTTATAAGACAACTGCAATACCTACATTGACATATGCGAGTGAGGTGTGGGTCATGACAAAAAAGGAATGCGGCAAGATTCAGAGTGCTGAAATACTGTTTCTTCGAAGTACTTTAAACTGTACGTTGCAAGATAGAATAAGAAATGAGAATATCAGAGCAGAACTTGAAGTAGAGGACATAAATGAAATTATTTCAGCTTACAGAAGACAATTTTGGGATCATTTGCAAGGGATGGCAGAGGATCGATTGCCGAAAGCGGCACTGAATTATAAAGCCATTTGTAGAAGAGACGTGGGTCGTCCGAGGATGAGATGGGTGCCGGAACATGTTTATATAATCTAATCCTTGAAGTGAAGAAGAAGAATATTTATTAATTTCTCTTTCTGACAATTTATAATGTGAAAGATGCTCTCGTATTATGTTTATAAATTCTGGTAAAGGTTCGCGGACTCGTATAGTACAAGCTTCCATTGAAGATCGACTCCATAACATGTTTATACTTACAAATCGACACAAACATTTATGTGTCTGTAGGTCTGCCTAAAGAATGTAGGGAGTGTTTATTTTTAGTGGAAAACAAACATTCACACACACACTTCCTCGCCAGTCTATATTTTACTTCATTCCTTCTGTGAGTCGTAACTTTGTGTATGCGTAGCCCTTTTGTTTGTCAGAAGCCATTCTTCACATTCAAATTGTATAAATTAAGAGTTTCGTTCTGTAGTGTGCAAAACTTGCACAAAATGTACAAAAGTTACGAGTCAAAATTGTGATTATGTAATTTAAAAAATAAATTCAAAACTACACGTCAACTATACTCTAGTTTTGTTGTAATCTGAAACTGTAATTGTTTATAATATAGTTAATATATTATTGTAGTCATAAAAAATGAAGTTCCATCATTCATTATTTTCTGACAGGTACACTGATCTAATAGTTATCGACTTTAAAGTACGTAATACTTTATGTAGTTGTAACTAAAAACAGAGCATGTTATGTCATTATTGTAGATATTAAGATACATTTTAATAATTAATATTTTATACAAAAGTACGGTATATAAAATATTTATATTATTTATGTATATCATATAAATATATTTAATATAAACATATATAATATATATATATATATATTCATAATTACTCAAATAAAGTATATACTTTTGAAGATGACAGTAATGAAATCTGTCGAAACAAAGACAGACAAATAATACAAAATATAAAACCCTATTTAACAAAAATAACTGTGCTTAATTATGAATATTATGAATGTTATATGTTTATTACTTATTTTTATTGCATAACACGATTTTCATAGGAACCTTTATACTGATATAAACATTTTTCAACCAGAATTTATATGTCCTTCGTTCGCCTTTTTGTAGATGCCTGTTGCTTACACAAAATAGCTTTGATGACAATCTGTAAAATCACATAAACAACACGTCATCTCTTCCAGAATTTAAAAACAACCTGAAGGAGTGCCTTCTTACCGAAAATTCAGAAGCGTGTACTTAGTTTTATTGGTACCTATCAAGGTATAACTTCAATAATCGCTTTTATTAACAATTTTGTTCTTCAATACCTTAAGTATTCACGAATGACGTAATAATTTATTATTATCGAAATAGGGAAAATTTAGTTAACAACTTGTCCTCTCTAGACAATTTGTCATAGTGGCGTGCATGAAAAACAAGGCTACTTTATTTTAAAGGCAGCCTATTTCTTGGGTGTCGCAATTTATCGCACTTCAAGCTTCACAGGTTTCCATGTTCGACGTTGACCTTGGTTCACGGGTGAGAAATTAAGATTTACAACATATGTATGACCCTGAGGTCAATCGCCGAAGAAGATTACGAAGAACGACCAGTCTCGTACGGAAAATAATTGACGTCGTCGAGGAAATAACAGAAACACGTCGAGCGTTTCGATACGGCCAGTGGAGGAACTTGAAGGACACGTGAATTCCACTGAGGATACAGCGTAACGTACACGCTGAAATCTAATTGTAATGTCTAGGTGTAACAAGGAGCGTGGAAAATGGGCCTTCCAACTGAATCTTATTATTTTACGAATGTAGGGTGCCATATACATACAAACACTCTGACTTACAAATTCAGCTTATAAACACAAACACGAAACTAGTACATCTGCTCAATCATAAATTAGATGTTATAAACAGTTTAATATTAGAAAAACACTATTGAAACAGAACTTCACAAGGTTTTAATCGTGTGGAGTTAAATTCATAATATGTCGAGTTAAAATAGTTTTAGCCTGACCACATTAGAGTATAGAAAAGCATATCTACTGCAGAGACAGCAGGATGATCAGTGACTGCTACGACAGACAGCTGTTGTAAAGATGAACGTTAAATTATGTCTAAGGAAACGTCTTAAAAGGTATGAAACAGGTATTGTCACCATCTCTTTTCATCGTACGCATGCACAACGGATGTAGGCCTGTACTAAAAAACGGTTCATAATCAACGTAGATCGGTTGCATATGCTTTGGTTTGCGAGAAACATTGTTATTCTAGCTCCAAACAAGAGGATTTTTAAAGAAAATACTCACTAACTAAAATAACACCAAGGAAGTGAAAAATGAAAAATACCGAGAATGTAAAACAAAGGATAAGAGAAAATAAAACTAAAATAAAATAATTCTCAGATAGTATCAGCGTTGCAATAAAAAAACAGTTGAAAACTTGAATGCAGAGCTCATCCCTCTTTCCCTGAAAAACATGGACGCTGGAGTAAAAATCGTCGGAAGTTTGTTTGAGACATGTCTTTGGAGATGTACACTGAAACAGTAAGCAAGATTAAATCATGGATGGTTAGATTTTAACAGGTTTGTTGCAAGTGTATTCGAAGTCATAAACGGTTGGCTGCCCCTACAGATGTAGACATTTTTGTATTCTCTCCAGTTATATCAGATATTACCTGATTTTCCTAGTGGCATTACCATAAAAACTACATGGTAGGAAAAGTCACTGTCGCATTCTTGTCTGTATACAAGAATGTGGCACTGACAGAGGCCCTGAGCTGATCCAAAATGTCTGTCTTTGAATTCTTCTACGGAATGGCCTCACTACGGATCCTTATTCCACTTGTGCCATAGTAATCCACCGCTGTTACAATCTGTGCATGCTATATGTTGTGTCGACGGTCGGTATATCGCATTCTTTGTCACAGCGCACGCCGTTCCCATATCACTCCGTGAACGGATTGCAGCAAGCATTTTCCATGTATTTGATTAAGGACCGTTTCCGAAGGTTAAAGGCGCTCGCGTCATATTGTGACTTCGACGCCTTTGTTCCTGGGGGGAAGTGGGGAAGGTTGCGCACCACTTTTTACATAAATAATTAAGGGAAAGTTATTGTTATCGTAATAAAATGTACAAAATTATATATTCGGTTACTGAAACGTTAGACGTGTTTATTGTGTAGCACGACGGTCCGCCTGTAAGTGTTCGTTATCTTACTTTACGTAAGTAGGTGGCTTGATATGCTCACGGTTGTGTAAAATATGCAAAGAGTGCACGTTATCTCAACTTGCCGCGCTTTCTGACATCATTCCACCTGTCACAATGAGTAATACGCGTTTTCTGTAAATTAAGTGTAAGCCTTCTGTGTCACATGTTCAGTTGGCTTCTGTGTAAATCAGTTTTTAATACTTCTACCAGGTTCAACAAATCGCAGTCTGGTCCTCCAGTGTCATTCGTCGTAAAAATAAACTTCATTTGTTTAGACGAAACAGCTGATTTCAAACAACCGAAAATTCCAACACAATTGCTTTAACGATAAATTCGTTTTGTACTATAAAAATTCTTAGAAATAACAATGTTTATAAGCCTGTGACTTTAGTTTACGTAATACATAATTCTACTTCAAATGGCTGTCCCTAGTCAATCGACATATGTGAAGGTTCTGTACGTATGTTTTCATACAGTTTTTAACAATTAAAAGTATATATTTTACTGACTATGTAATGCGTTAGGCGCATGCGCGCGCGTGATGAACAGGATGGACGGGCTCCAGCAACCCCCCTCCTCACCAAATGTTCAACGCATAAAATAATCAGAATATAAATACATATACAGAATATTATATGATTAAATTTTTTTTATTGATAGGTCTCCTTTCAAAGATAAAATTTAATGATAATTATTAACGGTATATGCTGAGTTGACAGTAGGAAGATTGTTTGCCCTTATTCAGTTTTTCGTTCTTGCACATTGCACATTCGTTCTTGGTCTTTCTGATTCCTTATTAAATAAATTGCTTTCTGTAACCACATACGCGCGCGCGCGCGTAATGTAGGGTTTTATGTTACTCATAAGTTATGGAATTTCTACATATGTAATCAAATCTTATTTAGTTAATTTTAATGTTAAATGTAATATGTTTTTGTTAATATTTTTACAATTAGATATTCTTATCGACTTGGTATTAGTGCTTTTAGCCTTGACTTGATTTTTGTAGGACTATTGCCTTCACAACATGCCACTACTCGGACCTTCGGTGTAGGGCAGTTTATCGAAGCGAACGGACGAAGGGGCACCAGATTGAAAAAAAAACTATATTTCCCTTTAAGCAAGAAAAACAAAACAAAAAACTGCCATGCTACTGGAAATGATAGCAAAAACCAAATAAATCTTTGGTCCACATTTCACAGCTTCTTGTGTACACTTTAAAAGACTAAAGATGCAGCTTAGAGAACGTATGAAAAATCTCTTTCATAAAGTCAGCAAGAGCATGGACATGACAATATAATACCGATCTCCCTCTCTCTGTATGTACACGCGCACGTGTCAGAAATCTTTTTGTGTCATTATCATTAGCATTTTGTCTGTGATTCCTGTCCACTGACTTTTCCATAACTCATCGATTCACTCGCTGGTCACTTTGGAACTGGAGCGGCTTGCAGATAGTTAGCTGACTGAGACTGTGGATAATGCCAGTGGCCATGCAGTTTAGCTGCTTGAACAGTCTTTAGATGGATATACCCTGCACTTAATCGTAACAGTTGAGTAGTACTCTCTCCAGCCTCTTCCCTCTCTAGTCATAACCAGAATTCCCAAAGGTACAGAGAAATTATCACCGAGAGTGACTAGAGAGGCATTCTCTGAGCAGGTGGCAGACAAGTGCTAATAGTGGTGATGATGATGATATTGTTGTGTCTGGCCCACCGTTGTTGTCATCAGTTACTCCGTGTAATGGTCCCACCATGTACATCCGGTATAAGGCGAAGGAAACTTTGTCAGCCTCCGAAGTGGCTAACTGGAAAAGAAGACAGCCACGTGGTTACTGCTCATTGTGTGGCTAACCGGTTTCTCTGATCCTCTTTGGATACCTGAGTGGCTAACGTTGCCAGCTGTAGTTATAATGCTTACACGGTATTACATTAGAACTGTAAATTTCCGCTTAACTGAAATTCCGCAGAGCGGTGATACAGCTGACGGACGTCAGAATGTAGAGAAACCACGTAGCGTGCAGAACGTCTCCCTCCCACCACACAGTCACGACCGTTCTTTGTTACGATACTGCTTACCGTAAATCCACCTTAAAATCACTAATTTCAAATAATAATTAATACCGCTGAACTTGGGTATTTCCGGTCAGTGGGTGTACTGACTCCGTGCTCTCAACGGTAACGCGGTAAACATTTCAGTTATACAGTTCGGCATAATGTTGTGGCAGAAACGCGTCATACAGCGTGAGTCAGTAATTACCACAGGGGTGAGTAACCAGGTTGACACCTTCTGTAAACAGCCAGTCATACGACATGTGCTAATTCAGTTGACGACATCACAGGTAATCACGTCCTAGCCAACGGTCGTTGTTCTTATTTCACTTTGGCGAATACGAATCAAAATAACGATGTTCAAAATCGATGAATTGTAGTTTATGTTTCTGTGGCTTGAAGCTCATTAATTCACCTTAGTTACTACTCGAGTCGTACATTTCTTTCTCTTGAAGCGGAGGTTGGGGGAGTAAATAAGTGTCGGCCATCTGAATTACAACCAGCGCCTACAAAACCAGAAGTCTTGATCCCACATCGGAATTGTTAGATATCTGTCAATCCGTACCAGCATTAACAGTTTGAATGAAGACGCCGTCAAAAATTGGTGTGAAATAGACATACCGGATGTAGGCTACGAAATGTTTAGTGATGATGAGATTCTTACATACGTATCCACAGAAGCTAATGATGAAGAAGATGATCAGCCATTAAAACCTCCAATCTCTCATAAGCAGACCATTCAGTCACTGACTACAGCAATCAAGTGGTACAAAGGCCATCGTTGACTTATATTGAGGTTGGGTGAGAACAAGCTGAGGAATTGTACAGGAACGCTCAATAATCTGAATACACGACACCGTTTATGTGTACGTGTACAAATATATTAAAAAATTCAAAATATGCTTCATATTTATAAGCCAAAGTACTACTGTTCTCTGTCTAGAGTACTGTTAACAAGATTACGAACTTTGTGTTTACTGTGTGATCACAGTAATCTGTAGTTTTGTAGTCAGAAGGTTAATTCACACATTACACCAACGATATTGCGGAATCACGATACGATACGAGGAATTAATTTTCTTTCAAGAACGTTTTTTAGTATTTTCAACAGAAATGTACCGGTGATCTGTGCTAGTTGAAAGATGGCAACGCATGACAATTTCAATGACGCTGACTGGATGAAAATTTGCCGAGCCTATCAGGCCGATTGTATGGAATCCCTTTAAATCAAAGGCAATGCCTGCGTTGTAAGACGGGTCTCGTATAACAAGGTCTCATAATTTTTAACTCCAATAAGTTATCAAAACTATTTTTACTCGTTTTTGGAAACTGAAGAACTACTTTTCATCCCTTTTGGTTTATTAAACAAAAATGAGTGAGCTTTTTTATGATTAACTGGTGTATCCAAAACTTACAAGCTGGCGTTTCTACCTCCAAACATGTCAGATAATAATACAGCAATATAGTCCCAACATCAGCGCACGGCATATTTACCCAGAAAACCAATCGTTTCTGTTATGAAACAAAAGTCACTGTAGTTTTCTTACAGTAGTCTAGCTCCTAGCCCCGACGGCGTCCTTTCTACTACACATCCACCCTGGCGTCTTTACCCACCTTGCCTGCCCCGCGACTAGGTCCCCGTCCGAAGCTGCAGCGGCTGGTTGAATAACACAGTAAGTAGTATTGCCATTATAATGTTACAACAAACCGTTAAACATACTGTAACAGGACACGTGGGAAATCTCGAGTACAGTCATATGACTGTAGTTGTGAATTTTGTTTGTCATTCAACCGCTGACAAAAAAAAGTGTTGTGGTTTTAACTTTTTATAAGTGTCGTATTCCAGCACATTTGCAAATAATTTTTCTAACAGCCAATCCCCCCCCCCCCACAAGGTCATGACTATACTCATATCAACACGTACGTCTTCATGCGTGTTACACCTTCATAGCTTGCTTTTGTATGTACAGTTTTTGTAAGGCGATGTGTTTATTCTAAAACTGACAGACATAATAGTTTCTGCTAAGCGTAACATGTTTGTGCTCATTACCACTCATTGTTACTTGCCACACGTGCACTTTCAAGTATGTCGGAGTGAATCACTGGCATGCATTCATCATGTTCGAGATGTAGAAAGTTGCTCATATGTTTCCGATTTGTTCAGTACATTACTCGCAATGGATATAACGATTAAACAGCTGTGGTCCTGAATGCGAGGGATACGGTGTATAATCCGACAGCCGACAGAACACTACTGCAGTTTATTCTTAGTTTAACATGAAAGCGCCGTCCCTCTCGTCTACGACTTCACAGGAGGATCCACGGTTGGGGCAAATGGGAAATCCTCCCTGAAATTTTAAAAAATTTCCCCGCAACCGTATTGAGAGAAACGTTTTCGCCCCTCCACGTATTAGAATATTTTTAAACGTTTAAAACGCCGGTTGCACTTCTTTAAAAATAAAAACTTTATTTCAAAACAAGAAAAAAAGGAATGTTTAAAACGAAAATCTTGTTTTTGTCCCATATTTATACTACGGATAATTTTTATACTATTAAATGTTTCGTCCTTTAACGGATTCTTCAAGAAATGTTTCGTGATTTGTGAGATACCTCCTTAGAACCCCCTTAATTCCTTTCTGGAACCGCCACTGACTAACGCACGGTGTTAAAAGGAAGAAATATCAGACTACATGAAAAGAATAACCAAATTTGTCAATCTGTTGAAAGAATTGTAATAAAATCATATTAATAAAAATATTGACATGCCAGAAATGTTTTTACATAATAATTATCAAGGAACTTTTTAAAAAATGATTGTAAAACGTTCTTGATGTTTTGTTTTGTAAAGGGAAATACAAAAACCAGTATGTCTTTTTCCTCCTCCATTTAATAACAGTGTTCAGGCTGAATAAGGTATATAATAAAGTGTACTTAATAATTTCAAGGAAAGCGATCAGTTGTAAACGTGCATGTTCAGGAATATTCTGCAGTTTACATTATGCACTATACATGCAATGTATGTGAGTATTGACACAGAAACATAACTTCTTATGGTTAGGATTTGCATTATTTATTCAAAAAATAAAATACAAACACATTCTGATATGACTTTATTGAAACGACAGAAGCTTATGCTTCACCTTACCCCCTCTATGCACGTGCACACACACACACACACACACACGTGTCAGAAATCTATGGTATCACTATCATTAGCGTTTGTCAGTGCTTCCTCTCCAGTGGTTTTTCCATAACTCATCAATTTCATACTCCAGCCACCTTTGAATTGGAGTGGTTGACAGAGAGCTAGCAGACTATGGCTGTGGATGATGTCAGTAGCCACGCAGTTTAGCTGTCTGAGCAGCCTTCAGGTGGAGAGACCCTCAGGAGTCGTAACCAAAATTCCACATTTATTAATCTTGTTATTTGAATTAGCAGTCTCTATAACTCCAACTTCGTCGTGCTTATTTCCTAACCTGCTAAATGTCATGTTTTGGACGAGGCCTATCAGTGTTTCCACCATTTTCAAGTCCTAAACCACAAAGTGTAACGGCCACTTAGACCGTTACATAAAAATTTAAAACTAGACGCTTGGCCTAGATGGAGCGAAAATGTGCTGGAGCCCAGAGTGACAGGACTTGCAATAAAACACTCATTTAACAGTAACAACCTTTTATTAGTGTTTCCTCATTTCAACATCATAACATGTTTTGCTACAGAGTTCAAGCGATTGAGTATTTTGTATATTTCATAGCAGTACTTAGTTTTCATTTTATATATATTGTATAATAACGAGACGTCCGCCTCGTTTAAGCCCCGCGATGGAAGCCACTTTGTATAATAACGGTTTACCTTTCCTGTTAATTATTATTGAATAGTGTGTAGCGAACCGTTTTATACTTATTAGTCGACCTTTTTTCTCGCCGTTAGAAGTTCGTATTTCTCTCTCTTCTAGCTCCAGCGGTTGGTCGTCAATTTGTAATATAGTCGTGTGTACGGCTACCGTTTTACTCTGTAAAATGTGGATAATGTACAATTTGTGTGTAATGGGTGTAACGTGTCTTCTCGATCCGTAGTTCAAATGCGTGCAACTTCCGCAGATTTCGTCCGTTGCGAACGTACGAATAACCAGGTCTCGATGTTCTTACCTGTTGTTCACTAGGGGTGATAAAATCCCGGTGGCGCCAAATTGTTTTCTCAAAACAATTAAAATAAAATTCACAGGTATATGACCAGCGCAGCTCAGGCGGTTTGAATAATTCAAATATTTCCGCCAGCTAGGCCCACTGGAGCGCACAGCAGTTCGATGCGTGGGCTGTGTAAATCGTTAGTCGTCTGCTAAAATGTACATAAAATATTGTGCACCTCCTAATGAAATTATAACACCGTGGTTACACTCAATACTTACACATTTTTTATTAGTGATTGTTATTCATTTAATACAAATTATTCTAATACAAATGCTCCGGTTGTTTATATGAGACAATTACAGGGTTTGACAAATCGATATTTGAATTGATAACCAGACGTTTAATAATGGCGTCTGTTGTAAATAGTACATCAGTTATTAATGTTTGTTTGTCATAGGTTCTTGAGGTTACGTTAAAAGGATTACAAATGTTTAAAACAATAAAAATACACACCCTTACATCAAGTAAACTTAACTAACATATTGTGTAGGTATAATTTGTTTAGCGCAGTGTAGTAAAAGTGTTTACAAGTTATGGATCATTAACAACAGTTTATATTGGTTAGTTTATAAATTGTCAGTGACTTAGTATTCTTTTTAATCTTTGAAAGTAATTAATTTCAGTTCAGTGAGATTTCGACCTTTAGTGAGAAATAATTAACGTGAGTTTATTTATATATTTTGGGTAATTTAATAGGTACTTATCACTTCCGTAGTTATGGCGAATTCATACGATCTGTTATTCATGGGTTATACTACAATCTTCTTTAATTTGCTTGGTTCAGGACATCAGGCATCTTTTCCAGTTTAATTGGTAGTAATTTGTTTTCTTTTTTCGTTAATTTGGCCTCAACTTCAATAATATGGTTCCAGTCCTCGTCTTGGTATACACTTAGTAGTAACTTCTTCTGATATTTTCTATGTTTTAATTGACAATTTTTGGTCACTCGAAAATTAGCGTCTATACCATTAAAGCGTCATGCATTCAGTAAAAAAAATCTAACTGTATTTTTTGCTTGTTACTCCAGTTTCCATGGTAACGTAATTATTCTCCCTGGTCGATCTCAAAATAAACACATTGTTATCAAACTTTGAATTTTTTGTTTAATTTGAATAAATATTTTATAATGGCTATATTTACTTGGGGATAATTTCAATGGTTGTAATCTTTACATAGATGTTCCTATTTTCTTTCAAAGATTAGTTTGATATCTTACAAGATTGGTCTAAGCCATGTATTAATGTTTTAGTCCAAAATTGATAATACTATGTTAATACATAATTTACTTATTTCTAAGTTTTAATATAATTCTGCCATGTTCCCTTTCGTTACACATAATTATTATATTTTGCCTATTATTTCTTATAAAGGTATTGCTATTATTTTCTTTATAAATTCCTTACTTACTTAAAACATACTAACATATTACTGTAAAACTATTTCTTCTGGTATTTATTGCCTTAAACATTAAGCCAATAACTTCTTTCTTTAAATTAACAAATGAACAAATTTGGTGAGTGTTATACCTACACCAATCTCTTTTATAACAGTAATCACCCTGGTGATTTTTATACTGAGATAATATTTTTTCTGTTTTTTACATTCACAATTATTCTGTGTCTTTCAGTCTAATATACTTAACTTAATTGCTCATTTAACATGTGCTTATGTTTTGGGTTTGTCACACTTGTTTAACTCTTTTTTCTTAAGATTATATGCTGTTTATTTTATTACACTTATCACTTCACTGTTCATCTTTGTCACTCCCTACCTATCTCTAATTACCCTTATATTTCTCACGATCTCACTATTATTACAAAGTTTTTGTATCTAATGAGTTCATGTCTCTTTTGTTAACTTCAGACTGTCACATATCATTTTATAATATTCAAACAACATGGTATTGTAAATACATCTTTCAAATAAAACATAACTTTGTATACATTGTCATTAAAGTGATAAAAATTGGTCTGAAATGTCATAATTAGTAATAATAACAACAATTTAATAATGTTAAAATATATTGTGTTAATTGAAACATACTACATCTGTAGCAACAGCAATAATATTAGCGAATAAATAAACTCTCCAAAACCTTATACTTTCAAACACATAATGCTGAAATAACATACATACTGCTGAAATAATCCTAGTAAAAGTTCCAAAGTATATAGTAGGCTATACAATTTGTTCTCTGATTGAATCACGCACACATTTCTATTCCCTGTCTGTATGAGTGTAATTTTAAACATAACAGCTGACACATCACCTATAGATAAGGATATACATACAATCATATCTACACATGGTTTTTTTATGTATAACAATTGCTGAGATACTGTCATTTACAAGTTACCACTAATAAAATTTAAACATAAATTATTAATAATAATAAAAATTATGCTCTTTTAAAACAATCTTATGAGTTAATTGTTATGGCCATGTAATCTTTTTTTTTCTTTTTTCTTCACTGTCTTCTTGTCTCGCTTTACTTTGGTTAATATCTGGCCAATCTCTGGGGTTGGGTCAATGTCAGTTGTCTGTCAGTCTAGTTCGTATTTTCTTGTTTTGTAACCACCTTTGGTTGTATTCTTCCTCCTTCACTGTTGATTATATTTACTACTTTCATTCTCGTTATCATTTATCTATCAAAATATATTGTTTCTTGGCATTTTTTACATACTTTTTTATATCAAATGTGATCAGGGTTTGGCAATGTTATATAATGCCCTTCCACCAAAATTGATCATTTTATAAAACGTGAATTTAAGTTTGATGAAATTATCAATTGTATCGTATCAATTTTTTTTTTTTTTTTTATTCAAATTCTCCTGCTTCTCATTCATTTTTTATAATTAATTCGGTATCTTTTATTTCCATTCTTCTTAGTCTTTTCTTCATTATTTTCTCACATTGCGAACTGGCTTATTGATTTTTTATTATAACTTATTCCCTATAAATCTTATTTTTCATCAACACTACTCTTATACTGATATCAGGGGAACATCATCCCTGCTCAGTAAAATGATTGCTGGTTCATTCAACAGACAATCTCAATTAATAATTCTTAAATATAGTCAACTCGTGACTCAAAATAATAAGAATAATAATCATAATCATAATATTTGTTGGGAACCTTTTACTTTTATACTTCATTATTGCTCACTTCGAGTCATATATTGTTTCATCTTTCTTTATAGATACTATTTGAAGCATTGTTTTTTATTGATACAATTCACATTTTTATTCATTTTTATTTCCTCTTTGTTTCATCTCCTCTCACATTATAACTCTTAGAACGCTTATTTTATTTATATCGTTTTGTGATCATTGGTTTGGGTAATTTTACTTCCCCTCTTTCTAAATAGTTGTGGAAGCTGATCATTTTGATTGATATTTTTTTTCATAATTTTTTAGATATCATAGTAAGTTATTGCTTCTTACTAGTTAGGAATTTTTTATAGCTTATTCCTTCATAGTATGTCATGCTTTTCATGCCTCATTTTTTGGCTAAACATTATGGTAATTTAATCTTATTTTGTAGGAATGTTTTTTAACTACACTCCTCTATTGTTAATTTTTATTTAAATATTGTAGTAAGTTGGTTGCTCTTACTTTATATGAATGCCTTGTAACTTTTATCTCTCCATTTTTACTTGTTCTAAAATATTATCGAGATATTTGGGTAAGCTTTTCTTACATATCTTTTTTGATTTTTTACAATTTTTTATTCATCATAATGGTTTCTCTAATGCTTAGTGTAAGCTGTACTTACGAATGTTTTGGAATTTTAACATTCTTTAGAGATCTTTTCTTTATGACATTGGCAGACTTGTTTGTTTGTCACTTTATTTTTTTTTTCTTTATTTAAAGTATTTTTGTTGGTTTTTTACTTTAAATTGTTTTTTACAGTTATTGTTGATTGTCATAATATTTCTTAATTGAGGCTTGATTGTATACCCCCTTTATTTTCTTGGTGACAGGGTGAGTGATCTCGTAAGTGTTATTGCCCTTGGCTTTTGTTATAGTGTATGGTCCCACGTATAATAATAGTAACTTTCTAGTGATGCCTTCTATGGAGCTGGGTAATTCTCTGTTTTTTAAAAGTACCTTTTCTCCTACCTCGTACTTAATAGTCTTTTTCTGGTTCTTAGCGTATTTATTCTTTTGTTGCTCTACCTTTTCGGCTATTCTGTTGTAGAATCTTTTTTTCTCGAATTGATATTCGGTGTTGGTGGGGAATTGGATCATATCAGTTATCTCTCTAGGCGGTGGCCGCTCAAACATCATTGTGTATGGGGTAGCTTCCGTAAAGTCGTGGTAAGCTAAGTTTATAAATTCTTCAGTGGATTTCACGTAATTGTGCCATTCTCTTTGTTTATCGTGGCAGTAGGTTCTCAGTATATGACCCACTTCTCTGAGTACCCTTTCAGCTGGGTTGCTGCTTGGGTGATAAACGGATGTTTTGTAAGTTTTAATATTATGTTCACAGAGCTTATTTTTCCAGAGATTTCCCTTAAATTGGGTTCCATGATCTGTTATAACGGCCGTCGGTTTTCCCACTTCTGGTATAAACTTGGTTAAGATAATCTCAATTATTTTCTTTGTTGTTGCACGGTTAATGGAGTACAACTTTGTGTATTTGGTGAAGTGGTCAAACATAACGATTATAAATTTGTATCTGTGTCTTCCTCCACTGATAGGAAACGGACCACATATATCAAGGAATACCCTTTCTAATTTCTGACTTGATGTGATAGGTATCATCATACCTTCCTTTTTTGAATTATTGCATTTTACCTTTTGGCAAATATCACATTTTTGAATGATTTTGTTTACTTTTCGATAAATATTTTTGATGTAAACTTGTTCCTGTAAAGCTTTTATCACTTTTACAGCCCCCATATGGCCGTATCTAATGTGGTAGTCTAGTATCAATTGTTCCTCCACTGTAGATGGTATTACAAGTTTCCATTCTCCAATTGCGGGATTGTTTTTAATAAATAGCAAGTTGTTATGTATTTTATAATATTGTAGAATGGTTTCTTCATCTTTTAACATTCTCTCCCGGATACTCATTATTTTTGGATCCACAGTTTGACATCTTCTTATTTCTTGGGTTATTTTTTCTAGATCTACTCTGTTTTTGATAATGTTATACACCTTAACTAATTGTTCTTTTTCACCCTCGAAAGTTTGTTGCTGTACGTTTATACGGGATAAGATGTCCGCAGCTATGTTTTTCTTCCCTGGGATGTACTCCCAGTTTATGTGATATTCCTGTAGCAACAATATCCATCGAGTTAATCTTCCGTGGCTGAGTTTACACTGCTTAAGGAATGAAATGGATCTATGATCACTTCTCACTGTTATATCGTATCCCAGAATGTAAGTCCTAAATTTGTTGCAGGCGAACACGACACTAAGTAGTTCTTTCTCCGTGACGTGATAATTTCGTTCGCATCCATTTAAAATTCTGCTTGCAAAACTAATAACCATATGCTGTCCCTTCTCATCTTCTTGGTATAATACCGCACCTACACTTACATCACTCGCATCACAGTTCATGAAGAATGGCTTTTTGAAGTCTGGATGATGTAAGATCACGGTGTTCAAGAACTTTTCTTTTATTTGGTTAAATACTTCATCTTGTTCGGACCCCCAAGTCCACTTGTCCTTAACTGATAATTGTTTTTTGAATTTTGCTGTTAGTTTGGAATAATTATCTTGAAATTTACGGTAATAGTTGCAGATTCCCAGGAAGGATTGAAGTTGTTTTTTGTTTTTTGGTGTGGGGAATCGTTGTATCGCCTCAACTTTTTCTGACGAAGGAGATATGCCTTCCTCTGCTAGATTGAATCCTAGAAATTGTATTTTTCGGGCTATAAACTTTGACTTGTCCAGCTTAAGGGTTACGTGATTATCTGATAACCTTTTTAGTACGGTTTCCACTCTGGCACAGTGCTCTTGCCAATTTGATGATGTTATTAACAGATCATCTACGTACACGGTGGTAAAATTCAGTACATCTTGTCCCAGTATTTGGTCCATACATTTAACAAATACTGCGACCGAATTTATCAGTCCAAATGGCAGTCTTTTGAACTGATAGTTCCTCCCATCGAACAGGAATGCTAAGTATTGTCTACTGTTCGGATGTAGCTCCACCTGCCAGTAGCCACATACCGTGTCCCAAGAGCTAATGTATTTTATACCGTGGAACTTCTTAAGGATTTCTTCTATTTCACCCGGTGATGTTCTATCGTTCACTATCATTTTATTAATTTCTCTGGCGTCGAGGCAGATTCTCACCTTTCCATCCTTTTTTGGTATCGCCACTATTGGACTTGTATACGGTGATTGACTTAATTCAATGATATCGTCTTCCATCATTTGATTGATTTCTGCCCTCACTGCATTTCTTTGTGAGTAAGCAATGGGGTAAGATTTTTTCTTGAAATCAACGGGTTCTTTAAATCGTATTCGGCATTGATAATTCTTTACTTTGCCTGGAGCGTCAGAAAAAATGTGTTTATATCTGTTGTATATACTTATGAGTTCCTCTGACTGTTGCACACTAATCTGTGGATCTTGTTCTTCTCGTTGGAAGTTTCTGATCTCATCCAGCTTGCTTGACCATAATTCTTCATTCTTCCAATCTGTCAATATTCTTTCGGGTGATTGTCGGCAATAATTGTTTTGGATCATGTTATAGTGGTTTGTTATCAATGGTAAGTTGCCACCATTCACTATATCGGCTGACCATATTCCTTGTTCTGTGGTTAGTGATACTTCTCCCTGCCGCAGGTTAATTATGGCAGAGTGTTGTCTGAGTACATCACACCCAACAAGTAATGAGAAAGGTAGGCCGCTGGCAACAAGAAATGGCATAGTTACTGTTATACCTTTGCTATTAAGTTCCAAGGATACTTGTTTCCGGACGGTTTTGTTTTGTCGGCCGGTAGCACCAATGATAGTTATATTGTTTATGGGCAGGGTTGATATGGGTACACTACTTCCCTGCTGTAGTCTATTTAATTCTATTTGGTCGATCAGGGAGACATTAGACCCTGTATCGATCATTATGGTTGATAGAATTCCATTTATTTGGGCACTCACATACACTATTTCATTGTTTCTAATGGGCATCGTGTTATCATTTTCTTCGATCAAATCGTCCCTTATATTTTTCAAATAATTAGTACATATTATTGTGATCTTCTTGTCATGTGTTGTCTTATATTCACCCAGAGATTGGTCCAGTGATGGGCTGTCCGCAGTTTTCACTGGCCTTAAGCGTTTAAATGAGGGTTGACCTCATTGCCCCCAACATCAGTAGTGTTTGATGGTTGGTTAGCGTTCGGCTCCTGTTGATTATTCCGGTCATCCACGCTGTGCCTGTGATCTTCTTCGAATGGGTGACTTCTCGTATCGGGTACCTGGTTATAGTACGTTCGCCGATAGTTAGATGAGGGATAGTTTCTTCTTGGGCTCCTTTGTCTTTGCCCCCTTATGTAATTTACCTGTGGCCGGTATCCTGGATTATTGTTCTGATTACTGTTGTTTCCAGGGCGATAATTGTTGTTGTAACCATTCGACGGGAAATTACCCCTGTGGTTGTTCCTGAAGTTGTTATTATTATGGTTTCCACTTCTGTTAAAATTTCTGGGCGCGTTATTGCCCCGTGTGTTCCCTTGGTAATTGTTAGGGTTATTTACCGGTGGCTTATTATCTCCCTGTTGATTCTGTGACAATTGTCCCTCATTGGTTCTATTATTTCTGAAACTGTACCCTCTATTTTTCCTGTACTGCCACTCATGTTCATGGCTTTCCAGTAAGCTAGCCATATCTTGGATGGTCTTTACCTGGCTGTACATCCGTGCCTTTTGGATGGCGTCGTCGTAGTGGTAAGATAACTGTATTACCAGACACTCTTCAGGTATACGTGGCTCCAAATTCCTGGCCATGCAGATTTTTCCCAAGAAGTAGGAGGTAAGGGATTGTCCATTCTGGTTTTCATACCTTCCATTGCTCAGGTTATTGCGGACCATATTCTGAGTTGATTCAGACCAGTATTTAGCCTTGAACTGAGTCTTAAAGTCTTGAAGGTTTTGGATGTCTGGTCGAGTGGCAGTCCACCAGTTGTCGTATGTCTCCTTGAACATTTCGTCCAACATCCCTCTTATTGTAGTCCATCGAGTCTCTCGATTCTTGATGATTAACTCTTCTACCCTCTTCAAGAATTCAATAGGGTTTCTTTTATAATTACGGAAATTAATAGTATCTCTGTTGTCTGTGTTCATGACATGATTATTATTACATGGTCGGTCACGCCAGGCATCCACTTCTTCCCGTAATGACTCTTCTATTCTGCGCATTTCGTCAATCCTCTGTTGGTTTTTGTCTACTTTGCTATCTACTTTATTTAAGTTACTGTAAACTCCTTCCATTCGTTCTCCCAAGTCTGTTCGTACAGCTGCTACCTCTTTCTGGTTTTCTTCCCGGACTTGGTGTATGTCCTGGTCTATCTGGGTACATCTTCTGACTGTTTCTTCATGACCTTCCTCAATTCTTCTCTTATTTTCTCCTTCAAGACGGTTCATTTTATCGAGTACTTCCTTGCGGACTCCAGAAACATTTTCGTTGGTCTTCTCTAGCTTCTCCAACGTTTCCTCTAATTTGTCATTGATTTCCGTAACCTGCTGTTTTGCTTCTTCTCGGTACTCCATTAATTGGTGTGCCATCTGCAGCTTCATTTCTTCTTTATTTTTCTCGTGGTCCTTCTTCAGCTGTTCCTTCAATTCTTCCTTTAATTCTTCGTTTCTTTGCTGAATTTCCTCCAGCAATCGTTGTTGTAGTGTTTCATTATTTTGGTTGACTGTTTTCCTCAATTCTTCCTTAGTACTCACTATTTTTTCATTGATCTGTTTCAAATTGTCACTGGTTTCTTTCTTCATGCCGTCGAATTTATTGTTCATCTCCTTCAAGCTCTCCTCATTCTTGTCGAATTTATTGTTCATCTCCTTCAAGCTCTCCTCATTCTTGTCGAATTCATTGTTCATCTCCTTCAAATTATTGTTCATCATTTCCATTAATTTTAGTATGTTCGGGTCTCCTCTAAATTCTCCCTTGTCGCCCGCCTGTAATTCCATTTCTTCGTCTTGGCTTGGTTCTGTTGTGGTTATTATTGTCTCCACTTCTTCAATCGGTGTTCCTTCCTCTTCTTCCCCTCTGTTTCCTTCCATCTCCTTCTCCTTTGCCAACTTTTTCGACAATCCTCTGGTGTGCATATTGTAACCTTTCGTAATCGCCGCTAGAATTTATAGGGTTTAATTGTATAATTTCTTTATTATTCTAGCCCTACTAGTTGGCGCGCCAGTTTGTATAATAACGAGACGTCCGCCTCGTTTAAGCCCCACGTTGGGCGCCACTTTGTGTAATAACGAGACGTCCGCCTCGTTTAAGCCCCGCGATGGAAACCACTTTGTATAATAACGGTTTACCTTTCCTGTTAATTATTATTGAATAGTGTGTAGCGAACCGTTTTATACTTATTAGTCGACCTTTTTTCTCGCCGTTAGAAGTTCGTATTTCTCTCTCTTCTAGCTCCAGCGGTTGGTCGTCAATTTGTAATATAGTCGTGTGTACGGCTACCGTTTTACTCTGTAAAATGTGGATAATGTACAATTTGTGTGTAATGGGTGTAACGTGTCTTCTCGATCCGTAGTTCAAATGCGTGCAACTTCCGCAGATTTCGTCCGTTGCGAACGTACGAATAACCAGGTCTCGATGTTCTTACCTGTTGTTCACTAGGGGTGATAAAATCCCGGTGGCGCCAAATTGTTTTCTCAAAACAATTAAAATAAAATTCACAGGTATATGACCAGCGCAGCTCAGGCGGTTTGAATAATTCAAATATTTCCGCCAGCTAGGCCCACTGGAGCGCACAGCAGTTCGATGCGTGGGCTGTGTAAATCGTTAGTCGTCTGCTAAAATGTACATAAAATATTGTGCACCTCCTAATGAAATTATAACACCGTGGTTACACTCAATACTTACACATTTTTTATTAGTGATTGTTACTCATTTAATACAAATTATTCTAATACAAATGCTCCGGTTGTTTATATGAGACAATTACAGGGTTTGACAAATCGATATTTGAATTGATAACCAGACGTTTAATAATGGCGTCTGTTGTAAATAGTACATCAGTTATTAATGTTTGTTTGTCATAGGTTCTTGAGGTTACGTTAAAAGGATTACAAATGTTTAAAACAATAAAAATACACACCCTTACATCAAGTAAACTTAACTAACATATTGTGTAGGTATAATTTGTTTAGCGCAGTGTAGTAAAAGTGTTTACAAGTTATGGATCATTAACAACAGTTTATATTGGTTAGTTTATAAATTGTCAGTGACTTAGTATTCTTTTTAATCTTTGAAAGTAATTAATTTCAGTTCAGTGAGATTTCGACCTTTAGTGAGAAATAATTAACGTGAGTTTATTTATATATTTTGGGTAATTTAATAGGTACTTATCACTTCCGTAGTTATGGCGAATTCATACGATCTGTTATTCATGGGTTATACTACAATCTTCTTTAATTTGCTTGGTTCAGGACATCAGGCATCTTTTCCAGTTTAATTGGTAGTAATTTGTTTTCTTTTTTCGTTAATTTGGCCTCAACTTCAATAATATGGTTCCAGTCCTCGTCTTGGTATACACTTAGTAGTAACTTCTTCTGATATTTTCTATGTTTTAATTGACAATTTTTGGTCACTCGAAAATTAGCGTCTATACCATTAAAGCGTCATGCATTCAGTAAAAAAAATCTAACTGTATTTTTTGCTTGTTACTCCAGTTTCCATGGTAACGTAATTATTCTCCCTGGTCGATCTCAAAATAAACACATTGTTATCAAACTTTGAATTTTTTGTTTAATTTGAATAAATATTTTATAATGGCTATATTTACTTGGGGATAATTTCAATGGTTGTAATCTTTACATAGATGTTCCTATTTTCTTTCAAAGATTAGTTTGATATCTTACAAGATTGGTCTAAGCCATGTATTAATGTTTTAGTCCAAAATTGATAATACTATGTTAATACATAATTTACTTATTTCTAAGTTTTAATATAATTCTGCCATGTTCCCTTTCGTTACACATAATTATTATATTTTGCCTATTATTTCTTATAAAGGTATTGCTATTATTTTCTTTATAAATTCCTTACTTACTTAAAACATACTAACATATTACTGTAAAACTATTTCTTCTGGTATTTATTGCCTTAAACATTAAGCCAATACCTTCTTTCTTTAAATTAACAAATGAACAAATTTGGTGAGTGTTATACCTACACCAATCTCTTTTATAACAGTAATCACCCTGGTGATTTTTATACTGAGATAATATTTTTTCTGTTTTTTACATTCACAATTATTCTGTGTCTTTCAGTCTAATATACTTAACTTAATTGCTCATTTAACATATGCTTATGTTTTGGGTTTGTCACACTTGTTTAACTCTTTTTTCTTAAGATTATATGCTGTTTATTTTATTACACTTATCACTTCACTGTTCATCTTTGTCACTCCCGACCTATCTCTAATTACCCTTATATTTCTCACGATCTCACTATTATTACAAAGTTTTTGTATCTAATGAGTTCATGTCTCTTTTGTTAACTTCAGACTGTCACATATCATTTTATAATATTCAAACAACATGGTATTGTAAATACATCTTTCAAATAAAACATAACTTTGTATACATTGTCATTAAAGTGATAAAAATTGGTCTGAAATGTCATAATTAGTAATAATAACAACAATTTAATAATGTTAAAATATATTGTGTTAATTGAAACATACTACATCTGTAGCAACAGCAATAATATTAGCGAATAAATAAACTCTCCAAAACCTTATACTTTCAAACACATAATGCTGAAATAACATACATACTGCTGAAATAATCCTAGTAAAAGTTCCAAAGTATATAGTACGCTATACAATTTGTTCTCTGATTGAATCACGCACACATTTCTATTCCCTGTCTGTATGAGTGTAATTTTAAACATAACAGCTGACACATCACCTATAGATAAGGATATACATACAATCATATCTACACATGGTTTTTTTATGTATAACAATTGCTGAGATACTGTCATTTACAAGTTACCACTAATAAAATTTAAACATAAATTATTAATAATAATAAAAATTATGCTCTTTTAAAACAATCTTATGAGTTAATTGTTATGGCCATGTAATCTTTTTTTTTTTCTTTTTTCTTCACTGTCTTCTTGTCTCGCTTTACTTTGGTTAATATCTGGCCAATCTCTGGGGTTGGGTCAATGTCAGTTGTCTGTCAGTCTAGTTCGTATTTTCTTGTTTTGTAACCACCTTTGGTTGTATTCTTCCTCCTTCACTGTTGATTATATTTACTACTTTCATTCTCGTTATCATTTATCTATCAAAATATATTGTTTCTTGGCATTTTTTACATACTTTTTTATATCAAATGTGATCAGGGTTTGGCAATGTTATAATATATATATATATATATATATATATATATATATATATTTATTCAATCACTTTCTGCTACAGTCCGTTTCTTGATGTATATTTATAATTAAATTTACCTCAAGATTTTATTTTTCTATTTGGAACATGTTTCGAGAGTTCCTGTTCTCTCATCTTCAGCCTTCGCGATCTTGTTTCTGGTGAAGTATTTGTGTGTTGGCTGCTGGATGCTATTAAGGTAGTTTGTTGGTCTTTGGTATTTTAAAGTTGTATTATTGTGTGTGATTGTGGTATATGTTTTTGTATTTTGTGTATTTTCGATGTTGAGTGCTTTGAATATTGTGTCATGTTTTGTATTGATTTGTATTTGTTCTGGTATTAGTTTGTTTTACAAATATACAAACATAAAACACAAAACAAACTAATACCAGAACAAATACAAATCAATACAAAACATGACACAATATTCAAAGCACTCAACATCGAAAATACACAAAATACAAAAACATATACCACAATAACACACAATAATACAACTTTAAAATACCAAAGACCAACAAACTACCTTAATAGCATCCAGCAGCCAACGCACAATTATTCACCAGAAACAAGATCGCGAAGGCTGAAGATGAGAGAACAGGAACTCTCGAAACATGTTCCAAATAGAAAAATAACATCTTGAGGTAAATTTAATTATAAATATTAAATGTAATATATATATATATATATCCAATTTGTATTCATCACCATTACCAATACTATTAACAATAAGAATTAATCAAACAGTATGACAAGTGGATCCTTTTAGCACAGTTAAAATATAAATCACAATATACAGTATGTATGTCCACAGGACTGGTTCTAACAAAATTTTAATCATTATAAATGTGAAAATACTGTTTATCGGTATACCTTTTTATATCAACAAATATATATATATATATATATATATATATATATACATATTCAATCTGTATTAATCACCATTACCAATACTATTAACAATAAAAATTAATCAAGCAGTAGAACAGGTGGATCCTTTTAGCATAGTTAAGAATATGAATCACAATTGTAAGTTATAAAATTAAATTATGTGGAAAGTTTAAGCAGCCTTCAAAAGATTGAATCTCACTTATAAGTTACAAAAATTAAATCATATGAAAAGTCTAATCACAGCTTTCAAAGATTGACTCTCAGTTAGAAGTTACAAATTTAAATTATCTGAAAAGGTTAATTTCAGCTTACAACAGATTGCATCTTAGTTATACATTACAATTTCAATTATATCAGAAGTTTAATTACAATGTTAGTGAACAGAAAACTGGGTTTCTGGTACCCATAAGAGCATGTCTGTACATGGATATAGTATGTCATTTAAATTTGATCTAAAATCGGTGGATTGTTGTTCACTGACTTAGTTATTGGAATTCTCCCACCTGTGCTTTGAAGAACTGACATGACACTCTGTAAAGCAATTTGGTTAATGTGGGTGGTGGTGTCGGAAAAGTCCAGAAATTTCAGTTAGTTCATCTGGCCAGAGGTGTCTTGGGGTCCTGTAGGTGTAAGGTTGCTGAATCTGACGGCTTCGGGGAGTAGTGCGCTACCCTGCTCTGCCAATGGTGACGGATGTCATTGTCACCATCATCGCATCCCCTTCTCCCTCGACTGTGCGGGGACCCTGTAACAGTTTTTATTTGTAGTTGGCCGTCATAAAATAAGATTCACCCCTACACTCTCTCGCCACTGAACACACACTACACAATGTCATAATTTTGTCAACACTCCAATTGCTCTTGACATATCGAACTTTTAATTAAGTGATGGCAAAAGATTTAAAATGACTAGTGGCTGCAAAGTACTGTACATATGAACTATGTGATAGAACCTAATTTCTCATTGAATACCACATTTACTTTTAAACTTATCAGGCCCTTTAACGGCAAAGCTGCCACGTGCTCACAGTTACCAGAAGTAACGTATAATTTAATTTACAGCAGAAAGTATTACAATAAAAATGACTTTACACATTTAGGTCACACACACATACATAAATATAACATACATACCCATCGTTAAATTAACCTTGAACAAAATAATTACTAACCTGAAACGCCTTTACTGGATCACGAAGTCATGATAGATACAAAATTACGTAAGGATGTGTACTCCCCCTTGACCCATCAGATCAGTTTACCTTGCTGGAAGACGAAGACGAAATGAGGCCTAGCCAGGCATTCCGCTAACCGACCACGGTACGTGAAAGCAACAAGTTAGAAATTGCCATCCATGACGGATCAGCTGGCCTGTAGGCTGGCTTACTATATAGTGTCGCCGCTCACTGCCGCTGCATACCGATCAAGTCCGCATTGCCGTCCAATGGCCACACAGCCGGCTTTGGTTAGACAGGTCAGTTTTTCATATCAGGCCGGGAAAATTCAAATCCCGGCACAAAAGTTGGAGCAAAATTCCAGAGGTACAGAGAAATCACCAGGAGTCATTCACTGAGCAGGTGGCAGACAAGAGCTAACAGTGATGACATTATGATGGTGATGTTCGTGTTGTTGTTCTTGGGTCCAAAAATATTCTTTGGGGTTAGTTCCTGTGTGTAATGGTCCCATGCCATGAGAAAGTTGGTGGTGACAGAAAAGCCTGTGTTTCATTTTGAAGGAATATATATTGTGCTGTTCTTTCTGTATTGTGGGACAGTATATATACACGTATTATTAAATTGAAAGTTTACTATAGTTTAATTTATAAAATTAAATCTCCAAATTTTTTGTAGTCACATATTTCTATTACAAGTGCGTGCGCGCGCGCGCGCGCGCGTGCGTGCGTGCGTGCGTGCGTGCGTGCGTGTGTGTGTGTGTGTGTGTGTGTGTGTGTGTGTGTGTGTGTGTGTGTGTGTGTGTGTGTGTGTGTGTGTGACTTGCATGAGGGCAAGTTAACAAGTAAAGTGAAGTTAAACAAATTCATTTTTACATCAGTGTTCTTCAATGAAACTTATATTACTTCCCACATAATCTTTTCCTACTTTTATGCAAATGGTCCATCTCATGATAAGCTTTTGAATATCTGTCTTATATACAGCCAGTTTTGCAGTACTGCTATGACCACTTCATTCAAACAAAAATATTTACTTTAGGAGCTCTTGATTCAATAATCAAAGATGAAAATCATTGTGGAGCCAGGTCAGAACTGAATATGGAAGAACCAGTAGCTCAAAACAAAGATCTTTAAGACAAAATATTATTTATTGACATGTGGCAACAGAAAGCCATGTGTTGCCATGAAGCAAAACCACATCTTTTGAAAGTTTAAAAATTTGTGAATGCTGAACCATAGCTTATACTCAACTTGTTTGCAAGTTCATCAGTTCGAAATTACCAGTTACCATGAATCATTTGTTTAACTGCTTTAATGTTGGCATTTTCCTTCATCGTTCTGATAGGTGGAAGGGCTTTTCTGATGTTAACACAGAAAGAAATCTGGCTATTTTTAAACAGATCAAACAAATCAAATCTTGCTATCAAGTAAACAACTTAATGCATATTGATACTGCACTCTATAAATAAACTCTGCGTGTTTCACTCCCACTGAATTTATTTCCAGAAAACTGCATCATTTCTGCATTTCTTCCGTGGTGCAGTCAGACAATGCAGTAGTCATGTTAAATTGACTTTTAAACACAGTTGCAAAGTGCTGATAATGAAACAATAGTTCCAGTAAACAGGTGGCTCTGACATTAAGATTTACAACAAAGCAATCAGTGCTACCCTTAACCTGATTGTGAGGAAAATGAAAATGTCTCTTTAATTTTTTACTTTCCCTTTTCTGTGTGGGTGTGGGGCAGAATAAAAAAGAATAGAAAAACATTTGATAAGT